>WOVY01002803.1:0-706053 GCA_013436015.1 Rhipicephalus annulatus
GAGAGACGCCGTAGTGGAGAGCTCCGGAAATTTCGACCACCTGGGGTTCTTTAACGTGCACCCAAATTAGAGCACACGGGCATACATTTCCACCTCCATCGGAAATGCAGCCGCCGCAGCCGGTATTCGATCCCGCGACCTGCGGGTCACGGGATCGAATCCCGGCTGCGGCGGGATTCGATTTGGAAAATTTCTTCAGCCATTATTGTCATAGCAATAAACAGAAAATTTTTGTTGAACAAAATTGTACTTCACGCAATAACATTCCAAACACACCTTTGTGATTATCAGCAGACATGGTAGACAAACGCTGTGAGGTACAATGCTAGAAACTTGCATTGCCCCAACTGAATTTTCTTAAGACGACTCCAAGGAGAAGAAGAGATTCTTTTTCTTCACAGCCGATTATATTGCTAGGCGTAACATGACGTCACTTCGCTAGTCTCAAGCCAAACTCCTCCAACAAACAAAAAAAGCTCGCGAGCAGGGGCGACAAACGTGGCTAGGCAGAGATAAAATGAGCCGACCTATCTCCATTGCACGGAGGGCACATGCGATAACATTACCTCGCGTGCCAGGCCTGCCATCGATTGTTACTCAAGCAGAGAGGAACACGCCTCCGTCTTCAAAGAGCATGAAGGCAAAAGGGTAACGGCGCTGTTGTGAACTCTGGCACCGTCTCCCCACACCCGCCTCCCCGCGGCTACACCAGTGTGGTGTAGGTGGTGTACGTACAGTGTATTTGGAAACTGGTCAACCTGAGTTAGCGCGCATACATGTCAGGACGCATGGTTCGCGCTTGCCGAAATTAGCGGCGTACCCCATCCCTGTACTCCGCTCCTGGTCGAGACCTCTGCAGGCGCGTAACCGGAAATACTTTTCAGGGGTGGGGGGGGGGGGGGCACAGGCCTAGAGTGCTACTCTCTGGTTACGCCCCTGGATCTTTGAAACAACAAAGCAAGCAAACTACACAATTTTGTTTTCAAAAATGCCAAATTCAGAATTAAAAAAAAACCGCCGTGCAACGTTGTAGTAGCGCTGAGAGAGACAAAGAAAGAACAGACTAGAGTGCTAGAAATATTCTAGGCACTCTAGAACAGACGCACGACGACTCCATTTTTGTGTGTGCGTGTGTCTGTTCTTCGCTAGCGTTACACGGAGTAATTAACTAATAGCATGGGGTCCTAGAATATACTTCTAGGGACCATACTGATAGCAATGAATGGACAAAATCACAGACTTCCTCAAAAACCTACAAAGTTGCTATGTTCCCTCCTTCTGTAGTCCTCGTTAGTATAGTGGTCAGTATCCCCGCCTGTCACGCGGGAGACCGGGGTTCGATTCCCCGACGGGGAGATTTTTTTTTTACATATCATGTTTTTTTTTATCAAGATATAACTTGCAAAAATATCACTGCGTGTACAGCGCAAATTTCGGTGTTATTTTAGTACAGTATGCAACGGACGTGCGAACTGTGCACACTGGGGGGCAGGGACTGCACACCAAGCAACAGAGGGAAGGAGGGAGGGAGAGATGCGGATCCGTAGTAGAGTGTACTAGAACTTCTAGTACACTGTATCCGCAGTATTATACAGTGCAGTCCACTTATAACGATATCGAGAAAACCTAAAAATATGATCGTTATAACCGGTGATCGTTATATCTGGACTGCCGCCAAAAAATCGTCGCCGGACGTACCTTTTGTAGCTCCAGGCTTCATTTCGCTATTTTCACCAATTAATAAATATTGTAGATAGTAGGATGTCAAAAACAAGACTTTATTTCTTACTCCGAAGAACGCATCACGGGTTCGGCACGCCGAAGTAGTCCGAAATCTGCAGTTGCTTCCGCGGAAGCTTCAGCTTCACAACCGCGGTGCGCATAGCTTCCAGCTGCTGCGAAAACTCTGGCGGCATTCCTTTGATGTGCATAAAGTCAATCAGGGAGTCGATAGACATCAGTGCACCTTGCGTCGTCATCGACGGGGTCGTAGAGGCGCTGTCAACCTCCTCATCACTACTGTCGCTGCCGTCGCACAACGCCGCCGCCTGTCGCGACAACACATCCGCGACGATTGCCTCGTCGGTGAGTTCATCGCAGAACGAAGCAGCACTGTCTGCCGTCAGGAAGTCCTCAACCGACGCGACACACCCGCTAGTATCTGCACATAGCCTCCTATAGAGGAGGCTATGATCTGCATCAACAGTAGCGACGTGCTCCCAGAGCTCCGTCAGATCCGCAGTTTCCGTGCCGGTCTCGCTGTCGCTATCGCTAGACGAGGGAGGCTGGTCCTGGCGCACAAAGCCTGCCTTCCTGAAGCAGTTCTGAATGGTGGTCTGCCTCACCTCGTACCACGCGCCGTAAACGAAGCGCACGGCCTTTAGAATGCTAATCTTCAGATCAGGGGCATCAGAGGGCCCGCCTGCATTGCCCGACGTACCGGGAGCCGAGCGGTCAATCGTTAACACGAGCCACTCGAGCATGCGTCGCCGGTACAACGCTTTAAAGTTAGCAATCACGCCGGCGTCTAGCGGTTGCAAGCCTGCCGTCGTATTCGGCGGCAGGAACATCAATTCAATTGATGTCAGCTTCGGGCTCACGTTGTGTCAGCCGGAATGCCAACGAGGCCCCGCCCCGATGCCGCCGCGGCACTTTGCTTTTCGCATTTTTTTTTTAAATTCTCTCAGCCTCTCCGCAGTCGACGCGCGGCGAGGCGCAAAACGTGACACAGCTCGCGCCATCTGTAGCGCGTCGCGCCAACTCGCGATGCTCTCCTCGGCTTTTTGAACGGCCGGGACGCGCTGCCGGCGCTGTGCTGCAGTGGCGGCAGCACGCTAACTTTTCGTCTTGTCTCGGCATAGTTCGTTTCAGAGGAACTTATCAATATAAATGTTACGATTATTCTGAATGAAACATGCCGTCCACGGCAAACTTTTCATCGTTGTATCCGATATGCGGTGGATAACATATCGTTATATATGGTTTTTTTCCCCATAGCCCCAATGCATAAAATGAGACTGTTAAGTCGACCCATCGTTATAACCGATATATCGTTATATGTGGTATCGTTATAAGTGGACTGCACTGTAGTAGTATGGTGGCCATCCTATCCACCCTATCCATAGTGAACGCTTCTATCAGTGTTGTCAATTTAGCTATTTCGTGGCTAAATCCGGCTACTTTTGGACTCAACTAGCATCCAAAACTTTGACTTAGCGAGGAGTAGCAATTTCAGCTTTTTTTAACACTTAGCTTGTAATCTAGCTAATTTAGCTAACTTTAGCTGAAGTGTTATATTTTCGAGTAATGCTTGCACAGGTAATTTCTTCAAGGAAAGCATCGGGGACGAAAAACTCGCCCTTTCCATCGACGTAGTTCCCGATGAAAAGAATAATTTTCTTCCGCCTTGTTTTTTTTTTTTTTCACTTAGCATCAAAATGTAATAGCACACACACACACAAAAAGACAAGTCTTGACACAAGCTTGCCAACTGATGGGCTTCAGAAATCGGCACAACAGTGTCATATTCAGCCGAAAAAGAATGGTGCGCGGCAAATGGAAGATATCGCCGAATAATTACATGCACCGCAAGACTGGTGGTCGTTTGCCACTAAAGCTTCATACTTCATACAGCGCTCGTCTTCTTGTTCCTTTCTGGGCGTTCTGTTCTCGCGCTATAACGATCTTCACACTTGTGCTAACAGTTTTACAAATTTCGAGGGTGTGTCCTCCTTCCTGTATTTCTTTATCGTTATGGTAGTGCGTAATCTATTTTTTTGTTTTTTGCGTTGTATACACATCGTAACCTCAATTTTTCAGATTTGTCAGTAGCTAACACGTGTATGTCAATATTATTTCACGAATGAACCATATGAATCTCATGAACATGGTAACAAATTGAACACACTTTCGCTTCTGTGACACAGCTATAGGAATCCAAAGCAAAAAAAAAAAAAAATACGTGGTGATGAGCACAGTTTTGATAATCCCGTGAAAACTTGACCTTAATTTTGCTTCTCGTACATGCATCTTGCATGTACTTTGACTTGCCGGCACCTTGGTAATTCGCTAAATAAAATGAATATTTGCTCATTAAACGCGTTGACCTTTTCGGGTTTTTCTCTTCAGTGGTTGTTATTTAAAAATGATTCGAAATAAGTATTCGGTTGTTGAATTAGGCCCTATTTGATTCTTTATTCAATTTTTTTAATATTCACACACCCCTAAAGTTTACAGAGCTCTGCGCATACGCAGCTCGTCTTTGATGAACATGGCAGCTTGGACGCTTTTCTAAAAACAACTGTCCTATATTATTGAAATCAAACTGGAAACGCTCTTTTTTTGTGTGTGTCTGCATGTTCTGCGACGTTGCGTGCAAGAAAAGGTCACTGTTTAAAACTTTAGGATAACACAGCTGCTAGTAAACTCGTTGAACTCCTGCAATATGCAAGAAAAATGCTTGAAAAAATAATTTAGCGACTTTTTAGCTCCTTGCTAGATTTTTTTTTGTTACTTCTGGCTACTTGTACGCTGCCATCTAGCTATTTTCGCTCTCCTACATTTGGCAACACTGGCTCCTTTGAACACAGGAACTATGTTACAGCACTGCACACCGCTGGTGATTCAATGCGACCGAAAACCGCTCTTATCTCGGCGAAAAACGTACGCAAGGAACCGACTGCGTCGTAGATGCGATTGACGCTCTTAATTGCGTACACAGCCGCTAGCCAATTTCATAACCACGAGAACACATTAAGTAATATTTTTATAGTTTGTTTCCAGTTTAGGAACACGCGCGTATCTCTTCAGAAACGCCGACAATGTAACCCGGTGGTCCAGATTAATGGCACGTCTATAAAGCTACCGTGTTCTGTTTTCTCCCACGTTCATGACACTTCCCACGTTCATCCCACGTTCATGACATACGCGATATTCGAAACGTCACACCGACATACTTTTGGCGTAAATTAAACAGGGACACATAACACCAAAGAACAAGAGGGGCACCAACTTATTAGTGGAAAGACACCGCATGCACGTTGAGCGCGCGCATGGCAGTCTATCATATATAACAACCCAAGAACCGCGTCAGGCCGCGTTATCTGTCGTCGTTCAATTCGCGCCGAAAGTTTCTGAACCCAAGAAGCTGGAACCAAGATTCTACAGCGACAGTACTCACCGATGCGCATCGTCGTTTCCGAAACCACCGGTACGTTCGCCACGTGCTTCACCAGGTGTACTCTCTTGAGCGCCTAGCGGGCTGCTAGAAGCTTTGGCAGGCATTATAAAATGCGTAACCTTAATTGGCCACTATACGCCGGCCATGCTAACACAGAGAACAAAGTATGTACACGTGCGTATGCAACTTTGCCAATTTGACGGCTTTCGCACAATGGCGCTTATTTCTAGTGGTGCTCTCAGTTATCGCGACTGCCGCGGGGAGTCGCTACGTGCCGGCTGCGCACTCGCTATCATGGCAGAATAGATGGATTGGATAAATGGATTGATGTGGCTCTACCTGACAATAGTTATAGCGCGAGAACAAAACGACGACACGGAGACAAGAAGCACACGCAGGCAGTGGCGTAACTAGGGGGGGGCAAGGGGGTACAAGTGCCCCGGGCGCCACTAGGGAGGGGGCGCCAAGCCGAGTCCTCGGGTTGGCGCCCCCTGGAAAGGTTGTCAATGTTTTTTTCCGTAAAACCGCCTGGAAGGGGGGAGGGGCGAGGTTGTAATGTACGACTGGAAGTGGGGATGGTGGTGAAGGAAAGGGTTGCCGCAATGGCTTTTGCATCGGGAAAAGGATCCTCTATTTTCATTTTGCTGCGCTACCCTCCGTGCCTTCCCATGACCCTCGGCTAAGCTTTGTTTTGTGCTCCGCAGCACTGGGTTAGATGAGTTTCAGCGAACCCCACCAGCCTCCCAAACCACTTACTGAAAGCTTCCCTGAAACCAACCACGTACGTAAACAAAATAAAATAAAAAAGTTCGAATGCACCTTTTTTGAGTAAGAACAGAAAACTCCAACGAAATAGCCGATCGTCCAACGACTAATCGTCCACGCAGCGGCGGAAGGAAGGGCGAATATAATCCGTGACCTCGGCACCAAAGGCTAAACAAAGGCGTTTATTCGCAGAGTTCTCTGGAGGAAAGACGGAGAAAGCGTGACACGACGGCGACGTTTGTTGATTCCCTGCATCGCGGGCGCCAGCAAAGCAATAGAAGGGCGGGGGTCAACGTTTCCCACATGCCATCCACCGCCATGGGCAGGTTCATCCTTTGGCCCAAAGAACACGCACCTGCGAAAAAAGCGCAGAGCGTAGTGTACCCGACAGCATGTGCCGACTGCCCCGCTTCGTACGTTGGAGAAACCAAGAACTTCCCTGAAAGAATGCGGCCGCACAAGGATGACCTCCATCAATGGAACAGCGAACGGAGCGAAACGGCAGAACACTCCGACCAGTTTAACCCCCATACCAGACCCGAGGGCGCGGTGTCTAGCTGGTTGCTTTGTTTTGTACTCACCCTGCATTCCTTGGGATGCACAAATAGCGCGAAAGCTTAGGTACGAGAAACTTGGGCCTGGGAAGCGCCCGTGCCGTCAAGCTTTTTGCAGTGTGGACTGGAAGAGAACAATGACGGGTAAGGGACTTCCGGAAGTTTGAATAAAAAAAGAAAAATACTATACAAAAACGCGGGCGTAGCTCATCGAAATCAGAACTGGTGGCCCTTGGCCTCCGAAATGGCCCGCCGCGCGCCAGTAGGCAATCGCGGAAGCCTACATTAGCGCTTTTAATGGGGGGGGGGGGGGATAATGAGGGGCGCGGAAATATATTTGCCCTGGGCGCCGTCCTATCTAGTTACGCCACTGCACGCAGGACACAAGCACATGAAGGATACAAGCGTGTGCTTCTTGTCTCTGTGCCGTTGTTTTGTTCTCGCGCTATAACTATCGTCATGCCATACCAACTTGCCCAAGCTGCCACACTTCTAAACACCCTTTAGATCGGGCGGTGGCTGACGCCACCTAGCCGTAATACTTAGTGAACCAAAAAACAGATTTATTTATTTTTCCTTTACAATAGTGAGGTTGACGACTCGTACTTTGCAGTGAAGGGTTTATTTTCACTCGTGCCTTGACTTTAGCCACCAACTCAGATAACCTCCTTCTAGTTATTTCTACCCGCTCAAAGTCTATTTTGCCCTCCCTTTGCCTAAACACCAGTGCTTTGAAAAACTCTGCGCCATCATCCTGAACTATAGGGTGAAGCCCTTTACAGAACATTATCAACTGTTCGGCAGTTTTCTCCTCTCCACACGCACTGCATATCGCGTCTACCGCTTCGTATTTGGCCCGATATGTCTTGGTTCGCAATACTCCCGTCCTGGCCTCAAACAGTAGAGAACTACCCCGAGTATTATGATAGATCCTTACCTTGGCTATTTCCTGCTTAAAAGTTCGATAGATCGGACTTCTTAATCATGCCAATTTTCCACATGTCAGTCTCCGTTTCCTTCACCTTCTTGTTAACCGATAGTTATTTTTGGTTTGGCCACCTGCTGTTTTCTAAGTATTTACCCGTCAATTTCCTAGTTCGCTACCTCCGTTTTGTATCGACATTCTTCATGTACAAGTAGCTGAAAACCTTCCTAGTTCAATGCTTCTCCCCCATTTCTCTCAATCGCTTCTCAAATTTTATCTTGCTGCTAGCTTCCCTGCCCTCAAATGATGTCCATCCCATATCACCTTGTACTTCCTGATTTGGTGTATTCCCGCGAGTTCCTAAGGCAAGCCAACCTATTCCACGTTGCTTAATTTCTAATCTTGCTTGAACTTCTGATCTCATGCATAAGACCAACGTCAGACCAGGAACCATGACCCCTTTCCATATTCCTATCACAACATCATACCTATTGTAATTCCACAGTGCCATATTTTTCATCACTGCTGCATACCTGTTACCTTTAGTCTTTATGTATATTTCGTGTTTCCTTAGGTACTCGGCCCCATTGCTTATCCATATGCCCAGATATTTGTATTCATCTGTTATCTCCAGCGTGACCTCCTGTATTCTAAACTCACTACCTTCATTATCATTAAAAATCATGAGTGCTGATTTTTCCTTACTGAATCTGAAATCTAACCTATCTCCCTCATTACCGCAGATGTCCATCAATCTTTGCAAATCTTCCTTGTTGTCGGCCATTACCACTATATCAACGCTGGTAGTGCCTGTTCAATGAGTTTTCCTTGTTTGACGAAAGAGAGGTTGAAGCCCAGTCCACTTCCCTCTAATTTGGCCTCTAATCCTTGTAGGTGCATCATGAATAACAAGGGTGACAGAGGAAACCCCTGCCTAATAATAGAGTTTATACAGCACCTCCTATATTTTGAAAAAATATAGGAGGGGCTGGTTTATATTTTAGGAAACTCTATGAGTGAGGACTATAGTGAACTAGAATTGAGGACACTCGCTAGACGATATATTGACCACATAAAGTATAAAATGGTGTAACAACGCCGCACGCCTATCGGTTCGCCGATAACAGCGTATACCTATCGGCGAGACGACATCACTCAACCCCCCCCCCCCCCTCCTCAAAACCACATGCATGAGCCAGCCGCCAATTAACTTGCATGAAGGTAAAATCAAATGTCTAAACAGTTATTATGTAAACCCCCATGTGTGCCAGATTGATAGGCTTGCATATTGCATGGGATTGCACAGAGAAGCTTTCATGCCTTTCATCTTTTTTGCCATTGTGCGCATCTTCAGTTGATAGTAGGCATTTGTGGTGTCTTGAGTTCTTTCTTGTGTCCATGTTTGCATACCTTGTTTTTTAGAATGTATAGTCCTTAGCTGTTGCCAACAACCTAGCATGAACCAACAAAGGGGGCAAATCAAAAGGAAAAATGATAAGGTATGCAGCAGGAGCTAAACAAAACTACAAAACTGGTGCCTGTTGTAAGACAGGACTTGACCTTGAAGAAGGTGATCAAAATAATTACCGATATGATAGCCACTGCAGAGTGCGTGCAAAAGGTAAGGGACGAATGCTATGATCATGAATGGCACCATTTGTACATAATCACAGCCCACTGATGGTCAGTCATGGAGTTTACTAAATATAAACTAGAAGGAACTCTGGCGCTAGTGTCTATGGGAGCTGCAATGCACGGCGCTTCACCGAGCATGGGAATGATGGGTAGTACATGGATTTGTCTAATCTTCGTACTTCTAGCTCCATGTGTGTTTGTCTGGCTTGGAGCTGTTTTCTCGCGAAACAAAAAGCAGCAAATGTTCAGCGGTTGCGCTTCACCATCTTATTCTTTTAGACTTATCATTTCAAATCAGCTCACGAAGTTCAGAAGGGTTTGTTCTTTCCTTTGGAACAAAATTGAAACACAGCAATAAAAGAAGCCACAAGTGCGATTTGCCGCCCGCAAGTACGAAGACTCGGCAAATCCGTGTACTACCCATAATTCCCATAATGGCTGAACGATCGTTGCGCCACTCTCCTCTCTTTAGTTTTAGAAAACTCTATGTGGTCAATAGAACATAATATAATAGACTAGGTAATTCTATTGTGTTACATCATGTATAATGCACAGAATGACAGAAAAGGCAACGTGCCTTCACAGGAATGCAGCCTGGCATCTTTTTTTTCGGTGGCAAGTAAGTCAACCATTCTTAATGCATGTTCATGCGTGCATTTGTATGAGTGGATACACATACACACATGGATACCAACACATGCAAAACTGAAAAATTTTAGCAAAGGGCTTCAAGTACCCTGACTCTCACCTGACTACACTGGTGTGTCTTCATCTCCTGCATACCACCAAAGTGCAACACTTATGTAACTCCACTGTCAACATTTCTCATTGTGCCAGTGTTTTGACACATTTGTATCTGCCAGGATTCTGTTTCTGTTGTACAGCAACAGTTGCACTATGTGCCATAGCATGCCATGTTGCCTCTGCATATTGCATGCATGAGCTTGATTATACCATAATATAGCCCTGTCGCAGTGGTCTAGTTGCTAAGGCACTCGGCTGCTGACCTGCAGGCCGCGGTATCAAATTCAGGCTGTGGTGGCTGCATTTTCGATGGAGGCAAAAATACTGTAGGCCCGTGTTCTCAGATTTGAGTGCACATTAAAGAACTTTAGGTGGTCAAAATTTCTGGAGCCCTTCACTATGGCATCTCATAAACATATATGGCAGTTTCGGGATGTTAAACCCCACATATCACATGCAGTTGCAAAGATACTTCGCACCTTACACAAGGCTGTTCGGAACAGTCTTCAGTGTTCAAAGCGCCGAAGTCATTCGCCTGAAATGTTCACATACTTTGGATGATGCTATATTTTGAGTGACTAACTGTGCAGTTATTTTTACCTTGCTAGCTGGGCATTTGACATCGGGGCGACAACGAAACAGCGCGAGTGTTCTTGGCCAAGCGCGGGAAGAAAGAAGACAATGCAGTGTTTTCTCTTTGATATAGCATATTTCTTTGTGATCCTCCGTGTGCTTGTCGATCAAACTTTGTTAATGCCCTGCCATCAATTTCAGTGCTTTGTTTTGATGTAAGACTGTTGATTTTTGGGGTGGTCATGATACTTATACAAGCACTAGTTGTTCCAAAAATTCTGAAGATACGTAGGTCATGAAAGCAACCAATAGCATGCAATCTTTTAAGCTTTATGTATATGATACAAATCTGTAAGAACTAGGTAACCTTTTTAGTATGATAACAGCATTTCAATGCTCTGGAAATATACTTCAGCTGGCAAACTTGCACAAGTAACGTGATAAAGAAATTGTTGTCTGGTTCGAGCAACTGTCAAACACAATATTTTCTATGTGAGGCTTCATAGAGATGTACGTGCACGACACAAATAAGCCAATCTTTATTTATTACTTTCAGAATGGTAAAACAAAACCCAATTCTATTCTAATTCAACTGAGGAGTGACTTAAGTTTACTATAACTTTTTTACCTAGTGAGAAAACAATTTGTTTAAAACCGATTTGAACACTCTCCACATCAACATAAAAAAAAGTGACACAATTTTGGGTGCTCCTACAGTAAAACCTCGTTAATTCGAACTCGGTTATTTCGAAATACCGCTTAATTCGAAAACTTTGGGTACCATGTGCCAGTTCCAGATCCTGATTTAGCCGCGAATCCACAGAAAAAACGGCCATTAATTGCCACAAGGTAATGCAAAGTATCAATACTAATTAGTTGTAGCTGAAGCACCTCAGTCTCTCTACTTCCAGCGCAAAAAAAAGAAGAAAAAAAAAAACAGTCTCCTGGTCAACCAAATCGTGTGCCTGCGAAAAACGAGTCGTGCTTCACTGCAACACAGTAATGACACGCGGGCAGCTTATTGCATGTTTCTCGCAACGTCAGCGGGTAATAATTTACCCGTTCTTTCTTGGATTGTAAAGAAATTAATAAAAAATAGTTTAGCGGAAATCGCGATGTATGGGAACCTCCGATTGCTAATTGCTCCAGCGATTCGCGTCTTTGCACTGCTGGCGGAGCTCTTGCCAGCAACACCTACTTCGAAAATCAAGTTCAAAAGTTTCAGAGATAGTTTTTTCCAGCCAAAACACATCGTGAGATTCGTCATACTGGCCATTATTAAATTCATAATTATAATAGAAAGAATGTGCGAATGGTCGCATCATGACGCAGCGAGGAGCAGGACATGCTGCCCGCGTGTCACTACTGTGTTGCAGTGAAGATATCTTGTTTTCTGCAGGCGCACATTTTAGTCGATCACGACCGCGCTTTCTTTTTTCTATTTTTTTTCGGTGGCAGCAGCGAGGCCCACGGTTCCTCTATGTTCGCAGAAAGACCAGGTATTGCTGGAAATCATAACCTTTGGAGGCGCAAGGTAGACAGCACAGCAAACGACGAGGCCGGATCACTTTAAATAGTTCAAAGTTCCTTGCATCCCACTTTTTGTATGTTCTGTTAATTCAAAAACCCGCTTAATTCGAAGCTTTCTCGCGGCCCCAGTTACTTCGAATTAACGAGCTTTTACTGTACAAAGGAATAACACATGCAGGACACAGCTTCTTAGATGGTGGGGCATGAGTTCAACTGGACGTTTCCATGAACCGTACTCTCAGCCATACTCTGAAGTTTGCCATTGATCTGCAGGTAACGAATGCAGCCAACGTACTGCTCCTGCGTTGCCACGGCTCGCGTCTGGCTCGGATCTGGCACACCGCCAATGTAGAGAGGGTTGGCAGTGTCAGTGGCAGTGACTCCTCCTCGGCCAATGCCCAATTTGCTGATGCCGCCGACAGCAAGGGACACAATGTTCTTGTTCTTCACAGCTGTGTTTGAAAGAAAAAAAGAACACCGACTAAGGCCGTGCTGAAGCAATGCACTTCTTGGCAATTTACTGGAAAACGACATTCTTAGTCAACATTGATGAGAACTAACAGCCAATGATGCCAAGGAAAGTATACGGCATATTATTTGTAGTGATTGTAATGTAAATGTGAAGAAATAAAAGTGGACAAAAAGGTAACTTTCCATTGGCAGGGACCGAAACTGCTACCTTTGAATAACGTGCTCTATAAACTGAACTACTGTTACTTGCCCTTTGCCCATGCACTTACATACCCCATAATGTCACCAAAGCTTGAGTCCACGTGAACTTGGGCACTCCTCCACTATGGGCCCTAATTTCTTATTATTTCAAGAGTGTATTTTAAATTGATGCTAAAATAGATTATTATCATCAATTATATAGTACGTAACAGCTTTTATAAATTGATTTCAGCATCACCAGGCACAAGGCTACAAATTACAGCAATGAAGTCACAAACACAAATTTCGTCATAAGGATTCAATGAAACAAAAACTTGCTGCTGGTGTAGTAAGTGTCTTTATGTCTAACTTAATATTTTTCATGTTCAAAAAATATCATAATTACTATAATAAAGTCCCCTATACTATCCCCGACTTCATTAAGCTTGTATCTAACAAAAAAAAATGAGCCCCTATACAGCAACTCTCACCTAAGTGAACTTCAAGGGACTGAAGAAAATTGTTCAGTTAAGTAAAACTTCACTAAACTGTATATTAGCTAGAATACAGAACAGCATTGGGCAATTAAGATGGGAAGTCAAAAAATGAAATGCCATTTATTTTGAAAAGAATTTCGCAATTATTATTTAGACTGGCACCCTTAAAATGGATAGAAGAGGCAAAGCTGTACAGAAAGTTTATACTTTTGTGCACTGCCTCTGGTACATTTTGCTACTGTGACATGAAGTCTCCCAACTGTCTAGTATGTCCTGAAGTCTTGGCTGAATATACAAGTTTTTAACCTGCCTCAGCCATCACAACTTCTTAATCGCACTCTTCTTTCTGTTCTGGGCAAACACTGGAAACAATTTTCGAATCTGATGATTCTGCACATGTATGACGTGCAAGTGGCTTGCTTTCATCTCTCATGCAGTCGCTCTGTCTCAGTGGCACTGCATGTATAAGCGATGTTACACCACAACCAATGTGTGGAAGATTTTGGGATGGCACACATCAGCTATGCCAGTACTAGAGAAGTTCATTAAATTCATCTCAAAAATGAGCCTGCGTTTGCAGAAAGTTCATTCAAGTGAAATAGTGTTTACGATTCAGAAATTCATTTAACTGAAAGATTTTCACATAGAAGGAATAAAAAAATTGCCAGGGATTTCCTGAAAGTTTATTGTTCTGAAATATTCATTAAATTGATGTTTGTATATGATAGTTTGTAGTATCTTACTTGGTCAATTCTCTTGGTAGTTATTTACCACTTCTTCACTGCCACATTTTAATCAGGGTCATCGTGCAATGAGTTGCTTTAAAGATTTCACCTCGACGGAATTTAAGTGGAGTGACTAAAGATGGACTGTACGCTTAACTCTGCTAACGTACCTTTCACAGTGTGCCACTCTCCATCACAAAGGTTTCCAGCACTGGCAGAGGCCTTGATAATTCCTGCACCATTGTCAGCACTAATACGATATTGCCATCGATCATTTGTAGCAGCACGAAATCCTTCTGGTTGTTGCTGTGAACTGCGAACAAGACTCCTGAGGGTCTTCGCGGCTTGATGTCCAGTTCCACAGTCATCTCCTTGCCCACATTGTAGCTGTCATCTGCACAAATGCACTCACCGTTAGCTGTCACGCAAAGCTAGTCGTCACACTTTCCACTGCTCATCAATGGACGCATTGAATGTGTGAGAACACTGCTGCTCATTACGATCAACTCGTGAGTTATGTTGAATTCATTTTGTAATTATAATGTTTGTACTTTAACTGTGCCAAATTTTATTGTGTGAATGACCTGTTATGACCCAAAGCATATTTTCCTTGTCTTTGTTGTATTCGCTGAATGCAATCTTAACTATGTTCCCGCATATCTTACATTAACACCTTTTGCTGTTCTCATTTTTAATGCATATATATCTGTTCCTTTTGTACACTGTACACATTAGACATTTTTTTATCGCCCTTACACAATGCTTCAAGGGGCCAGTAAGGTACTTTTAAATAACTACATAAATAAACAAAATTATATGGATGGCCTTGGAACAAGGAAACAATCATATTGAGCTGCCAGAAACTAGTCAAGCATAACACATACACAAACAAGCAAATATGACTGCGACTGAAACAACCTTAATGAAAACTAAAATAATGAAACCAAGGAACACATGGGGATGTTAATTGTGCTGTTTTGAGAAGAGATGTTACTAGAAAAACACAAGAATGTTTCTCAAAAATGCATATTTTTTGCATTTACTTGCTTTCATAAGTTTGGTTTCTTAACTTTCATTACAAAAAAATCAACATTGTAAATAAACTCAATATAGGTTAAAATCACTTTTAAAGAGCAAATGTGGCCATTAAAAACTAACAAGAGCTTATTGTCTAGAGTCCCCTAGAAAGTGTCACCTAGCTGCTTGCATGAGAAGTTTGCCAAAACTCAAGACAACCATGTTTCCCCAGCTTTTATTATGAAAAAAATCATACTGAAAAGCCCATCTTTGCCACATCGAGCTGTCATTCTTACATTGAAAACACGTATTTCTCAACATGCAACTTAAAGCAATTTCTTGAATTTCGCATCATGTTTTGGTATTTGGTATTTTGGTAGATTACGAGAATGCTAAAATGGTGTAAAAAAAGAAAGGTAATGTCCTGCCTTCAGAGAGTTTGTTATGCACACTGGGCACATAATGAACCACTAAGTCATCGATATCGAAAAAACTTTTTCCACGTCTGCTTCTGTAGTCACTGTTCATGGCTTTTTGCGCATACTAAACAAGAGCATAGGTAACATTTTTTTATACGGATGCATTGCCTGCAAAAGTGATATGCAATGTTCATAAATGAGTGTATGTCACTTATTGCTGTTTGTATAAATAGGGCCCTCGTGGAAAAGCTAAAACATCTCCTAAATGAAAACATTCTCACCTTGGTAGGAACTCTATTTTTTTTCTATAACTATGTTTTCTTATCATCAATATATTTCCACTATGCTGGCACACATAAAAGCAGGACATTAACACAAGGGCATAAATGAGCTTGCTTTGCAGAAATTCCAGTGGCGGTAGTATTGGCAGGGAAAGTGGCAGTGTCTTTGGTTGTGAGTGAAAAATCAGCATTGTTCATGAGCAAAATTTCACGGTTTATGCAAATAAAGACATAAAAAATCTTCAATTCAAGTGGGATTGGGGTTTTGAACTTTTGCTCTGTGGTGCAAACTTTTGCTCCATGGTGCAATACATTTCGCCACACAGCTGCCATGCCTACATTCCCCAGTATACTAATGGCGAGCTATTTATAGACACCACTTAGCAGTGGCAGAACGCACATCTTGCAGGTTATTTGGTGACTTGTCAGAAGTCCCACAAGAGGGTTCAAAAAGCCCGGAGCTGTGCTTTCAGTGTTCCGTCGCATTGCATGCATGACATGCTGACTAAGAAGCGAAGCCAGGCTAGCAGTTGGGGAGACAATACAAACAAGGTCCAATCATGCTATTGCTCTTGAGAATGAAACTCACGCATCCTTCTCTTTCCCCACTTACACAGAATGAGATGGCTGTGATTGGCCCCAAAGAATGTGCCTGTTTCCACTTTCTGCGAGCAGCCCGTAACACCAACGCTGACTCTAGGTCGCAGCATCTGCCGGTCTTGTACTTCAAGCTTGCGGATGCATCCCGGAAGGAGCCGGTCACTCCCTGCAGGCATAAACAGTACACAAAGGTTTGCACCACTGTACCAGTGAATAGTACAGCCTTACATGATTGTTGTTTCTAACATGGGAGAGACTTACGCGAAGGTTGTTTTTCACTTGAGAAGAGACGTTGCGTGGAAGTCCGCCCAGATAGACGGGGCTCTTGACGTTGATTGAGCTGGTAGTACCCTGTGAGCTGCCCTGTGCCGCCGTCGTATTGTCCATGTACAGCACACCCATCTGGCCCCGGCGGCTGAACTCCAGTGAATGCCATTCCCCAAGGTTGTACACCTCTGTTGTTGTCAGAAGGCCTGGGCCCGTGCCACAGTTGAACATGACGTTCACCTACAAAATTCCCCAGAATGTGCCAAAAGGTTCCAAAACAGCACATAAGAACAAAACTACAGTTGTGTAGCTTAGAAATAACACCTTAAAGGGGTGGTGCTATCATTTTTGTGGCTTGCACGTTCTTTGCTGCAAGTGTTTGCGACAGCTCCAAGATGAATGATACACGGACCAAGATTTATTTATTCTCGCTAAGTAAATTGATATCGCCTTTTCTATGTGGACAGTTTTTGGTTTCGGTTTCTGGGCACTGAATTGGACTGTGATGTAGCTGTGTAGCTCGGCCACGTGGCCACACAAGGTTGTGACGCACGCCGTGTTGATTATCGTCTGCTCTCGCTGCCTTTCTCGCACACACATCCCGCACAAGCATCTGCAAAACAAACGTATAGCAGTCGTGATGCTTTGCGGGGCCCGGTGCGTGCGTGGCAGATGTCTCCGAAGGTGACTCACCTCACTACAATAGGCGTGTGCACAGAAAGGGAATAAGTGGGTGGACCCTCCCATAGTCACCTAAGAGGGGGGCGGTGCAAGCGCAGTCCCTTCCACACATTGACATAATAGAGAGGGGGCACGAAGTCAGACCCATGCATTGAAATAATAGGAAGGGGGTGTGCTGTGACGAACCTTTGCTCTCCATGACGGGGAGACATGCACACGCCTATGCTCACTACAGATCTGGTGTGACGTCACTGCAACTTTCATCGCCCTTCCTACAGAGCTGCGACTGTTCTGGACCCGCTTGCAATGAGCTTTGGTTGGGAGAATGAGCATTTAGGTACACTTTAGAGGTGAATTAAGATATGTTCTAAATGTTTGCTGTGTACAGAATACAGAGGAAACCCACAAGAGGCTTGTTTTAGCCTCAAAAACTGATATCACCACCCCTTTAACCAAGCGTAATGAATGACTGGCAAGGTCTGCGATACGTGAAGCCATTAAGATATTTAAGCTAGTAATCTTGGTAATTCTGGTACCTGCATAGTTTTTGAAGCTGTTGTTATGAATTTGCAAAAAAATCAAAGTTAATGCCGTGCAGATAAAGGTTCTTTTAATCTCGCAGCTTTTTCATTAAAAGACATAGCTTATAAGGAGAGTCAGTTGGGTTGACACGGCAGAAGAAAACTGGTGTGTGTCAGTGATCATACCTGCACTTGTAATAATACACTGCGTTCCCACATGCATAATTAGTGCATAAAATCAATTGTGTCCCGTAACAGCTAGTAGGCCCTTTGCCAACCTTAATGCGCTATCTCGCATGACACCAGTGTACTGCAGCAAAAGTGACTAAAACATTCCATGTATGATCAGAAAATTTTAAACAGATGTCCCAAGTCGTACCCTTTTTTTCCCACAGTGGCAGTATCGCTGTTTTGTAAGATTTATGGCTGTGCTTGTACAATTGGGAGAATTGTTCGAAGTTCGGGAGTCTCCCAGGAAAATCAGGATAGTCGGCAGATACTCTTTAGCCACTACAAGTTTGTTAGACGAAATGCTTTTAGCATTGTCACACTTAATATGTACTTCCGATTCACAAGAGCCGAAGTTGAACCCCTGCCTGTACACATGGCTCAGTGTGCGCAGACTGTGCACAAAAATGCACCGTGAGCATGCACAACGTATGATTGATGATTGATATGTGGAGTATACATTCCCAAAACCACCATATGATTATGTGAAACGCCGTACTGAAGGGCTCCGAAAATATCGACCATTTGGGGTTCTTTAACGTGCGCCCGAATCTGAGTACACAAGCCTACAGAATTTTCGCCTCCATCGAAAATGCAGCCGCAGCGGCCGGGATTCGATCCCGCGACCTGCGGGCCAGCAGCCGAATACCTCAGCCACTAGACCACCACAGCAGGGCAAAACAATGTACGAGCAAACATGCACTCAAACCTTGATACAACGAACCCGGATATAACGAATTATCGGTTACAACAAAGTAAGTAAGGAATAGCTTTGTCATAGTTACAGTGCTACAAATATATGTTTATAACAAATTTTCGGATATAGTTGAACCCTTTTATAAAAGGCATGCTCCGGGCAGCTATTCTTGTCTTTTATATGAAATGTTTCTTATAAGCAGGGTACCTCGTATGCATTTTCTTATCAACCAGTGTTTCACTGTAGGCACACTGGTGTCTCTCATACCCTTCTTTTATATCAGTGTCTCTTATAAAAGGGTTCGACTGAACAGCAATATATTTTCGTAGCAGATAGGACTTTGTTACAGTAATAACCTTTGATAAAGCAACAAATATACAAATACTCAAGCGAGCAACCTTCGAGTTGAAAAACTCACTCTTCCTTGCTTCATGAAGATGGCTATGAAGTCGACTTTGTTGCTGTTGGTGACATAGAAGAGGATACCATCCTCATGGCGGGTGCGGAACTCCAGTGAGATAGTTGAATGCTCCATCAGACTATTAGCAAGGTCTGTCGGAAGCCGAAACTCGAGTCGGCTCTCGGGGCTGTTGCCAAACCTAAGGCCACTCTCGGGTGTCACGTCAGAATCATGAGCTGGCTCCAGGGGCAGAACACAGCCTGGAAGTGGACCGCTCAGAGAATGCCTACCTGGACCTGTAGAAAGACAGAACTTTAGTTTTGGTATTGTCATTGTCAGTATTATATTTGACATCTGTGCTTGTGTTCATTGTCTCTGTGAAGCCAACACGCAGTTCAAAATAAAACATACACAAATGAGGGACAATACTGGTACTGCAGGGCCTGCTACACAGTCAGCACCTGCAGTGTTTGCTACAGTGTTTCTTATTTTGGGTTTGCTTTATATTACACTACTATGGTTTGGTTAGCTATTAACCAATCATCCCATGAGCAAGATAATCTCTCTGAGCCATAGTGCAGAGTAGCTGGCTAGAGTAATTGGAATAATGACAACCTTCCTGTCTTAGCTTGGAAATGAACATTCCCTTGTTATGATCATTGACACTGTTACTGTGGCTTACGCAACAAGCTTTTTTCCCCTTAATTTGTAGGTCTTGATGTACACCTTCAAAACAATCTGACTTAGAAATCAAGTGAAATAAGTAACCACTCATACCCATTTGTATCCACTACACCAGCCATAGTTTATTGCAAACATAATGCATGAAAAGGTACAATGTACTCCAATATTACCAACAAATTGCTCAGCTACATGATTGGGCATACTAACAGATGCGAAAATAAAAGTCATTGTGTTCATTGCAAGAGAGCACACAGCCAGAAGAAAACTTGTTTTAACAGCAAGCAGGAGGCATATAATGGAGCATTACCTTCAGTCACAGTTGTTGTTTCCTCAACAGATACATCATCATCATCGGGCCCAGGCAGAGGGCAGCTGGTGAGGGCAGCATTGAAGCGATCTGCTGTCGCGGCAAAGTTCTGAAGCACACCTCGCACAGTGGAATCACCCAGACACCCGACAAAGAAGGTACGTCCATCAAGCTGAAGCTCGGGATTAGCCTGAACTCCAGGTGGGAGACCTCCAAAGTAAAGTGGGCTGGTGGTGTGTATCAAGACAGGCTCCACTGCGTTCTCCTGCACCTGAGGACGCCACCAAAAATAAGCTGCACTTATTTGAATAATGCACCAGCTAGGGATGCGTAAGCAAGTGGCGTAATAACGTAGTTACAGGAACGCATAGCAAGACTTGCAAGGTGGTCTATTTGGTTAAAGTCCACTGTTAAAAAAATATAAAACGCAGTGAGAACTACACATTTAATGATACAACTGACACAATCAAGGTATGATATATCAAAAACTGTATGTTTGTTATCTAGCTGTTGCACCAAAGGTGCACATGCCCTCAGTGTAACATGTACTAGCATTATGCGCACTCTTTACTGCCACAAGTGTTTGACTGCCAGTTGTCATTTGAATAAATGAAGTGATGATTTGGTGTTACGAACTGAAAGAGCTAAATTCATGCACTAGAGATGCTAAGATAAAGGGAAAGGGGCAAAATTGTGGATGAATGAAGGGCTTCTCTGCCAAAGGTGTAACCAAGAAGCATTAAAAGCCACCCAGTGCGTACGCCCCATTTCACTGCAAAACTAGTCATGATGCCAAGATACGCACAGCAGCAGTAGGTTAACCTGTACTGTTCATAGGCTAAATAAATTAAAATAAGAAGGAACACATTTGAACGTCACAATCTCTTTAACGCAGAGTCACCAAAAGTTCAGCTTCTGGACATGTATCAGTTCAAAACGTAACAAAGTTTAAATCACACATGCATCATCAACAAAGGCAAATGTAGAAAAATGGCGACCACACACTCAAACCTCGATATAACGAACATGGATATTCTAAAATACCGGTTATAACAAAGCAAGTGTATCTTGATATAAGGAATGTTGATATAACAAAACATCAATTATAATGAAAAAATGAAGAATGGTCTTGCAATAAAGTGTTAGGAATGTTTTTTATAACAAATTTTCTCTCATTTTCGTGTAAGATGCAACTTTGTTATAATGAGGTTTGAGTGTTCCCTGCCCTGCAAAGGTTTCAGTAAACACATCACGAAAGTTCTGTTAACACAAGTGTTTTAATACTGCTTGACTTGCACGAGTACTCACCACAAGAGCATCATCGATGTCCAGCCTCAACCGATTGGAGTAGCTACTGGCAGTGACGTAGTGCCAGCGGCCATCATCGTAAGTTCCCTCGGTTTCTACACGGCCACCTGGTCTTGCCTGTAGAAACAGCCTTCCGCCACGCAATCCTAGTGCTAGGAATTTAGAGTGGTCCTCGTTGCTCGTGTAGAAGATGAGACCGTTGGGGCGCTTAGTACGAAACTTCAGTGTCAACTGAGCGTTCTCTGTCAAGTCCATGAATGGCATGGCAACAAAGCCAGGAGACTCTGCAGAGAATGACACCACTCGTGCTACCTGTGCAAAGAAATATTTATGGTCAATCACAAAATGTGGTATTAACTGAATAGCAGTATACATTTCTACATATCAATACTATATTATTAAGCATTCAAAAGCTATATTTAAAGTCACAATAAGTGCAGTAAAAAGAGGAAAACAATATTTCTGCATTTTTGTGATATATTGCTAAGAAGTTCATACACATATCTATAGACTTGACTTGATTCAGCAGTACAGGTGCCAATGATAACAGCAATTTTTTTAAGTTACTATCTTCTTAAAAGTACTAAGTATCACCACAGATAAGCTACACTATACAGGTGAAATAGATTAATTCTTTTGTACTTAAATTCAGATTCTTTACTCCATTGAAGCCTTGTGGTGTGCATCACAATTGCTACATATATATGTTGGCTCTTTTTCAATATTATTAAAAAGGGAGACCTTGCATTTCATGCATATTATATGCATAAATGCACCACAGGTACTGCCTTAAGATTGAATTCTTGAAGATGTCACGCACATTTGGAGGACAGCCTGTGGTCACAGCCAGGGCCTCCTTGGTTTTGTGCAAGTCAACGAGCCTTGTGTCCAGCTCCAACTCTTCTATGCACCCCTCAAAATTCATGCGTGTCACCTCCCTGCATAAGCAAAGTTAAGTAAAGTAAAGCACTTGACGAAGAACTCCACTGCCTGTGGCTGATGGTTCAGAGAGCAGTGCGAGAAACCAGCTTCTCTTCATCACTAAAGAAGCAGGCAGGTACAATGGACTGCCATTGTGACAGTCCATTGTACCTGCTTGCAGTGAAAACTTAAAATGACCAATCAAACAGCATGCCACAGCTGCAAAAGAACTTTAACATTTTATATGTTCGTAAGATAAGGTTCCTCCTGCTTTGGCATTAAAGAACCTGCACAGTCTTCATATATTACTGCAAAAAATTTACCACTGAAATTGATTACAAGTAGTGCATACTGTTTGTTGAAGCAACAGTGACAAATCATCAGAGATGGTACGTGCCTAACCTTTAATTAGCAGCCATGAAATAACATCTAAACAGACAAAATCCGTATTTGGTGGTGGTCAATTGTAGTGGCAGAAATTCCAGATCATGGCCTCTATTATTTTCGGAATTGGACAGGTGGTTTAACCCTGTAAATAATGTAAAAGTGTTGTGCTGGTTGTCGAAATTCCAGATTCTGCGTATTTTCTGGTACACCATAACGGCAGCACTATTCCTTAGTCCTGCTATCAAGAAGGTCTGCATTTACTAACATCTCATAGTGCATCAGAACGAAAAATTGGGCAAGTTGTTGTGCTTTCATCTTGAACGAATATTAGTGTGACAAAAAACGGGGATAGGAATAGAAAAGACAAAGGTAGAATAGAAAAAACTGCCCTTATTTATTCCTTAGTCCTGCTATCAAGAAGGTCTGCATTTACTAACATCTCATAGTGCATCAGAACGAAAAATTGGGCAAGTTGTTGTGCTTTCATCTTGAACGAATATTAATGTGACAAAAACGGGGATAGGAATAGAAAAGACAAAGGTAGAATAGAAAAAACTGCCCTTATTTTTGGAATATATTTTAGTTACAAGTCAGCCCCATAATGTGTCTTTTCTGTTTCTATGCTAAATTTGGTCGCGCTAATATTTGTTCAAGATGTTTCCATAATGCATTGATAATAAACCCAAAAAAAATTTTGTACCGAGGCTGCTACATCTCACACCATTCCAAACAAGGCTTCTTATATAATGTGAAATCACAGTCCAAACTTTAATTTTAACTGGTATTTGTGCAGTAGCTATATCTGTTAAGCGGGACAACAACTCACATGTGACCATGAAAAGTCGGATGGCCCCCAACAAATATGTCATCGGTGGCATCAATGCCTGTCTCTGGACCTCTATAACTTGCAGGAACAGAATCGTTGCCGCCCACCTGACAAAAAAAAAAAAGAAATAGATAGCTGCAGACTATTCATCAGTTACTAGCATCTCATCAAAAACTAGCAGTTTCATACTAAGTGCAATACCATTGACAATGATACCAATATTAAACATTTTGCTCATCCTCCTTGGACAATGTTCAAAAAGATAGAGTATTGCACACCACCATTGGTGTGCAGGCAGTGCACACGATCTACAAGATGGGGCAAATACAAATTTGTCAGCTCTATCAGAAAGGTGCTACACTCAACTCTCATTACAAAAAATTGCATCTTACAAGCAAATAAATTTGTTATATCTGAAAATTGATTGTAAAGGTTATTCCGAACACTGAATTTATTGCAAGACTATTTTTCATTTACTTTGTTATAACCGATATTTTGTTATATACATGTTCCTTATATTGAGGTTTGAGATCAATTATCTAAATGCACTTGCTTGTGAGCTGTAGTTTTCTACAAGTACAGCTTGACTCAGTATGTCTTTAAGAAAAACTGCACTGTTGATTTGCTACCAGAATGGCTATCAGATTTCAAGGGAAATACATCATTCAAGTGAACTCACCGTAAGATCAAATTCGTTACCCAACTGGGCAGCTCTGAGTTGGTGCCACTGGCCATCATTGTAGGCTCCATTAGATTTCAGCTGCGTTATGCCACTACCAAGATTGAACTTGTACACAACGTGGCCATCACGCAACTCCAGGGCCATAAATGTTTCCTGCACAGTCGTACAAGTGAAGCATTTTCAAAGACAGAAAACTGCATCTCTAGAGGGATAAAAACAACGCGTAGGTGTGGGTTCACGTCTAAGCTTCATTTCTTGCCTCAAGAGGCTATTATGAGCCAGTGAAATGTTGGCTTCAGCTAGTGTGAGTCTTGCTTTTTATTGCGTAATATATGTTATGAAAAGATGGACGCAAAAGCTAGCACATGTTGCACTGTACTTTTTCTACTGGCAGCTGCCGAATATACACAGAAAGCTGGTTTCACATTCACTATCAGAGCTTACAAATGAGAGAGTACCTAAATCCATTCTTGCTGCAGCGTTTTATTTTTGTGTGTGCTCTAATTTGCCTAAGACTAGGTGTATTACAGCCTGCAGTTACTCTAGAACTTAGAAAGGTACTGTGGCTAAGCTAAAAAGCATTCAACAAATGCACTGACCCTGTTGTGTATGAGGAAGAGCAATCCCTCCTTGGCATATGTGCGGAACTTCATGCTGATGCTGATGCCATCGTTGAAATCACGCCGCTCCTTGGACACTATGGCATAGCCTGTGCCATCAAACCGTAGGCCCCTGCCACTTGGAATGTCGATGAGGCTGTCCCGTTCCTGGCATCCCTCCAGCTTTCCTTGGTGGCTGTGGAAGTTCCACAAGCCCACAGGCAGTCCACCAAACTGAAGCTCTTCCAAGTAGCCAATAAATGGCATAGTGTCCCGTTGGCTAAGTGGAATCTGAGCATTGGCAAAAAGAAAGCGAAATGGCATGACTGAGCACATGCAGAATCCGTACTATACTGCCAATAAAAGTGTCATAAATGTGATGACTGAAAAATACTTTTTATTTCCAATATACGTACAGTGAAAGGGGCAATATACACATATATCCATTCATAAGAGACAACCATAACAGACAAGTGTGTATAAGAGACAGCAGTTCGTCATTATAATAAAAGGCACACGCAATACCCTACTTGTAATGGACAGCTCATATAGAAGACAAGAATTGCTCCCCGGCACTATATCTCTTATAAAAGGGTTCATCCTAAGAGAGTTGACTCACTGCTAACTTCTCTATCAAAACGATATAATTTACTAACAATAAACCATGAACACAGGTTTTAAATAAGGCTATTCTAGCCATGACTGTGTCATAACAACTAATGTAAATATGCTTGTTTCAAATTTCACAAGGTCAGTGAAATCCTACGCATATGTAATGCCGCTGCTTTGAATGCGCACACTAGCAGTTTTAGTCGACAACAGTACTGTATTTACTCAATGATAACGTGACCACAATTGTAGCAGCAGGGGATGACTTTTCAATGCATCCAGGAAGAAAGAATAGTTACTTCAGTACATGATCGTAACGCAAGGGTCAAGCTTGGGTGTCAAAAATGTGGGAAAAAACTTGCATTACATTAAAAAAAATACAGTAGTTTATGTGCATTTCGTCACTTTTCCTACATATGCGATTCTGAGTACATCAAAGCTTAAAGGTCCCCCCCACCCCCCATAAAAAAGCTGAATACATATAAGGTAACGACTGAAATATGATCTCAAGTGGTTGAGTGAGCAAGACTAATCTCTTAGCACTGTTGCTCAGCACTAGTTATAAGCACCCAGGTACCCCCTACCTTGCATTTTTTTTATTTTGCATTCCTCCCATTGATGTGCCATACTGCTGAGATTGAGAATCGAATCCACACCCTTCTGCTCGGGAGTGCAATGCTGCGGCCAGACAGGAGCGAATCTGCTAGCACTACCATAGCACACAATGTTATACGTACATCTGCAGTTTCTGGCACACCTCCAAGGTAGAACTCGGACAGCGCCTGATCCAAGTTGAACACGCTGTTGGTGCCTTGGAGGTACTTGGTTTTTATGCTGTCAGGTTCACTTTCCGTGCGCACTTCAAGATTGGACCGTTTTGCCAGTCCTGGGATAAAAATGAACGAACAAACGGAGTGTCAAGGGCCACAATGTTTTCTCTCTTTCTAGAATATTCATGGATATCCCCATCTCTAGATAAGTTTTTAAGTAATAGACAATTATCAGTGTGTTTCACTGAAGAAATTCTTGCATGAGATAAGCAAGAGCAGTTATATATCCCTCTGCACTTTGAAAAGAAAAGTATATCTTTCTGCTGCAAACCAACAAATGCCCTCTGTCTTGTTTGCCTACCTTGTCCCATATGGGCTCACAGTGACATAGTGTTCTTGGTAAGAAAGTAGTGAGCACACACTTTTTGAGCAAGGAAATGTGAGAGAACCTGATGACAATTACGATTGCACAACAGAAAAAAGTCATGAGCCCGTTTCTTTTTTGATGGCATGTCCAGCAACAGCGTGACATATTCTTGAATAATAAAAATACAGACTACCAACTTCTGTGAGCTTGAGTCACAAAAGTTTGACTTTGCCATACTACAAGTAGATTTTGGCAGCAGATAGAGAAACTACTATTACTGAAAAAATTAATTTTTCGCCCAGCAGTAAATCTGGCACAGCTCATCATAACCACTGACACGTATTGCAAATAAACATGTACATAAATGGTGAATTTAAAATTAAAACTTCCAAAACACATGCATTTTAAATTATTCTTTTTGTTTATACCTTACGAGCAAAAGCATGCACCTAAACTGCAAGAATTTTTTACATACAGAGATCACAGAAGAATCGAAGCTGTCTTTATTTTGAAGTTTTAAAAAAGTTTTGAAAAATTTTTCCAAGATCCATTTAAACTTCCCACTAGCTTTCGTTAATGTCTGTTTTCCTGTTAATAGGCATGTTGGCTGTTGAGTTAACAGAGCTGCATACCGATTCGAAGGAAGCTCAATGGGGCTAAAATTTTTTACACTGCAAATAATAGGTGTTTACAGGTATTCTTCCGTAGTTTTTATAGAGAGATTCCATCTTATTTTAGATTTGAGGGCACACTGCGATATATGAAGCGTGATTAGCAAGGCTTTCATTTGCCCAGCAAGAACCAATGGTCACTGCCGTGTTTAGCACTTTATAGAAAGAAGGGTCAGATCATTAAAGAATATGATCATTACCTCATTAATTTCATAAAAACATACCATTCTTGCTCATGAATCGATGAGTACTACTCTACATTTAGAGGAATATTTGTATATTTCTCTTTCTTTCTGGAAAGGAAGAGTTTGCTGATTAATGTGTAACTAGAAGCTAGGACATCCAAAATATTGAATTATTTCACGTTGACATTGTGTGAGTACGTTCACTTCCTGGATAGCTCAGTGATATATACCAGAAATATTAAATTGCACAAAAGTAGGAGACAAAATAGTTAGCTAGTGCCGTGAGCATATTTGATAGAGGCCTTATGACACACAGAACAATTGGAAAGCCTGTCTGTGCATCCATGTACAGTTGGGAGACATTGAATAAAGATAAGCTTATGGCCTGCTCAATGACAATTCTAGTAGATTGATTACCTGTCAACACAATCTGATGCCACATGCCGTCGGCAACGTATTTGTCACTCCGGATCTCTTCGATTCCATCACCGAGGTTGATGAGAAGCACAGGGTAGCCATCTCTGAGTACCAAGCTCATGAAATCGCCCTGAAAAGTATATGTGCAGACTGAAATTCCACTAAAAGAGTCAGCTCAGCAAAAAGGTATCAGAAAATAAGAACATCAGAAAAATTTAGATGACTGAATGTAAGAACAATATTTATATAAAAACTAGTCACCTATTACACAGAAGACTGACGGATAGCTGGTGCTGCAACAAATTTCACCTTCAGTGTAAGACTGGTGACTAGCTGTTATTATAATAATGAGCACCATGAAAAATGGCTACTTGGAGAAAAATTAATTTTCTGTATTTTGTTTCTCCCTGTATTTTTTGAGAGGAACTAAACAAACAGCAGCAACAACTGTGTGAGTCACT
Source organism: Rhipicephalus annulatus (assembly GCA_013436015.1). Lineage (NCBI taxonomy): Eukaryota > Metazoa > Arthropoda > Arachnida > Ixodida > Ixodidae > Rhipicephalus > Rhipicephalus annulatus. Next base: position 28,084 of record WOVY01002803.1, read on the forward strand.
AAGTTCTCAGAAGGGCTGCATCTCTTTGATTGATTGATTGATTGATTGATTGATCGATTGATTGATTGATTTACATGTGGGGTTTTACATCCCAAAACGCACCATATGATTATGAGAGATACCGTAGTGGAGAGCTCTGGAAATTTCGACCACCTGGGGTTCTTTAACATGCACCCAAATCTGAGCACACGGGCCCACAGCATTTCTGCCTCCATCAGAAATGCAGCTGAGTACCTTAGCCACTAGACCACCGCGGCGGGGCGGCTGCATCTCTTCCACAAAAACATACCCAACATAACTAATAAAACTTAGATCTGCAAAAAAGTGTCTAGAATATGCTGACCTCGTGGGAACGCTTCGCTCTTGGCTGAGAGCTCTGGCCGTTTCCAAGGTAAAAGAGTGTGCCGTCAGGCCTGTCAGTCTTGACATGCAGTGACACATGAGTGTACGTGGCTGCCTCTTGCAAATCTTCAGGATTTTTTAGTCGGACCCACTCGTTGCCCTTGAACTCCATGCCAATCTTTACCTGTAAGCGCACACAGGGTGAATCACATTCTGCAAGCATACTCAAATTATTGATAGTAATCTGCCACTAACCCTCAAGAGGAAGGTATATAACAGCTGCACCTTGCCTGTACTTACCTACGAAGCAAAAACCTGAAGGCTTACAAAGAGAGGTCAGCGTAAATTGAGGACAACACAGTGAGCGACGGAAAAGAAAATTATAGGTGTAATGATAGGTGTAACCTTGAGGGACAAGAATAGAGTAGAGTGGGTGTGGAATAAACTGAGGCTAGGGATATCATAGTTGAAATTAAAGAAGAAAAAATGAACATGGGCCGGGCACATAGCATGTAGGCAGCATAACTGCTGATCATTAAGGGTAACCTGACTAGATTCCTAGAGAAGGCAAGCAGGGTTAGGGGGAGACAGAAAGTTAGGTCGGCCGATGAAATTTAAAAAGTTAGCAGGTGTAACGTGGCAACGGAAAGCACAAACCGGGTTGATTGGCAGATCATGGGAGAGGCCTATGTCCTGCAGTGGGCATAGTCATCATGATGATAATGATATGATGATGATGGTGATGATTATGTACACGGAAGCAGTACAGAAAAGGGAAGGAAACACAAGCGGGAGTAGGTCTTGAGGCAAAGAACCTTTTTTGGTTGTTTGACGGTGAAACCTGCTGAGCATGGTTAGTCTTCTCTGGTGTGGGTGACATGCTCTAACACTCAAAGGAAAATAGAGGACATACATCCGTGGAGGATACATCCATGAAGGGTGTAAATCCTTTCCAATGTAACCATACTATACAAAATAAATGCCTGAGATATGATTTCATTTTATTTGAATTCAAACAATGTGGCTGGGATAGCAAAGGAGCCTTGAGTGACCTGACCAAAAGGTTTGCTTTTCAGCTAAAATGACCATATGCAACTGTTGCATTGCATTCAACTTTGTTGTACACCTTCCGTTGGCTGCCTGTGTGACTAAGACATGTGACCTCAACTACAGTATTTTTTTACGTACTGCCAGCACTACTTAGCACTAGCTAGTGTTTGCTAAATGACTGCTCACATTTTCTAATATTAGCTTTCTGCTAGTTTAACACAACACTTTGTCTTCAGTTAATCTAGATGAAATAACTTAATTGTATACCAATCCATTACTTTTTTTTCATGATTACTTTTGCACAAGCAAAGCTCACTTGCACTGACCCTGTTAGCTTCATCTTTGGCAAGGGCCACCTTGCGACGCAGTTCTTCAAGTTGCTTCTGGATGTCCATGGCATGGTCCTTCATGGCATTGTGCCGTTGCAGCAGCCTGTTCGCAAGCCGACCCAAGTCTGGCTCAGGAGCCACGACACGGTCAACTGAATACAAGCAAGCATGCAGTCACCAAAAGTGCATAATCTAACCAAGCTCAAAGTTCTTATGATGGCTCTGAGTGCAATGACACGAATAACTATTCCACCATTGTCCGAGGGGCTTGTTTTTCTGTTTTCTCTGAGTGCAATGACACGAATAACTATTCCACCATTGTCCGAGGGGCTTGTTTTTCCGTTTTATACACAAATAATAGGACGGACTGGCAACTAAGCCAAGAAATGTGTAGGGGGGGCATTATATGTGGTCTGTGGGGTCCACAATCACAGCCTTTGAATTGAGCATCCAATGCTCTACCACTTGAGCAATGAGAGAGCGCTCTTTGTCATAGCTCAAATGGTAGAGCATCAGACGTGTAAATCAAAGATTATGGGTGCAGATCTCACCAACAGAAATTAATTCCTTTTAACTTCAGTGAGATTCATTTACAGTTGAAAAACCACAACTAATGCCGCCTATGCTTTTCTCACCCTAATTGTCTGTCTGTTCCATTAACTGTGCATTGCACCTTAGTGGTACAACTTACTGGTGCAGTTAAAAAAAGCCTGTTTCTCAACTCTGCATCTGATGAGGTGAATTTCACATTCTAACACTATGAAATTTTTAACAAAGAATTGTACTTTGTGCTGTAAAAAATTAGTTATTGAATATTAGATACTTATATGCTTGACCTTGCTCAACATACTCCCAACTCGCACATCAAAATCACTTGGTGAATGGAGACCGGCCGGTTAAGTTGGACTGCCCTTTGTTTAACTTGAGTAAATAGAGCTTATAATGACTGGCTGGTGTACGAGGAGAACAGCTAGGATGTTAAGATGGGCAGTTTATGCACAATGCACAATTATAAATTTTCAACCACACAAAATGTGGTGTGTGCAGTGCCCCTCCCCTATTCAGTCAAAGTATGGGGCAGTCTTTGCAACCTACCCCTCCTATATAGTGACTGGGGGGAGTGGGGGACAAAAACCCCCTTTCCCACTGCATGCACACCTGTGACTACTACTACTAAAACATCGATGGCAATAAATATTTATAATAATAGTAGTAATAATAAATAATAAGAAGAAGAAGAAGAACATTAATTCAGTCTTTGCATTAGTGTATCTTATAGAAAAGGAGGAGCATAAATGTAGACTCACTGTAGCTGCTGGCAGCCAGCAGTGCCTGTTGGTAGCCTACGTTGTCACTGGAGAGTGTCTCAGCGTGCGTGTTTTCACCTGGGAGTCGCTCCAGGATGGCATCAATCTTGTCTGAGGTCTCTTGTACTTGGTCAGCAGCTTCCCGCACAGCTGTCACTGAGGCTACCAGAGCTTCTTTGCTTTCAGCTGCGGAATGAAAAGCGGACGAGAGAGAGCAGGACAATAAGGCACACACTTAACACTTTACTACTGAGAGTCGTGAATTTGTGACATACCGAAAAACTTCGAGCGAGGAAGTAACGAAATGCGTGCTCCTTTAATGCCGGTTGTGAAGTACTCTGGGGGAATGTAGCTTTCAGCATAAAAGATCTAGTGCCGTCTCATCGAAGGTATTTTATGGTAGAACCAATTGTTTTGTAGCTGATGGCGAGAGCGCAAAGTGCGTGCAACAGCTCTCACTTCTTTGTTGTTTTTTTTCTCACCTGGGGGCCGTAAGATCTATCTTCAATAAATATGTTTATATGGTGACATGAGGTGGCACACAACATGTTACATAGATCTGCAGTCCATTCTTTGTTGCAAGGTCCTCGCTTCTGTGGCATATGGAGAATTTGCGACATACATAGAAGTATGCATTGAAGTTGCATTTTAGATAATTTACTGCAGATTCAGTTAAAGGTTGCTATTTAAAGGTGGAAAATGAAAACAATATTTATTTTGTTTGGCAGTTTTATAATTCAGGCACTAAAGGGTTAATCTCTCTAGCACAATATTACTTTATCGCTCCATAAATTATGCAAAATTTGATTTTCATTGTGAGATGGCAGCTTCAGAGAATAAAAGCACTGCAGAGGCTACGCGATTTCCCTGTGATTAAGCGGCCTATGTTCATCAAATTGAAACAAGACATAAGTTCATGGAAATGTAGGCTTGAAATGATGTTAAACTGATGCACAAGGAACCCCACTGGAGCCAACATTTAGATAAGGGAACATTTCGAGGAAAAATGTTTTGTCCTCAGGGCAAAACATTGGCTCGAGCAATGTTTCTTGTTTGACAATTTCACACCGCTATCGCAAAAGTCTTTAACGAGTTGCACCAGCATCCACGAAAGCAGGCTTGAACGAATAATAAACAGGTTCAATGTAAATATAAATGGAATGGGGATTTGGTCAAATAATTTTGAATCTAATTGCAATACTATACATCAGACCCAACTATCCCGCACAATAATTGTAAAAATTGAAATGAGGCACGTGCAAATGTCACTCATTTTGGTTCAGAAAAACGTGGAAGCAAATTTGAATAGTAAAGAATTTAACATTCAATAAAATGCAAGTAAACCTCTATCAAATGTAACGTTTTAAAATGTACTATACTTAGAACATTTATATGGGCCCGCATAACAAGCTTTTCAACTTTAGAAATGACGCATCTATGCGAGTATAAGATGTTCATTTAACCTTGAAGTGCGGCTTCACGGCAGTATATATTTTTTTCGATTAGGTGTACTCACAGTATAATACCCCTCTACTACAGTGAGCCAGCTTTACAAGAAGTTACATGCGGACTGATATACATTTGTTCGTTCATTTCCAGTTCTTCAATATATACATTAATTTAAATTCAAATTGAAGTGAATTCAAATACCACAGTATTCATTCGAAATTTTAATATCTCGAATATTCACACAATACTATACGAAAGCTTTGCGCTGTTAGCTATTACTCAGTCTGAGAACCCGATACCCATATGAAATTGCACCATTAGAAAATACTGCCAGAACAAGCAGGTGGCATTACTGTGGAAAGCAATGCATCAAAACCAGCTCAATCAACTAAAACCTCATTTTAAATGAAATCTTACCTGACATGAAAGTGTCATGACATACAAATATTTATTACACACATACTATACTCGGCACACTGTACTGATGGCAAAAATATTCTCAATTTATTTCACTGTGACCAATAATTTGCTACATTTGTGCTTGTTATATTGAGGTTTGACTTGCGTTGTTTTCTACTAAATTGCAAGTTTAAGCAACTCAAAATTGTATCGTAACAAGCTTTTTACAAATAAATGCTGTGTACAAATGTTTATGTTCATGTCCTTTTATTGCTTGTGAATATTTTATTTCAAGCAGCAATAAACAATATGCTCATTACATACATCAACATAGCTCTTCAGCTGAACTTAATTATTATTTGAGTTCATACGTACGAAGTACAACAAAAGAACTGCCTTTCGTGCTAAACTGCAAGTACAACCTAAAATGCATGGTGGACCAAACAATTTACTTAAACTGATTAGTAAATATATAAAAAATGATGATGAGATGCATCATGAATTATGGCTAACTAATGAGGCACATACTACACTTAGGTATGTGAGCACATTGCATTTTTTGCTATAATCCCTAAACTTCCCTCGCATATTTGAGCTGCTGAAAATTATTCCGAATAAAGTTGTGACTGAGGAGCTCACTGACATGCAGTTAATTGATTGACGTTTGATATATAGCAGCCCCGATATTAATCCAAATGATTCCCTGCTATGAAGAAAAAGGCCTGTAACCTTAAAAGTTTCCTTTAAAACGTAAGAACTTCCTGAAACCACTTTTTTAACTGCAGCATAACAATTAAACAGCAGGGTGTAGGTGTGCTGAATGAGATTACCTGTCTGCAAATTGTCCATGTCTCGTGCCAGGTCTTGCAGGTCTTTGGCATTCATCTTGTTATGAAGTTCTATGGTCGCCAGCTTTTCAACAGCGTCTCCTACTCTTGGCTTCATCTCTAAAAATGGGGACAAAAAAAAACAAGCATGATCTAAATGTAGACTTCACAAATTCTACATACATCTTTTAGAGACATTGTATCCACACAAGCCAACTGCAGTTCATCATGGCATTGGTGTTTGAATGCTTTCGGTTTAATAGTTTTGCAGACCCCAAAGGCTCTGGAAAAAAAAACTGAAACTCGATGCACACATGCGTAAGATCTACAAAAAGTAAAAAGCCTGCCATGACAACTTAGTGCGTCAGGTGTCGTGCTGCTCAGTTGGGCTTGTGGCTTTGATTCTCAACCACAGTAGTCACATTTCGAAGAGGACGATAGCAAAGAACTCCTGTGTGCTCAAACTTAAATGCACATCAAAGTACACCAGGCAGACTTAATTAATCCAGAGTCACCCACTATGCCATGAACCATCATCGTACTGTGGTTTTGGCACCTAAAGTACCAGCAATTATTATTATTACTTTTATTAATGTTACAAAGTCTAAATGTGATGAACCAGTACAACTGCTCATTTTCCATCAGGGACTCACTTTGCCCTTGCACATCTTGTCATAACTAATTGTGAAACTCAGACTTAATTTTATTACCTTACAAGTGCACAAGCTAAAGGCATTCCCCCTCTTCCCTTTGTTTCTGCAGCCCACCACAAGTTATGAAAAGTAATCTCATAGGTTGCTATTAACACCTACCATAGTCCACATGTCGTTCAAGTTCCCTTGCGTCGGCGAGGAGACCTTCACTGTTGTCCTTAGAGTCAGATGCACGGTCGATGATACCGACAGACTGAAATGTGTATTGACAGGTCATTCATGCAACAGTGTCCCAAAGGCTCGGCGATTTGGTTTACGATGCACATTCAAATCAGATTTCGGATTATCTCTCAACAAGTGCTCCCGAGGAACGTTGAACAGTGGCACCTTCAGTTCTTTATTTTAGTTGCACCGGAACAGGGAAGCTCACCAGGTATAGCTGACTTTGTTGGTTTTCCCTGTGAGCTCCAAGCAGCAAACAAATATTACTGTCAGCTCAGGCCCACTAGTCACTCAGCCTTACTTGAATGGCGAAAAGTTCGGTTTTAACATCAACAAAAAAGAAACTTTAATGGTTACAAAACGTCAAATTTTGACTTTTTCAGCAAATATTTCAAGCATGTAGAAGTCAGAAATTTGCATTTCGCTCATCATTATTTTGGGGAATAAAGTAATTAAGGCACATTAAAAGACTAGTGTTGTCTGTCCTCTTGTACTCTACAAACATAACTTTACTGTAAGAATGATAATAAAAACACAGTAATATACTTCAGTATGCCTGCATAACAGTTATTTTAAAGTGTGAGTAGCATAACAGTATCACAGAGATGAGCAATGCATCTGCTGTGAGATTTCGTGTAGCGAGAGATAGCATGATGCTTGTGTAAAGAAGCATATGCTTATGTATATTAGTGTCGCGATATCAGGCTTCCGTTTCATTCCTATCTTTAGCTCATGTTAGGTATTCATTCGCAGCAAACAGCATCACAGAAATATTTTGACTCATTTTGCTGCAACAACGCAGCAATAGATTAAAACAGAAATAATTTTATACTAGGTCTCTTACAAACTGCAGGAGAAGAGAATGTTACCAGTGAATGAGCCTCATCAGCAGCAGCCTTGGCAGCACGTGAATAGTTGAGAGCATCGTCAACAGCTTTGACTATTTCATCATAGGCAAGTGCGGATGCAGATGTCTGCTTTGTGTCATACAGGATGCTGCAAAAGAAAGCAAGGCTATTTATGCATCCACGATAATATAAGTGCACAAACACATCACTCATTTCTCAATCTTAATCACCTGATTTGCTATGTTCATGTAAAAGAAAATGCTAACATACGTACACTCATAAAGAAAAATTGGGCGACCCTTAAGCTTTTCTTTAAGTTGAACACAATAGCGATATTCTGTTTGTAGTGCGTACTTTAAACACTTAGAGTATGAAATCTTTGCGAACTTGCTATGAACCCACTACGAGGCCTTAAGGCTGCAGTAGCATGTGTGCCTTTTGTAGTATGTGACTGGCTTCAAACAATGAAGTCAGTATGATAATCACATGCTCTGACGCCCGATGGCAATGTATGCTTGTACCATGCATTATTATGGCAATACTTCATGTAGTATTGTGAAGCATGTATACAGGATGCGTGTTTTTGTAATGCATGAAAGCTATTTTTACTGCATTTTCAAGCAGAGGAAGTTCTTTTCGCTGTATTCACAAGCAGAGGCGTGGCTCTGTGGTAGAACGCCCACTTGCTTCGCAAATCATCCTGGTTCGATCCCCATTCATACCCAACTTATTTATTTTATTTGAATTTTTCCCGACTTTTTGGTCATGCAAAGATGATGATTTTTCGCTCACAACCAACGATGCGGACGCCGACGCCGAAATTTCTGCGAAACGAGCTCTTCACTGCTATCGTTTTAAAATTTGCACCTACCTAAGTAAACTTCCTTGGTAGGGAACGATGATGCAGGATTATTGCAGCACTGCCTATGTAATGACTGAATACCAACTTATTAAAACAAAGCATACAGCATAAAGAACATGCTGTAACAGCAGTGAATTATCATAACAAATAAAACAAAACATGACACACATGAAGAGAAAGGGGAATGCTAAACTTCACACTGTTTACTTGATGATTTTCCATTTAATTCTTGAATACATACTGCAGGCATGAAAACGATGCACTCTACATGTGTTCTCAAACGAAAATACAATATCTTTTAAGAGCACATGTGGGATGAATTCTGTATAGTCGCCTGTGATACGTATCAAACAATTATATGGAAGACCATAAAGTCAACATCCTGAAGTTTAACACTCAACGTAAAGGTAACATTATAGACTGCCTAGCCTAATGTTTCGCGTGCGGGCGTGGTTTGCAGGCTTGTGAAAATAAAGCCAGTGTTGGGTGGCTGATTGTGAAATATCACCCTGCTTGAACATGGTGTTCTATGTGACAAAAACTTACCTCTTGCATTCCTCAGCTTGGCGTTCAAGATCGTGCGAATGGTCAACGGCTTCACGGACAATTGGCTCAACCTCGTAGGTCTGCTTCTTCACTTTGGCCAATGTCTCTTGCAGCTCATCCACTGAATCACGCAGTCGACGCTCATTGTCACCCAGCGCCTGTAAGTACCCATCGTGTTTTACGCACTACAGCTTTCTATTATTTACAAATTATTGCAATGCACTTGAGTTGTATTACATTTGTTTTTATTTGTTTGCTTCCACGATATCCGAGTGCTAAAGCCAACCTAGTGGTCTTCTTCCTTGACTCTCCAGTGGAATGTCTAAGTATGCCTGTATGTTCCCAGCGATACAGTGTGTTCTCACTGTAACTGCCTTAAACTTGCTTTCCATTGTGTTCACACTCCTGGTTTATTCGAGGTACTGAGTGCCTGGGAATGTCTGAATACCCACTGTCGTCAATTACTGTCCTTTAATACCTCGGTGTAAACAACAATGGCCAAACATTGTCTGAGCAAGGACACTATAAGTTGTGAAAATTCTCAAAACCGTTAGTATGCAGAAGAAAAAGTAATTGTCAGTGTCTTAATTCAGTGCTCTGACATATAAATGCCCTAAGGCACTCACATCAAGAGCTTTATCCGCATCCAAGTTGAAGCCTGAGCACTGGCGCAGCAGCTCCTCGCCTTCTCTCAAGAGTTCCTGGGCCTTGGACTGCAGTTCCTCACTCTGAGCAACTAGGCCCTGCAAGGGTACGCAAGTCGGCATACATTAAATGCATACTGACACAAATTTTGCGGCCGAGATCTAGTAAGCGAGATCAGTTCTTGTGAACTGCGTTTATCATCTGTGAAATCAATGAAATCAATCAACATCAAATATAGCTTGCAAGATATTTTAAATTAAGTTTGAAGTTTGAGCAATTGACTCCATCAGGCTATTAACACCCTCAAAGGGGACCCCCTACTTCCCTCACGTGACCATGCTGCAGCAAGTTATGACGACGTCATAGCCACCATTTTTCTTTGGTCACGTTTGCTCCAGCAGACTAGGTATTACTCGGCAGCTACTCGTGAGTCCAGGGCTGCCACACACAAGTTGAAAGTTTTGTGCATAATGACACTGCTGTCCCTTTTCCTGTTAGAAAAACTTTTTGATGAAAACTGCGCGGAAGTGCATGAATGTTCTGTGTGCTTAAATGGTTGAGCATTGCACCCGCTAGGTGGTGATACTTGCGATCGATGACTTTTCGTTTTTCAAACCAAAAGTGACACTGGTTGGTAATAGGGAGCCTGTATTTCATTATTTGTCGCGTTCTGCAGAAAATGATGCGTCGTGTTATGACTAACAGGCTTCCAGGAACACATTGCAGCAAAAAAATTGTGAGGACAAAATTTTTGTGTCAGTACCCTTTTATCATCCACACAACATGAAATGCACCCAGCATAAGATCATACAAGACTAATTAGTTACCCTGAATGGTGAGCTATTGGCCATGTGCAGCAGCCCCGAAGCCTTGCGCATCATGGTGTTAGCACGTGCCGTGTGGTTAGCCAACTCGTACAGGCGATCTTCCAGGTCCTGCTGCATGCTGCGCCTGAGCTCAGCCAGCGTTGCATTGTTCTGCACCACAGGCAGGGAGAACTGCTGTGCTTGCTCCAGGGCTGGGGAGAAGTGACACTCGAATGAATGCACAGCACTTGGAATACATGAACGATATTGAATATTTAGGTGTCATAAGGCAGATGTGAAGAGACGGCCATACAGGAAAGGATGCTGATGTTCTAGAGACATTAGAAATACTACTGCAAATGAGTTCTGTGGAAACCCACAAGGTGGCATAAAGGTTATAAGAGGGAAATTAAAAGGTCAGTAAACAGCCCCGAGGTCCAAAAATTGTTATAAAAAGAAATATGTGCACTTTTGCTTCATGAACATGCTGTCACAAGAATTTTGAAAATATGTGCTATATTAAGGAAGTTATAGGGGTTAGAACGCCGGTTTTAGCTGGTTTCAGATTATTGTGGGGCCTCGCCACCATTCCTTCTCACAGAGAGGAGAACCTGTCGTCGTCGCTGGTTTAGAGCAATCATAGATAGAGCTGCATGCTATGTTAAGTCGATGGTCGGCGACTTTGCATCACCGCACATGAAAGAAGGATTGATCAAGCGTAGGAAAGGAGCACGAGAATTATTTTTTGAAATGGAGGCTTTACATGGCATGCAGCGCTGTAATATTCAGAAAACATGATCGCCGCGGTCTACTCTGCAAATTACTGAGCTTCTTTGAAGGATGTAAAGAAAAAAGTCAGAGCCTGTTGACCAGTCCTGCAGGTCGGGGCATATCCCAGTCTGTACAAAATTTATCTTGAAATTTACATGTCAAAAACATGCGTGCTTTGCTCAGGTTTTGCCAGCTTAGATCACATGTTCTGGCGGTGCCCTGCGTTATGGGTTGAAAGCATTACATCGTCCAAGTTAGACACTGTGCTACGCAGTACAGATTTAAGGATGCAGCTATGGGCAGTGCAACGGGCCCACAACGAGGCGGAGAGGTTAGGCCTATCTGTCCCGATGTGGGATTGGCCCGCTACGTGCTAGTTTGCACCTCAACAAACTAAATAAAGTTTTTCCTTACCATACCATACCTGTTGACTGGCCCTTTAAGAAGCGCCCACTCGTAACATGAATTCACAAAGAAATCCATACAGATTTCTCAAAAAGAAAATTTCATCACTGCCAAAAAATTTCTATATCCAGGAATTCAACTCGAGACCAACGACCAATGCGATTCACAGAGCAACCACATTGGAAAGGTGTCCCAAGTTACATCCCCAGACCACAACAAACTTCTCAGCAACTATGAAGCTTTTTTTCTGAGAAATCCGTATGGGTTTCCTTGCAGCCTTGCACCAAAAACAGGGTGGGTATGGTATATCAATGTATAATTTGCATATGCTTTGGGCCTATGAACTCATTGACTGTATCATGAAGAGTCCAAACAAAAGACACATTCACAAAAAAACGGTTACTTGACGTACAAATAGCCTTTATAACAACCGCAGCATCGGCTTCTGTCTCAAAAATTTAAATACAGTGAAACACAGATGTACAGCTTTGTGACTGTAAACATCTCACTCCTTTACCAGCAGGGCAGTTAAAAAAATTTAGGAGAAACCGTTAACAACTGTTAGGTTTATTGTCTCTGTCTTTATAATCACCAATTGAACTGTGAATCCATAGGAGCACCTTCTTTGTGCAACTATATGTTATGCTTTATGTGGCTCCTATGGATCTGTAAAGATGTAACTTTGCAAATGGGAGGATGCAGATACCAGACCTTCACGGGCCTCAGCTAGGTCCTCCTCAGACAGCCGGAATTCGGGAACGAAGGTGGTCCCATTGAGTCGCTCAGTGATGCGCTTAGCTTCTTGCAGCATGGGCTCAATATTGCTACCAGAGGATGTGCCGAGGCCTTCTGAGAATGTCAGCAGGTTGTAAAGAATGTCTGCAAGAAAGAACACCTTTGTAGGAGTGTTTCGTGTATACATTTTATCGAAGCTGCAGTCGTAAGAGTGAATGTGCTCTTACCCTGCATTTCTTTAATGGTCTTGTTGACATCTGCTTCCTCTTGTAAAGCAGCCATCTTAGTAGCAAATGCAGCATTGTCGTTTGTCCTGGCAGAAGAGAGGATCACTGACATCTAATAGAAACAGAAAAGTTTTAATTTACTCAAAGCTATACCAGTAAAGGACTACAGCAAAAGAGTTTTGTGAAAATCTTCATGATAGAACAGGCTTCAGCAGAGGCCCTCAGCAGCTACAAAGCTGCAAACACACAAAACCTATACAGGTTTGTATAAAGAAACGCTTCACAAGTGAGAAAAGATTCCTAACTAGTATTTTTATGGGCTAGACAGGCTGTCATGAGTAAGAGGCCACAGGCATGTGCCAGGCGCTGGAATGCAGCGCACGTGTGCGAGACCCTGATTATGGGCAGATGTGCCACGTTCACGTACGAGATTGGTTGGGAAAAGTCTTGTGGCACGTGACTCGAGCTGCTATGGGAAATCCAGGAGGATGAGCTGGCACTGTGCTGTGGAGCTTCGAACTGCGAAGGTCAGGAAGATCAGCGTCACTACCGGTTAGAACCGGAAGCAGTAGCTGCCCGGTTCTAAGGCTGTTGGCGAAGAGGCTTGGGGAGGGGCCGTCGATCTCGAAAGACTCGAGTGAGGCTGCCTGAACTTGCCGCAACCTTGCACAGCAGTTCTTGGGGGGACTACAGCTCTTCCACTTCGAGCCAGAATGAATGTGGCCCACACCGGTCATCACAATGCGTCATCAATGAGGCCATGGATGAGTTGGGTTTGACCAAGTGAGCTGAAGATGACGAGTAAGACCGGGACACCGGCAATGAAGACGAGCAGCTCGTTCAGCGATGTCTTCCAGGACGACCTCGATGATAGTACCACTTCGTCATAGTTTCAGAAGTGGCATCAGAACAGTAAGAATGTTCTACTACTGCGGAAGCACATGAAAGTAACCATTGAGACGCCATCCTGGCAAGGAAGAGGTTAAGGCTTGGGACAAATCTTGACTTAGATCAGTGTTCATATTACGGTATCGATGTGTAGCCAAATTATTGTGTATGTACATACTTCTTTTTGGGAGTGAATTCTGAATTTCAGATTACTGTTTGCAATTTCGTTAATATCAAAATAGGTTTGCCATGTTACCGCTGACTCATGTCTCTCCTTTGCAAGCACCCCCGAGATAAAATTTTGACACAGGCTAGGTGGTTGTACAGAAAGGCTGAACTGATTGACCATGACTGTAACAATTTCTGTAGCTTTAAAGTAGCTTATGGCTTTTGTTTGCAGCTCTTTCATTGTATTCATTTATGAGATTTAGCAGCATTTAAATTGGCATGTTAAGTTAGTAAAGTGAAAAAATATGATGTTTAGGGCATGTCAAGAGAGGGAGTGTTTCAAAAGTAACTTCTCAAATGTTTACCATGCAAGAAAGTGCACAGCCTCATTAGCATATTTCTACATTACTAATGAACAGTACGAAAAAATAGTTCTGAAAATATTTGATGTTATGCAAAAGATACAATTAATATTTTAAAAACGCTGTTCACTCACACTCTTGCGTACTCCATTGCCAAAGACTTCTAAATCGGAGACGTTCTGTCCCAAGGGACTGGCATCTTCTGCCTCATGCTCCAATAGGAATGTCTCAAATTGAAGCTGCGATAAAGGCAACAAAATTGAAAAACTCTCCAAGTAATACAGACTCTGACAGACATCCTGTTTTATACCACATGCTGTAACAATGAAATTTACTGCCAAAATGAATATGAGCTTGGAAGCATGATGTAAACCATATAAAATGGCTAACTAATAAAGTGCTAGTATTTTCTAAGCCCTGAAACGATCTTCCTTACAGTGTGGAGCTTTCAATAACATTTGTGGATGCCTGGATCCACCCATACTGTGTTACCTTTACATGCACAGTTTGTACTATTTAACAGCAAGTTTTATTGCAACAGGAAAAGGGAAATACAAAGATTTTGCGTCAGCGTTAGCTGCTCCACACTTTGCATGTGCACAGCATAAAGGCAGCCGGAGCTCTTACGTGCCATACCGTATATACTATATTAAGAATATGGCGCTCAGTGTTAATGCACGCAAGTGGTTCCGTACAAAGGCAAGATGGCGGTGCTTGTCAAAGTGACAGCCATCCACTTCAGATCTATAGAGTTGTCGGGTTGCACCATAAGGCTAATTAACCCCCATTAATTCTTGTACTTTATTTAGATACGAGTAATAATGCTTTACTTTCTGCGTACTACAGATAAAATTTACAGTGGTGATTCCGGGATAAGCTCTCGATTAGTAGGGCAGAAGGCTGAACGAGAGAGTTGGCTACAGCCATGTTGAAATGGCACACTATATGCATCATATAGTTTTTTTCGTTCACTCAATTCAAAGAATATGGCCACAAGTAAGCTAAGGTCTGCCATGCTTTTAGGAGCAAAACAGTTTGAAATAAAGTCATATGAATTTTGATTGTCAGAAGATCAAGTGTTTTTTCATCTAGATGACACTGTGTATGTTTGCCTTAGCATTTGACTCCCTTCTGCAATACTAAATGATTAGTTTGTGCCACTCAGAGCATGCCCTCTTAGCATTAGCACTGAGATGCATGCTAATGCAAACGCGAACGTTTGAGACTATATATGCTAAAACTCTATTTTCATACATAAATGGGAAGAGGCTGACTATACTCGCTTAAAGTAATAAATAACTAATGAATAACTGAATCACACAATGAAACTGATCAAAGCTAGGCTGGTGTGAATAGTGAATTTTAGGTTCCAACTGAATAGTGATTTTAGTCGAATAATTTCGAATCGAATTAGAATAGTATATATGACGTAAAAAAAAAAGGGCATATTTATCATGACCTAACTAATTAGTGCAATATTTTTTTTGATATTTAAGTAAAGCCTCTATGCAAATGCCTTTTTTTTTCGTTCAAAGGAAGTCGAAATAACTTTGGGCAGTAGCAGGATTTGACTTTCGGTAGAATGCGAGTCAAAGCCTCCCGAATATGTAACATTTTAAAATTTATTATACTTAGAGCATACAAGCCATTATAACAGGCTTTTAAGCTGAATAAAATGATGAATTGATTTGAGGGAAATATGTGCATTTAAAGGGGCCCTGCAACACTTTTTCAAATAGCCATGGAATGGATTCACTGAAGCCGATTGCCTCAGAAATTTACCGCCGCAAAAATTTTTAGAATCTATTCAGTACAAGCAGAGCTGCAAAGATTTGTCACACACTGTAATGTCATTCTGTTCTCGTCCTGACGAAGGTGCTGGAAGCCACCAAGCAGGGAGATATGGCAGGACGAAAGAAAATACATCACTTTCACCTCGTGACCTTGAGCACCTAGTAGGGGCGAAGCTCCTTAAAGTGGCACCCGTTTGTCTCTCGTAGTAGTGCGTAACATGTCTTACGCTTTGACCTGAAAGGTGGTGCCGGTGAGACATTTCTCCTGTGCGTTGTTCAATAATAAAAGATTCGCAGCGTGCGCTTTGACTAAAAGCCGATTCTCCTGTCTCTCATTCTCCATTAGCAGCCATTGGCATGTACACTGAGCACCATCTGAGAAGAAAGGGTTGCTACGTTATACTCGCCGGGCGTAACCTCCTTGTTTTCAGAAAGTTTTAGCGAGCATTGTGCTGCAGTGCCATGAATACAGTGAACTAGTATATACCATGAACTTGAGGTGGTTAAAGGTGGGAAGTAGACACGAAACGCAAGCCGTAAAAAAGTGTGCGTGTGCCACCTCTCGTTTAGTCCTTGAAATGTCCGCTGGATGGCGATGCTTCTATATGCGGAATATATTATGAAAAGATGCGAGATGGTGGTACTTAGAGTGTTGACTAGATGGACGAACGGACACACAGACAGATGCATGGACAGACGCACCGATGGCTGCATGGACGAACGCAGGGATAGACGCACGGATGGACGTGCAGATGCACAAACAGGCGCATGCACGGCCGGGCGAATGGATGCACGGACGGTCACACAGATGGACGCATGGACGGACAGAAGCAAGAACGAATGGAAGGACGGATGCTTTGCCCCATTCTCCATCATTCACCCCGTGAATATGCTGCCATTTCTTTTTTGTCGAATACACAACTTTTCAGTGTAATCACGCGCACATGCCTGAACAAGTCACGGCCTCCCACGACGACCCCGGTGACGACCGAGTGTGCCATGCTCAAATCAGCCAATGGCTGATGCAATGGCTATTACGAGTGATTTTAGAGCTTGGGGTGTCATTTGTCAAGAGAAGAGAGCAATCTTCAGTTAGCTTTGCGAATTTATTGTGGATTGCAGGACGTGTGCTGCGATATAATATTTGGCTCGCATGTCCTCAGTAGCCCTGACTAGCGATTGGGAGCGTTTCTTGACCATACTCAAAAAACGTTGCAGGGCCCCTTTAAATTTGAAGGAAAACTTTGCGGCAAAGCGAATTTTCCCTGGATAAGTGCTTTCACGGTTTAGCATTTAAACACTGCAGTAAAACTACCTTTACAAACCGTTACACGCGGATTAATATACACTTATTCATTCATTGCGAAGACTTCAAAATTTTCAATAATTTAAATTCGAATTGAAGCGAATTATAATACTCTACTATTCGTTCGAATATTCGAAGCATTCTAATATTTGCATAAGCCTAATCAAAGCAATTGACAACACTCTACGTACTGCCACTTGTGCGGTACATACCTTGAGGTCATGGCCAGTCTGGTTGACCACCTGCAGTCGTTGATTGGCTAGGTACGTTGCTGACAAATCTTTCACCTCCAACTGGATGCCACCAATGAGATCAGCCAACTGGTCTGTGTCATCTAGTAGGGCGTGCACACACTCCCCACATTCTGCAGATGGAATGCAAAATGAGGCAGGGGTTGCGGTTCCACTGTTGCCATATTGCCAGTAACACTGAAAACTGTAGTATCATGGGTCGAACAGGATGCACAGAGAACACAGGGCATGGCGCTTAAGTGCCGGCCGACAAGAAGAATGCAGCAGTTGGTAGCCAAGCAGGAACTCCTTTATTATATACACAAGCATCACTATATATACATATGGGGCCATATACGGCCATATATATACATATGGGGCCATATACATATACAGTTGGCTGGCCCTAGGGGTCAGCCAACCGGCTCCAAAATTGGAACCGAAACCACGACTCTACAAAAATGACACCAGGCGCCGCTAATAAGTCAGGAATAGAAGGACAAAGATTTGGAGGTCAAACTCCCAAACTTGTGATGGCCCGTCACACCGGATTATGAAGCGGGAAGAGGACTATCACGGTTCGAAGAAATGAGGCATTCAGCAGGCGCTTTTTTTTCCTCTCCTTCAACACCTCTATCTTTGCCTCTAAATGCCATGCTCACTTGTCCTCATCCCCTGCTGCGCGGTGATTTTTGCGCAAGAAACAATGGCACTGCAAACCGCTCAAGTTTACTTTTTGTTTGCAGGCTGTCGACCAGTTCTGCCTCACTGGCCAGCTGACCTCCGTGACAGTGAGTGCTGGATTTCGCGGCTGGCTGACAAACTTACTCGCGGAAGTTGCATCACAATCGAATCATGAGACATCCTTCGGTGTACATGTGTGAATAATCTCCCGCTGTAGCTTACTTCTGTCTCATTCAATGATGGCCATCTTTCAGTTGTGATAATGTTGAGCAAGACAGCTTTCATCATAACGAAATCACCTTTCCTTTTTATCCATTTGTGGGTAGTTTCTCAAGTTAGCAGCCACTCATTCTTATCACTCTGTACCATACCACCAACGATAACTGTCTATCAACGAAGACACCTCAACAGAAACAAACACGGGAAAGGAGATGCAAAAGTAACAGAGCGGCAAAAAGATGCAAAGGGGGAGCACTTCCCTACCCCCCTTGTGCCACCCAAACTTGTGCGGACGCGCCAAACTCATTGAGGAGGAAGCGCGAAAAGTTTCACGATCCGGTCAAATGAAGCGCTGAGCGAGGGCTTTTTTTTTCTTTTAACGACAAACCTCCGTCTCTCTCTCTGTGTCCCTAGAAACTGTCGCTCACTTGTCCTATGCTACCTTTGCTGAGAATTCCTTTTCACGCTGCAAACCACTCACGTAGGCTGCCTGGTCAGCTACCCTCCATGAGAAATAGTGCCGGAGTGCAAGGTTTAGTGATGAGCTGTATTGCGGATGTTGCATCATGAGCGAACTATGAGACGTTACATCTTTCCGTGCATATCTGTAAATGATTCCCTCTGTCGCTGTCTTTTGCTCTAACTTCATTTACTGATGGCCACTATTCAGTCGTAGTCTGAGCTAGGCAGCGGTCATCATATCAAACTGTGGATTTCTTTTTCTCTATTTCCTACCACCTTCTATCCCATAACACACCCTGGCATAAGCGATCTATCCACTAAAGATTTATTTCTCTCGAGAAAGAATTGAGGCCAATGACATGTAAATAGAATGCTATATTTATGAAGTTATCACCAGGTATTGTCATACGTCAAGCTACTCTCTCTCTCGCTCTCTCTTTTTTTTATCGTTGTGACATCTCAGCCGCTGTCAAAACCTTGACCTTTGTGGAATTTTGTGATACCCTGTAGAAAATCGTGATGCCATTCCTGCAGCCCTAGCTGGAAACATGGTTCAATCGTAACCCTCTGGCTTACAACACGGGATGTAACCGAAACCGCAAGTTATCCTTCCCCTGTGCAGGAAGCGCACCAAATGACCTTGTCTAACATGCCCTCTCCCTCCCAAAGTCATTATACTCGAAACACCGTCTCGTTGTTATGTAGGAGAAGGCAAACGATGTTTGACTAAATGAGCTGTTCCTTCACCATGTAACATAAGCTTCCGAATGTTTAAAAGACTGTCAGTTTGGCAAATTATGGCTGTCTGAATTTGGTGTATCCAGCCACTTGCAGCCTAATCTAAGAAGTTTAGAGCACAGCAAGTGCAGTTGACTGGGATGAGTTAACCTCGCGAGACGCACTTTTGCCACACCGTAATTCGACTGACCCCCATTTGATTGGCGCTGAGGTTGTGTACATTTGTCGAGGTGTTTGGTCTGTAACAATGACAGAAAGTAGCTCAGCAAGTACAAAACAGTTTTCGAGTTATTCCTTTATGTGTGCCTCATATTGTATTTATCCTGTTTATTGCTATGCATAATTTGCACGTGACGTCACAGACATGTTCTATGCACTGGGTATAGGATGGTGGCGCGCACCATGACTTTTTATTGCATTTGAGAGCGCCAGTGCCAGGAATGACAGAGAGTCGTTCCCCGCTGGCATCCTTTTGTGCTATCCCCGCTTCCTTCTGTTCACCAGCCACGCCAAGGGAGAACACAAAGAAATTAGAAGGGGCACTGACAGTAGTCTGATATCACCGCTTCTTCCTCAGCATGGTCGTGCTAGAGTTCACACAGCATCTCAGCTAGCTGGTACCGGAAGAGGCTGACCAAAGTGACGTCAATGCAAGTTATGTGATTCATACCAACAGGTCCAGCCAACCACATTTCTAGTCGGCGTATCTGCTTTCTTTCGTTGATCACCCCTCGCTTATTCATAGTATAGCCCAAGTGGAGCCACAAACAAACACCCACAAAGGACATGCCAGAGATACAACTTTCCTTTTCACCTGACGACCTTCACCTTAACCTTTCAGAAGACAGAACACCTGTTTTCCACTATTCCCCTGAAGGGAGGCAAGAAGAAAACACAGATTCAAGCAGCAAGCGGTGAAGGCCTGGTTGTGTGGGGACTTAGGGTGGGGGGGTTGCATGGTTTTAAGTTAGAAAAGACATTTCCTCCTGAGGTAAAGCATTTTCACATGCCACCCTCCGGAAAACAGGGAGTTTTTTTATGCACTGCTTTCCTTTTGTCTGTCTAAATGGTGCCAGAGGAAGATTTTCAATGTAGTGGTAAAATTAAATTTTCAGTGGACATGCACTATTCGTGTATGATTCGTGTGTAATTATATCAGGAGACTAGTAAGTGATAGTAAGCTATTTATGCTGAAATTTCAAGACAGTTTGAAGATTGCTGCTGTTTAGTTGGCATTTGGGGCATAATAAATTAAGACAATTTACGAGCTTCGTTTCGCATTTCTGCTAGCTTTATTGTAAAACGCTACATAGAGAAAATGGATCAGGGCCTCTAGTTCATCTATGTGCAAATTCAGTCACAGAACTTCAGTAGCTTGCCACGAAAATGGGCAGAGGTAGCTCCATGCATTGAGAAAATTGCCCAACTTATATCACTATAAATAAAAAACCAGAAAGTGCAAATCAATGAAATTAAACTCAACTCTAAGATGGGAAATAAAACTGCTCTAGCGAGTAGTTAGTGGCCAGTCTGCAGTTAAAGTTACTAAATTTGGCTGTTTTCAAAAGATGACTAACAATAAATTAGAAGTCCTACATAAGTTTCCTACATTGAGCAAATAGATCAACATGTCCTGAATTTTCTGTGCAAAAAACAGTGGTGTAAATGTAGCAGATTTTCAAAAAATGGTCACAGATCAGGCAAAGTCAGCCCAAATTGCATAACTTGTGCTTATCGTTGCCTGCCCACCTCCAAATAGTAGTTGACTTAATTTTATTAGACATTTCTGAAATGTGCAAAAATCAAGCTTTCCAATGATATATAAGTCAATTATACAAAACAAGGAGAACAGCTACCGCATCAGTTGGAAAAGTGGCAAAAATGATGTGTTTAAGCCGCCGGAGTAAGACCGCCACCTTAATGATATAATTCTTTCAAACAGCACAGGCGCTTATAGAACGAGTAAATAAGCCATTGGCACTCAAATTTTTGAAAGGATACAACAGCAGTACCCCATCTTAGTTTCTGCTGACATAAAATTTATGAGACACTATCAGTACAGCAACTAGAATGAAAGGGCCTAAATACTGTCTCGTGATGTTAAGCAAAAAGCAAATAAAATATGATTGAAAATAGGGTTATTGGTAAGCATAAGATATCTAAACGAAACAAGATGCCTTTTTATGCATATGTTGCTGGTTAGGCTTGTATACTTCATTTATAGTAAAATAAACTGATCACATATTACCAATTACATCATTTAAGAATACAATTGACTACAACGACCAATCACAGCCCCAAGAAATTCACCTGAGCAGTTGTTGACATTATAATGGATTACTCTTACATAACCTCCCTTTCATTCTAACATAAGCATAGTAAACCACCATAAATAGAATGACCTCGTGTGTCTCTTTCAGTGCATCACACTGACCATTTATGCAATCACGCTCTCATGTGTAAAAAAATGTCCCCATTCAGCTCCTGGCCTCGCCCGACGTCCTCATGCTCACTCCATCAGTGCATATAATCTTCGTTAAACAGATTCAGAAGCAACAAAGCAATTTGAACGTGAGCCATGGTTGTTTCCATCATTAATGCTTGTGATTTGAAATTGAACACTTCTTTGCGTTAGAACGTTTTTGAAAACGTTCAAGAAAGTTGTGATACATAGAAGCGTGGCTTGTACGAAGTGTTGACACAGTTTAGCAACAGAAAAAGATAAGTACATGTGTCAATATGAACTCAAAACGGAGTGACACCTGTTGGTGAACAAGAAAAAAATCTGATTCTCGTTGACTGTAACACACTCACCATTGCACCCCTGCCGCTCAACAAAGACCCACCGATGTGGACAGCTGTCGCATTTCTCCCCAATTACTCCGGGCAAGCATTGGCACTGACCCGTCTGCTGGTTGCAGACAGCGCCAGCCGAGAACTTGGCAGCACAGTTGCAAGCTGAAAGATGTGCAAGAAAAAAAAAGTGCACGTTCTCAGCAAACCATACAAACAGCAGAGCTGGAATGTATGAAATTAACTGCAAGTGGTGTGAACCAGAGGCACTGTACAGCTTGTCATAGGTGCTGAGTCACCTACCAAAAGAAACTAAAGCTCAATTAAGGCCCAGTTTTTCTCACAACTTTAGTCGTCAGCAGACAGTTGTCAGCAGGAGATTTTGTACCAAAATGAGTGCTCACGACTATATACGCAACATCAATAAAAATTGGTTTTATATTGAACCAATAGTGACTACATTCGTGATAGTTACATTTCTTGATGTTAGGCAGTGACACTTCTTCATGTTTGGCCGTTTGTGTCTCGGTTCTCATTTCATAGACATCTTTCATCATTGTATTGCCATGCAGTGAAGCCATCTTCCAGTTATCCTTATTTACACAATTAGTGAAATAAGGAAATCCTACTGAATAGAAAGAATGGCACCGTTTTATTTAGATAAATAAAATCTCTACAAATGAAGCAGAAAAAAAATATGTAGATAAATATGGTCAATTTTTTTTTTTTCAACAATAGAGAAAGGGTTACCATCACAACAGAGCTAGGTAGCACAGCTTGGTGGCAAAAAAACAGCAAGACTACAGGCTCAAGCTTAGGCTGAAATACGTGGCGCAAGGTTTACAAAGAGAAAAAAAGACGAGACAGAAAGAGCGCCAACTCACAACTAAGTTTATCTTCATGAAGCATTCACAATATATAGGCTCTTAAAGGCTTTCAAGGCTCTGTGCCCACATTTCTTCAAGAGGTGCCAAGGTGGTGTGCGATAAGAAGCACGTAAAGCTGTTCCTGCGTTGTGCTGTGGGCACTGTTTATGAAATTCCCCTGAGCTGTGGCAAGGTCTATATAGGCCAGACAGGGCGCTGTACCAATGACCGTCTAAGGAAGCATGCCTTATCAATTAGGAATGGAACAGGGTCTCATTTGCCCTTTCACTGAGCTTCGTGTGGCTGCACGCCGCAGTACGATCGCACGCGAGTACTTGGAAGGGGCCGGGATGCGCTGGCGTGGGAGGTACTCGAAGCCTTTCACATAATGAAGAAAGGTGACTCGTGCGTCAGCATGCCTTCAGTTGTATTGCATAACAGTGAATTCCAACTGTTGGATCTAGATGTACTTTAGTTGGGTGCTACAAAGTGTCAGTCAGTCCTTTTTTGCTGGTTTTTCCTCGAATTTTTTTGCGCAGGCTTGGGTGTGTTTGGTTTTTTTTGACGTCTTTACATTAGGCATATCTGTTTGTTGCTGGTTCCCAGATTTAATTATTGCAATTATCGGTTATTACATCATAAAAATGTTCATGCCTACACGTGCGGTGAATGAAATGGTCTGCGCATGTCCTTCAAGAGCCTATATATTGTGAATGCTTCATGAAAATAAACTTAGTTGTGAGTTGGCGCTCTTTCTGTCTCGTCTTTTTTCTCTTTTTCAACCTTGCGCCACGTATTTCAGCCTAATATGTACCAACTAGCCCAACATAACGTACTGTTAGGCTCAAGCTTAGTTTTCCACAATGTATAACTCGGCAAAAAGGGACGGAAACATGAAAGAAGAGAAAAGGACAGACAAGCACCTGCCCTGTATGAGAAGTATTGTGGTTGTGGGTACCTGTGACAGGTTTGCGCATGAGAAGTTGCCACTTATGATACAGCATGAGAAGTTCACATCAACATGACTAATTAATTTACATATACAGTGTTTATGCATAAAACCTGTATTGTTAAATAAAATGAGAGAAGTGATGCAAAAATTACATTTTTTTTACTCAACATACCTGATATGTCAAGCTTTGTTCAGTTCTGTTAGATATTATCGAATGCTTAAAATACAAGATTGTTGCATCATACCTCCTGTTTTTTTTCCCATTTGTTGATATAAAATATACCTGTATGTTGCATAGATTCCTAACATTTTCTTTCAATATCATGGAAGAATAATTTGAATAAATAATCAGCCACCACCCACAAATCTGGAACATTTGGTCACCAGCTCTTCCAGCCTTCAGCTGCAATAAAGTGTCCCATTACGTCTTTTCTACAGATGCTCCTTGTTGTACTTCCGTTACTTTGTTAGGCACCTTTACTCCGTTAGCTCCATTAGGCACCAGCACTCTTTCATGACTGATTTACAATTTCCTAGTAACATTGCTCTACATATTGACATAGGCATGCACAAGTATCACCCTAGTCACCTAAGAAGGGGAGGGGGACACAAAATCTGCCCTATACATTTACTTAGTATGGGATGTAAGCTGCAATTAACCTTTGACTCCCCACCCCCGATGAGAAACCTTACACACGTCTATGCGTACTGAGGCATTATTATGCTCAATGAAGAACTAATAATGCTGTGGCTAATTAAAAACTAAAGCTGTAAATGTACGAAATAGTGGCCAATGGGCATTCAAACACTCACAGATGCAACCACTGGGAGAGTAGCGCCAATATCCTGGCTCGCAGGTTTCACAGCGGAGACCTCCAGCACCAGGCTGGCAAGAGCACTGGCCTGTTTCCAGGTCACACTGCTTCGACTGGGAAGCCAAGCCACAGTCACAGGAACGACAGCCCTGGCAGCTGCTGAATCCCCAGTGATTTGGCTGCACCATGATCCATCGACACAATAAATACCACTATATCTCTGCACGATGAGCTGGTAGCATTGCTGCAACAGCATATATTTCCTTAAAAAATGTCCTTTCTGAAAAATCTGCATGGATTTTCTTGGAGACTTGTGCAAAAGATGGGTGCGTGAAAATTTTTCCTATCAAAACTGTCTCTCATACAACACTGTCACAGAACGAGTGCTAAAAATGGGCACGCCGCCAAATTCTTGCGATAACGGGCGGGAGAAACGCCGCGAGGTCAAAAGAAAAAAAAGAAAACAAACATCCAAGGCTCCCCGGGCGCGCGCTCTCCCCTCGGAAGCGTGGCTTCGCCGACGAACCTCCTCGCCCCACATCGGCGGCCCAGCAAGCCCGCGAAATTTCTAGAACGAAAGAGGCGTGGTCACGCCGAGTTGAGTCATCCGACGCGGAGGGTATTCGAACCGTCTCGCCCACTCCCCAGCCTTCGCTGCGTATCGCGCCGACGAAATGACGAGAACTTTCTGGAATGTCGCGCGGAAGGTATTTAACCGAGCAGCCGAGACGACAGAGCAGGAGAAGACGGAAGTTAGCGCCAGAGTGCGTAGGGATTCCGCCGTGGAGTCGGCGAAGGTTTTGTCCGTAGAGACAAAGCAGGAGAAGAAGATGATTTCCACCTGAGGGGTGACGACTCGAGCTACAGGCAAGAGTGTGTGTTTACCGCTATCGAGCGAAGACGCGTGGCAACAGCTGCGTGTGTGAAGCCGATGTGTTTCCGGCGAAGAAGTTTGAAGCTTGGAGAGTGGCCATTTGAGAACGCGAGGTTTCCTGGAAGAGAAACTTGGGCGAGGTTTCCTGGAAGAGAAACTTCAGGGGGCAGCGGAACGACAACAACGCTGGACTTTGAGTGAGTGATTCTCGGAAGAGTATCATTCAGACTTTTGTTCCAAGGACTTTGGACTGAATAGGTTTTCTATCTCTCTTTAGTCTTTAAGTGTCTTGGTTGTTAAATGCATGCGACTGCATTGTAGTGTGAATTCTTGTCTGTGTCCGTTGTTTTGAGTGTGGCTGATTGTACTGTGTAGTACGTTGGTTGATTGGTGACATATTGTACTCAACTATTGTGGAGTGTGCATACTCGTGTATTGTTTTCGATCTGCCATTATTGATAATATAATTTTGTTTGGTTATCAACTCTCGGCTCTGACTTGTTCTTTGGGCCACAGCCAGCGTCTGCTGGCGCGCCAATAAGGACCACTTCTAAATTGTCCACGCTTTCGTGGTGCGGTTTGGGGGGCCGATACTTCGGCTCTTGGAATTAGCCCGGCGATCACCTCCCTAATAACGGGACATGTGTGACAAACACACGTCGCTGAAACCACAGATAACTTTTGCACAATCTCTTGACATGTGAGCGCATAGTGAAGGTTTTACAACCCAAAGGTCATGTGGTCTTAGAGTGTCAAGATGGGGATGTTGGGGCCACTTTCAGCTTTTTCAAATAATTGCCAGCAAATGCGAGAGGCTAAACCACATCTGTTCTATTACCGCTCATACCTTTAATGCAAGTTACAAAAAAACACTGCTTACCGAACATTTTCTCATTATGATCATGACCTGTGAGCCTCCATATAGAGTTGTGGATTGATTGGCACGTGTTTCAGGAACAGCAGTTCATGGCAACCAAAGTTTACATACCCTATTTTCTCACATATAACCTGCACTAAAGGACAGAAAAAAATGTGCTCAAAAACTAAGTGTGCGGGTTACATGCAGGCAATAAATGCATGTTTCTTTCGCTTTTTTTTTGCCAAGGGGGCAGGTTATATGCGAGATAATACAGTATTTTCTACACTAGTTTGTAAATGACACAGCACACAGTTTACCACGTTCTCGTAAATGTCACAACGTAATGAGATCAGCATGCTGAAGGGATTAACTTGATAACGGTGCAAAAACGTGGCATTTCGGCATGCACATGGATGATGGGATAACTTGTGTGAAGCATGTAAGATGCAACATAAGCACTCACAGCACATTGGTCGCAGTATTCTCCAATCACATTGTCGTGACAGTTGCAGGTTCCTGCAGCTGCATCGCAGGAGTGCATTCCACACGTGTCACACGAGCACTCTACAGAAGCAAAAGGAAAAAGAAAAACTACATAAGTATGTACGTCCTGCAGTAAAGCGAAGCTGATTTACAGCACTTTCCTCAAACTGTGACTCTGCACTAATAACAAAAATACACAAAACAAGTTCTACAAAGTCCAACCGGAAGCAACCAGAGTTATTCAAACATGCGAGTCATGAAACTCCCCTTAGGCTCCATGTATCAACATCCGAACTTGCCACTGAACCAGATGACAGGAGTGTGCAACGCATTATTTTGTGTTTTGCATAGCCACTCCCAGATGACGTGACATTCTCCTGATTTGCACAGGATCGGCCAATGGCGTGCCTGCGTTATGGATAGCAGTTCCACAACTGGTATGATTGAATCACTCTGAAGTCAACATCATGGGACAATGAGCATTTTTTCTACAGCATTATATTTGCTTCACTTTTTCCCTTTTCAAGAAGCTGAAGGATATTTATGGAAAGAATTCAATGCCACTCACTTCGGCAATTTTTTCCCATGATGGCATCACCATAGAAGCCAGGTGCACAGAGTTCACAAGCTGGGCCAAAAGTGTTGTTCAGGCAAAGCACACATTCGCCAGTAACTGTGTCACAGGATGCAGGGTTTTCAGGGTCAATGTTGCCACTGCACTGGCATGGCTCACAGCTGCTGCCTATCGTATCTGGCATACCGAAGTAGCCAGCATCACACCTGCGTACAACCATTCATAAGTAATTATGCTAAATGGAGTTAGACAACGTTGCAAACCAGCTGGTCCAACAATATTGACCTGTGTATACTTACACATCGCATCGAGCCCCAAAGTATCCTTTTTTGCAGTTGCAGCTGATCTCTTGACCACTTGGAGAGACCTCACAGCTTTCGGCAAAGCTGCAATTACAAAGAAGAAGGTAATGCAGGTGCTAGAACAGAAAAAATTATTTGCAAAATGATACAAAGTAGACAGAACATTACTATATACGCAGCCAGTGAAATCATGTCTTGATCCACTTAAATTATGATTCAAAGTCTTATAAGAATTTCTTCAATAAAAGAAAGGCATTAAGGTCTTCGGTTACTTCGTAAGACTGAGCTGGAATCTCTCTCGAAAGCTTTATCAATCGCCAATACAAGCTGAACACTGTACTGCAACTGCAAATTAGGTTGGTTATCAGTTCTCAGACTGTGACTGAGCTTCTCAACATGTTGAACAACACACTTGTTTGATGGAGTTGGAATCGGGCAGGCACAGATGAGACAGTCATTAGAGTGGCCTCTGGTGGCGTCACCGTGGTAACCAGGCAAGCATTTCTCACAATGGTCGCCGTAGGTGTTGTCTCGACAGTTCTAAAAAATTAGGAAAAAAAGTTTTTGGTTAGGACAATCAGAATCCACCAAGACTACAAAGCACCTCTTAGGCAGTGTAGTTTTCTGAGTAACGGTCACCAAATTTTTTAGAGCATTACATACAACTATGGAGATGTGAGAGAAGCCACTCACGTAGCATTTTCCAGTGACAACATCACAAGTGTCACCGTGGTTGTTGCACTGGCAAGGAACACAGAAGCCCAGGTAAGGTGCTGTCCTTGTTCTTGAGCGGTAGTACCCAGGTGCACATTCCTGAAATTCATAATGCAAAAGCATTTTGTACATGAGACAATTTGTAAGTGGCAATCGCATATTAAATGTAAAAACATGCACATTGTGACCACAAATAATGGCATTTATGTACTGAGGGTTTTGAAAGTCAAGAGCGCCACCACGCTCTTGGAGTCAACGGGTACTGCAGACGCGATCGGACCAAACCAAACAACACATATTTATTTAACTAATTTTTGATCGACAATATTGTCAGCTGAATTGTTATACATCAATCGTGATCAACTCGCTAGGACATCTTTACACAATATTACTCAGCACGTAACAACATTACAAACACAAGAGCGCACAAAAGGCACTGTTGCCATCGCTTGACTCACCACGCGGGCCGTCTGCCGGGGGCCTGCGGTGCCGTGCACCGGATACACACCGCGAGAGGCAACCATTCGCTCCAAACACCACGCACAGAAAGAGACTCGCTCAACTCTCTCTGCCGCCACGAACGCTTGCCTGCTGCCACGGGTCACAACCAGCACTACTGCTCTAGCAACCATGATGATGTCAGTGGTGGTCAACTCTCTCAAACACAATGCCACCTACCGCACGATAATTGCGACCCCTGAATGTGGCTTTTGCTTAAGACACGTGTGTCACAAGGTGCAAACAACTTTACAAGAAGTGTCAGCACCCCCACAGTATTATTAACAGCAAAAGTTTGTGGGGCATTGGATCCATAACAAATGCAAATTTACACTATATCAGTGCTCAATGCTTGTAATCAAGCAGGTGACTGTATAGGTCAGAATTCCAAGCGCTGTATGGAACATTTATTTTAAGATTACATTCTCAGACAAAGTGGGAATTTAGCATTACCAAACACTTCATGCTCTGCAGACTTTTGCTGTTGATAGAACATTTATAGCACCAAAATTCATTTATTTGCTTTTTATTTTCGTACTGAATTATATGAAGTTTATGAGGGAAAAAAAAGGGAAGAATGAATAAAACAGATCAGATGCAAAAGATTTGCAAACAGTATTAGTGTTAACCTCTAACCTTAACAAAAGCGGCACGGAGCAACCAACCGCAAAAAGGATCACTAGTTTTTTTTTGTTTTTTTTGCAAAGCCCTTAAAAGCTAATAATAATGTTTCACTATGTTTTAAAAATGTATGATAAGACTTTATGCTTTAGAAATATTTGATATAGAATCACAGTATCTTATTTGATGAGAAATTATAATGTTGAAAGCTTCAGACTCTCCTGAAGCTTTCAGGTCTTTCTGAACTTAACAAAATCTTTATGACCTAGATACAAAGAATATGCACAGGAAAGCAACTCAGATTTCACTCTCTCTGTTATGTTTTACAAATGTGATTAAAATCACCTAAGTGGCGTTAAGAAAAAGACTTGTCTTTGTCTTTATCAGGGCTGCCCAGATGAAGACAAGTTGACTTCTCAAAATGTTAGCGTCAGTGATATTCCTTCTTCAATGGTTTTGTTATCATTTTAAGTCACTATCTTGCCCTGTACATCAGCCTTTCTTAAAAAAAAAAAAGGTGCTGATGAAAATGGCACATTTTGAGTAAATAATGTGGATCCAACTTTGAGCTAAGGCTCCCACTTGAGGGGAGAACCTGCGTCAGATACAAAATTCTAGATTTTTAGTTCATTTTATGAAACTTTCACAGCTTATGTATCTATAAGTTCTGATTTCAAATGTGCAACTATTTTTTCCAGTACAATATGCTGTATTTAAAATATTAGGTAGTTCATGTATATTTTTAATGGCAAGCCATGTTTCTAAACAGTGACATAAGATGAATCAGCATATTACCTGGAATGAATACTGTATGAAGTAGAACAATAATGGATGTTCTAGGCCCAAAAGTTATGATGTAGTGAATATTCCCAGCTTGATCCCAGTTTGACCAAGCTTGAAAATTCTCACTTTAAAATGTTCAGTGTATCATGAATTTCGTTCTAATGTGCCGAGAACATCCATTCTTGTTTTACTTCATACAGTATACTGTATTCCAGGTTATTGTGATATGCTAATTTACCTGATAACTCTTGCAATCATGTAATAAAGGTTGCTCCTGACAATACAAAGCTATTCAATAGTTTCAAAACTTATACAGTATTAGAACAATAGTTGCATGTCCAAAATCAGCACATAAAAATACAGAAGTTTTGAAAGTTTCACATCCCCAAAACCAACTTTCTTTTTCAGAAGCAAGGTTTTCTCTTAACGGCTAAATATCTTGAGAATAATAACTCAGGAAACGTCCAAGTAAGAAATCAACAAGAACAAACCTCGCAAGAGGTTCCCTTGTAATTAGGTGGGCAATGGCACTGCTCCACAGTCAATGCTTGGGCAGCTTCCGCAAGATACGTCGAGAGCGCCGTGTCCAGAGCTACATTGCTCAACCTGAAATGATTTTCAGACAAAAGGCATATGTCCCCAAACACCACAATTTCATCATTATGATGGCCCACAGCGATAGTACTAAACAAAGTTTCCGAATGATACGCTCGAGGTAAATCTGACGCTAATGTTGATGGGAGCTACAACTCATGGTGCTTCAGTCACCGTGGGATTAATGGTTAGGGCACGGATTTTCTAAGCTTTGTTCTTTTGACTACGAACGCATCCATGTGGTCTGTAGCCGCTTTTTTGCAAGACGAAGTTCAACAAACATTAAGCGGTTACTCTCCCCCACTTTGACTTTTCAGACTCACTGATTCGAATCTGGTCACAAAATCGACAACGATCCAATCTTTTATCCGAAAGAAATACTAAAATAAAAAAATAAACAATGCCACAAGTGCACTTGAAGCCACAAGCATGAAGATCAGGTAAATTCACGGACTACCCATCATTCTCGTGGTGGCCGAACGATCGCATCGCCAGAGTTTCCTCTTGTGAATATTGTAGGAAACTTTATGATAGTAAAGACTATTATTACTAACATCTGTTCATCTTCAGGCTGCACAATGGAGGCCGAAGAGGTAAGAATTTTCATTCACCAGGCAAACATAAGCTATTTAAGTTACCCTATTTACCCAAGTCTAATGTGCACCTTTTTTGGGGGGGAAAAATAGACCTTAAAATTGCATGCACCTTACAGACATTTAAAGTGCTCCATAGCTGTATTTTTGTTTTCTAGTCATGTAAGTCAGGTGCGCATTGAAATAGGGGCATGTTGAAATTAGGTAAATATGGTACCTCTCGTCCAATGTAAATTACTCTAGCTCGCATACCTGACTTGCAGCGATGGCTGAATGTAGGAAGCCCGGATGTACAGGCCGTCGATGTTGACCAATGTTGTCATGAGCTGTTCTCTAGTAACCTTGCGCCCACCAAGCTGACGGAACTCACCCTGGTAGGAAAAGATAGCAAAGTTAATGCAAGAATGCAACTCTTAAATCTATACAAAACAATGTGCCCAGCACAGTTTTTCATAAGGTAGTCACACCTTGACTCTTTTGTTACCACGCCTATTCGAAATTAATCATCGGTGATTGATGCTTTGAATCATCGATTTTGGCATCTTGAATTTGTTTCGCGTGCTCCCAGCACTTTCTAGTAGTCCAGCCACTCAATTTTCAGAATCAATTTGAATTTGCCTAATTTGGCAACATGGTGATTTTTGACAGACTTTTGCACAAACCAATGTGTGTGTGTTGCTGAGAAAATGCACTTGGCTGGTGAACTTGACAGAAGTGCGTGACCCTCGTGATTATGCTGCAGTAACATCAAAGTTATGTAATCAAAAGAATCTTTGCAAGTCAAATATCAAATTAAGGTGTCAGCACCGCAGTCTGACAGTAATGCAGTAATAATTGCCAGAAATTTATGCCAACTATTTAATAGAGAGGTATTGCTAGGAGTAAGGAAAAATTTATTCTACAAAATATTGCCGAAGGTTCCCCGCGTGCATAAAGTATGGAGGTGGCCTTCTGGGACAGTTTCAAGCAGCTTTGATTTCGCTTGTGTTATATCAGACACAGGACCGCATCTAGTGTCACTTGTCGCTGCTATGGCATCGTCGTCATGTGCACATGGGTATGCATCTTCACTGCAAAAAACACGTGCCTCTGGAAACTGTCTTGCAACCGAACTTGAAGTGAATGAGGACGAGCTTGGAGTCCGATAATGAGAGCACCTAAGCTTCTAGTTTTATGGCAACAATGTCTTGCATCAGCTTGAGACATCCGTAGTCGTTCATGGGTTTGTTTTGTCTACGGCCTCAAGTTGTCTCCTCCACCACAAGACCATGGCTGCAGACCTTTGTGCACAATCATATAGCAACTCTAGTTACATGCAAGGTCCCCACGTCACTGGGGTGCGGTGTGCTGGCGCCGACTGCAGAGCTTACCCTCACAACGAGAAGGTCACCTGAGCACATCTTGACCCTCACTACAGAGCAGCACGAAACGTTTCATAGCTGTGCTCGATATTGTTTACTTTTAATATGATGTATAAATGTACAACAAAATATGCTTTGATGCATATACCTAGGTACTGAAACGCCAACCTATGCGGAGCGAGGTGGCTCATGGAAAGAGGCAAAGCACACAAAATAACTAAGTTCATAGGACATATCATTTATATAGAGATCATTCACACCATGGACATCCATCTATATTGAAAAAGCTGGGGACTTTACTGACAAGTACACTTGTGTCTCACGAAAAACCATGCAATGCTTCACCGCATGACACGAGCAATGAAGCAGCACCTTGGTTCTGATTTTCTTTATTTATGTGAAAAGAAACATTCTGTACAACATTCATTATTTTTTATACTATTTCTGGGTCATTTATCTACAAAATGTATATTATGATTTTTTTTGAATATTTTTGCATATATAGGGTTTTTTTATTGCAATGCTTACGAGCTGGCAACCGAAAATTCCACACTTTTCGCATTTTTATTCATTCTAAAATATTTTTGTTGCTCTACAGAATATATATATCTTTTATGAGCGTTTCATCGTGCAAAGTTTGGTATACTGCAATGCGTGCTGGAGTATTTTTCAAACTGGCAAAAATGATCTTCCCGAGACGTATGAAAAATAACCATTTTCGTGCGGTAATGAAAGAGATAATAAGATGCACAAAAATGCAAAGAAATGTGCTTGGATGCATCGATTGGAATGCCAACCTATACAGAGTGAGATGACTCATGGAAAAAGGTGATGCTAGACGAAATAGCAAAATTCATTGGACATCTAATTTAGTGAGAGGTAATTCACATAATGGGCATCCTTCTATAGTGGAACACCTGCAGGCTCTTGTTGCAAGAAAAGAAAAATTTACTCAGAAAAGTGTACCAGTTCCCTTGTATTTCATGAAAGAAAAAAAACAATCAATGCTTCACTGCATGGCATGAGTTATGAATCGGCACTTAAGTTCTGATTTTTCTTTGTGTATGTGAATAGAAACATCTTGTACCAAATTCATAATTTCTATACCTCTCCTGGGTCATTGATCTTCAAAATGTATTTTTTGAATTTTCTGTGTTTTGAGTATTTTCGCATATATAGTGTTTAGTTGCATTGTTTACCAGCTAGCAACCTAAAATTTCACACTTTTCATACTTTTATTTATTCCAAAATATTTTTGTTGCTCGACAATGCATATTGTTGGAAAGAGAATTTCAATGTGAAAATTTTGGTATGCTGCAATGCATGCTGAAATACTTTTCAGACTGGCAAAAACTATTTTCCCAACACATATAAAAAATAACCATTTTCGTGTGGTAATGAAAGAGTAGAGTTGAAGGGGTACTGGCACAAAAATTTTCCATTCCCATTTTTTTTAATGGGAATTGAAAATCAAATAAAAGTCAAATAAAAGTCCAAGCCCTCAAGAGCCTGAAAAATATACTGCTAGTGGTGAGTAAACCATAAAAAAATAAATACAGTACGTTTCTCAAAGCTAGTTCTGGTTCCTAATGTACGGTGATGTCACAAGATTTCTTGTCATGTACTCGCGCAATTTATTGTGACATTTCTACAGCCTTTTCGCACTATGGCTTTACTTGTGATGCATTTTTACCGTTTTGGTGCCTAAAGTCATTAGAACTAGACAGGCTGCTGCATGAAGTCACCAGAATTAGTACTGTAGCCTAAAGTCAAGCTAGTTTCGACTTTAGTAGCTATGCCACAAGAAAACTAACAATAAAATCAAAATAAAGAAAATCCCAGGCCTGCACGGAAGGCGCAGCAGTCACAGCAAAAGCTAGAAGAGTGGCCTTCTGAGCTTTTTCTGAACACTCATAGGGTAACTGCTGCAAGCACTCTTGCTTGATGCCCACTATGGCATTAATATTAAGGATTTTAAGGTAGTAAGCCGGCACTCACTATGCTATTTTTCGTCATTCTTCTGAGAAGCGTGGTATCCGCTGAACTATTGCGAGAAATTTTGTACCAATTGTTCATGCAGTGACTGACCATGATGAGGAATTGTGCCTGAAGTGGGTATGAGCCACAGTTAACACCTGAACAAAAACAAGCTTTTTTTATGGATTCAAGCATTCGGCGAGCCACGGGTTACGCTATTTGCATTGTGCGATGGCTGGTTGCTTTTCAACTCTTTTATTGAATTGCTTTATAAGTCGTATAATTGCGATTGCTTTCCCGACATCAAGTCTATCGCAGGCATGTTTGCCAACAGTCTCAAACGCCGGCATGTCTCAGTGGTAGAATACTGGGCTGGCACCCAGCAGGCCTGTGTTCGAGCCCCACTGTGTTCTTGGTGCTAGGTTTTTCTTGGTACTAGGTTTTTCTAATTTCGCGCGATCGCGAGATTGATGCTTTGAATCATCGATTTTGGCATCTTGAATTTGTTTCGCCTGCACCCAGGTCGAGCTATTTTCAGGGCCATGCTACTAATACAAACCAACTTTTTGATACCTAACCTTCACACTTGCTCAAAGCATCTCTGTATACACATGATTTGTATGGCAGAGAAAACCCATGTTAAAGAAATATGTCAGCACCTCTTTAATGCTATTTATACACATCACACAGTCTGAGACGCACGTCGAGCTATTTTTAGGGCATGCTACTAATACAACCAACTTTTTAATACGTGCCAGCTTTTTGTCACTGCATGGTAGGGGTCACAAATTTTATCAACAATGCGTGGTAGACATCCCCACGCTCTGTCATGTCACGTGCTTTTCTCAAGTGATTCAAACAGCATTGACGACACACAAGGCAACAACGTGCTTGTGCATACTGGTAAGGGATTGAGTAGCGACAATGAACAGACATAGGTACTTGAGTTCACTCTGCATTTCGGTGAGGGGAGTGCATCTTTTATTTATTTATTTATTCAGGTTACCCCTAAAGGCCCTCTAGAAGAGGGTATTACATAGGGGGGGGGCCAATACAACATGGTTTGAAGAAAGGAACAACAAAACAAAAACAACAAAACAGAAAAAAAAGCAGTACAGCAAGATACAGTGCAACCTGACAACCGCAACAAAGCACAAACCATGAATACGGGCAGCAATTGCATGGCGTTATACAATAGTTAAAAAACGAAAGAAAACAAAACAACAAAAGCAAAAAATATTTAGTTAGTCACCGTAGTGCGCATGAGCTCTGAAAACTTTACCGAGTCTTTCTCGGTGGCAATATGTGCAAGCAAACTGTTCCACTCAATAATAGTGCGCGGGATGAATGACTGAGCGAAACGAAGTGTGCGAGATAGCGGGCGTTTGACTTTGTTAGGATGACCACGGCGGGGAAAGATGGAACAGGCGGGTTCAAAGAAACTGTCATGTAATGATGGGTGATTGTAAAGTTTGTGGAAAAGTGATAGGCGTGCATATTTCTGACGAATGGCCAAATCCTCTAGCTCAGCACGGTTTTTTAAGTTAGTTACGCTGGAATAGGTAGAATAATCTGAGTAAATGAAACGAGCAGCTCGGTTTTGCAAAGATTCAATATTTGATACGATGTAGGCTTGATGAGGATCCCAAATGGCACTGGCATATTCTATTTTAGGGCGAATTAAACTGGTAAAAGCAAGTTTTTTTAACTGCGATGGAGCCTGTTTAAGATTTCGTTTCAGTAACCCGAGAGACCGGTTAGCAGCTGCAAGAGTGACTTCTATATGATGGTGCCAAGATAGATTCGATTGAAAGTGGAGACCGAGGTACTTGTAGGTAGATGTTAACTCAAGTGTCATATTATTCAACGAGTATTCACTAGGAAAACCTGTAGCAGCGTTAGTAAAGGACATGCACTTTGTTTTAGAAACATTTAACGACATAAGCCAAGTTGAACACCAATGATAATTTTGTTAAGGTCAGATTGCAAAGCTAAGCGGTCAGAATCAGAAGAAATGTTACGGTATATACGCAGTCGTCCTCGAAAAGTCGAACGTGTGAAGATAAAGAATTCGGTAGATCATTAATGTAAACGAGGAAGAGTAGAGGACCAAGAACACTGCCTTGGGGTACACCAGATGTTACCGGTAAAGAGGAAGAATAAAAATTCATAGCAAAGGTGAATTGAGACCTGGAGGAAAGAAAAGCTTTTATCCATGCAAGAACTATAGGGTGAATGTTAAGTGTTTCTAGCTTTAGTAGTAATCTGTGGTGAGGAACGCGGTCAAAAGCTTTAGCGAAATCTAAGAAAATGGCGTCGACCTGGCAACCAGCATCCATGAATTTATGAAGGTCGTGAACAAAATCCGGCAAGTTGGGTGTCGCATGAAAATCCCTTGCGAAAACCGTGCTGAAAATTGAAAATGATATTGTGACGTTCGAGATAGTTTATTACTTGAGTGTGTATGATATGCTCCATGAGTTTGCAAATGGTACTAGTTAAGGAAATGGGCCTGTAATTTAGCGGTGAGGAACGTTCACCTGATTTGAAGAGGGGGACGACTTTAGCTGATAGCCAATCTTGGGGTAGACGTTCCGGTAGACAAAGACTGTGAAAACAAGAGTGCATAAGAAGGGGGCGATACTGAATGATATAGATTTCAGGATTTTATTATTTAAGCCTATATTATCCAAGGTGGAAGAAATTTTTAGTTTCTGTAAAAGGGACAGAACACCGGCCTCACTGATAACAATCTCCGGCATGACTGTGCTGTTGAAACTATGCAATATGGGAGCGGATGAAACGTCTTCTCTGGTAAAAAACTGAGGAAAACGCCTGGTTTAAGACATCTGCGCATTGAGATGTGGGAACTGAAACGCCATCGTTATTGCTTAGGACTATATCAGGATAACATTTGGGGTTAACAACGTGCCAGAATCTGCGCGGATTATTTGCAAGTATAGATGATAAATCATGGTTAAAGAAATGGCGGCGAGTAGATTTCAAAAGTGACTGATATTCTTTATCGCATTTTTTGTATTTCCTCCAAGAGTTAAAGGTATCCTTTTGGACTGGCCTGTTTATATAAACGTTTTTTTTTGTTTTTCAACCGTCGGAGCTGCTGAGTAAACCAAGGAACCGTGCTTCGGGTTTTCACGGTGATGACAGGTATGAATTTATTGATGAGGCCAGTAAGTTTATTTATTAACAGCAACCAGTTTTCTTGAATGGTGCGCTAGGAGGTGACCATGTATAAATTCTTCGTAAAAGGCAGACAATTCAATTATTTATGCTATCAAAGTTACCTCTGTTATAGCACCTAATCAGATTTGTTAGTTGCTATTCTTATTTTTTATTTTGCACCTCACACTATAACCCTTAAAGTTCCCAAATGTGCATTAAATTGTAATAATAATTTATTTTTATTTTGTGTGAGTGTGGAAACTACCCTTCACATTATATTCATAGCCACATTTTTTTTCTCATGATGTAAAAATGGTAATCAGATGTAAATGTACAAGGGATTCTAAACACCACATCCTACCAGGATTGCTTTATGTTTCGCAGCTATTGCATTGACAAAACACAGGCTTCTGAAGCAAGATAGCATGCTACATCTTGCCGAAGTGAATGTATCTCTTAAAATGACTGAACAAGAGAGTACAGGCCCACTTTACTACAAATTCAGTTCCACAAAAGCCAACAAGGGTGCCATTATGGGCTTGTTGGTGCATCCTAAATTGTACTGATGTTAACTACCAAAAAGTAGCGGTACTATTCTTCTGCTACTTTATCTTTCGCTCTTGTTTGATTCTGCACTATGCTACAAGCCGTTCTGAAGGATAGGGTGTACAAGCACAACACAAGAAAAAAGTTGAGACACCACAAACACCAGCTAACAACGTAGGGCAAACAGGTCGATATGTTAATCGGAAATCAATGGAGTTCAAAATATTGCTTGCCTACTAGAGGCTCACCATCTAATCCCTTCTTTACATTGTCGAGAGTGTAAGTGCAGACTGAAATTCAATGAATACACAATTACGTACCGGTACAGAAACAAAGAAATGCACTTAGATAATAATGACAGAGCATGTGTGAGCCAATCATCGATTAACCTGAACAAAGAAGACATCGAGCGTCTGGATAGTTATCTCCTATGTAGACCACCATGCATGCCAGATTGATAGGCTCGCCTTTTGCATGGGCATGCGCTGATAAGTTTTGTGCCTTCTTTTTCTTTTCTGCCATATGTGCGCCTCTTTGGTTGTTAGTAGGCGTCTTGACTCCCTCCTTGCACACTGTTGCTCTTAAGAATGAATGCTCATCAATTAGCTCAGCTCTCTGTATTTCTTAGTTAAAAGCCAGCCCTCAAAAACCACTTTTTGAACAAGCCACAGTTTTTGCATTCATTTCAAAAAGAAAAAGATGTGCCATCTGATAATAGCAATGAACAGTTTACCTCAACCAACTTGATGCTGAAGTCCAATGGAACACCAGCCGCAGGTTGCTCCCCATGCTCGTGCACCAGAGTGAGGTTGTTGCCCTGTAAGGCAATGCCGGTGTTAAAAAAGGCAAGACTTAAGCTACAGCTTCGAGGAAGGAGAAGTCAAAACGAAAAGGTATTACCGTAATAATAACGTCCGGGCCAATAATACTGCCAAAGTCGACATCATAATCCACAGAGACTGAAAGACTGAAGGACAGCGTTCCCCCATAGGACGTAACCTGAAAGGGACATCAGACAAGTTGCAACCTAGTGTGTTTAAATGTACCCACTAGTACAATGTTCAAATCCCCACAGTGAAAATACACCTGACTATCTTGATAATACAAACGAAAAAATGCCTGTGTCTACAAAGTACCCTTTGATTATGCCTATGAGTGACTTTTAAAATATATCTGTGGACCCTCTTTGTAGCACCCTCTTTATGCGCTCTGCACATTTCCCATAGATAGATCCTAGATGTACTACTCATCCACTTAGAAACCCAAAGCTGGGCAGGAAGGAAAAGGTGGAAAATCCGTAAATGAGGGTTGTGTTGCTTGAGCTGGCGTTTTGTCAAGTGGACCTGTCTTCTTCAAGGCTAAAACTCGTTCTAGCCTTGAAGAAGACAAGTTCACCTGTCGAAATGTGAGCTCAAGCACACAACCCCAGTTTATGAATATTTTTACTCAATTAAAGGAACAGAGCAAGAAACATGTAGGAGTGGAAACTGCAATTAGTGGCAGCCAGAAAAACTCGCATTCCCATGGAGCAACTATCATGCCAGCAGCTTCTGGTGGCCAACAGCAAAATAGCTACAAAACCTTTCCTGGGACCACTTGGTTTGTGACTTTTCAAGAAAAAAATTGTTGTGCAACACAACACAAGGACGGACAAGCCCCAGCTCAATGTTTCTTGTCTGTCCTTTTGCTGCTTTGTGCTACAAGGTTTTTTTTTTTTTTTTCGAATAGCCACAATTCTGGTTAATAAGGAAACCATGTGTGGCTCCTCTTCAGCCATGTGCCACAGCAACATCAGGCCCTCGTTTGCGTTCGTTCTTTCGGTATACGCCTCAGTCAGAGCACAATGTTTCTGTGACGTGACCCACACACACCCATGCCGATGGGAGTTTCAACTCCTGACTATTCTTGCTCTCTTTTCATAACACACTTAGCACACTAGGGGCCCTGCAATGCTTTTTGAGCATGATCAAAAAACAATGCTGATCGGTAGTTAAGGATCCCAAGAACATGTGAGCCAAACATTTATACTGTGTTATGCAACCTTAGAATTTACAGCCAATTCTCAAAGGCAGCTAAAGTTCACTCTTTAATTTCTCTACAGAGGATGCCATACACCCAAATACGGTGCCATAATCCCAAAGTCCACAGCCATCAGCTAATTTGAGCATCATTAGCTGCATAGTTACTATGGCCACTGCGGGAGGCCACCACGTGCCAGTGCATACTCTTGCAATCACGCTGGAAATAAAGTGCACATTTGAAGACAAAAAGTGAGAGAGAGAAGAAAGTGCTCAAGGTCATCCTCCACATTGACAAAGGAAGACAGCTTCCTGTTCCATTATCATACACCTTCTTGCGTATCTTTCAGTGCCTTCACTGGTACGAAAGGAAAAAGAAAGTGCTTGAAGTTTGGGGCTGATCCCTGTAACTCTGCTTGTACTTGACAGTTTTTAAACATTTTTCGTGGCACATGATTCATGAAGCATCATGCTCTAATAGTGAGACTGTACCATTGTAACTCAGACAATTGTTTCAGGTCCCTTTTAAAAATTAGGCGATATCTAGTGTCCAAATATTTCGAGAACATGGCTCCACTTTCCACGACTTTTGCAGAGGAATTAATTTCAGCACTATGTAACCTTGTGCATCACTCTTTCATCAAATTTGTAAATCGAAAAGCTGTTTGAAGAGAAAAATCGGAGATGCCATTGTATAAAATGGCACACATGCCTTGTTTCCTAGGTATGGTGAGGGAGCCACAAAATAGAGCAAGGATCCCACGGGAAGGTCTGCAGGTGGCGTCACCTCCACGGTGCTGGGTGAAGATGACATGGGTGCTTCCAGCTCCTCACGCATCAAGTCATTAAGCACGCCAAGGCCAACAGATGTCCAGCCATCCATTTCCACAATCTGCAAACAATGGCCGCATGCTTAGGCTAACATGGTGGCTGCAGAATAGACTTCACTTTTCCTTATAGTTTTCGTGGGTGCAGAAGTAAGTGATAGATGTAATGACAAAATGTGGTATAAAGCAATACAGCATAGCGCTTGCTTCACAGCCAATTCGCTTCCGCCAACACTTATGTATATTACTAAAACATACAACTAATTATGGTAAACTTACTACTAACTTTCCAGCCACACTACTTTGCAGCTCATTACCATGTCACATATGCAATTAATATGAATTTAAAGTGAGCAGTTAGTACGGGACTGAGCATTTAACACTTTTCACATTATTTATCATTCATTTAAAAGTATTGTATTTACACGCTTTTTTATAGTTATTTGCATTCCACAGTTAATATGGAGCAATATGAGTCATTAATGACTCATAATCATAAAAGTTTAGTGGCGAAAAATGTCTGTTCAAAAAGAGCTATATTTTACAATCACGGTACAAAACTAAAAAAATACAACATACTATAAGACTCATAATGGAATAATTGGAAGCGCAAACCAACAGCACACAAGAGAAGAGACAAACAAGCGCAGACTAAAATCAGTTTATACAGAGAAGAAATTATATACCAGAAATATGAGAAAGGGAAACAACTGTGGAGAAAGGTTTCACCTTGATCAGGTGTCATCCAGAAACGATATTTTGCAATCTAACAGTAATATAGACGGTGAACTAACACAACTATCAATATTCTTTTTAATAAAAAAGGCTTCCACAATCTCTCAGTCTGCACTTGTTTGTCTCTTCTCTTGTGTCCCATTGGTTTGCGCTTCCAGTTATTCCATTATGAATTTGTACCAACTAGCCCGCCTGTCAACCCTAATACTATAGGACTGTTACATACTTAAAATCAGCGTAAAAATTTATGTAAACAGACTACAGACTAGAGAAAGGTTTTTTTTTTTTTTTCAAATATTATCTTCTCTTAAACAGTATCTTGTTTGTTTACATTTGGCTACTTTGTATTCACTTTTACTACTCATTTCTCAGGAAAGGGCCCCTGAACAGTCTCTAGACTATAGGACCTCCTCCTGCATTGGTATGATCTCCAATTATAATACTGTTATTATGCACAATAAAAGAACTGAGAACTCTAAAGACCTCACTTGACAGTTGCACCTTTTACATAACTCCCACCGCTTCCATGGCTTTTCATGAATACCCTTTTATGAAAGAGTTATTGACTAATAAACATTTTTCGCCTGTTCTGAAACTTTTGGTAGTGCTTCTGGCTATTCACCGGCTGCCGTGTTGATGACTAGCACTCTAAGCTTTTTTTTTTTCTTTTTCCCCATAATATTAAGCATCCTCGTAAGAACCAGTTTGTAGAATGCATGAAGAATGTTGTGTATAACATTTTTATGACATGCAGTCATGTGCTCGTGGCACATATTGGGAGATGCTGCAACATGAGACTAAGCTTCCACAGGTCCAGTCTAAAAAATCATCCTAATACGCATTTCGCTATGCACTGTCAGGGATGTGGATGCACTCCTCAGCCTAGCAGCACTGGCATTTTTTCAAACACCAAAATCAAAGAGGCAGAGAAATTGTGGAAGCCCTTTGGTATCAGCCACCTTTCCATTGCTTTGTTAAAAAGATTTCACTCCTGTCATCGCATATTTAATCGTGTTTTTTCTAACTTATTCGTTAGATGTGCATTTGATGTAGTGTTTTGTTGCTGTGGACGTTCTGATCCGAGGCGTCGTGATCATAAGTGATTGTTATATGCGTGAATGATGTGTTCTTTGATGAGATCGTGCAGATCATGTTAGTTACTTGTGCAGATGTTTTTTGCAAAAATACGCCAGTTGTTAGATTGTGCTTGTCTGTGTGTGCTCTTTCTTTCATCTTTTTTGTTACATTCAAAGTGGCTAAAAGATAAATTCGTTCCAACTAAGCTTGCTAGCAGTTTGCTTCAGCATTTCTGTCCATTTTTTACACTGCTAATGCCATTGGAGGTGGCGAAAACTGCAATGCTACATGCATGCCTTAACGAGTCTTCGAGACCCACCTGGCTGCGGAAAAGCAAAGCACTGTTGCAGCGGTCTGTAGTGCCAAAACAGAAGCACTTGGTGCAGCCCACAGGGTTGCTCTCTTCGAGGAAAAATGTTCCCGGTTTGCAGGTGTCGCAGGAATCGCCTTCAACATTTTCCTGAAATCCAATGAAAAAAGGTCTGACATGTACTTTTGTGCCTTCCCGTGTTTCTAACACCATCTAGTCAGTAGGCAACATATGGCAACAAGAGTCATAGCGAAGTGAATTTTGCAAAATTTGGTATTCTACAGAAAATTTTGCTGGAAGATAACTTTCATAAATTATAATTACAATATCGTTGCGACCCTGAAAAATGTACATGCTCCCTTTTAAAACGAAGCCTATCAGAAGACCCTCTGACAACACTGAAAAAGCTGCGCAAGAAAAGTTGTGTATCGTGCAAGTTTTCAAATTATGTACCTTGCAAGCGGGGCCTGCTCTCAAAATGCATTGTCTTTTCAACACGTTTAGCCCAAGTGCTGCTTAACATGTACCACATAACAAAAGATACCAAGGAAATGTCTTGAAACACATCATGACAGCTCAGCAAGGCAATCCATGTGTTGATAAATCTATGGCTGGAAGAGTCCTCAGTGAAAATGTTTTGGAACTGAAAATAGCACCTTGCAAAAGCACTCGGCAGTGTCCTGGTTGCAGATCTCTTCCCCTGTTCCACGGAGGTCACAGTTGCAGAGGCGACAGCGGGGGAAGTCCCAGAAGCCAAACTTGCACTCATCACATGTGCGGCCCACAATGCTGTTCTTGCACCTGAAGAACGCCGAAAGTGTCACGTGTGTGCAAAAACAAAAACTCTGTGCAATTTTAGAAATATTCTTCAACACCAACACAGAAATGCTTGTGCACTAGGTCTTAAGACATTCCAGCAACAGTAGACATGATGAACGGGCCTCAGTGTAACAAAACGATCGGGGCAAGTTCATTGATTCATCAAAAAATTATGTACAAGGG
This sequence comes from Rhipicephalus annulatus, assembly GCA_013436015.1. Lineage (NCBI taxonomy): Eukaryota > Metazoa > Arthropoda > Arachnida > Ixodida > Ixodidae > Rhipicephalus > Rhipicephalus annulatus. The sequence goes on from WOVY01002803.1 coordinate 72,714, forward strand.
TTCATTACTCATAAAAACAAGTTATCGTTCAACAAACTGGATGAACTGTGACTTGTTCTAACTTCAGTAGGTTCGAGTTATCGCATGTTTTTTTTAAATCAAGCTAAGCATCAGTCATTATGAAAGCAAGTGCATTTTTTTTACAGCGAGCAAGTTCACCTCAACAAAATTGTTCCTTTTTAGTTACCAAATTTACTCGAATTTTGCGCTTTTTTTTATATCTCTGCTACTCGAACTCAATACTCGTGCAATGATCAAATACCAAAATTCCAGTTGCCTAAAAAGTGCAAATATGCACACAATTCTCGAAGTGTTTTTCTCTCACGACGTCACCTTTTGCGTACAGTAGTGGCCTTATTACATTCAAGTAAGTATAGTATCTATTATTTCCAATAGCTCAAGTGTATTTCTGCAAACTTTCAAAATTTTGAAACCTGTGTATAGACTAACGGTGGTGAGATATAGCCTTTAAACAAACAATAACCAAGGATTCTGATATTGAAGAGATGAGGATAATAAATGGTATGGTATGAAGAACTTTATTAAGGTCCTGAGGATCGGTCCATAACTCATGCTGGCTGCTCCCACATCGAAACAGAGAGGCCAAGCTCCTCTGCCACCGCACGGGCCCTCTGGACAGCCCTGAGTTGGTCCACCAGCGCATCACTGTGCGGCATTTGCTGCCACCAATGTTCACCGTGAGATGCCGCACCGGCCAACGCCGAGCAGCGCAACAGCATGTGTTCAAAATCGAGCAAGCCCTCCCACTTACTACAATAGACCAAAACCCCGCAGTCCGGAATAATTTTATCCCAGTCTTCAATGTGTACACTCACTTGCATTGCCCAGTCTGCAGGTCACATTGAAGGTTGCCTCCTTGGACTCCATGTGGGTTGCAGTTACATTCCTGTACAATGGCAAATCAACTTCTCATGTTACAATCGCACACTGAAATTAAATTTTAGTGTTTAAGTAGTAAATCAATATTTCCCCTGAGTAAACCACCACAAGCTTTACAAATGTACTAACACTATTTGTGAGCACTGCAACAGATTACGCCTTGCCATATCTTAAAGCTAGATTTTATCACGTCAGACAGTGAGCGGTTGTAACACAAACAAACAGTTGTGACATGTCCCGCACAATAAGAGCTTTGTAATTGTTTGTTTGCACATTAAATGCTTCATGAATACACAAGCTCATTAAATTGAGCAGCTTGTCACATGTACAGGGTCATTGAATCGTAAAGCACACACTTTATTAGACAGTTATAGTGTACCGGAGGCTTACAGGTATACCGGGCGTACCGTGATAGTGATATCAAAGTGCACGTGCGCAGATACATACATTACCCGTACCGCTTACCGTACACATGCTACTTTTCAGATTTAACGTTACCGTGGTAGCGTAGGTGTACATAGTGTACGTACAACATGGCGGCGCTCTCGGATGTCCACTTCGGAGTAATTTTAGCGTAGTTATTGAAGGATTCACTTTGTTCGCAGCAAACGACTTTTCTAAGTGGCTTTGCTTGCCTTTAGTTAGCTTCGATGACCAAGTATTACAGATAAGTTGGCGTAGTTCCTGAGATCGCTTCCCATTTCGAATGCGTCTGGGTCAATCTACAAGATCAATGTAAACAAATCGGCGACATAAATGTTTTCGCGCTTGGTCCGTGGTTTATATTTCTTTACTTTTATTATTGCTAAAATAAACTTGAAACAATGCTTCCTACGGTGGCGTAGGCAAACATTCACGTTTCCTTTTTCTTTTCCCTGTTATTTAACTTATTAACCATCCGATAGGTGGCGCCACTGTCCCAACTGGGGCACGTAAATCACGTAAATGCTATCCCGTTAAACTATAAGACGCTGTCCACAACGAACGTTCGCTACACGGTAACGCCATTTCTTTCGCCATCGCGCTAACGGTAAACTATTACTGTCTATTATATGCTCAAACAACCTTCACCATAAAATTGCTGCCTTCAACATTACCCAGACAATAATGAATCTGTGTAAAGCATTGCATTGCCCATACCTTGTCGACAAAGCACAAGAAAAGCGAGGCAGACAAACAATGACTGCAAGGGGCCGCACCTCACATCCCACAATACGAGTGTAGCCGAAGGTGAGAGGCACACAGGTGTCACACTTTTCACCAGTGACACGAGGAGGGCAGATACACTGGCCGGTGACTGGGTGACACACGGCAGTGTTGGGACAGTCACATGGCTGGCAAGCAGGGAAGCCATAGTAGCCCGTGCGGCACTGGGAGCAGGTGCGGCCAATCACGTTGTCCTTGCACTGGCACTGGCCTCCGAAACGCTCGCACTCAAACGACAATGAGCCATCAATGTTGCACTGGCACGGAAGTGCCCCATTGTTGTATTCAGCAGTGATCGAAAACACTGCCTCCTTGCAAAAGTCTGGGAAAAAAAAGAATGTATTTGAGCTGAGAAAACAGCTCCTGCATGTCTTCTTTAAGCCTTTGACACGCCACGTACACTATTCTGTAAACACTTGGTTTTCCTATTTGTATCAACTAAGAGCTAAGAAAATCAAGATATATTGCAGTTTGGAAGCATTGAACCTCTTGCATAATGAATTTATTCTCTTTTAACTTCATTTTGCATTGTATTGTTGCATATGATCACTTTGCTGAAGACACTACTATGTTTGACGAGTTCGACATGCAGCTTCTTGCAGACCATAAGAAGAGAAGTTTTTTTTTTTCCCAAAATGGAAATAACCAAAAACAAACTTGCACTACATTTCTAACCTGAGACCTCATTCTATTCATTGCAGAATAAATAGACATTCAATTACAACTTAATTAGGATTATGAATGAATGAATGAATGAACAGATTTTATTTCTGGAGAGATACAAAAAACGAAGCGAAGCTAAAAGCCATTCAGCCTGACGTGGCTTTGCTTATATTATAACACTTATAAATTAACATATTATGACATTATTTTAGTAGCAATAGACTATTGAGCCCTCTGTAATAGCATTGCATTTATTTGACACATTTACAGACAGTTATTCACAGGTGGCGTCTGAGAGAGCTAATTACAATGCCTGAGAATTATATGATGAGAAAGTTTAAGAATGAGAATAGAAATGAATGCTGATCACAAGACATGAAAAACTGTGCCAGAAATCCCCGCCCCCCCCCCCCCCCAAAAGAACACATTTCTAGTGTCACAAACAGCATGCAAGGACAAAATGCTGAAAAAAACTCGGAGGATCAGTGTTGGCGTTCTTAATAGCACTGGTTTAGTGCGTATAAATTTCTATCGGTTTTCAGTACTTTAGTGCTGGTTAACCTTACAATATGTCACACTAACTTTCCCAAATCAAAGCACTCCCCTAACGTTTGTGCTCATTGGTGCACAGCAGTCACAGATATTTTATATCTTAATAAATAAAAAAAGTTTGTATGCCACGTGACCTTACAACTATAAACACATTGTGGAGATGATGGCATCCCGCTATATATTATTTTCACCACACAGCGCTAACATCTACGGAAATTTGATTTGTTTAGACAGCACTTAACTGAGGTCAGTGTAAATGACGCCAGTGTTCCAGCAGTAGTGCCACCTGATGGCAAGGCTATGCCAGCGCCATAGGTTTCCTTCTCCTTGAGATGCACATGATCGACTTTCATGCAATTAGTGGGGAGCTCTGCCTCGCTAAAACAGTCTCATAGACGCCCTCCCATACCTTCGGATACACATTCATTCATGAGACGTGACCCACCAATGGCTCAGGCTTGAGTTTTTGGCAGGTGTAAGCATTGCTCACTCGTTATCATGGCACGCTGAGTTGAGCATCCTAGATTTCTCAGAGTGTTACATAGACATGCTATTGGTTGTACAATATGCAGTTGTATTTTCTAACAGGCTTTACTGTATGAAATATGCAAATGAATGCCTTTTTGTATGTCTGTACCACTGTGTGTCGTTTGTTACTCGAGTGCAAGGGGTGCAACATTTGCAACTGAAAAGTATGCAACTAGACATTGCCTACATGTGATCGTGCTACATATGTAGCGATTGACACTTACTTTTTTTTAAACAAACAGTTAATTCCGGTTTTTTAATGCAATGATCTATATTTATCAATAAAGCTTACAATGTGAAGTCACCTTATGCCCTTTAGGATTCCTCAGGCATATTGCAGGGCCCCTGTGGCGCCGTAACATACAGCTCGATTTAGACGATCGAAGAAAAGGTGTTTCAACCCTCCACTTGTCTCCAAGGTACATTAATGCTTTCTCACACAGTGGTGTTTTTTACCTCGTCTTGCTTTTTTTCTTTGCATTGCAAGCAAATTAAAATATTGCGAGTCCCTACACTTGCATGTGTAATACAACAGACAACTCCCATGTCACAAGACTATGTGCTTTCTACACACTCTGCGTGCGATTGAAAACTGAAAATAAAAATCAGGGACTTCAAGTAAAACATACCACTGGTCTCAGTGCTAATGTGAAGGCTGTTCTGGCCACACTGCTTAATAAATTCCACAGCCTTGTCCAGGGGAAGGGGCTGAAGCATTGACTTGTCAAACTGGTCTTCACGAATGAGCATTAAATGGTCCTGCATACCAAATGAAGCACATTGGTTCAGACTAGCTCTACTGGCTGAATGTCATTAACCCCTTAACCGCTCTTCTTTTTTTTTTAAATTTCTGGTCAAAAAGTGTCTATTTTTTTAATTGCTGATTTCATATTTGATCAGACTAAAAAGTAGCTCGTCAATGTTGAAAAAATATTTTCTCCACATACTTAGTCAAATCAATGAAATAAAGTTTGTTTCTGAACAATACATAGGAAACCACCAACATGCTGCTAATAAGATTTAAAAACCCTATAAACCAAACAGTAAGAGATGCCACATCTTTCTTCATTTTTGTAGGCTAAGAACCCTTGGGGTATTTCCCTCGGGAAGCTTTTGAAAATTTCAAAACGAAGAATAACGCAAGGTGGCTTCACTGGCGGACACTCACAATCTTTCTTCATTTTTGTAGGCTAAGAACCCTTGGGGTATTTCCCTCGGGAAGCTTTTGAAAATTTCAAAACGAAGAATAACGCAAGGTGGCTTCACTGGCGGACACTCGCAATGTTCACGACCGCACTGTCTTCATCACCACCGAAGCAGCTACTCAATTCAATATCATCGCTGTCTTCACTTCTGGGCACACGATATATATCTTTACTTGGATCGTCATCACTCTGAGAATATCGCGAAAACGAATAGCATTTTTTTTCGTGTTCACGAGCCAGCCGCTACACGCTGTCTTTCCTTACAGAAACCACACTCCTGCTGCAGAAGAAAAATAAATCCTCGAGAAGATGCTGCCATCTGGTTAATGACACAGTAATGCAAGCCATAAATGCGCACTTCTCTGCCTGAATGCTAGAGAAAAGTACCTATTTCGCTAGGATGAGTTCTACTCGTCCAGAGCAGTTTAGTGACAGTTTGGGCAGGACGAGCTCTGCTCGTCCAAAGCAGTTAAGGGGTTAAGAAAAGTAATTAGAGACTTTACAATGAATTAAATCAACTGAATGCTGCTTTAAATAGCCTTCTATAGTTCTGAAAAGTATTTTACTGCACTTAAGTAAAATTATTCTCCAAACAATCTAAATGTCATACCCAAATAATCAAAATGTCGAACACAAAGTTATAGGGAATGTTCGGAACAAGCATGATTAATAATTTTCTAATAAAGTAACATTTGTGTAGTGCATGCTAAAGGCCAGGAAGTTAGAGAGAAAATAAATGTGCTGAATCAGCATGAGATGTCATTTTGATGACTGCAAGAGCTCGCTCTTTTGCCTCAAGGAATAAGAACTGGAAAATGAGCACCCACCCAAAGTCCTCAAAACGTGTGGTTCTCAATCAGGCCCCACAACCTGTTCATTGTGACAACAGTCATTAAATGATGAACTAAAGCAAAAACTACACCTTCTAGTCAGAATTATTTGCTTAATTATTTTGGCACAAATGAAATGTTCTCAGAACAAGTGAATATGACATTTGGCCACATGCAGGCGGTTCTATTCTTGTGCATCCTTACATCACTCTATTTCCTGATCACAAACACCAAAGAGAAAAGTTATTTTTCTCATACCATTAAATTCATAATAGCCAAAGCCACACCTTTGCAATAAGAAAATGCTGGACATGCCAGAAAATGCACAAAAAGAATATACAAAAGACACAATTGTCTCAAGATTCTTGCAACAACCCTATGTGTCATCAGAGATTTTGATGCCATCTAATAGGGCCCACGTAATTCTTTATTTATTATAGCATATATCAAACCATCTTCTAAGGCAGGTAGAGACATTACATGGCAAGTTCCTGAAAAAAATTGTAAAATTTGGCTAATGTGCAAGATGAGACTTTTACATCTGTGATATTATATTGTCATTCAGGTGCTGAGCTTTTAGTGTAAATTCAAATATGAAACAATGATATTTGTTTTCTCTTTTAATAGTGAACATGTGATGACAAAATTAGAGACAACAGAGTTATGAAATAATATTTTATCAGACTAAACTGGTTTACTGTTTCAGTGTCCTGGGTCTTCAATAAGGACTGCTGGTGTTTTCTAAACTACCATGGCAATAAAATATTACAGCCATAGAGTTGCCTATATATACACTAGAGAGAACTCTGGTGCTAGTGCCTATGGGAGCTGCAACACATGGGGCTTTAGCAAGCATGAGAATGATTGGCAGTACATGGATTTGTGTCACTTTCATACTTTCAGCTCCGGTTGGCTTCGCGTGGCTTGAAGTTGCTTTGTCATGATACGACAATCAGCAAATGTTCAGCAGTTGCCCCCCCCCCCCCACTTAATTTTTTTTATTTGTTGAAAAATACACTACAGGCCAGGTGGCAATGAGTAAGGGGGGTTAAAGAGAATGTGGAAGTATACATATGATGAACAACTATACAGTGCAGGTTAATAATAACAGCAACATAATGTGGTGCAACAAAACAGCAACTGAATAAGTCAGCAGCACGTAAAACCAAAGATTACGGCTCGTTGACGAAAATAAAGGCGAACGCTTCACAACATAAAATAGCTCGAAAGTTAAACAAGTGAAACAATCTCTTCGAAGCTATACATTAAGAAAATGATTCTCAAGTTTTTACCAAAACGTGTTACGGTGACTATCAGAGGTGATATTGCCGGGAAGATCATTCCTTATGTGAATAGCTTGCGGTAGTGCTGATGTGTTAAACATGTTTGTGTTACCAAACATGCGCATGAAGCCGAGATGTATATGTAACTTGCGTTACGTGTAGAAGGGGCGTTGAAGGTGCAATGACAATGTTTTGTTGACCTCCTAACCTTTTAAGCTCACCGTTTCAAATCAGCTCGCAATGTTTATAACTGTCCATTCTTTCACGAGAAACAATACTGAAAAAAAGCAATAAACGAAGCAATAAATGCGTTCGAGGCCCACAAGTACAAGCACCAGGCAAATCCGTATAGTACTACCCATCATTCTTATGGTCACCAAACAATCGCAGCGCCAGAGTGAGTCCCCTCTAGTTAATTTTAGGAAACTCTATGATTACAGCGATCGGTATTATGGTGAGCTTTAATTGTCAGTTTGTATTTTGTAACATTATTTTGTTATACGAAGATAATTTACAGGAAGAGTGAGTCAAGAACAGTGATGTGCACCCACCAGCCAAACCGACTTCTGGTCGGGCACTTCGAAGTTGAGCGTGAAGTTGTCAATGAGGGGGAAGGCAGTGGTGCCTGTCTGGGGGTTCATAAGCACTGCCCGACAGCCTGAAGTCCAGGGGCAGTGCTCAAGGGGCAGCCTGGTGTCACGCTGCTGACCCCCACTCTCCAGGACGGTCGTCAACTCAAAGGCAGGGTGGTCAGGCTGCACAAGACACGTTTCGTGTCAAATAACCACACACACAATGCCAATGCTTAAATAGAAGAACTTCACCAGTCCTGCACAATTCCACTCATGTGGAGCCCTCACCATGCAAAACAACACATGCCACATGTTGTAAAAAGTATTTTCATCCAAGTCAGACTGCTCAACATGTAACAAAAGTTCTGTGAGTCACAGGCAACATTATGACAGAGCTCGGCAGATATGCGAACCCAGCTCGCAAAAAAGTAAGGTCTAAGAAACTGCACAGAATACAAACTTCATTCACCCACAACAGTAAAACGTATTTATTTTCAACCATTTCCCTCACTTAGCATGTGTCTTCTCCTTGATAAATACCATGCAAGATTTAACAGCTCGTTTTCGAAACTCAACAATGCTCTGGCAATGAGCGTCACATTAATCTGGTCAAAATCGAGCGCTCCGACAACATTTGGCTCGTTTTTTCAGAGTTAACTCAAAACACTCTGAAGTGCTTTCACTTTAGCCACGGATCACAACCGAGATTTGATCACATGACTTACCCACCTCATCTGTTGGCAACAAACGATGCAGTAACATGCTTCCTTTTCTGATTGTTTGGGCGAGTGACTTCAGGTTTGGCATGGTCATAAGTTCTCTGGCTCGGATGAAGGGTGGGCACCATATCGTTGCAATCCGTGTCAGAGCGTGGTGGCACCCAATCGAATGTACCATGAAAGAGTTGTAAAAAAAGTGCACTTGCCTGGAAGTAATGTGCGACAAGGACATATGGGCCCGGTTCTGGCACGGTGTCATTAAGGGTGACAGCTGGATTACGGTGGTCAAGGAGAACCAGGCTAGTTCCATTGTCCTTGAGGGTGGTTGGAAGATCAGTTGCCACCATGGCATCCTCTGCACTCTCAAATTCAACCTGCAGACAAAAGCAAGATGACCGTATCAGAAAAACATGAGAGATGTAGGAAAGCCATGCACTGTGCACTGGTGTCACTGAGTAAAACTCACAGATACTCTCATCCTAAGAAAAAACCAGAAGATTTTTAACTTTCTCCCACCTTTTACTAGCAAAAGGGCCAAGCAATTGTGTGTGTTTCAGTAAGATTGGTTTCGTTCTGTGTGAGACCATCTCACTGTGTACTTTTTGCTTTTCATACTCAAAAGCAACTCTAGCAATCTGAGAAGCAAAAACTAACCCGATGAAAACACACTCTACCATCATAAAGTAATTTGCGTGGTAACTGTGACACATAACAATTATAATAAAAGCATACATAACAAACACATTCGATCTCCTGAAGATGACGACCACACTGATGACATGCGCAGAATACTACCACATCTATGTAAGATAATATTGAATGTTGCTAAACGACAGGTATATTTTAATGTCAAGTTAAATATCATGAGATTGTAATAATTTGGTGACAATAAGCGCTTCTAAAATCCAGCATGTCATTTTCATCTCGAACCACCCCACCTGCCTTTAACACTTGCATGACTTAAGCAAGCACATACACTTCTTGGGATAACGACTTGGTTGACTATATGAAGTGATGACCATGTAAAGGCAAATTTACATTTATCACTATTTGCAACAAAGTGACCGAATAGCCCACCTGGCTTAACTGCAAGTGCTAATCTGTGCTTCTAGGTGCACCTTCCATTTAGACTGGTAAGAATTGTACAAACAAGCCCTGTTTATGGCACAGTATCATGCTATTTAAGACATGTGGTAAACACAAGGGCATCTTTTCATGTATTCATACAATTTTGGCTTGAAGAGCCTGAAAAATAACTAAAGACAGCTGTTGTTCACAAAAACAGTTAGAGGGAATGCACACCTTTGCAGCAGGAGAGAAGGCAGGAAATGGCAGTCCCTGGCACTCTCCCTCACGCAAGACACACTCCCTTCCAGGAAGCAAGTAGTCCGTGTGCCACTGCAGTGCTGGCACAGCCACTATTCTTTCCACAGCCAGCTCACTGTTGGAGTCGTCACCAAGGTCAATGGTCATACGCACTGGATCATCCTTCAGCCCGAACTCCAGCACACGATTCAGGTGGTCAACAACAACCTGGATATGAACGGTGCTAATTCAGCACACTCGGGTAGGTGCCCCTATGCATTACCACAGGATAAACAGCCGTGAAGACCGGGACCGTAAAAACACACATAAAACCACACACGTACCACTGACTGGCAACTGATGTTGCCAGTAAGCGCTACATGTCATAAGGGGAGTTCGTTGAACATGCTGTTTTCCCTACAATACATTCAACCAACTAGCAAACAAGTTACCCTTCATTATGCATTACTTTTCACTCTCATGCCCAACAAACTGCAGCTATCACCAAGGAGTGATGTACAAGTTAAATATTTTAGAGTCAGTAATGGTTATGAGAGTATTTTCTATTCAAGCACATGTACTGTATACAACAGTTTTTCTGTCATGCCGGTACAAAAAATTTCGTTTTAGAGCTAGATACAAACTTATTGAGAAAAAAAGACGGTATATGATTAAACTGATGCACTATAAGTCCGTGACAACATAAAACTGAAGCTTGATGCCTAATGGCTGAATGAAAATAAAATGCTTGAGGTGGATATGCGAGTTAAAAAGACTGGAAATAATGTTCAGTTCATTTATGTACAATAAAATTATAAGCATACTTATGTCTTTTTCGTTGCCATGGTGCATGGGAGCATGGCATTTATTTAAAACAAGCTTTATCATCTACAGGTGATGTAACATTACACCATCTGCTTTCTTTCCCCCTAGTGATGTTTAGGCTACCAAAAAATAATAAGTGTTACGAAGAGTTTTATTCGAATATTCGAATGCTTCGAATATTCGAACGAATAATAGAGTATTCAAATTCACTTTGGTCTGAATTTAAATTATTGAAAAATTCGAAGCGTTCCCAATGAACAAATTGATGTATAATAATCTGCATGTAATGACTTGTAAAGATAGTTTCGCTGCAGTGTCGACCTGCTAAACCGTGAAAGCACCCATCTTGAAGAAATTCACCTTGCTGCGAAGCCCCCCTTAAAATTTAAAGGGTCCCTGCAACACTTTTTGAGCATGGTCAGAAAACCCTTCCGATCGGCAGTCGACGCTACCGAGAACACGCGAGCCTAATATTATAGCGCAGCACGCCATCCTGCAATTCACAATAAATTTTCATAGCCACCTGAAAATTGCTCTTTCCTCTTGGCAAATGACACTACAAGCTCAAAAATCACTCGTCACTGCCATTGCATCAGCCATTGGCTGACTTGAACATAGTGCGCTCGGTCGTCACTGGGGCCGCCGCGAGAGGCTGCGACTTGTCCACGTGTACATGCGTGATCACACTGAAAAGCCACGTATTCGAAGAAAAAAGAAAAAAAGGTGCTCAAGGTCACGAGGTGCGTGTGACGTATTTTCTTTCGCTGTGCCATCCCTCCCTGCTTGGCTTCCAGGGCCTTTGTCAGGACGAGAAGAGAATTGCAGTGTGCAACAAATCTTTGCAACTCCGCTTGCACTGAATGGATTCTAAAAATTTTGTGGTAGTGAATTCCTGAGGCAATAGGCTTCTTTAATGAATCCATTCCATGGCTACTTGAAAGTGTTTCAGGGCCCCTTTAAATGAACATATTGCAATCAAAGCAAATTATCATTTTATCAAGTTTAGAAGCTTGTGATGGCTTATATGCTCAAAGTATGATAAAATTTATAATGTTACCTATTCTACAGGTTTTGACTCGCATCCCACCAAAAGTCAAATCCTGCTACTACTCAGAGTTGTTTCGACTTCCTTTGAACAAAAAGAAAAGGGTATTTGCATAGAGGACTTAATTCAAAATAAAAAAATCGTGTGCAGGTTAGTTAGGTCACGATAAATATGCCAATTTTTCTTTGTATGTCATATATACTATTCGAATTCAATTCAAAATTATTCCTCCAAAATTACTGTTCACTTCGAATTCACTTTGGGCCTGAAATTCACTATTCACACAAGCCTACTACGTGCGACTTTGGTCGTACATTAATGTCTGCTACCAATAATTGATTTCTTGGTACTGAAGCAAGTGACAGAGCATTGTTAGCATCTCATGAACAAAAATTTGAAAGCTCTTAAGTGCACGAAAGGAATTGAACTCAAGAAAAGTTCATTAGCCGCACCTGAGCCTTACGACATCGATATCAGTACAATGAACTACAGTATGTCGTTGATCCCCTTCTGTGCATACAGAGTGGTCAGGGTGAAATGGCAGTGGTTATCACTGCACTGGAAAGGAATCTATGTGTTCTTGCTGATGAAGAAGCTTAAATTTGCATACCTGTCGACAGACCATGTTGTACTTGCACCGATGCAGGTTGACTTTTCCCGTAGCCAATGCATCAGAGGATGAGAGGCTCACGTCCGCTGGCCGGGAATCATTACTGTCAAGCGAGTGGTAGAAGAGCAGGAACACGTATCGCCCTGGCGAAGGGGCCCTCAGTTCCAGGGTCATGGCATGTTCATCTTCGGTCAAATGGGCCATCGGGCCGCTTCGAAGTTCCTGTGAGAAGTAAGCTAGCTTTACTTTCCACCACACCAAATTTAATTTCTTAATCTTCACTTTGTTGCATAAGGTTGTCATGTTCTAAATTTTTAAATGCTAAAATTTTGTTGATCCAGCCCCACAAAATTTGTTCTAGTTTAGCTTGACTGGCTAAAGCATGCAACAAGTCACCCACATATGTATTATGAAACTGGTATTGCAAATGAGTTCTGTGGAAATTAGGAAGGTGGTGTAAGGGTTAAGAAAGGGAAAGAAGACAACCACACGTTTGTAGCATGAAGCCACAAAGAAACCCGTACGGATTTCTCAGAAAGAAAAGCCTCTTAGTTGCCAAAAAATTTGTCTTGGTCCAGAGTTCGAACCTGGGACCAAAGCCTTTCCGGCGTGGTCACTTTGCCAATTGAGCTAACCAGGAAGCCAGCAATTGACAGCGCGAGGGCGAATTCATCGACAACTCAAAGCACATCGATGCAAGTATTACAAATGAGCTCTGCTGAAACCCGCAATGTGGCGGAAAGGTTAAAAAAAAGAAAGATAGTCTGACTTATGGATTTCCTTGTGGCTTCGTGCCACAAACAGGTGGTTGTCTTCTTTCTCTTCATTATGAAACTGCTATTATCAGTGTCATTCTATCATAAGAGCCTGCTTAAATCAAGTGTCTATGTTAGTACAAATAAAGCAGACATTGCTGCATTCAAAAAAGGTGTACTCGTTAAAACGTTGGCTACAGTGACACCTCCTCTTAAGATCAAGAATTCTGCATGCTTATGTTAGAGCATTTGTGCGGCCAACCTAGCACTTTCTGACAATTAAAGCAAAAGAAGTGCTCTTTCTCAGGAACGTCCTCTGTTTGTCTACTTCTACCCATCGAACAAAGTTGTCCCAAGTACTCTTGACAAAAGGCACACACTGAAGATGATTTTTCTCGAATGAGGTTCAGATGGGTAATACATGGCACAGGGAACTGTGTAGAGTATGCAGAGAGCAGTCAAAGCAGGGTTCACAAACTCACATCCAAGATGTACTGGTCGTCCAGAAGCCTGACGGGGTTCTGCTGCCCATTGTCCTCGACATAGCCAGCCTGAGCCGCTGAGACGGGCACTGCTCCATCAGGCAGTGCTGGATAGCGCAGCTGGACACATGCCACTTCAGGTGCCTGCCCCTGGAGGCAGGGCTGCTTGACCTTCTCCTGAAGCAGGGTGGCTTCATAGAAGGCTTCCGGTAGCAGCACAATATAGTCCTGTCAAAGAAAATGACATTTATTTAAGTGCTGGAAACATGCATGATGCACTGACACACCACTACGTACACCCTATCATCCCGAAAACAGTTAGTGAGTTATTATTGGCAATATGCAGCTCCACCCTCACTTTCATATTTTTCTTTTTTTCATGATACGGCTTGCGTGTATTATATTGCATTTCTTGACCACAAACTCTCATTTTATATATGTTGAAAATATTTGTATAGACATGAGGAATAGTTTAGAAACATGTCAGCAGTAAGCACTGAATAATGGAATGGCAGGCGACAGACATGAATGACACACCAATGTCTCCAAGGACGAGCACAACACTGCACGAGAAGCCTTCTTATGTCAGTGTGACATTTGCACTCAAGTCCAATTGAGAACTGACCTGGACTGAGTGGATTTTTTGTGATAGCTTCAGAAGTGACATAAAGGCAGTAGTGCCCCACAGACATCTCTAACTGCATACGGCACACACAATCATGGTACACCATCTTTCATGGTGTAGCACTGAACAGAGCACCAAAATGGTTCCTCATAAAATTTCACGTATTTGGGAACTGAAAAATTATTTCTTTAAAGCCCAAGGTCTCAAAAAGCTTCTGAATAACAGTTATTTCAAATAAGTACTGCAATACAGCCATCGAACGAGATTATGTAGCATAAGCTGTAAGCTTGCAAAACATGTCAGCGAGAGAGTGGTGAACAATGGAAAACAACCAATGTCATTGGAACTGATGTCCTAGGGTATCACTTTTCGAACTGTTCACTTTGGTAGCAATTCTTGTTCATCAACTCAAGCCTTGATTTTCCCATAAAGGACTCTGCTCTTCATAACGTGCAACTAGCTGAATGCCACACCCTTTTGCCGGTCATTTCCTTTACATCAGACTTCTGTAATGTGCATCATCTTCTGCAATCATCTTCTGCAATGTGCAAATTGCTTGAATGTCCTTTAGACATTGTCAATGATGTATGAGCTTTTAGAGCACACAAGCTGGTATTTAAACTTAAAAAAAACAACGAGTTAGTGAGAAGTTAATGAGTTCATTTGACCTTAAAGTCAGACTTTAAGGCAGTGCAAATTTTTTCTGAAAAACTATACTCACGGTACAGCACCGCTCTGCTGCAGTGAAACCACACTTCTAAGTGGCTTACATGTGGAACAAAGTACACCTATTCGTTCATAATAAATACTTCTAAATTTTAAGCAGTTTAAATTTGAATAGAAGTGAAAGCGAATACGTTAATATTCATTCAAATATTTAAAATGCCCGAATATTAGCACAAGTTCAGTTCTTGGCATGAAACTCGTGCAGCAGAAAACAGTCTACAAATGTGTGGGCATACCATAAACACTGGCTTTTGTGCCTTGATGGACAGAGTCCAGCGGCCAGGGTTGAGCACGAACGGCAATGCAGTTACACCATCAGGACCAACAACAGCCTGGAAGCGTGGCTCCCTGCTGGGTGGCAGGATCAGAATCTCACTCTGCTTGGTCTCTGCAAAGGACACACGGGTAAGGTAGGGTGGAGAAATTTGTGCAGACCGACAATGCATAGACTGCTGAATGATAATAAGCATCAAAATGACATAATATTCAACAACTCTTCGCTACTATCTCTCCATCTGGTGTTCATCTATATAGACTACTTTACTACATTGCCCAGAATTTCTTTCATCTTTGTGAGCTGAGCTGTTTTCATGCAAGAGGCTTTGCATGATGGGAATGCTAACAGATATTTTGCACTGCTGTATTGAGCGTTTTGATGTGTTTTCAGTGCTTATGTGAAATAGGAGATAAAAGAGCACTCAGACACACAAAAAAAAAAGAGACAGTAAGAAGTTCCAGTATTTTTACTGTCTCCTTTTCTTTTTACTACCTGCATGCCTTTCTATTTCATATTTCGCCTAAGTACCGGAAGCACAACAAAGTTCATTATTCTAACTAGCCTAGCAAGCTACTGGGTGTCTGTGTCAACATAACTGAAGGGCTACTGAGGCCAAATGTCATTTCTTTTATCCTACAAAGAAAGTACTTCAGAAACAACATCCCTATTGAATTGTTGATAATTTACGCATGCCTGTGCAACCTACACTTACCTCCATAAAAGTCAGGAGTGAAGGTGATGTTGGAGTACATGTTGTCACCGTTGAGGCTGACATAACGTGCAATGACCTGATACAGCCCTGGCTTCTGGATGCGCAGGTCGAGCAGAATTTCTTTCTGAAAAAGAAAACCATGCAACTGACGACAAGCTCCTGGTGACAAGGTAGGCAACTCTGAGCTGTAACAGTGCTTAACTCTGCACAAGGCAATGTGTTGCACTAAGCCCAGCTGTGCATTTCATTGGCCATTTTGGGAAGTTTTTCTTTTACATTAGGAAGCCAAGTTTGTTTAACTAGATAAAAATTAGACATTTTACCGGCAGATGTAAATGGTGTTTTGCACAGTAGATTAACGATTAACAGATCACATGTGCTGCCGTGTTCCAACTAAACAGACCTGCAACTTCATTCATGCGTTATAGGCCTTCATTCCCAGAATATTTTCATTTAGGGTGCAAAAGATGCTCTAAATCAACTAGTAATACTCTCTGCAATGCAGTGCAACCTGTTATCATTCTAAAAAAAAGCACGGTTAAATTCATGTTTTTTAGCTGCCTTATTAAAGTTACATTCCTTAAGTTTCAAAATTTCGTTCTCTATAATATCTCAGCAAAATATCCCAAAAATAATACAGTTGTAGTTTGCTGAGTAACTGGTAGCTAGAGGTGCTTGCGAAAAACAATCTTTAGAAACATCTATAAGATATACTATGTTAGAAAAGTTGCACATTAATTGCAAACATGGCCGAGCATAGAAGTAAGTAGTTACAATGTATGTTCCATGATCTCCGTGTCACAAGCTAGGCTATGTTGATTTTAAATTCTCATGCTTGCAAACTCTCCTGATCAGGAGAGTTCGCAAAGGAAAACTTCAGGTCAGTCAGTTACCTGGATATTTGAGAAGATGGCATAGCCTCGCCATGAAAATCCTGGGAACAGTGCCTCGTCAAAATCAAAGCGGGCATTGACCCCACTCGGTGTGTGACCATCCTCCACCTCGTACTGGTGCTGGTGCAATGTGGGAAAGTAGTGCGCCTGCAGAGGCTCTGAGCAACGACGGCCGGTGATCCGTGGACGGCAAGGGCACTGTCCGTTGCGCTGATCACATGTGCTGCCCACTGAACCACCAACGTCGCAGCCACAGTCTGTAAAGCAGACATATCATCACTATGTGCGTTCCAATACAGACCATAGACGGCTAAATATACAGCTAAGTGGGCAGCAGCCATTTGAAGTCCCGTTCCAATTCTCATGCAGCCGGCAGAATAGACAGCTTCGAGAAGATGATGTTGTAGACAAGAGCAATGCAGGCTATTTAGGCTATTTTGCTGTCCAAACAATATGGCGGCTCAGTGAACTCCTCGGATCTCAGCAGAATGGTTGTCTGCACACAAGCAGAAGCTTTTCCAGACACTCAATGTGAGTAACGGTCAATTTTTAGTAGATTTCAACACGAAATAAGTTACAAAACTAACAGTTACATTTGTTCATTTTAGCCTTCTCTTCTCAACACGAGGTAGCATCTCGTCGTGTAGACGCTTCCAGACACGTTCCGTTTCATGGACAACATGGGCGTAGTGCTGTATTCTAAGCTGTCACCGTAGACTGCCCACAATGCTGTCTAGAACTGGAACACAGCCACCAAGGCCACTGCTTAACTGATTGTCTACTTTGGTTTTCTCATCAAAGTATTTTAAACAGTACCATAGCCCCTGTGCTTAGCTGAGTGAAAACCCTGTGCTCACATAAAAAAACCACGAAAACAATACAAATCAGCATTGTTTACCAGAGGCTAGATACACAAAGCTTTTCATTCCAGTGTGACCAATTTAGTACAAAAACTCTAGATTACTTGAGTTAATTGGTTGGCCAAAAATTGTTCTACGTATACTTTGGCCACATAGACAATTCACTAGATCAGATTCAGACACATACAGTATTGCAGTGAAACTCACAGCTTACAGAAAATACTCTGTGTGTGTGGTCTGCAAATATGCCCATCATTTTCACAATATTGCACTTGCTTACAATCAACCATTGAGATCTGTTTAATAAGGTAGTTTGAGGACGGCCCTTTATGCACCCTGTATGCATTCTCCCTCCATTTGCTCAATGTGCCCTCCCAGTAACTCTGTCTACTCAAGCGGGATCGCCCTCTCCTAGCAGGAAAGGGTTAGAATGACAAAAGGCTGAGATAGTCGGCCCTTGTGGTGTCATAACTTCTTTCTTGTGTCTATGTTTCCATGCTCTGCAGCTTAAACATAAAGCAAAAAGCTGTAAATAACCAAGGAAGATGTCTTCCTTTGTACAACAAATACTTGCCACCTAAATTACCTCCCTCTTCTGTAAATGAGTGTGTCGCTACTGACACTGTGCAACGAGAGCTTAGCTGATCTATACGCTACCATAATTTACAGAGCTGATGTAGTTATGACACCCACTATTTGGTGCATAGTGATGAATTTGAATCTTAAATGCAGATAACTTCAGGCGGTCGAGCCGTCATATGCTGTCACTTGGCATAGAATGTCCCATGTGCAGCATACTGAAAGCATGCTCACGCCAAGGAGAAGACTCCAACTTTTTGTTCTTCGAGCACCTTGATGATGATCACTTATCATCAGCAGCAAAAAAACAATCAATACTCTTGGCATAACGAAGGCAAAACCATGCATAAAAATAAAAGAATAGGAAGCAAGTGCGAAAGAGAACCATAAAGATAGAGAAAAAGTAGCAAGAAAAAAGAAACAGCACAAATAGATAAACAAAAAAGAAATAAAAATTAAGAGAGAAGAAAATTTAAAAGACGAAAGAAAAAGAGCAGGAAAGAAAGAGAAACAAAGAAAGCTGCCCTGCTCCGCACTTTCTTTGGGACTTAATTTTCTCCATTGTTTCGTCTCATTTTCCTAGACCACTTGTAGTTCAGGATGTGCTGTATGTGCTAACCTACCTTGGCATCCCAGCAGGTTATCCTCCTGCAGCATGAAAGTGCCATCGATGCAAGTGGTGCACTGTCGCTGTCCCACATTGGGCTTGCACAGGCACTGACCGCTCTGTCCGTCACATACTCCGAGGCCACCCACGGTGCCAGGAATGTGACACTCACACTCTGCAACAAAACATTGATGCTCTCCACAGACTGCTTGGCTTCGCACTGTGCAAGCACTCGACAATGACAGGAAACTTTCAAAATGGGCTGAAACTTCAAGAATACCGACTAGTTCTTTAATGTTCTACCATGTAATACTTCCACAGGCATGACTAAACACGGTGCCCAAAAAGAAACTTTCCCTCTCAATATTTACTGCTCGAGACTTGCCCCATTCAAGTTTCCTCCGTCACCTTGAAAAACAAAAAAAAACTGCAGTGCATCTTTATTTGCCACTGTTGTTTTTCTCAATCAACACTACACTGCCAATAAAGGTACATATTACAGCATCGGATTTACTTGTTGTTTTAAGGCAGCCGTAACATAATCCAGTTACCTCAATTTATAGAACCTGGAAGAACTACCACTCTTTACAATTTATTGTTTCAAACACATAAGTTGCAATTAAGCTCTCATCTCCATATGAACATCACTCACCAGTATTATTTTATGCAAGGCAGCCGAAATGTAGATGTTCGTAACTTAATCTGGCTATCATGAACATGTAAAATGGCAACAAGTTAGGGCTGTCTAGAATTCACTCATTCCATTTATACTTTTGCCAGTTCATAACAGCTGAAGCGCAAAGAGGTAACAATGGACTAAGGAAACGAGGACAAGCCCTAACTTCTTAGTGCTTTGCAATAAATCTTTAGTTAGAAGTTAGAGCTTGTCCTTCTCAATAAAATTTTAGCTGGAAGTTAGCACTTGTCCTCATTGTTTCCTTAGTCCGTTGTTACCTGTTTGCACTTCAGCTGTTTAAAACATGGAATACCAACTAGCCCGCTCCCACACCTTGCTTCATGTGGTACCATTGTGATTTAGACTTGTACACTTAGGAGAGACTTGAACTAATATTATAGCACTTCAAATATTCGAACAAGTACTACAGTACTTAAGTCCACTTTGATTCAAATTTAAATTATTAGAAATTTTGAAGTGTTCGACATGAACAAATAATTGTATATTAACCCGCATGTGACCTTTGTGACGGTGGTTTCACTGCAGTGAAGGAATGGTATACCAATAAAACACTTTTTTAAGGACAATCTGCATCGCTGTGAAGCTCTACTTCAAGCTTAAATGAGTTAATTACCCTCACATCGATTCATCATTTTATAAGCTTAAAAGATTGTTATATTGGCTTATAAGCTTTAAGTGTAGTAAATATTAAAACGTAATGTATTGTACAGGTTATCACTGGGGTTCTGCCCAAAGTCAAATCCTGCTGCTATTCAAAGTTGGCTTGCACTCAGTCTGAACCAAAAAGAATGACACTTGCACATGCTTTGTTTCAATTTAAAACATACATAAAGATACATTGTGCATATTAGTTGGATCATGAAAAATATGCTCATTTTTTCTTATCACGTGTGATATATATAATTTAAATTCGATTTGAAATTTATTTATTCGACCAAATCACTATTTGCCTAGCATTTAAAATTTACTATTCACACAAGCCTAATGCTTAGTTATGAGCCTAAATCATCATTGGCAGCCAAAGCAGAGCATGCGAAATTATTCTTACTAGTAGCATTATTTACAGTGAAAATCAAAACTTACTTCACTAAAGTAAAACAAATGTCCACATGACATGCTCAACTAGCTCTGTGCGTCTGTATTTTGTATGCATATATGAACAATTTATTTGTCCACAGTAGAATGCAAGCCGAAGTGCTATGCTGTCGGCCCTCACATGACTAATGAAGTGCTGTGACTAATAAGCAATGTGACTAATAAACAAAGTATGACTAATATACAATGAATTAGCAATTAAAAATAACAAACAAACCTTCACAGCCTTGGGGATTAGCTGGCTTGAGGCTCCAATAGAGTGGGCGGCACTGGTCACAGATTCGACCCGTGACGCGTTCCTTGCATTCACACAGTTCTCCACTTGTAAGGCTGCCACATCCACCGAATGTAGGCAGAATACCAGCAGGGTTGCAGTTGCAGCCTGTGTATATTTTACAATAAAAGTGAAAGTATGTAATGAGTCAAATGAGTTCAGCTGAGCAACACAACATTGGAAATTTTAACCGTAATTATAAACAAGTAACACAACACATCACAGAGAGCTTCTTAATGTGAAATGCTGTCATTCATCATCATCACCATCATCATCATCATCATCATCATCATCAGCAGCAGCAGCAGCAGCAGCAGCAGCAGCAGCAGCAGCAGCAGCAGCAGCAGCAGCAGCAGCAGCAGCAGCAGCAGCAGCAGCAGCAGCAGCAGCAGCAGCAGCAGCCTGTCTACGTCCACTGCAGGACAAAGGCCTCTCCCATGTTCCGCCAGTTAACCCGGTCCTGTGCTTGCTGTTGCCAATTTATACCCGCAAACTTCTTAATCTCATCTGCCCACCTAACCTTCTGTCTCCCCCTACCCCGCTTCCCTTCTCTGGGAATCCAGTTGGTGACCCTTAATGACCAGCGGTTATCCTGTCTACGTGCTACATGCCCGGCCCATGTCCATTTCCTCTTCTTTATTGCAGCTATGATATCCTTAACTCCCGTTTGTCCCCTAATCCACTCTGCTCTCTTCTTGTCTCTTAAGGTTACACCTACCATTTTTCTTTCCATTGCTCGCTGCGTCGTCCTCAATTTAAGTTGAACCCTCTTTGTGAGTCTCCAGGTTTCTGCTCCGTAGCTAAGTACCGGCAAGATACAGCTGTTATATACCTTCCTCTTGAGGGACAGTGGCAATCTACTTGTCATAATTTGAGAGTGCCTGCCGAATGTGCTCCATCCCATTCTTATTCTTCTAGTTACTTCAATCTCGTGGTTAGGCTCTGCGGTTATTACCTGCCCTAAGTAGACATAGTCTTTTACAACTTCAAGTGCACTATTACCTATCGCAAAGCGCTGCTCCTTTCCGAGGTTGTTGTACATTACTTTCGTTTTCTGCAGATTAATTTTAAGACCCACCTTTCTGCTCTCCTTGTCTAACTCCGTAATCATGAGTTGCAATTCGTCCCCTGAGTTACTCAGCAATGCAATGTCATCGGCGAAGCGCAGGTTACTGAGGTACTCTCCATTAACTCTTATCCCTAACTGTTCCCATTCTAGGCTTCTGCAAACGTCCTGTAAGCACGCAGTGAATAGCATTGGGGAGATTGTGTCCCCCTGCCTTACACCCTTCTTTATTGCTATTCTGTTGCTTTCTTTATGAAGCACTATGGTAGCAGTTGATCCCCTGTAGATTTCTTCCAGAATGTTTATATATATTTCTTCTACGCCCTGATTCTGCAGTGTCTGCATGACGGCTGATATTTCTACTGAATCAAACGCCTTCTCGTAGTCTATGAAGGCTATGTATAGTGGTTGGTTATACTCTGAGCATTTCTCTATTACCTGATTGATAGTATGAATGTGGTCAATTGTTGAGTAGCCTGTTCTAAATCCTGCTTGTTCCTTTGGTTGATTGAATTCTAATGTTTTCTTTACTCTGCTAGCAATTACCTTTGTAAATAGCTTGTATACTACAGAGAGCAAGCTGATCGGCCTGTAATTCTTCAAGTCCTTGTCATCTCCTTTCTTATGTATTAAGATGATGTTAGCGTTCTTCCAAGACTCTGGTACTTTTCCCGTCAGGAGACACCTCGTAAATAGAGTGGCTAGTTTTTCTAACACAATCTGTCCTCCATCTTTCAGCAGATCTGATGTTACCCGATCCTCACCAGCAGCTTTGCCTCTGTGCATGCTCTCCAAAGCTTTTCTGACTTCTTCTATCATTACCGGTGGGGTGTCGCTTGGGTTACAGCAAAGTATTTTATCAGCATTTCAGGCTTGACAAACTGCCACCTTTCTGTCTATAGAACGTTCATACAACATTTCAGGATGAGTAGCTCACGCTAATCTATGACACTGTAATTCACCCAATGGGAACACTCATCTGTTTATTACAGCAGTAAATCTCGATTTGTGTATTTAAGCAATTGAAATAAATTCCAACATAATAAGTACACATAATAAGTACACCTAACAGCAAAAGTTTGCGAGGCATTGGCTCCATAACAAATGAGAATTTCTACTCTATCACTGCACAGTGCTTCTGATCTATCAGGTAACTGTATAGGTTGTCATGCCAACTACAGGCTGGAGCATTTATTTGGAAGTTTCGTTCCCAGACAAAGTGAGAATATAGCTTTCTCGAGCATTTCGTGTCCCGCAAACTTTTGCTGCTGGGTGTACATGTCATGATGAGTGTCAATGTTAATGTCATTAGCACTGAAGCAACTTAGCAGCATATCAAGTTGCCGAATTTTCCACTTATGCTCAGTCAACTTTAATTTTCTGCTGCCAACATCTTCATTTATTTGTAGCTCAACATTTGTGGCTCAACGCTGCTACTGATGATTACTTTAAATGTAACGTCGTCTAACCTTCAGTAGGATTAGCAGAAAAGCAGTTTCATATAGATATTAATGCAAGAAATCTTTACCTTTACCAATACTTAAAGTTACTTACGAAAAATAGTATAATTTCATTACTGTTAATACACAATCACATTGATACAGAACAATTAAAAAAGAGAAGTTAAGAATTTACATATGACAATGAGCAAATAAGCATACGCTTGGTGAACTTCGCAATGAAATTCGTTTGATTCACAAGTGAATTTACACACAATGATGCCTACATTATTCAGTGTCAGTATACAAGCCCTGGAGAGCAGTGTGCGCTGGTCCTTTTATGCACAATTTCCTCAGAATCACTTTTTCACATCTCTACCACTGACCCCCTTCAAGTTTTCTTTTGCTGTATTCTCCACTAGTTGCCACTCATTTGACAATTCGTGCCAACTAGGCCCTGTGGACTAAACTAGCATGAAAGAGGTTATGAAGAAGCATATTAAAGAATAGATGAAATTACCAAATGATGCTAGTCACATTTATTATTCAAGTAAGAAAATACTGTTTAGGACCTATACCTTCACAGAGTGGGTAGTTGTAGAAACCCTTCTTGCAGCTGTTGCATTTGTCTCCGTCAAAGTTCGGCTTGCAGAAGCATATGCCGTCACTGCCACAGGAGACACCAACAGCACCGTAGGTGTCGCACTCACACGCTGTATGGAAAGAAAGTACATGTAGCAGTTACAAGAACCGATGGAAGTTACTTGAACATGTGACAGCAACATGCCATTAACACCACTTAGCACACTTAACAAAAGCAACATGCCGTTAACACCACTTAGCACACTTAACAAAAAAGTCGCTAACCCACATCATACAAACAGGCATTTCCATGAATGCACTCTAGATGTAATCAGAAGTAAAGGTGTACAACTGCGCCTATGCGAGTTGTCATATCATACGTATATATTTTATTTTGAGCACTCAGTATATGTCAATCCAGTAACTAGCTTTACTGTACATTGTGGCAAAATAAATGTGCCAGTGTGTCAAGCAACAGAGTGTGTGCACATAGCCACAAATGCACACTGCTGCATGCAGGTTCCTGGCATTGCAGAGGCTCAAGCACAGCCTTCACATCTTCACATCACAGGCTCCACCCATACAACTTAGTAATTGTCAATTAGTTCATGTAAAGAAAATAGCGTACAGTAAAGAACACATTCAGGTACCCCGTCAGAGGATACTGGCACGTGGGTGCAATGCCTTTTTACTGCATGTTTCAGAGATGTAATCTTGAGCAAGCAGTGCCACGAACTTGACATATAAACTAAAAGGCTATAAAAGGAACAGAAAATTAGAAATTGAGATCATGACAATCTTCGTCACATATGTTACATCAGAAAATTATCAGATGCTCTGACTGAAAAAAAAAAGATAATGGCTGTGATTGACGTAAGAATTATGTTAATTATTATACGGATCGTTACATGCACCAATCAACAATATTGCAGAAAAAAAGGTTGACCAAATTACAAAAATATTCTGAATTGACGCTCCTTTACACACAAACCTCGTCAAAGAAAAGGGCACCTGACATAAAAGTAGTTTAGCTATATACTAAAATCTGTTATAAATGTACTTTCATTACATGCATCTATGGCAAGGCTATTCTTTAATAACTCTAGTATCCAATAATTTGTCATATCAGTGCTCATTACAACGAGGTTTCCTGAAGGTATTTAAAATGAACACACTCATTAGATGCAGACTTACGGTGGCATTCTGGGTAAGAGAAGTATCCAGGTGCACATTGGTCACACTGAAGTCCGGTGAAACTAGCCAGGCAGGGGCATTTCCCAGAGGCATCACAGACTTCACTGAGTGAGCCCTTGGGATCACATTGACAAGCTGGAGAAAAATACAGAGAGAAGTGATAAATAAAGAGAGAAGGTTTTGCAAACAGCAATAAAAATAAGTGACTTACACGAAGAACATTCAATACATGTACACTGAAACCTCATTGTAACGAAGTTGCATCCTACTTTAAAATTTGTTGTCTCAAAATTCATTATAAAAGTATATTTCTAACACTATATTTATTGCAAGAGTATTCTTCAATTACTTCATCATAACCAATATTTTGTTATAGCTGGGTTACATCAAGGTTTGAGAATAATCAGATTTGACTACAAGTCCATTATTTACAAGGTCTGCGTATACTACTGGTTAAAAGTTATTGTTTTTCAGATTCACCTTCCCTTTTACATTCCTTTTTTTTATTAGGTGAATTATAAGAATATTGCTATTCTCAAAACTTCTTTGCAAAACTTATCACTGACACAATTTTATACACTGCAATCTCAGTATAATTCTACATAATACGTTTTCAGCCGATTACATTTTTTTTCTTTAATCTTGGCCAATGTTTCTTGATGTTAATGCATTTTTATGTGGTTTATACAGTCACATTTACGCTCAAAACTGGATAACACAACCACGGAGGAGGATCTTGTCTGATATATCTAGACATTTATCTTTTAGTATACTACCATTCTTTTGCTTTACTTTAGAAAGAATTTACTCCTAGGCATAGAAAAGAAGTAAGTGCAGCACAAGTTTACTAACTCAATAGTTGCTCAATAGAAGTGAACTGCTGACAGAGCATGTATGCTTTACTCTTGTTTTTAACCTTTTTGGTTAATTGAACTTTTGCATAACACATTTTATTTTGCAATTTCCGTGAAAAACGTCTCAAGGGGATTCCCCTGTAGCTCTAGGATAACAGTCCCCTGCACTCCCCTCGGGGCCCCTGCATCAGGTGCTCAAGGGCAACTCACGTATGCAGTTGGGGAAGCCATAGTAACCAGGTGCGCACTGGTCGCAACGTGCACCTCCGTATTCAGGCTTGCACAGGCACTGGCCAGTCTGGTTGCTGCAGACCTCAGCCAATGTTCCCGTCGTGTCACAGGCACACACTGCATCGGCAGTCACCATTATAGCATAGTTAACAATCACACAGTGGTCATAAATATTGTGAAAAGCATTAAGTAAATGACATTTTCTTTCTTTATATGCTTGAATATATATTGTATTATAAGGAATCAAAACATTAGCTCACGAGTTGTGTGGGAAAAAATGAGAAATGGAGAAGAGCGAGGGTAGGGGCCAGGTGCTTGTACGTAGCGTAAACGTTTGCGCGCTATGATTTTAAAAATCTTGTTGTTGTTTTTTTCTCCTTCAATTTTTATACATCGTAGTGCACAAAAGCTTACACTAAGAAATGGAGCACATAAAAACTACCACTCATAATTTTGCTGTGTGATATTTGTCATGTTTTCTTGCGTATAGCTTACATTATCAAGAGCGATTTGCAGAAAATTTTCTATAACTGACCCACTTGTACTGCTGTAAAGCTAGCTTTTTTGCATACCTGAGAAGCACCACCATGAAGCCACTTTTGTAAACCGTACTGCATTTTTTGTTTTGACTTTCTATAAATTAAAAAAAATTCTTGGTGTTATATGCGAGTAAATATGGGTATATGCAATTCTTTTCTATTTTTTACTACAATATACACCGTGCACATCCTGTATAGTTTCAAAAAATAAAAGCGTGGGCAATAAAAGTAAGAGAATAAAAATCAGTGTATTATTTCAGCCTCGTAACACAACAAAGCTTTTGGGGTATTTGATAACAAACTACAGTCTTGCTATTCCTTAAAAAAAGAAAGCAAGCTAGAAATGTGGTAGAGCCACATATATGTGTTGATGGAAGCAAATATTTTGTACAGCTAGCTGATACTAATATCTTTTACGGTAGATGTAAACTATAACAGGCACTTTTCACTTTAAATTGTTATTTTTCTGCCTGATGAAGTTTTATTATAGCAATGTTCCAGGGTACTATAGGCGAAAATAAATAGTTTTATGCAGAAAAAAATGCATCATTTTGTAATCTTAATCTTGCTTTCGATGCTTGTAAAAGTGCGGCATGCTTTAGTGACAATGAACAACATATTGTGATGCAGTCAAGGACTTCACAGAGAATTAACCAACTTTTTGAGTGACGTATTGGTCAGCTGGTACTAACATGGAGCTACATCTTTGCCTTCTCTGTCATGCAATATTTGTGTCCTTTGATGCAAACAAAAACATAGTGTCACAAAGCAAGATATACATGCTACCTACACTGGGAGACCCACAAATTTCAGCACAAGTTCAATGTGCATTAAGAATACGGTTATGCCACATCCAGCATAAATTCAAAGAACTGTGCACAAGGCTCTCACATTTGCAAGCTGGGTAGTCGTAGAAGCCCACTTGGCACTCCAAGCATTGACGACCTCCATAACTGTTCCGGCATTGACACTGCCCTGTACTGTCATTGCAGGTTCTGCCCAAGGCAGCCGTTGGGTCGCAGTCACAGGCTACGTGTAGATGGGTAAGGACATGAGTGTACTATAGCATGTTCAATGTGCATAAAATAACAATAAACATTGCAGAATAACTAAAGATACTACACCATTTTTAAACAGCGCAAAAGACGGAACACACAGACGAAGACTTGATAACAAGAGTGCTGAATGACAACTGAGTGCTTTATTCAACCGAAACAGAATAATAAAGAGAAGAAGGAAGAGCAAAGCATGCACATGCAACCTGTGCACATGACAAAAAGACTACCGTCTTATCCAAGTAAGTCAATTCACATTCGAGCATCGAAATGAACCCAAACCAACAAGCCCAACTTTTCTTTTTGCTACATCTACTATCACCGTCAAATAAAAGCCGAACAGCAGAGCGTGTGCCACAAGCATTAGAAACAGCATAGTGCGTGCTGTCCAGTCATCAGCGCAGACAGGTCCACACATTCAATTTGGTGGCACAGCGCCAACCCAGTGAAGTGTGATTTTTTTTTTCCCCTGTTTTCCAACTCAGATTTTTGAAAGAAAGAAAAAAGAAAACGGGATCGAAAATTCCACAACATTTATGCATTTGATCGCCGAACCTGTGCATCGCAGTATATCACTCGCAGCCGCTGTGGTTATTGGCTTGGGCATGCTGATGACTTGTGGTTGGTTCAGTTGCGATGCTCCGCTTCAGCATTGTGGTGCGGTGGGCGTCTGATCGTTGACGTAATAACAGACAGGTGTAAGTTGTTTTTGATTTCTCGAGACTGATGAACTGTGCCGCTTTTTCTCTATTGCTGCTTGTTTTAAGAGCAAGTCCTTTGCGCTGTTAGTCACCCGCTGCCTGTGTCCACGAGAAAAGTGGCAGAAGCGTCCTTCTTCCCAAATTACCGTGTAAATTTTATTAACAGTACAGAAAGGACAATTCATAATTGCGGCAATTTGACGCTGGCTCATGTCATGCCAGTAAAAAAAAAAGTGCGTGTCTCTCTTCAAAAAAAAAAAACACTCAGCATTTTTATGTTAAATGAACCGTTCTGGTTGAATTCCCCAAAACAAAACAAACTCTGCAGGTAAAGCAAGAGCAGTGCTGCTGAACAAGAAAAGATGATAACTTAAAATCAACCACAGAGCGATTAGATTTATCTTTTCTTTTTATTTTTTTTGTTTACTATTTTTTGTTCTGTGGTCTAATGTGAAGATGACAATCTGTATAATTTCTTCCCACTCCTGTATGAGCCTGTTAAGGCTTACAGTATCAATAAAATAAATAAATAAATAAATAAATAAAATATCCACCCCTGACGCTGACTGCAATGCAGAGCTGGAGTAAAAGCGATACAATGAAAAGCGCTTGGCACGCTCAAGCCGGCTATCACTATCACCATATGAAAACTGGAACAGAAGTGAGGATAACATACTATAGGAAGATTGCGCAGTGCTGCCACACCGGATGTGTTCGCCTGTCAGTGGTGATGACAGGACAGTGTGCACTATAATGTTAAAAGTGCTGGTGGCACACGCTTCGCTGTTCGGCTTTCATTTGATGCTGATAGTACATCAGTGATGAAAGTGGCTCGTGGTGAACACAAATTCTCGAAGCCATCTCTTTCACATGTAACCATATGTCACGAAATTTCACTTAATCTAAGGGTCTTAGAAAGCAGCTCCCACATATGTCCCATCATAATGGCGGCAATCTGACACTGGCTCAAGTCGTGCCAGTGAAAAGAAAATATGCGTGTCTCTCTTCGAAGGAAACACTCAGCGTTATCATGAAGAATGAAGTATGTGTACTTTACAGCGTTACCAAGAAGCCTATACATTCAACTCACGCTGGCAGTTTGGAAAACCATAGTAGCCGGGAGCACAGCGATCACAGTTCTTTCCCTCGTAGTAAGGGCGGCATGGACACTGGCCTCCGTTCACCTGAGAAAAAAAAAACATTTCATAAAGTGAAAGAAGGCAAGCTTAATGAGCCAAAGCTTTCCATCTTGATTACTGAAATATGGTAGAGCATATGAATGCTTGATATGCTTATGTAGGTTGGTTTAATTTTTTTTTTCAGAAATAGAAATTCTGATTGCAAGAGACATTTCTGTAACAGCATTGTTTTTTTCAAACAGTCGAAAAATACTGACAAATAATTCATTTTTATTGGAAGCTCTGGGATTCTGAAACAATGTAATATTGAAAATGGTGCTGTTTAATGATTCTAAGGAGCAATATGGAGAGTATAAAAATTCTCTTTAAGGTCTAAATTCGCAAACCAACCTTTTTAAGTTTCTGTACAATATGCATGTGTTTTGAGAGCACAAAAACGGTAACTAAAAATTACTACAAGACTGATTTATGAATACCAGCCTACGTTACCTATCTTGCCTTATCTCGCTCTTTTTTTATTAGTTTTGTGAGGTGCAAAGCTGATAAGGAAAATGCAAGATAAGAATAAGGTTGGTTTGAGAACATGTGCCTATGTGAGCTATGCATGTGATGCAGTCAGTGTCAGTAGCAACATGAGAAAATCATGCATGAAGGACATGTTCAACTTCACTACCCCAGAATACCAGGACTAAAGATAATCTAAACTGTAGGCACTGAAATGTAGGCCCGTACAATTCATCAGCACCATCTGAAACAGTTCACGAGGTGCTCTACCATGCCATTGATTTGATAGGTGTAGCAATGCAGTCCTCAAAGCCATGCCATTGATTTCAAGAGCCACAACAGAGGTGCAGGGCTGTTTCAAAATATGTATTTTCCTCCACGCCTCCTCTGCTGTCAAACCTGTTTAGTGCACACACATGGGTGCAAGGAAGCAGCATATGAGTGAGAAAGATAAAGTAAAGACAGGTAGGTTAACCTGAGGCTAGCCTGTCCTTGAGAAGCAGCATAGCAAATGGATGTGGGTGCCGTTCGAACTCCACTGATGTATGTGTGCAGGGTCTGCACAACACGGGACATGTTTACATCTCAGAAACCAACTCTACTTGAAGTTCATGACCTCTCAAGTTTACACAAATGCAGCTTGTAAAGTCGACAGAATACAACGCCTGAGCTATACAATGCCTGAGCTAAACTTCCCCATTTTAACTGCGAAGCCTGTACTCAGTCGAGGCCCTGATGCTCGAGGGTCGTCGTAGATCAAAAACGGACAAGTGTCACAACTCAAGGCTCCCACCACTCATCACTGCTACTCCCGCCGCTCCTCCTATCTCATTCAACCACTTTGTTCAGTTTCATTCCCACTTTGCTCAACCTCATTCATTCAAATCCCACTTTATTCAACCGGCTAAAATAATGAGTAAAGGCTTCTTTTAAGCTAACAGCTTCACTGTTTCATCAGTATGTGCTATGCGCAACTGGTTTTTCATTTCTGATGTCGCACTGTGCCTGCACCACTAAGCTCGAGCCACACAACTTACAAACTTCCCAGATCCCATAGTATACCGGTTCAAAGTGGTAAAGGTGAAAGAAACCGACCTTGTATGAATGCCTTTAGTGCCACCATCCCCACTGACCTGACAGACACGACCCTGAGTGCCTTCTGCGTGACAGTCACAAGGGCGGCAGGACGGGTAGCCATAGTAGCCGACATTGCACTGGTCGCAGTTTGGTGGCAAAAATTCTGGCCGACATTCACATTGACCTGACCCTTCTGAGCAGTTGCCCGAGGAATATGTCAGGTCACACTGGCATGCTGCATAGCACAGAAAATACATATACTATACATCAGAGCATATACCGTGCCAAATTTTTCACCCAGCTGTTCAGCGTCACAGGTCTCTTACATTAAGGTCATCAACCTACCGCTCGATAACACAAGCTTTGTAATATTACAGTGCTTTTTTACTGCATACGTGCAGAGAATGTACACGTCCTCAATATATCTGTTTGTCAGGTACAGTGGCAGAAAAATGATTGAGAGATGTCTTACAAATGCTTTCTATTGAACACACGCAAACTACATCAGCAAGACCACTGGGGGCATGCTGCTAATAAGGCCAGACCACTGCATCACAAAGCAACAGCACTCCAGCTAAACTTCAAAACCGCATGAGTTTTGATTTGTAATGTTAGTTCTCCAGACATTGTAGTTGTAAGCCTTAATTGAAAATCACATGTAACATCAGTACTATTCAAGCTTTTAGGGTCCAATTAGATAATTTTTTAAAATCATGCACCATTGTCAAATCCCAAGCAAGCACTCCTAATCGAGCAAGTTCTCTCTCCCTTTAGAAGATTTTGAATATGTGACCGCTTCTCCCCTCCAACCATTTTCACTGTTTTACTCACAGTTTTTTATCCTCCTCTACGAGGACAAATGAAAGCAGCGAATACATGCGTCTTTAATAATGCATTTAATTGGAAGCACAGGCATTAATTCTTTATTCTCAGCAGCTCTTAGACTGCCATCTTGAATTTTGATTAATGACTGAGCAAGGACCCCCCCCTCCCCCTCCGAATCCTGTCAAATTGTCCTTCATTGCCGGGTGGGTACTTCCTCGAGATTTTACGATACAAGACCATGCATATATAATGATGCTGAGTAGTTTACTATGTGCAGACAGCACATCACATACGTTGGCAGACGTTGGTGTCATTCCAGGGCTTGTTGTAGGGACGATAAAAGCCAGGCTTGCATTTGTTGCAGTTTATGCCTTCGGTGTTGTGCTGGCAGTTGCGACAGACCCCGCCTCCGTCGTAAATGCCATGAATGTTCAAACTGAGCTGCTGCTCGTCCACTTTCTCATCATAGTAGCAGTCGTTAGTGTGTCCAAAGCAGTTGCAGGCTGCATATCAGCAAAAAGAGTTTGGTTTTCTTACTGAATCAAATAACTGCAAAGAGAACGAGTGTTAAGCCAGAACTAGAACTGCCAGAAATTTTCACGAAGATGCTTCCCTTCTCGGATCATAGTTTGCAGGCCTTAGATGCCTATTAGTGCGACAAGAAATTTCTGCCAACTACCATTTAGCTGGTAAGAAAAAGTCACAGCCTGGCGAAAATTCGCTGCCATTGGCAGCATGCCATGATACCAGAGATTCAGGCAAAATGGGATTTATTTTGACACCATGTAACTGTATTTTAAGGTTATATTACAAATGATGCCTCATAAAAACATCTTTTCTACACAAAAACAAAAAAGTAACAAATGAAGTATAAGAAAACGTTCTTTATAAATATTTTATCACTGGTAATACTTGACAATTTACAAAAAATACCTTTAATAAGAAAATACAACATTAATTGAGGCTGGCTGTAGCGTCACTAGATATCAAGCTGTCACCAGGTTCTGTGCATGTAAAAATTTACGCAAGGTCGCACAAAATTATTGCTATAGCGCAAGCTCAGGACAAGGACAAAAGGTGCACGAAAAAGAGTGCTCATTTCTGTGCGCCTTCTGCAGTTCTCCTAAGGTCACACTACAGCAATCATTATGACACACCAACTAGCCCAAGTTGCACCTTTTTAAGCTACATTTCTATTTGCACAAAACTCCAAAAAGTTTCCACATGACTAAAAAATGTGTGCACATACGTTCGCAGACATTGGGGTTGTCAATGCTGGCTCTCTGCCACTTTTTCTGCGTGAATCCAGGGCAGCACTGCTCGCACTGGTGTCCACAAGTGTGGTGCTGGCACCGGCAGCTGAGCTTGTACGCGTTCACCGGGTCAGTGATGTCGCACGTGTCAGCGTGTCCGTTGCACACACACCGACCACCAATTTCAATATCTTTGATACTGTAGAAGTACTGTGACAGACCAGCATCGATAGAATTAGGTTATTCTAACAAAAAATAAGCAGCGATAGAGTGAGCTGGTGTAATCAGAGAAGCCAGTGAGAGAGAGTGGCAAGTGAAGTGCGACAGTCACAGGGCTGTAACTGAAGAGAAGTTGAGGTGGTTCTGACATCCCCTAAAACTTTTTCACCCTTTTAACTTTTCGGGTGATACTAAAGTACCTATTTACATGCCTTCACATTGACCACGAGTTGCCAAAGTTAGCCATTCCACCCACAAACACCCACTGGAAAAAATTCCTGGGCATGGCTCTGATCAGTAACACCACAACTCTGAAATGCTTACGTAGGGAAAAACAACACTGCAACATCCACGTTATATTGCTTTCTTATGTGTGCAGCGCTCATAATCATCTACTGACATGTTGCTTGCAGCAGCTATCCTTGTCTCCCTCGTCTTTATGTTGATCTTCATTTATTCTCATTTGTTACAATAATAATAGCTTTCAACATAAGATACAGCTTAAATAGCATATTACTAATATAGTCAAACCCTGTTACAGTTGAACCCTTTATAAGAGGCATGCTCTGAGCAGCAATTCTTGCCTTTTGTATGAGGTGTCTCTTAAAAGAAGGGTAACTTATATACATTTTTTTATCAACCCATCAACCCATATTTACTGTAGGCACACCGGTGTCTTTTATACCCATTTGTCTTTTATAAAGGGGTTCCACTGTATAACAAAGTAACATGTGATGCAAAAAGATAATTGCTATGCCCAAAAATTTGTCATAACTTGTAACACTGTTTCAAAAGTAAGACTAAATATTTTGAATGCTACACACCCTCCTGGTGACTGTGGGGTCCTGACGTTCGACTGACATCAGGTGACCGAGAAGTGTCTTTGTTCTCAAAAGGCGCATTCGTATGTTGGTTGCTTTAGTCCATTCTTGCAGCACAGGAGAATATGTGAAGTTATCTGCACTTGGACGACCATTCAGCAGGGAGATGGCCATCTACATGAGTGGCATGGTAAAAAGAGAATCCGGTAAGCTGTAAACATCGCATATGAACAATGGCTATAATATGCATATTTTACATTATTTTAATGTTATTATTTTTCTTGCTATAAGTCTAATTGCACTTACAATATTACTAGCTTTAAAGATAAAGGCAGAAATAGCTGGATAATTATGCAATGAAGTTAGCAGAAGGCAGGAGAAGAGTACATGTTGGCACCGAGCTGCGCCCCTGCGAGATCTGCGAAGCATAGCACAATGTTCTGACATCACCATCTCCTCCTGATTAAAAACCATGCCAGAAAAAGAGTGCACATCTCCTTTTCTAGCTAGCATGATTGGAGCGGCTGAGCTGCCAAATAAAACGAGCCAGCACACTCCACAACCAGGAGCGTTTCGTGCACGTCGAATCTTCCTTTGATTGAAACAAAAAAAATGAGAGAAAATAAGTATTGCAGCTAGAGACACGAATGAACACCTTGACAGAGAAGCAGTTATATGAGAGCCAGGAAAAGCGTCGGAGAGAAACAACCACAAAGTTATCCGCCGGTATGAGCATCTACCGATCTTCAGCAGAGCAAGAAATTCACGCTTAAGGTTTCTGGTGTGAGAGCTTGTATCGCAGTTTAACTGTATTTTTAAGTTAATAAACCAGCCTTATCTGCAATTAGTGTGTTTAAACAATTCGGCGAGCCGGCGCCGCGAAGACGGTGAGCAGACGACATGACGCAGATGAATACATGTGGAGAGGCTAATCTCCTAATTATTATTGGCTGAGGGGCCCTGTAGCCTCCACTGTGCTGAAGGGAACTTCTGAAACAGAGTATAGTTTTCTTGTAACTGGCATGCATTGTTTTTATTTGCAATGTCATAAACAGTTTTGGATGATTGCCAGCAATGTTTCTTGAGTCAGCACGCGATCAGACTTCTGCTCGTTATTATAAGAAATGTGAAGGCATGTGTAATTAAGGTTTAAAATGCATTGTGTCCCATAAAAGCTGGTGGCTCCTTTCTAATCTTAGCATGCTTTTCCCCGTAACACCACTATGCTGCCTTGAAAGTGGCTTAAGCATTTTGCACACGACAGGTACATTCTAAACTGGCCGTGCCGTGCGTGTTTGTTTTTGTTTGTTTCTTCCTCAGCCAACACTAGATTGTTAGAGCACATATTTTCTGGCATAGACAAGAAAAAAGCGTGAACTGACCAAAATAACACAAGTTAATGTAATAGAGTAGTCTGAATTAAGCCATTTTAAAATACATTGGAAACATGCTGAGCCATTCAAAAGTGAGATTTGTTTAAATTGTCGGTATGAGTCATTGAGAGGCTATTGTACTCGGTTCTGAACAAAAGATGAAGTTTTTGTGGAGATACATGTGTGAAACACTTGCAACACAGCAGATATCATTAGAGGCTTTGCTACAGAATGTAAATTACAAAAGAGTCTGAGAAGGTTGAGTATTTTGCTTTCTAGTAATAACATTTTTAAATAGTGTATGTATCTTGAAACCAGAGTTATTCAATCATAACAGTTGGGAAACTGCATTACGAAACCTGGACATGCAGTTCGCCGGATTTTTTGGGAGTTAGCAGACTATCGCACCATCTGGAAGCGGCAACTAAAAACACAAATAATGTGTTTAATAGTGGATGTGCTGATCAACACATGGCACGACAATCTGCTCACTCCCGACATCTTTGTCGATTACGTGTTTGGATTTCAATACATGAAGCCTGTGCGGGGTTTTGTGACTCATATGATTGAATAACTCTGCTTGAAACTACATGAGGAGGAAGTCACATTACATGTTCACAACATGAAGTTGAAGATACGTCTAATAACTGGCTCCCATTTGTGACCAAGGCAAAATAGCAGCAATGTCAAAAATACTTGCCTCTCCTCCCTCAAGGGGCACCACCTTCGAAAACTTTGTCTCACAAATGATAGAATCATCACGTTTGATGGAGTCCTCCACATCTTGTCCAAAGATGACCCTGCAGTCATCAATGCTGTCGGCAAAGTACTGCCAGGCCTTGTAGGTCTTGCCATTGTCAGTTGACCGCTCCAGAACCCATACACCCGGCCGAGGGGAGTTGGCCATCTTGATGAAGACGTAGGCCACGTGGAATTCCTGGATGCAACCAAACATTATACTCGTTGCGCCCTGGATCAAGTGCATCTGTCGTAATGTACTCCCATACTGAAAACATCAGGTAGCTTAAAAGAAAATCCAGTATAAGAGAAATTTTCCTTTACAGAAATTGAAAGTGAATCCACAAACTTTCCATTAAGTATAAGTGTCCTCCCAAGTAACATGAAATTTAGTTTTTTTAATCCCGGGCACAAAAATGCGCTTGTACCTATTTCACTGCTGCTACATGCACTGGCACGTGCTCAACCAGTTCCCAAAGGTTGTGGTTGGATAACTATAAGGTGCTTTCAGAGAGCTCGGAGCTACGTGAGTGAACTCATGACAGTCAGAATGGTAAGTCAAATACGATCCACCAATATCAACTCACATCATTTCCGCCATGTAACTGATATATCACTTAACTGGCACACGAGCAGGTCAATACGAAAAAAGGTCGAAAATAGAAACTTCTTTGGCCGATACTCTTAAACACCCAATAATATTGCCACGTTCCATTTCCCAAGTTTTTGTTATCGTCCCAAAACACCACACGATTCTCAGCGCAAACCGCGCCTGCAGTTTTCTTGAAGGTTCCGGACTGTAGTAGATCATTTCGATGAGATCACGCCCTGTTGCCAACGGTGCAGATTGTTCTGGAACCTACGCCACCGCCAGCGATAACGCTAGAACATTCGACAGCAAGAGTATAAATGCCGACGCGCTTCGCCGCCTGTCAGTTGTTGATCGAAGGCCGACGCTGCGTTCGCCGCTATCAGTCCGAGACTGCTATCTGTGCAAGACTGCTGCTGTAATTAGACTTTCCCTTTACCGGGCACAGGTTCGCCCAAATAAACAGTTAAATCTCAACACGAAGTTTCCTGTCTTCGGCCACGTCACGACCCCGTGACAATATCAATGAAAAGAAAACTGTCACCATAGCTCAATAGGTAGAGCATCAAGGGCATTAATCGAAGGTTGCAGGTTTAGTCCCTTCTGGTAGCAAGTTGTATTTTCTTCCACTTTACTTTCTTTACATTTAAACAAAAAATATTGCAACACAGTTAAAATAGCACAATTAATGTCCCCATACCTTTATTGACTTCATTAGGTGTTGGTTTTCAATATGTTGTATCAACAAAGAAACAAGTCATAAAATATTCTTTTTTTGTAAAAACAAAGGAAACAAAACATATCGACAATGCTGGGTCTTGCTGTGATGCTTATGTTCCTTAGTTTTTGTGTCACTTCACTGGCAATTATGGCACACTACTGACTGGTGATTAAATTGGCAGCAGAGGCAAATTTAGCCCATGGAGTGGTTTCATGGATGGTATGGAAACCATGAAATTTGAGAGAAAACAGGCAAGAAGGTGTATGGGGTGGCTTAACATGCCATGGTGAATGTTATATGTTTTGCATGCACACAAGTGCATATGAATGAAGAGCCATAATATTTCATCCTATCACGTGGGTCTTTTCCAGGATGAATTGTACATCTTCTAAAGTTATTTTTTTTTCATGCATTGACCATCCTCCCCATTTTTCTAACAAAGTGTTAAATTTATTAATGAAATATGATTCGCTTCGTTCATGATCATGGCTCGTGGGGAATCCTGATTCTAGTATCATGACTTTGAGGTTACTAAATGAGTGGCCGGGCATGTTCACATGTTTTGATAATGGAAGGTTTGATTTGGTTTTAGCATGTGATCTGTGATTGTTAAAACGTATCCTGAATGGTGTTTCAGTGTGGCCTATGTATTGCATGTGGCAGGGGCCACACTCAAGCAAATACACTACATTGGATGAAACACAATTAAAGCTGCCCTTAATTGTAAAAATGAATTGGTTAGATGTGCTGGAGGCCATTATTGAAGGTTCTATATGAGGACAAACTTTACAACGTGGTCTGTTGCAGCGGCTACAAGTACGGTTAGTGGTAGCAATTTTAGCTGACATCAGGATGTCACCTATGTTTCTTGAGCATCTATACACTATCTCGAGGGGGCTCTGGAAAGACCGCTTTTAGTCTGTCGCTTTGGGTGAGGATGTTGTAATGGTTACGCAGTATACCTTAAACTTTGGGGATGGACGCTGAATGCGTTAGTACCAAATTGGCTGACTGCAGCCTGTTGCTTTTTATGCTACCTTTTAAACAGTCCATCCGATCGCGTAGTCTGGCTCGGTGTATCGCATCGTCAATATTTTTTTCCGCAGAGCATACGCGCCTAAAGTGCTGTGCCTGGCTATATAGAATTCCAGTCTTCCGTGAACGTGGCTACTTTTGAAATGAGGAAACTGGTGATTATCTGTTGGCTTTTTTAAAAAGCTTCGTAATTAGGTTCCCACGGGAAATGGTAATCGTGATGTCGAGGAAGGCTACAGACAAGGGTGAGTAAGTATGAGAGAATTCTATAGCTTGATGTACCTGGTTGAATTTCGTTATAAAGTTTAGAAGTTCGGTTTCACCATGTATTCAAATAAAAAATATGTCATCGATGTAACATTTGAAATGCACAGGCTTTAGTGGCACACTCTTATAAAACGAGTCTTTGAGCACTCCCATGAAGATTTTTGCGTATGTAGGGCCTATCTTTGTACCCACCGATGTTCCACTGATTTGTACGTAATGAGAGGCATTGAATTTGAAGTTATTGAACTCGAAACTCAGCTTGAGCAGTGTTTCGAGAGTTGACCTGTCAAATAGCTTGTCAGATTTGGAGTGGTCATATGAATCTAGAACAAACAGTCTGTATACAGTCCTTGTGAGGGATGTTAGTGTAGAGGCAGGTGACGTCCATCGTCACCAGAAGCAAACCATCAGGCACTGTTAGGTGTGATATTCCATTGAGAAAATCGTTGGTATCCTTAACAAAGGAAGCGAATGTGAGCGGAAGAAATTTTATCAAACTCTCAGCGTAACGAGATATGTTTTCTGTTACTGTTCGAAAGCCCGAAACAATGGGACGGCCTGGATTACCTGACTTGTGTATCTTTAGGAGCAGGTAAAATCTTCCGGCAACAGGGCTAAGTGGAATGAGGCTGCGTGCTGTCTCATCGTCGACCTTTTTCTTTTTTACCAATGCTTTAATGGTATCTTTTACGATGACAAGAAAGTCAGTGGTAGGATCAGCGAGAAGTTGTTTGCAAAAAGCAGTGTCAGATAACTGTTCTACGGCTTCTTTTATGTAGCTTTCTTTGCCCATTATCACAATCGAGCCACCACTGTCTGCTGGTTTTATGACATCATCACGCGCATTCAAACTTCTAAGAGCGTCAAATTCAGTGTGTGTGTGTGTGTGTGTGTGTGTGTATATATATACACTGAAAAACGAGCCCCTAAGTATGCACTTCTTTCCCTTATTCATTACGAGGGTCTCGTACTGGCAGACTTGGTGCCTTAGGTTGTATACGAGGGACTATTGGTCAGCTGCTAGCTTGTAATAAGTTCACGTGCTACGTGACGTCACACAGGCTCATGAAGAGTGTGCCACACTCGCCGCCATGGCTACAGATGATGCTGACTGACACTCCCATGTTTAAATTCACATATATACCCAATAAAGTGGCTGGCAGGATAGCCGCCGTGGTAGCTCAGAGGTAGAGCATATTCGAAGGTGGCAGGTTCGGTTCCTACCCATGGCAAGTTATCTTTTCCCCCACTTTTCTTTCTTTATATTCACCTTACAATTTGGTCTAATAACTTCCCCTATACTTTCCTTGGCATAATTGTCTGTTAGATTTCATTAATATTGTATCAAAAAAAAAAAAACACGGAAAAATGAGCCCTCAAGTATACACTTCTTTCCCTTATATGTGTGTGTGTGTGTGTGTGTGTGTGTGTGTGTGTGTGTGTGTGTGTGTGTGTGTGTGTGTGTGTGTGTGTGTGTGTGTGTGTGAGAGAGAGAGAGAGAGAGAGAGGAGAGAGATCTACCAGACAGTAATGCCAAGGAATGTAAAGGGGAAGTTATTAGAACCAATGGAATGTAAATAAGAAGAAAGAAAGGTGGGTGAAAAAATAACCAGTCGAGAGCAGGAATCGAACCTACGACCTTCGAATAACGCGTTCGAGAGCATCGAACGCGCTATTCGAAAGGTTCGATTCCTGCTCACGGCAGGAATCTGGTAGGTGTTCTGTGGTACTGCTGAGCATAGGTGGCACTAGGTGGCGCCACACTGCGCTTGTTGAATTTGGCGCGATGTTTAAATACACACAAAAAACACAACACTTTTTGAACCTGTAAAATGCGAACCACTGGACTGATATGCATAAAAATTATACCATAAGAATTAGGAAAAAAGGAAGAAAATTTTGCGAAAATAATTTCAATAGTTGAGTTTTCGTCTCTAGGAGACAACAAAAAAGAGCGAGACTACAAAAGTACAATTTTTCTGAATATTTGTCTCTGGTTTGTAAAAAAAAATAAAAGCCTAATAATAAAAAATAAAAGTCCACAATATTTCCTCTATACACTAAAAAGGAATGCAGCGTCGAAAACCCCGAGTAAATCTGACCAAATTTAGACGAGCTAGAACTTCAAAAAGTACGCATGTATTCTCTATGGGCGCTCGCACTGGTGAGCCTTCTCAGTCCGCAAACACGCGCCGACTGATGCCATCGCGACCACTTCAATTAGGCCTAACTAATCAACTCGTCGCAGTGCACAACACGGCGGCCTTGTCGAGGGATTGGCCCCAATTAGGCGCATCCGGCATCGTGTGTCCCCTTCCGCTGGAGACGTTGACCGCGAAAAACTGCCGTAGTTGAAACAAACACACACACAAAAGCGCGAGGCAGCAAGCGGCGGCTCGATCGCGTCTGCTTCCGTACGTACCATCGTCAGCACGCCTATTCGTCAGAAGCAGCCACGGCATGAGTCAACTTATTCATGTGCATTAAGGCTTCACGGGGTAGGTATCCGAACCGCATGCATGGGGAGATAAGAGTGAATCGATCGCACTGGCTCGTGCCCGAAATGTCGTCATCGTTCAGCGAGTTGACGTGCACCTGTAGTAGCTGGTTATCATCCAAGGCTTATCTTCGAATTCAGAAAAATTTCACGACGGGCCAGCGATAAGCCACTGCCGATGAAGCAGCTCCAAGCGATCCGCGGAAAACCGGCTCGAATAAAATAAGGACGCAAGTTAGAAGTGTGGCAGCTTGGGCTACTTGGTATGACATGACGACAGTTATAGAGCGAGAACAGAACGACGACACAGACAATAGTTATAGCGCGAGAACAGAACGACGACACAGATACAAGAAGGACACGAAGGACGTGTCCTTCGTGTCCTTCTTGTCTGTGTCATCGTTCTGTTCTCGCGCTATAACTGTCGTCGAGTATGCAAGCTTGCAATATTCACAGAGTTATTTATCGCCAATTCTAGCAATATCGACGCCGTGGCAGGCCGGAAACGATACGCGAGCACGAAACGCGAGTCAGGTGCGCGGTTCGCGGTAATTTAAGCAGACGAGCTTCAAGATATGGCGCGGTTTCGGCTGTAGTTTGAAGCAACGTTGGTTTGAAGCGCATCGAAAACGCGGCCAATCAATGTGTAACAGGCCCGGGCTTTGTCCTCTCTACTTGGTGAGCGTGCTCGGTTATTTCATAATGCGAGCTGATACGTGTCCACTTTGGTACGCGCGTCAATATGGAATTACTTGATGCGTGCATACCCGGCATACCCTTAATCACGCACTACGACACCATGCACAGCGCGTACACAAACGAAAATGTACATTATTAGGCGAAAATGGAGAGTATTCTCAAGAACTTAATTACGATATTATGGAAATAAACTTTTAGGCGCGAGGCTCCTAAAGCCGTGGGTCTGTCCATGCATATCTTTTTGTGACCGGTTCGTTACCGCCTATAGTTGTACGACTCACTCGGCAAGTGGCGCTAGTGTGAGTGACAGATAGACCGACGCAATAGGTTCAATAAACGTTGGACGGACGTACAGACAGACGGACGGAAGCAAGGACGGACATAATTAAGAACGTACGGGCGGAAGCATGGACGAACAGACAAACGGACAAAATCACGGACGGACAGTATGGACGGACATAATTAAGAACGGACGTATGAACAGAAGTACGGACGGACTCACGGACGGTTGCACACACAAGCAGACGGACGCTTCACCCTACTCATCATCATTTACTCCGTGGATTTGCTGTCATGCGGTCGTGACAAATGGGAGAACTTCGAAATTTTCATAAAGCTACAGTGTACAGTAATAAAGCTGTCGCTGGTATGCTCTCCTGCAGAGATATATCCGACAAATTTAGTCAGCGAAATCGAAAGCGCCGAAGAACGCAAATGTCATATCTTTAAGAGAATCGAGTTTATATCAACCATGCATCTACGCTTCGAGAATGTGCGGGCTGCGCTTTCCGTGCTGACGGCGCCAAATTTTTTTTACGAGAGGGGGGCAACGACGATAAGTTAGTCCCTTCTAAAGGGGCTGGTTGATTGATTGATACATGTGGGGTTTAACGTCCCAAAACCACCATATGATTATGATGAGAGACGCCGCAGCGGAGGGCTCCGGAAATTCGACCATCTGGGGTTCTTTAGCATGCACCCAAATTTGGCACACGGGTGTACAGCATTTTCGCCTTTATCGAAAATGCAGCCACCGCAGCCGGCATTCGATCCCGCTACCTGCAGGTCAGCAGCCGAGTACCTTATATAGCAACTAAGGAGGGACAGTGGCTCGCATATAGTTTTCTCGTTCTGGAATGTAACGTAAAGGGGCTTTGATGTAACGATGCCGAAAGCGCCACTCCTACCACGAGAAGACGCACGCATGGTAAACGAGAAAATGCTCAAAGAAGATGCCGCCGTGAAGTTCCCGTCATAAATATTGAATGGCGCGTCCGCCAATGCATCCGTAGTCGTTTATTGGTGAAAATTGTATGCACCGAGCTCCAACGAACCTAAAATCTTGAAATACCAAGTTTCCGCAAAGTGAGCAGAAATACAAAGGAATTTGCAGCGGACGTCGCGGTACGTTAACGCGCTAAAGTTTTGGTGCAAAATTCAATTATTAAATATCAGATCGTATTTTTTTTCTAGCAATTAACGTGTGGTGGAGATATTTATGACCATAAAATTTTATAAGAATACTTATCAGTCCAGATTGGTTTAATGTTTCGCTTTAGTGTCTATTTATTGAATACGCAGAAGAATAACACCACTGCAATCATTGTGGTGCGGTAACGCGGAGCAGGAACTCGAGGCATTGCACCAACATAGGCGTTCCTTTTCCGCCATCGAGGGAGATGGACGCGATACACTGAGGGTGGCGTCAACGTTCCGGTGATATTCGACGGGCTTAGGAGCGAAGAACGCGGCACTCGCGGTCAGTAAAGAAGCCCCAGGCAGATAAGCAGGCCGTTCACGCTAGCGCCGCGATAAAGTCACAGAGCACCTATTGATAAAGTTGCCTTCTCTTGTGTCACAGTGCTCGCCACGGCGCCGCGTTAAGACGATCTCGCTTTGCTTCGTCGTCGCTGCGATGCACCGCGAGATTGTGAGGGGGCTGCGCCGCGACGACGATGCGCGAGTGTCAAGTTCCAGCTGCGACGACGAAGACCCGTGAGAAGATATAGCGCCGCAGGGCGCGCCTCGCAGGCTGTAAT
This sequence comes from Rhipicephalus annulatus, assembly GCA_013436015.1. NCBI lineage: Eukaryota > Metazoa > Arthropoda > Arachnida > Ixodida > Ixodidae > Rhipicephalus > Rhipicephalus annulatus. Next base: position 116,996 of record WOVY01002803.1, read on the forward strand.
GAGTGGCCGCAGATTGCGACATACGGCTGCTGCTGGATGACATAGCGCGGCTGCTGGCGAGGACGACAGCGGCCGGCACGGCAGTCGCCAATATTACCACAGAACACCTATATACTGCCATGATATTACTCTACGGTCACCACCACGCCCGTGCACAGAGGCGTAGCCGAGAAGCGGCACACTGCAAGCTAATGCCACCCCCCACCCCCTCCTGGAATTTTTTTCCCAGCCACTGCGACGAACCTTCGCACTCCCTGAAGGGGAAACTTGCGCATGACTATAGTTGCAACATCAATTAGATGAAGACGCGGTTCCCTTGCGCGTCATGAACCACTCTAGTGAAAGAGAAACAAAACGATTCTTTACGGGGGGGGGGGGGGGGGGGGGGTTCGCGTGCGTTTGTGTACGCATGTATATACATGCTCCCAACCACGACAATATTTCAGAAGGGCGACGAACACCCCCCCCCCCCCCCCCCCCCCCCCCCCGTGGCTACGCCACTGCCATGCACGTCACTGATGCAGCGCAGACCGATCCCGTTCACTGGATGTCACCGGTCACAGCAAAGCAAAACTACACAGACCAACACATATACAAAACTCCAAGCATGTGCCCGTCTGCCGCTCCCATGTGCCACCACGCGTATTTGCCGCAGCGCGCACGCACCCCAGACCCCCCCCCCCCCCCCCCCACCACCACAGCCGGGGCGGGGAGGTGCCCGCGCTGCTGCTATTCCCAGAAGCGGTCCTCTCTTTGTGCCGAGGCAGCGAGTCGCCAGCAGGCGCCCCTCCCTCCTTCGCAAGAGAAGGGCATGCGGAGAGTTCGAAACCAAGCAAACATTCACCAAATAGCCGAACATATCGTCGGCAGAACGGTCCACGGGGAGAGAAAGTTGAGCGCGCAGAAAGCGAGCGCGCTTCCGTCCCGCCGAAGGGGATCAAGGCGGGGCAGCACGGAGCGAAGTTCTTCCCATGAGCACCATACCGTCGTGTCTTTCGTCACTGAAGACAGGGACGTAGGCAGAACTTTTTCTTCGGATAGGGCACCACCATAATCTGAAATGGGGGCCGTATGGGCAGATGTGGCAGAGTGTCATTATGTGCTCTGTGTGCCATGGCAAAAGAAGAAAAAGAAAACATGGATTGGGGGGGGGGGGGGTGTTGCCACCCTCTGGCTACGACACTGATCATTGAAGCGCGTTCGCTTACAGGGTCTATCACCATTATTTTCTACTTAATTTAATTCTTGGAATAACACATTTCGAGCTAGATGGTTATTCATACCGAGGCGAAAACAGCGCGTACTGGTGAGAATAATACAAAAGACTGCCCGCGGGTCACGGCTGCGGAAGGCGCATTAAAGGGACACGGAAGAGAATGGGAAAACTTGCTCGCACTAGGAAATAACTGCGTAGCGAAGAGTTCGGTTTTTTATCCAGCGGCCGTAGTTCAACGAAAGTTCGCCTGGCCAGGTATCATGATCAGGATGCAGATGCGATCGTTGACCGAATCAAGGTGGAAACATGGAGACGTTTCGGGACCAGTACAAGTTCTTTGAGCAGGAAAAAGCCACTTTTTATTCTATGATGTGGATAGAACATAACAATTTACTTCGGGATACCACAATCACCTCGCTTGCCGCACCCCGCCGCGGTGGTCTAGTGGCTAAGGTACTCGGCTGCTGACCCGCAGGTCGCGGGATCGAATCCCGACTGCGGCCGCTGCATTTTCGATGGAGGCGAAAATGCTGTAGGCACGTGTGCTCAGATTTGGGTGCACGTTAAAGAATCCCAGGTGGTGAAAATCTTCGGAGCCCTCCACTACGGCGTCTTTCATAATCATGTGGTGGTTTTGGGACGTTAAACCCCACATATCAATCAAATCACCTCTCTTGACGCGAGAGGACGCTTGGTTAGCGAGGAAACGCGCGAAGAGTGGGGACGCCCTCGGAATTCCCGCACCAATCACTGCGACGTCGCACGGCAAGGTGCTCTATACCTTGCCTCGCACATTATGACGGCGTTTACTAGAACCTAATTAACTCTGAATTGGCTAAAATCAAGCACATTACCCTTTGAGGAGGCCAGAAAACTGTCATAATAGTTTGAGAAAGTTTCGTTGAGCCAATGTCGCGAAAATACGACAAAATGCACTTTGAAATCCGTGACGTCAAAAGCAGAAACTAAGGCTCGAAATTTAAATATGAATTTTCGACCTTAATTTTCTCCTCCGTTAATATACCAATAATAATGAAGTTAAAGTAATTTCAGTTTTCACAGTACATTTTATCAATATAAACCCATTCACTGTTTCCCATTAGTGCTTCAGGAAAATGACGCAACGAAACTCTTAATATTGAGTCGCATTTACAGGTCTTTTTTTTTTTGTCTCAGTTTTACTTGTCCCGTTTAGAACCGGCAAAACGACCTTCGTTTAGAAACCGCTTATAAGAAGGAATCGTCTTGAGAGGGCGCAAATTTTAGACACCGCGCTAGCAAGACAACAACGTTGGTCCTCTGGTCTTATACCTGTGAAAGCGCATGGTGCATTTTTTAAGCAAGTGTGGCAGTTACACCCTTCTACTGTCTTGTGTGTGCGAGACGCGCATGAAGACGCGCGGTTCTGTGCAGTTCTATCCTGCTGCCCCACTTTCTTGGTGTTAAAAACTTGCGCCTTTTCCATCGATATCACTGGCTGAACTCGCGGGCATGTCACGGGGGGGGTCTTGACCAGCCTTGTGCTCAGGCTAGGGGGGGGGGGGGGACACACTTTACAAGTGTACCCCCTTGAAATTCATTTTTCAGACATCATACATTTGAACTGCTTCGTAGTTAAGAAGAGCGCGTTCAACTTTTTTAATGCTTTTTTTTATTTCACGGTGTGTGCCTGTGTTTAATACCCCACAGCTATGTGAGACTATTGAAATCGCAACAGCCGCTCGACCGGCTCCAAAGAGGATTCGAATAAAACAATACAATTATGCGAGCTGGGAACATGTTCGTTTTCAAATTTGACTTCAAAGCATGATGCTATTTTTTTTTCGTAAGTAAAATAAAAGCTATGTTTATAAAACCACAAGGCCGCCATGGCAAGCTGCGTGTCCCCTTTTGCGATTTTCCTGGATTTACGGCACTGTCACTCGTCGACTAACCCCTCCCGAAGTACTTCTATAAGAATGACAGAAAGGGAAAGATGGAAGCCTATGATGACAAAAAAAATCGTAAAAAAGACGCGTGTGCTCTATATCCGACGTTTCGACAAGTGGACTTGTCTTCTCGCCTCGAAGTCTAGCCTTGTCTAGAATTAGGCTAAAACGAGTCTTCTTCGAGACTAGTTCTAGCCTCGACGATGACAAGTCCACTTGTCGAAACATCGGCTGGAGCACACAGCCTTCCCGTTTACGGATTCTTTTTTTTTTTTTCGTTCCAAGAATGGACCCCTTCAGACGTTACCTGTCCGAGGTCGACGGTGAGGTTGACCTCGTTGAAGCGCGTTCCGCGGGACAGCGGCGGACTCTGCCACCATCGCTCGGTGCCGTCGATGGCGTAGCGTGCCGGGTGCTCGCGTCGTTGGTCCAGGGGGTCGTTGCCCTCGAACACGTGCGGCGGATAGTCACGCCGAGGGTCATCGCAGTAGTCGCACACCTGCAACGCATTCAACGAAAAACGCTGATCAACGGCCACCCCGGTACGTTTCTTTATTCGCGGTCACCGTATACATATAAATGACGGCGTGGTTTTACAGCGAAAGCTGTTATGAGATCACGACAAGGGTCGCGTGCGCCGTAGTTGTCCGCCGCCGCCGCCGGTGTCCGTAACCGCTATCACGCGAAATAAAAAAAACAGACTATAGGCAAATGAAAAATAAGGACGCAATGCGATTCGAACCCAGGTCTTCGACGTACCGGGCCAGTATTCCACCACGTGGCCGCGCCGGAGCTTGAAACTTCAGAAGCGCGGAAACTTGGGCAATTCGGTAGTACATAACTAAATATACGAACAGCACGACTTAGTAGTAGTTACAGCGTAACTATGGAAGCGAAAATAACAAGAATATAAAAGAGCATGCATATTCTATTCTTTTTTCGCCTATACATGTACATTACTTCGCTATCAAATCATTGTTGAAAGTAATCGCTCTTTTCTATCCTTGTTTTTTTCGCTTCCATAGTTACGCTGTAACTACTACTAAGTTGCGCTGTTCGTATATTCAGTCTTGTTGCAAACTTCGTTGCTAACTGCATGGCTTTAGGCAAATGTGATGTCGGGAAAGGAGAATGGCGTTAATATGAGACTAAGCATTTTAGAAGAGCTACGCAACAACCAGGCGTCGCAAAATGCATAACGAGTGTGCGATTCAATGCTCCGACCCATCACAAAAGCTTCTGGCATAATTCTTCATCTTCGTCAGCCACATCATGAAAAAAAAAATTCACAAAATTCCTTGCATGTGTGTAGCGAGTATCACGCTTCTCCGGAGAATGACGACGGATTGTATAGGGAATGCCTCCCTACTACACAATATATATATATATATGATGAACTATGGCGCAGTGGGTACCCTGCAGTGTGTGCTTGTAGCATTACCCAAAGCGTGTTTAATAAAGGCTCTGAGAGACCGCTCTTCCAGCTTTCACTGTGACATGTACTGCACATTCCGCGAAGGCCTGGCGATATTTTTTTTTTCTTTTAATTTTGTATACCTACCAGCCGCAGCGCAGAAGCTGTTGCAACTACATCCGTTCGATGCGAATCCAAATACACAAGATACGATCTGTCCTGTCTGTGTCTTAAATGCGCCGCCACGAGTATTGCATTCCTTTATTTCAATTGACTGTGCAAACACGGGCTCCTCAACGGTCCCGCTCAGTTCACGGAGTTCATGCGTCCAAGTGCGAATAACTTATCGAAAGTAAAGCCGCCTGTTAAAGACCGTTGAGGAACTTGAAGAACTCTGTATCCGACTCTAGATGAAAACTTTGAATTGTGTTTATTTTGCAAGCAATATGAACGAAAAATCAACACTCCTTTTTTCAAAATGTTGCGAGTCATTCTTGCTTCAATAGCTCGTCCTTGCCTACAAAGCCGCCACAACTCACTTTGAACAGTCCATGCTTGAGGAAAGCCGTACCTGTCCCTGGATGAGGTTGATGTTCGGGTTGTCCTGCTTGTCGAGATTGGCACCGACCAGCTTGCAGTACAGCTCCGGCGTGCCCTGGTCGCCGCACGTGGCCGTGGCCGAGATGTTGCGCCCTTCGGCGAGGTTGAAGTACGGCGGGTTCAGGATCTGGCTTCGAGCGCGTAGCGTGCACGACGCCAGGAAGCACAGCAGCGCCGCGGCTAGCCGCGTCGCCCTGCTAGCCGTCATTCTCTCGCTCGATTCTCTGCCACCAGTCCTGCAGAATGACGGCAAGCCCTTTCGACTCTTCGTAGCCTAGGCGAGCCCAGTAATGCGTGCCGTAGAAGCTTTGCTTGTCAGGCAGCGTTAATTGTCATGGGGTTCAACCCGCGGCCCAGGTATTTCATTAATGTTTACATTTTGTATGTGTATACAATACGCGTGCACGTACACGCGCGAACATACACAAGTGAACAGGTCGGACCAGCCAGCCAGAAGCGACGCCAGCAATTTTTTTTTTTCGGCAGTTCGGGGTGGAAGGCGGAAGATGGCTTCAACCGGCCTTATTGTTTACGTACACATGTGCGTATTTTGCGTGCGTGTGTGCAATATACACATGCTAAATAGACAAATTTCAGGGGGAGGGGTGGTCAAACAACTGCTCATTTAAACGTCTGCGACTGTTCAGCGTATGTTTGTGCGAGCAACATTTGTACATATATTTAGCGTCATTTGAGAATCTGTCGCTGTATAAAAAACTACACCACGGTCACCTTCCCTCCACATGCTTCGCATAACGTCGATTCCCAAGGCACGTGGGATCTACCGAATTACTTTTTCTTCCTCCGCTATTTCGTTATTGTTTCTATTGACTGCAAAAATCAACAAGGGAAAAAAAAGAGAAGTACCCGTAACGCCGAGGGCACACGTTCTTCCGAGTATTCATAGTTAAACTAACAGATCTTGGGAGCTGTGAAAATTACGGCAGCAGTCATTGTCCGGAGATCCGCTTTATACTTGTCGAATAAAACTTGAAAATAAGAAAATATCAGGCAGTCGGCCTAGAAAGTTTTCGCATTTTCGCTTCCACACGTTAACTATTTATGTCATACCGCCGACGTACCGAATACGGAGAGACAGTCATTATACTAGTGTATCGAGTCTGCCTAACCGCCACGTCGGTTTATGTTCACGGTGTTCGGCTGCTGAATCGGATGTCGCGGGATCAAATCCCGTCAGCGCAGGGGCGTGGCCAGGGGGTGGCACACCGGGCCCTTGCCCCACCCCGAATTTTTTTCGTCATTGAATACGGAGTAAAAATTTACTATTTCAATGGGTGCCCACCCCGAAATCAAGGAGGCACCCCCCCCCCCCCCCACACACACACACACACCTCTAGAAAAAAAAAATTCTGGCTACGCTTCTGTGGCAGCGGCGGCCGCATTCTCGATGTAGTCTAAAATGCTTGAAACCCGTGTATACTTAAATGCACGTTAAAGAACCCCAGGCGGTCGAAACTGTCGGAGCCCTCCAGTACGGCGCCTCTTATAATCATGTCGCGGTCTTGAGACGTTAATGCCCCTCATAATCTACCGTGTCCTGGCAGAAAGCGTCCAACACAGCCCGCGCATTGATTGTGGACTCGAAGCGTGCAGAGACTCACGTTATCGGGGCGATGCCTAGTTGTCTCGTTGTGTGTTCGCTCCTCCCGCCGAGGGGTTCAGAAGCTGTGAGCGGCGGGTAGCATACTTCCAACCGCGCGCGCGGAAGGACTGAAGTGGCGGCGGGGAAGACCACGAAACCGTTTCTCCGGGAGAGGAGACGCGCGCCGAAAAGCGCCCGCCTTCTTCCGTCGCCGACTGCCCCCCCCCCCCCCCCCCCCCCCCCCACGTATCTCCTCTTGAGCCGCCTCAGCCCTCCATGCAAGAAAGATCACATACTACACACGCGCGGTCGCTACGGCGACCACCAGAGTATACGTGCAGCATGTGAAAGCCACGCGTTCGTTCAGCCAAGCAAGCGCCGGGCTGTTTCGCGTTTATCAAGCATGGACAGCGGCGAATGTTGAAGGATTTGCGCGTAGCAGGCGCGTAATCAGACATTTTTTTCGGTGCACTCGCTTGATTTCGGGAGGGACACCCCATTAAAACTGTCATTTCTCACTCTATGTCATGGCAAAAATAAAACAAAAACCGAAGGGTGAGAGTGGGGGCTGTGTGCCCCCCCTTGCTACGCCCCTGGCGCTTAGGAATGAGCGAATTATTCGTGGGGTACAGTAACCCTAGACATCGCTGTTGTATTGTGGTTGCATTGTCGTAACAGCAACGACGATCGGAAGAGGCAAAATGGACAGGAAAGAGCGCCTGCTGTAGGGCATCGCTGCACGGAACTATCGTGGAGCAGACTTGTTACCCTCACCCTCCCTTTGCTTCTCTTTCCAGACACGCCCATCTTCGTAGACAGCAGCTCGCTCCTACGAGAAGATAACGAGAGCAGCAAACGGACGCCAGAACCCGAGTCGGCCCTCAAGGTCGAGCGTTATTTTTATTTGTTTCGTTGTATTTTTGGGGTGGGAGGGGAGGGGGGAGCAGGCTCTGTGGAACAATCAGTCCGACAGTAACCCTACCGGCTTGACCGTATACTAACCCGTGGTCTGCTCGTTTAGCCCACTCGGTCCGAAACGAGAGAACGGTGTGAAGGACATCTCGATCCCTGGAGGGGGGGGGGGGGGGGCTGCGTGCGAAGACGGGTTGAAGAGCGTGGTCCAACAGGTACATGGAGCATTGAAACCAGAGCACCAAGTAATGTAGATAAATACAATTCAGCTTCTGCATTTTCTCATTCTCGATAAGACAACTACGAACCATCCCACCAGCGCTTCAGCAACCTCGCCACAAGAAACACTTCCATGTCGCTATCTCATAACAATATGCTTAGGTATCCTCCTCGAGTTTTTTCTACAATTTCGCTTCGAAGTATTCGAAAAAAACGTTCTATAAATATTCCAAAAATATTTCATTCGATTATTTCTGACGCATCAATATTTGAATCTGCTTTGCACCCAAAATTTTGCTATTCACACTACTTTAAAAACACATTGTATTCTCCCCTTGGAAACACGCCTCAGTTCAACTGTAATGAAAAAAAAGTAACAAGGTACCCATGTCTTGTATGGTATTGCTATACGACCGATACACCGTAAAATCATTTCACCACTGAGATACAAAAGCATTTTTCTTCAAATGCATCTCGATACAGAAATACAGGTACTCAAAAGTATCTCTAAAATACTATCGCAATACTCTTTTGTCGCGATAGAGCCCAGCCCTGGACGTCATGAGCCGAACGGCCGGTGACCCAGATTCTTTTAAAAAATGTCGCCAAGTACTTGAGCGAGACCATTTTATTAGTCGAATACCATTTTAATTAAAGCGTGTCTTGTTTTCTTTAAAATTCTATATGATCAGACTTTCAAGATTTTATCAAACTCTGATTTTATGAAGTTTTAGCTTATTTTGACTAATTATTGCCTATAAGAGTGGAGGTGTCATACAGAAATAATAAAGATGATGGTTATAGTTTGTTTACCAAGATTGTCTTCATGTCTCCACCCAAAAACCTCCTTAGTGGCTGGAAAAGGTTGGTGTACACAAGGCATGCAGCCAAAGTATCGCTCCGCTTAGCCCAGATTTTGTTCCGCCAGCCCAAACTAGATGAGCGCACTTTCTGTACATAGATCGATAACAGAAACCACCTCACCTTAGTCAAGGTGCATGTGCCAATATATTACATAAAATGGCCCGACAAAAACTCTCGTAGGCACATGTAAATCTCCAAAAATGGCACAAGCAAAGACAGTGAAGGTGTACGGAAGTCACAAGGGTTAGGTTGGCCACAGCTGAAAATCTACCTAGGATTCGGAAACTCATTTTCACTGCTATCAGAGCTCAGTACCCCTGAACCGATGTAAAGCCCGTTATACAATGGATATTCCTGTACTCTGTGCTACCTCTACTAATGCTAGCATAGAGTAGTGCATTTCAGCAGCCTCTCTGTATACACCTGCTTTGTGGCTGTGATAGGGACTTCATTGCTGCCAAAAACAGCAATGAAGAACATGGGGGACAAGGGGGACGCGAATGAAAAAGCCAGGAATTAAAAAGAAATTCTAGGAATGGCTCGGATTTGAATTCGGGCCGTCTGCATGGCAGTCGAGTATTCCACCACCAAGCCACGCTGGTGCATGAAACTTCTTTGCGATAATACCCTATACAGATGTCGCGTCGGGCAAGAAATCGTGTCAAGATAGGTAATATGATGTTCCAGACGAATAAAAGAGTAACTAGGCGCCATGCAATGCAAATCATGCAACGAGTGGGTCATTGAATGCTTCCAACCCATTTTAAAAGACGCAGCGTAATTCTTCACACTTATGAGTTACAAAACAAACAAAATGCACATAATGACTTACATGTGCGTGGTAGCTAGCTCGCCAAACCTCAGCACGACAGTTGGTGCTTCCCTACTTGAAGGAAGTTACGGTGGTTTAAGGCGTATTGGGTACCTTGCACGTGTACTTGCATTAGTAGCCCCAATCGAGCCTGCCATGTTATGAGGAGGGGATGCTCTTCGAGCTTTCGCTGTGACTGTGCTGCTGGTTCTGCGCAGGCCTGGCGATTTTCGTAAGATGTACCCACTCGTTCCACAGAGGGCTGTAGGAGAAAAAGATGGCATAGGCCTCACTGATATGTTGAGGCTTCATTCTTTACATCTTCTGAGGCTCATCTCCAGTGCTTTTTGACAAATTGACCTGTCTGGTTCAATGCATAAATGATGCACCAACCAGCATAACAATTAGAAAAACAGCGCACAATCTTCTGCAGTTATTAACGATGCTTATGAGGGACAATAGTTTGTGATGAGCGAATGTCCTGCCAGCCTGTTGATTGCAGGAACAGACAACCAACAAAAATAGTAAAAAGCGACAAGTGGCTAAATTGATGTTTAGATACAAATACAAACACGCAACAGCTTTTAATACACATCAGACTGTGCTGCAAAAACGGCACATTCAATGTTTACGGTGTACATGGGAGGAAAACGTGAAATCGTCCCGAGTTCCTGTGCCAACTGCAGTAAGGTGAGCGGTAGTGCGTCAGGTATTATTATTTAGCCTTGGTAAGACTAAAAAGTACTGTCTGTTGTCAAGTATATTTAGCAAAACGCTTCCTTTTCTTGCAAGTAAACCGCACCGCTCACAGTAAATACTGTTATATACAGTAAACTCTCGCTTTCGAAAGTACCCGTCATGTCGATTAGTGACAAGGCGTGCAAAAGTAGAACATAGATGGGCAGAAAATTGAGTGCAATAGTGTTTTTGTCAACTGAATGGGCCTGACGAACGCGGTTGCAGCTTCTGCCGCTAGACCTTTGAAGACTTGACGCTAACTCCATCACTCAGCTGCTTCAAAGCATACGTAAACACCAGCTGGATCACGCTCAGCGAGTCGATACGAAGATCTTGGCTGATCATTTTTTGTCGAATTTCCTGATTTGCTTCCTTAAACGTTAGGGCAGTGACAAATTCAGTCTGAAATAAGGAGTGACATTTAATTTTAAAAAGCACGACCAAATAACCCACAGATATTTGTGGCCGGATGACTCCTCTGCACACATCTGCCTGCAAAGCCACAACTGCAACTGTGGACTGTGCCAACTGTGCTGTCATAGAGCTTGTCACAAAGTGTAAGAAACTTTATGCATGCTCTATGCTAACGGTGCTTGCTGTGCAGTAAACTTAAGTGTGCAGTAAGGGCAGTCAAACTTTCCGCAATGATGATGATGATGATGATAGCCTTGACTTTCGCACAAGGTTTATATTTTTTTTTCTTGCTGTGCGGTCGTCGTTGGTTTTGCATTATTGACATTTTGTCGCTTCTTTATATGTAGGCAAATGACAGTACTGGATTTTAACTTCGCGACTGAGCAACCATAAAGCAGACAAAAAAAAAGCACAGCAGTACTACAGTCATAAAACATCACGCAGGAAAACATGGTCTTTGAGATAGCAAAAGCGTAGACGTCTGCCATCTTGAAAGCTATGCATATATTAACAAAAAATTAGTACTTTGTGGTACAGCCATAAAGTTTCTCACAAAATTATTAAGTATTTTTGTGAGGAAATTTTACGGGTACAACTGAATGCAGGAACAGCGCAACCTAGAAGTGGTTACGTCGTAACTACGGAAGCGAAAAAAACAAGAACAGAAAAGAGCGCTGTTATGTCCCACCAACGTCTAGGAAGATGCCTGCCGCATGAGGAAAAAAAAAAAAAACAGCTGCCACACCCTTTTCCTCCTTCATTTTGAAAATGTTCTCGGTCGCTAGCGTCACCTGTGGCGGATGGTGCAACAACGCAACACTTTGCATAGCCTCTGAAATAGTAATGCATAGTTGCAGGTCTCGAACAACTCTCGACTGACGCGCCCTTATGGGCCGCAGATGAAGAACGCTTATGATACCGCCCGTTGCCGTGATGATGGATGTATGTATGTATATGGCTGTACCCTTTAGATCGGGCGATGGCTAGCGTCACCAAGCTGTAATACTTAATGAAACTAAAACTAGATTTATTTTTTCCCTTAAATAGTGAGGTTGAAGATTCGTGCTTTGTAGTGAAGGGTTTAATTTTCACTCGTGTGTTGACTTTAGTCACCAATCAGATAACCTCCTTCTACATGACAGTGTCGGTCGCGAGCGCCACCGCGCAGAGCTTGTTTAAAACTGAAGGCAGGCCAACTCCGCTACAGTGTACTAGAAGAGTGTACTACAGTGTTCTAGTACACTGTAACTCCGCTGGGAGCGCGAGCCATTCCTCAGGCATCTTTCTAGAGGGGACGTTGGTCCTACCAACTTGCCCAAGTTTCCACGCTTCTATGGGTACAGCAGCATGACAGCGACCCTGCAGATCATTGGCAAACGAAGTGCGAGTACTGACATAGCCTCCTAGATTTTCCTTGCCCGCCGGATGAACGCGAACCGCCCGTCATTTATGGCGGCGCTACCTACGTAGGAATGAGGGTTTTTTGTACTTTGCCTTTGAGATTGGCAGTTTTGCCGTTTGCTAACTTCAGAGGCTATGTCTTGTATTGAAAGGGTTGCCTGTTGAATGAGCGCAAAACGCCTGTCATCTATAATGGCGGCATATACGTAGGGTTAATTATAACTACGTTTACGCCTTTTTAAAAGTTTTAACGTTGTTTTTGTTAATTATGAGCTTCAAAAGCATAAACACTTATTTTAAGACATTCCTACTTAAGTGGCGCCACTATAATAGTTCTGATGACGGCCGCTTTTCAAGCGACCGCCGATCATGACCTACTACACTCCTGACCTGTTCAGATAGCGGGGTTCCTATGGGAGCGCGTGTCCCCGCTCTCGTTCAATCGCTCGCCGTAGGTGGCGCTACCTATAACCTGTTCGTCTGTTTCTTTACGGTTGTTTTGTAGGCGCTGGTATAAGAATGCCTGCATTCTGCAGTGAACTGGCGGCATATATGTGACTATTTCTTCCCATACATTGCTGGTTAAGCAAGGTGTTCAGAGCGCTTGAGTATTTATAGCACACTGGTTGACAAACGTGGGAACCCGTAGATTTACACGATGTAGGGCAGCCTATGCGTGGTCGCGTGCATTTTATTGCAAAAAAATTCTGAATGTCTTTTAGTATTATTATTTCTGAATAATTCTAAATTTTGGATCATAAATACGCACTACGAGTGCTTTGTTGGTCAAAATTTGACCACAAAGAGTGAAGATGACGTCAGCGAGCAGGTGCTGACTAGCGCCACGCCGCTCGTAGGTTACGGCCCTAGCGGCAGAAGGTATGAACTAGAACGTGGGCGCTGGAAGAGGTGCTCTCTGGGCAGGTCAGGAGTGTAGTAGGTCATGCCGCCGATAATCCGGCAGGCAAGGGAAGTCTAGGAGGCTACGGTGTAGGTGTTCTGTGACGGTACTGAATGACCAGTTCAAAAGCCGTCGTGTTTGATAAATAATGGCTTGATCGGCTTGACCCATGGCACCCATCATAGAGTTTAGGAAACTCTATGGCACCCATGGCTTGACCATTGGCAGTATATAGGTGTTCTGTGGCTTTAACACTTCGAAGTGTGATCATGGTGTAACCAAGGGATAACATCGGGAACATAGTGCTGCTGACTGAATTATCAAGGCACCAAGAAACACCACGAAATATAGGTGTTCTGTGATGATGCGATTCTGAATTACGGTCTTCAGCACTGCCATCGTGTCATCGTTGTACGTGCATCGTAGTGCGTGGTGGCTTTTGGATGACCGGCATTTAAAGCATTGCAATGACCGATAATGACTCTAATTTCGAAGAATGGGAAGCGCCGGACAAGTTATTTCGCAAGGTAATTGTAAAGGCTGGGCACATAGGGAAAAGGCCTTTGCATGAGTCGACTTGCCAGTGTAACGTTTTATCGGACGAGGAAGGAATCGTTGGTCTTGGAAGTGACGTTCGAACTAAAACTTTAGTCGTCGGGGATGTTTCGAGCGAAGTGGAACTGATTCTCGAAAGATGTTTGATGACGATGAACACTGAAGAGGTTTGCGATGTATCGTTTACCTTACCGCTAAATATTACAGTGCCGTACGTTCCAAAAGCTGCCTACCTTTGCAGTGAAACCCAGCCGGCGGCGGACTCCCGCGCACAAGGGAACGCTTCGAAGGATAGCCGTAAGGAAGCTGGCGATGTGTTGCTGAGTTGTAGAGTGCCACCTGAGAAGACTGAAGTGGTCCCTAAGAGCTACACAGTTCGAATAGAACTGAAGACGTTCACTAACGTACCCCATGTCTGCGATATGACTTGTGCAGACAAGCTGCAATATGCGCGTGGACACAAGGATAAGGGCAGTCAGTTATTCTCTGCAAAAAACTACAGGTGGGCCTTCAGACACTTTAGCTGGTCATACAAGTACGTAATTTCATTAGAGCACGATGATGTGCATGGTGATGTGGCCACACAGCTAAAACTAGACATTCAAGATTTGAAGCTGAAGTGTCTGCTAAACCTTGCGGCCTGTCAGCTACAGAATTATTCCTATGACCATGCCGTTGAGAATTGCACACATGCACTGGAGATAGACCCAAATAATATTAAAGGCTTGTACCGGCGTGGCACCGCACTAATTCAATTGCAAGAATATGAGAGAGCAAAATGTGACCTTGAGCGGGCAAAGAGTTTGGACACCAAAAATCCTGCTATTGATAAACAGTTGGAGATTCTTAAGGAGCGCACTTGCAAGCTAAACAAGTATTTTGCTGTAGCCATGAAGAAACTGTTTGACTAAAGCCATGGGAACAAGTGCAATGTACAGACATTTCTTGTTCCTGTGAAGAGATTAATGTGCATTGCACCATCATGGTTCACAGTACCTCATAAATTTAGGAAGTGTAGTAGGCATGTTTCATAGCACGTGCGTGCTATAAAAGAAAGCTTCACATAGCGTGCATGTCATTTTCAGGAATGTGGATCAAATGTAATGTGAAATCATAGATGCTCTTTGCATTGAAAACAACCACAATCTTTGCATTTCCACCCCATTCATCTGTATCCATGATTGTGAAATAAGCCTCCTCGAACAATGTGACAAATATCTGTAATGTGAGTGTGCATGCGCAGTTGGACTGCTTGCATTTATTTCGTTCTGTATAACAAATGCGACAGTTGTTAGTTCAACACCTGTCCTGTGTCTTTCCTTTGTGTTGCTATCATTTTGTACTATTTTTATCATGAAGAAAACTGGCCGAGTTTTTTGGTGACAGTGTGGGACTAATATTAGGAGGATATTGGGTGTTGCACTTTGGTCATCCATGCGGGGCCTCTTCGATCGTTTTGTACATGACTAATAAAGTAAATGTTATGTCACTGGTTGGATAAAACGACCTCCTGAGCTAGTTGGTTCATAGTCCTTAATAAGAAAGGCATGGCTAAAAAAGGCAGACACTAAGGAAAAGATGAGTGCCTGTCTGGCATTCTGAATTTCTACAAAGTTGAATAATCGAAACACAATAATGAAGTGAGTTCCCACTTTGCTTTTTTTACTTTGTAACCGAAGTGGATTGAACGAAAATTATAATGCCTTTCTTAGCAAGAATAATTAAATCTTTCACTTGGTGCTGGCAATCGCAATTTTGAGCAACGCATGAGGTGCAAATGTGGAGTTTGTAAAGCTGTGTAAAACATGGAATGGCCATTGTTGCAGTTACCGCTGTGTACTGAGCTGGTATTTCAATTCCCAGCCCTTGTCACATTCTGATAGAGACACTATGCGAAAAAGATATGTGTAGGGTGAATTGAGCGCACGGTAAACTCTAGGCGGTGAAATTAAACTGGAACCATCCACTTCAGAGTCTCTTACAATACACTGAGCCATTTCATGATGTTAAACATGGTTACATTGTTCTCAACTTTTTTGATAACCTGTATCTTAATGAAAACTGCAGTCTCCATTTTAACAAAACTTGAAGGGAAGAGAGAAACATTCGATTTGAATAGTTTTGTAGTCTTGCTGTCATCGCTATAAGAAAAAGGGTTGTGTGGCTCTTTGTGTATTCATAGCCTATTTTCAGGGCTCAGTGTTTTTGGAGTTCTTTTCTTGAAATTCTGCTAGTGTCTTTTTACATTTTTTTAATTTAGCATTTACCAGTGTCAATTTCTTACAAATCCCCAATTCTCCAAAATTCGGTGTTCAGACTTGGGTTATAAGTTGCTACCACATGTATTGATTTTATTTAAAATGGAAATGTATTGCATTGTTACTGATAACAATGTTTCCTCATACTTTTTTTTCCTCACTTCCTGTTCATTTACCCCTTTAATAAGGCTGTTGATGTGTGCTGCTGTAAACTCGCTACCCTGCCTCCGTTCATGTGTATAGTGCACATAATGGAAACAAGACCTGTGCCGCACTGTATTAAGACCATGGTACTAGTTTCAAGTCAAGTGTAAACATTGCAAAAGTAGCACAGCAGGAAAAAAAACAATAACAATGTTCTTCAAGTACTGCTTTGGCAGTGTACGAAATTTGCTCATTTACCGAACATCACCTCTGCCAGATGGGAGGCAGCAATCTGCTGCTCGTCCTTGGCATATCAGCTCTGGACTATCCACCAAGCCAGCGAGACGGCTGAGGAGCTCAGCATCTCGGTCCCCACGTGGGAGCGGCCCGCGACACAGTGATCTGTGTTTTGGAGACCCAATAAAAATTTGTCCAATCCAATCTCTAGTGTTGTTCTTTAGTCCTTCACGTTGTTATAGCACTGTCTACATTCAGGATGAATTACCAACTAGCCCAGTCAGCCACTTCAAGTGTTCGATTGAGCCTGCACTACTTAAATCAAGCTGCACCACTTGTGAACCTCGAGTGGTTTACCACACGTTATACACGGCACCCACATTTTCTAATAGAATAAAAAAATGGCCTTCCAGAAATCCATCCATTAATGTTCACAGCAATAACTGTTACAGCCCAAATGTCCTTGGCAAGTTTTATAAATAGAAATAGTAGTGTAAAAACGGTAGTTATAACACTGACTTAACGATGCACATGCAACAAGCATACTCGCAAAAAAGATATTATGCCTTGAAGGCAAGTTCTTGTTGCAATAAAAAAAATGGTAGTTTTTGCCTCGACTGGTTTCAAATTCTTGTCAACAGTCTTATCTTTCAGCTACCTGACGATACCACAGAAGAAACACTTCAAGAGCATGTTACAATGCTAGAGGTATGCTTTGTAGCTCACCTAAAACTAATTGCCAATACTAAGGCAAAGAAGAAAAAAAATTAAACCAGGGATAAAATGCACATAAAAAGACAGGGAAAAAAAAGATATGGCAGACATGCACCTGCATGTGTCTGCAAGGTGCATATGTTGAACCAGTACAGTACGAAATTGTAAAACTTGCTGAGCATAGTGTCGCTTACAATGACTGAAACCAGCTGAAACGCAGTTCAAAGTACTTGTTCTCAAGCAAACATTTTTGTCAAATGCAATCGGTCAAGACTCCTGATAATGTCACAAATTGGAGGCATAAGTGCGAGCTGCTACCAATCACTTGCAGCAGAAATGTTCATGTGAGAATGCTAAAGAGCCTGTGTCAAGGACATCCAATGTCGGTGAGGTTGATTTAGAAATTAAGTGTAATTTATAAGCAAAAAGTCTTGATCAATGCAAAAAAAAAAAAACCTGGCAGATCCCACGCAATGTGGGGATAATACGGTGCAAATTAGTGACAGAGCAACAGCCTATACAAGATTTTTCAATTTGAGTCAATAGTTTCAAAGTGGTTAGACATATTTAGTTTAATTAAGTAGTTGTGCCCATATCGTGGGCCTGCCAGCAATACTGAGTAATTAATAACTGATGGGTTTTAACGTTTCAAAACCACAATATGATTATCAGAGCACAATAGTGGAAGACTCCGGAAATCTCGACCACCTGGGATTCTTTAACGGGCACCTAAATCTAAGTACCTGGGCCTCTGGCATTTTAATCTCCATCAAAAATGCAGGCGCTGCGGCCAGTATTCAATCCTTCAACCTGCTGGTCAGCAGTCGAGCACCATAACGACTAGACCACTGTAGCAGCTGGCATGCCAATACACAGTCATGTGTACAATTGTGTACACAATCATGTGTAATGCAGCTCACGTTAGAGCAGGGATCAGTGGTATTGCAACTAAGTGCAAGCTATAGTGCAATGATGTACACACGTAATGTCATTGGCTCATTCGAGTACCACTCGACTATACCTTGCAGAGTCATAGGTGTGCATATGTTACATCTTTATAAAAGCTGATGACCACACCACAACCACAATTGACATCCCAAAACAACACTTGTACGAGGTCTTTTTCTGAACCAGTTAGAAGCACTGACATGGCTTCATGGTAGAATACTTGACTGCCACTTAGTGCCCGTGTCCCATCCCAGCTTGAGCTGCAATTTTTATTCTTTGCTTCTGTCGGGATTTTCTACCCATCAGCAACATCGCCATCGATGGCACATTTTCGGCGACACAGTCTCCTTTGAGCAATCGAATTCCTGAGCGTGGGTTGACATGGACTGTAAGCGCATACCATAGGCATTGCCACGTCACTGGTTAATAGGATTTCAAGACATAGCCAACAGGGAAGCAATGCTATTTAGAAGATTTTGTTGCTGGACTAGTTGGAACACAGCTTTAAGGAAAAGCATGCTGCACCTTTTGTTACAAATGAGAACGCACAGTACCTAGTGAAATATTCAGGCAACTTGAATGGGTGCCATGTATAAATTAATTGCACCAAGTTCAACAGTCCCACTCCCTGATCATTTTAGGTTGACCAATGCAAATCCACTTGCAAGATTCAGAATGAGCCATTCTTTTTACCTGATAAAAAGCCAAGACACAACAATGAACAAAGCCACAAGCATGTTCAAGACCACAATGCCCAACTAGGCAAATCCATGTACTATTCTTATAGTGGCTAAATGATCGTGGCTCCACATTTTCCTCTAGTAAATATTGTAGGAAACTATGGCACATGCAATGTGGTTTCCTCACAATAAGCATGAGTTGTTGACACAGAGTTTTGAAGCATGGCAAGTTAATGAAAAGGTGGTGTGAATGGGGCACTACAGCACTCCACACTGAAAGCTTTCAGACAAGTTTTTTTTTTAATGCACAGAAAATGTTTTTCAGGCAAAGTTCCTGCGCAGATGGTGATAGTGCTGTTCCACAATGCGTACAGCTCTGAAAGAAGCATGTGATGCACTTATCAAAAAACTCTCCTCACACACACCTTGTGTACGCCAAAAGAAAAAAAATTGAAGGGACACTAAAAGAAACACGATTTTTTGCTTATTAGTAAAGTACAATTTCACAATCCCGAAAACATCATTTTTAACAGAAAACAGTGCTTGGTAAGCGAGAAAACGTGTGAAAAGAAAATGTGGGTGGAAACGCCAACTCAGCATTCCCCCACCAGACACCGCGACGTCATTGATACTTAAGGCATAGAGCAAGTCCTACGTAGCTTCTTATCGGTAAAAATGAAGTACACTGTCAGCTGTGGGTGCCACAGACCTAGCATACGAAGTTTCCGAAAATTTTCACTATCCAATGTGATCAAAATACGAAAAGTACATTTTTAAATCGGTGACATCCCCTGTGGAAATTTTGGCACGAAATTTTAAATTGCAACCTCAACCTTGATTTTCTCCGCTAATAATGAACTTATGATGGTGAAACATGTAAACTTCAGAACATGTTTGGAAGTATAGTGCCTGTCCTGTTTAAGACTCTCTCTTTTTATTTTTGCCTCTCGTTTTGTATTTGCCATTCATTTGTGCTCAAGCCTACTGAAGTTGTCACATTTCCTCAATATGGTCAGCAATTTGTACAAAACAAAATTTGCATGCTACAGAAGAAGTTTTCAAGAAACACAATTATGTAACAAATGAGCAGCAACACAATGGACAAGCACAAATATATTTATTTCAAATGTCACTTGACAGAGACCAAGGGTGGGTCCAGCCCTTCTGTTGGCAACCACCGACTGCTGTCAAATGCAGAGTACAGGTCCTGCATGAAATGAAAGTACTGCATCAGAGATAAGCTTGACAGCATGACTGTAATGAAAGCACCCCTACACATGCCCAGAAATCTAACACTATACGGAAGCTAACAAGAGTTTTCTTCTTATGCAGGTCAGCTAATAAATATCAAAATCATAGCCAAGCTGAAAACAAATATCACAAACAAGCAAACACAAACGCATTCAGATCATTTTTATCTCTCAGGGGGGGGGGGGGGGGCTTAGGGAAGCTAACTCTCTTAACACTTGACAAATGTTGATTCAAAATTGGCACAAATATTCAGCATGTCTCCCTGATGCTGGCATAAATGTTTCAGTGAGATAGCTTTACAACTTTTTATTATTTTTCTTACTTTTTGAAATTCTTAGCACTTTGTGCAATGCCTGAATATTTGCTGCACAGCTAAATGCACGCTGAGTACCATGATATGCATGCTTATTAATTGTGATTCTTTTTGCTACCTTCACATTAGGCACGCTCCAGAGATGAACAACTAGTAACATCAGAAATTTGAGACTCAAACTAGGACAGGAACAACGTCACGTCAAAAACATGACAAAAAAGTCAAGATAGGCCCATAAACCCGGAAGGCATGCAGAAAGGCACTTTCGATGAAATAGCTCTCAAGAAGTTTCACCTTGCCTGAGAACTTATCTTTTAAAATGCACCAAGATTACAGCAGTTTTTGATTTGATGCTTGCTTTGCTAGCTTTTGATGCTTTTTTTCCCCCCTGCATTTCAGTATTGAGAAATCTGCAGTTACAGTTTCACCTTTTTTCACTTCTATAGAAGACCTGAAATTGTGATTTTTCGTTTCTATACCTAGCAATTACACATCTTCTCTATGTTCATGCTCTCATTAGTGTAATTCAGTCTTGCTTCTTGATTAAAAATAATCAATTAATAATTATTTATAGAGAAGGGTTTATTGCGACAGAAAAGAGATGGCGGGCGATGCCCCTCATTCCTTGGAAGAAGCATGTTGTCGCAGGTGCACTAGCTAGTTTTCGCCAGCAAAGTTCGAGGTTCGTATCGCCATCAGCAGAGTAGGTCTAGTGACGACGCCAAACATCAGACTGCGGTCCAAAAGCCTGGCACGCCATCATAATCTGACTGCACATCCGCTTGCAGCTCCCAACTAAAGCTCAATTATATTCTAAGCGATTGTCGAGCCCTGATCATGCCACGAAGACACCCAATTTTCGACAGCCATGACCTCACGATGCACGAGCAGCATACGAGGATCTTCTAAAACCAGCATCGGACCAATGGCGAGGTGAGCTGGGGCAACGAGGCAGCCGCAGCCAATCGGATGCCTCAGAACAACCCTCAAGTATTCACTTTATGTGCGCTTCTTCCTGAATGAAACAGCCAGCTGAAGTGGAGAATTTCAGCGTTGAGAAATGCTCTTTCAGACGAGCTCAAGAAGCTGGCTCCCGGCCGTGCCATCGTGGAGCTATAATTTTTCAAAATAGTCATTTCCTTGCGACTTCCACAATGATCTTTGCCACTGCGGACAGTGAAAATTTTTGAAGCACTGCAATGTGATTTTCAGGGTAAATTTCTTTCAATCGCATAGAAAAAGGGTTCCAGAAAGTGAAAACATAAGTTTCAAAATATCTATTTTTTTTTTCTGTCATTTTGCGCTATTCGAAAGCCGCCTTGTGGATTTTCACTTTAGCCTTCACTGATTGGCTGGAGCTAGGCGAGCAGCACGCCTCCGATTTCTGGTCCTCTTTAGAAATGTCACCTTAACGTCGCAAAGCTTTCACAACTCTCAACAAAAATTAGAGGGACGTAATGCGTTACACCACAATGAAAGCTGGCTGCAGAGATCTGCTTTGGGACACACATCTCAGAAGCAATCATTTCCCAATCATTCCCCTCATCTTGGAGGCCATGCATGAATTGTAATCACGTTAGCCCTTGAATAAGGTTTAATGCAGCCCCCCACCATACGCACCCAGTAGGTTGGTAGACATTCCCTGCATCTCTCAAACACCTGAACACGTTCATATGCAACTCCAGACTCGTCAAGTTTGTTTAAGAGCCCTGTTACTGCAAATTTTGTCCACTTTTTCTCTTTACGCTGAGAATGTGCCGGCAGGTTTGATGCATCAACATGGTCTAGAGTGCCATGACATTACGGCTGACCGTTTTTTTTTTTTTTTTAGTAACTGAATGCACTCTGCCACAGTGAATATGTCCACGCAGTAGATACACCGAGAATAGCTCCCCGGCCATTACCGACTTAAAAAAATGCTGATGAGTCCGAATAATAATATACGTCATATATAAGACTGCTTTTGGTGCATTACCTCCGAACGAGCCAGGAGGAGCTTGTTGCAGGCCTCCACGTCGGGCATGCCCATGTCGTGGTCTGGAGGAAAGAAGGAGCACAATTAGTACTGCCATCAGGGCAATCAGTAACCTATTAGAGCAGTTTGCTTGGAGTGGTCAAATACTCGTACACGAAATACACGGCATGACCAATATGAGAAGATGCCATAACCAGTGGAACTTAAGCAATGTGACTTACACCACTGTTGGCACCAGAAATCCATAATAGCGGGTTGAATACATGCAAATATTCCCGGGCCCTTCCTTACTCCCCCCCCCGCCCAAAGAGCATTATACGATACTGAATTCTACATTTAATGGCACTGAACCACCCAGAGGACGAAAGTTGGATGTGGTGTTGTAGCTGTGCACGAGTTTGCAGCAAACATGTAGCCACGAGAAGTTTTAGAAACGGTGCCATGATGGCGGAGTTGCATGCAGTGAATCCAAAGGCAGCCCTCGCTTTTTTTCGTGCGTTCCTTTACTACGCTCCATTTGTTGACTAGTCTTACCTCTAGAACAAAATGGAATCCTCGTTCTGCAAGACGGAGAAAAAGGGAGTGCGCGTACCGCAGGGCAGATTAAGAGGCTTTTGCAGAGACTGATGCGATAAGATATGCGTGGCGATAAACTCTGAACATACCGAAAGGACCACAGAAGAGGAGGGGATTTTTATTTTGTGACGTGCCCAGGGCTCACAGCACTGCTGCACCAGGCACTGTTGACAGTGGCAGTACTATGAGCACAATGCACATGTTCACTTGAAATCACAAAAAACATATTGAAGCTCGTCTAGAGGCTAATTAAACTGTTTCACATTTTGGATGCATTATCGAAAGAATGAGAGCAGTGTGACAGCCTAGCACAAGCATGTGTCAGCAAATGAAATTTGCACCAGCCGACACTTGCAATGCATATATGGTACCAGTAATGAATTTCAGTGCTGGTTTTGCTTGCTTCTTTCAATTTTAGTTTTGCATGCTATACCATATTTTCTCGTGTAATGAATGCACTCACATAATAAATGCACACCCAACTGTGCGCGCCGTCACAGCGGGGTTCGCAAGCGGTGCGCGTGAAGAGACAGCAGCCACCCGCGCCGACGTCGGTCGCTTCCTGCCCTCCCCCACTTCTTTAAAAAAAGAAAGCCTACTTTCTTTTTTCTTCACTATAACTGTCCCTTCATTTCCCGTCCCCTTTGAGTGCACGCCTTTGGGCGCCCCTCAAGATCACAAGCAGATACCACTGTTGCAGTTAAATGGTTGCAAGAAAAGATAGTTTCAATTTTATGGCGTGAGCTGGCGGCCCGGGGACAGCTTGCAGAAGATAACGCCATCAACCACCGAAGATTAGTAAAGTGCATCAAAGAAACTGTTTCCAGACAGTGTATGCGTATGTAAATTGCAAAAGACTAAGCGACCTAACTTTTTTTTTGCATTACCACATTTTTTCCTTCTCTCAAAAAAGTTTTCATAAAATTTACCCCACGTAGTAAATGCACCCCCCAACTTTGCTCCGATTTTTGAGAAAAAATTGCGTTCATTACGCGAGTAATTACGGTAGATGAAGTGCTACAGCTACCTGAGCCACCAAAGTTTCCTCATTATGACAAGTTTTAACCGCATAAAACTTCCTGAAAGCAGCTAGAAATCACATCTTCCTAGAAATCACACCAGTAAACTGAACTTTAACATCTACCTAAAATTACTTGCTAGATAACTAGCTCGATGATTGTAATAATAAACATCCATCTGACAATAGCAGGAGCAAAAGAAGTGAATGAATGACGCAAACTCTAAACTATGATCTGACACATACAATTCCACTGTACTAAAGTTATAAACAAAGAGCTCACCTTCGACTTCATTGTCCGACTCTGGTGCTGGAGGTGGCGCCGCTTGGGGCAAAGGTGGGTTCGGGCCGTGGGGCACTGCTACAGCAGTAGCAGCAGCAGAATTCGCGGTATCCTCGTAACCAGTGGGCTGCACAAGGACACCACCTTACTATGCTTGAGGCAAAGATAACTCGCTTCTAATGCATTAATATGTTACTTCTAGAATGACAACCAAAAGCAGCGCACGAAAAATTGCTGCAACTTTGCCAATTTATATTTTTTTGCAACCTGAACAATTCATAATAATGCATTGTCCAAGTTCTGATGCGATTCCCGATATTGGGATTTTCTGGTAAATAAATCAAATTTATATATTTATTTCAAGGTATCTTACAGGCCCCGAGGAGGGCATTATGAGGGCATTAAACTTATGTACATAACATATCAAATTCTAAAAAATACAAAAGAATAGAAACAATTTCAAAATAATAGGTTAAATAGAAAGCATCACATGATTGATATGTGGGGTTTAACGCCCCAAAATAATCATAGAAAGCATTACAGTTCAATATGTACAATGTACAAAAAAGGCACAAGCACAGGAACAGTAAACAAAAGGGTGCGTTTTTTGCACACAACAAAGGGAATGGTTACAAGGCACAGTCTTCACATACAGAGCTGTGGCATTCTTAAAGACAAGTGGCAAATAGATCTTTGTACTATGATGAGGCATCTACTCGCTCAAGTTTGTGAAGTGGCGCGATAACATATGATGGAATGTATCAGAGTTTGTCACAACAGCACTGAGGTCAGGCAAACTACACTCAAACCTCAGTATAACATTTTTGCACTTCGCCAGAAAATAGGTTTGTTATATCCAATAATTTGTTATAGAGGTTACTCCTAACATTGTATCTATTGCAAGGCTTCATTTACTTCGCTATAAGCGACATTTCGTTATATCCATGCTCGCTATATTGAGCTTTGAGTGTATTCCAGAGGAGAATGGCACATGGAAGCGCTGACTTATTGAACGCGTTTGTTGAGCCGTACATACGAGAATAACTAATATGATTGTGTAGTCTGCGTGAGGTGAGATATGGTTTTTGCAGACCACTAACGGTCACTCGGAGAAGTGGGTAATTTCATGAAAGAATGGCAGCAAGGCAATGACCCGACTAATGTTCAAGCATGATAGTGAAAGTTCCTGCTTTATATGCGATATATAGAAATGGGGACTGTAGTTATTGACAATGAAGCAGCTTGCGCTATTCTGAATTATTCCCAATGTATGAATTATTTTTGATGGGGAGACCAAATGAAACAGGCATATTCTAGTTGAGGGCAAACCAGGGTCAAGAAAGATAATTTGCAAATGCTTGAAGCTGCAGCTTTCAAGTTACTTCTCCAGAAATCTAGTGATCTGGCAGCATTGGCAAATATTGCCCTAATGTGGTTGGACCACGATAGATTAGGTGTCACTATAACACTCAAGTACCAATATGCGTTGCATTGATAGAATGGACTGATTAATGCAGTACGAAAATTCGGATCTGCTAGGTTTACGTGTGGACGACATTACTTTGCACTATGATACATTGCACTTGATACATTTAGAGTCATGATCCATGTACTACACCAACCATTAATTACGTCAAGGTCATTTTTGAGCAACAGGTGGTCTTCACTGTTCTTGATTGGACGGTAAATAATGCAGTCATCAGCGAATACCCTGATGCAAGAAGAGACATGTTGCGGAAGATCATTAATGAATATGAGGAAAAGTAATTGTGCGAGTACGCTGCCTTAAGGCTGGTGCACACCGGCAACTAGCAGCGGTGAAATGAAAAATGAACTTCCCAAATGAAAAAAAAAAACATTTGGCGAAACTTGCAATTGCAATAGCATGCATTTGCCACCGATATTGGGCAGCTCCCACTACCATTCAGCTGATCGTGTCAACTATGTGTACAGAGGGCTTAGGCGACAATTGTGTGCGTGCAAGTTCACAAGGTTGACAATTTTCCATCTACGAAACCCGGGTAATCTCAGCGTAATAGGTCTGCTGTAAAGTAAAAAAATAAAGTCTCACAGTGACAGCTGATGCATCAGTGTGCTGTGGATACTCTGGCTGCTGTCCATAGTAGCCTGGGTAGCCCTGATAGCCCTGGTATCCAGCGTAGTACTGCTGGTAGCCCTGCCAGGGGTTGTAGTAGTTCTGGTAGTTGTAGCCGTAGTTACCATAGTACTGCTGATATGTCTGCTGACCTGGTGGTGTAGCCATGCTCACGGTGGTAGGGACGTTGCTTTTGCTAGCAAAACATACAAGAAAAATAGCAAAACCTTAAAAATTGCCAGTTGCTCTCAAGGATAAACCCCAATGATGACATATCATTCATAAAGTAGTATTTCGAGAAAACCCACTGTCTATAAATGTCTGTTAGTGTGGCTGTCCAATCTCCACCGAAGAAGGCTTGCACGAAGAAGGCATTTTGTGCACGAAGAAGGCGAGATAGTGTTCATGCATATTCATGCAAGATGACAGTATTTTCCCTATAAGAACGACAAAAAAATATTACTCTGTATTGCTGCTTAGAGTGCCAGAAGGGCAACTGTAATCATTTCAGTGCAAGAGCAAACCTCGTGTGTGACAGAAGAAGTCGCATGACCATTTGAGCATTCACTTCATTTTTGCAGCGATCATGTAAATATTAAACAATTTAACAAGCAGTGTTAGCATGATATAAAAGCTCACGGTAAAACAGCTAAGCCAGACAGATGGCTTTTCGTCTAAGGCAAATGCACAAACAATCATTCTCTCTTTTTTTAACCGTGCATATTAGCTGCACATATGAACCTAATCGTCCCCTCTTCTTCTTCAGTGTTATCAAGTGAATAATTAACAAGCCCATGTTCAAAAATTTAACTAAGGAAGCAAGCTTCCAAAGGTTAAAAAATTAAAACAGTAATGACGGTAGCCAGGAAAGACATGTTCACCATGATTAAGCCCCAAACAGCCAAAGAACAGGTTCTTCTATAGTATTTACAAATCTCTAAAGAATGTCTCCAACTAACATAACCACAGCACAAAAGACATTTTTAAACAAAGAAATACAATTCTTATTGTTTACAAAAAAAAAGAAGTACTGTCAATGCACAAGTGAGGCGAGCACTACTAAGCGAGAAATAATGATGGAAGCAGGCTTTTATGCAACAAGAGGGCAAAGTGACAGAATACGTTAAAGGGACACTAAAGAGAACCAATGACTTGTTATGCATTACCGAAATGCACTCTGACAACTCAGATGCCATACGTGACAACCTTAAACACATTATATGGATGGGAGAACAAGAGAAGGGGAATGAGTTCGCTAGGTTCATTAGCTGCACGAGAGCCGTATCCCGCAGGAGGAACTATTTAGGCACCAATTTCCAGCTGCAGTCCAAACCACCACTTAGAATAACTATTGCACAGATAAGGAATGGATGCTGTTCTCATTTCAAGGGTTACCGAACTATGAAGGCCCCAATTTCCAACTGCAGTTCACACCACCACTTAGAATAACTATTGCACAGATAAGGAATGGATGCTGTTCTCATTTCAAGGGTTACCGAACTATGAAGGCCCCAATTTCCAACTGCAGTTCACACCACCACTTAGAATAACTATTGCACAGATAAGGAATGGATGCTGTTCTCATTTCAAGGGTTACCGAACTATGAAGGCCCCAATTTCCAACTGCAGTCCAAACCACCACTTAGAATAACTATTGCACAGATAAGGAATGGATGCTGTTCTCATTTCAAGGGTTACCGAACTATGAAGGCCCCAATTTCCAACTGCAGTTCACACCACCACTTAGAATAACTATTGCACAGATAAGGAATGGATGCTGTTCTCATTTCAAGGGTTACCGAACTATGAAGGCCCCAATTTCCAACTGCAGTTCACACCACCACTTAGAATAACTATTGCACAGATAAGGAATGGATGCTGTTCTCATTTCAAGGGTTACCGAACTATGAAGGCCCCAATTTCCAACTGCAGTTCACACCACCACTTAGAATAACTATTGCACAGATAAGGAATGGATGCTGTTCTCATTTCAAGGGTTACCGAACTATGAAGGCCCCAATTTCCAACTGCAGTTCACACCACCACTTAGAATAACTATTGCACAGATAAGGAATGGATGCTGTTCTCATTTCAAGGGTTACCGAACTATGAAGGCCCCAATTTCCAACTGCAGTTCACACCACCACTTAGAATAACTATTGCACAGATAAGGAATGGATGCTGTTCTCATTTCAAGGGTTACCGAACTATGAAGGCCCCAATTTCCAACTGCAGTTCACACCACCACTTAGAATAACTATTGCACAGATAAGGAATGGATGCTGTTCTCATTTCAAGGGTTACCGAACTATGAAGGCCCCAATTTCCAACTGCAGTCCAAACCACCACTTAGAATAACTATTGCACAGATAAGGAATGGATGCTGTTCTCATTTCAAGGGTTACCGAACTATGAAGGCCCCAATTTCCAACTGCAGTTCACACCACCACTTAGAATAACTATTGCACAGATAAGGAATGGATGCTGTTCTCATTTCAAGGGTTACCGAACTATGAAGGCCCCAATTTCCAACTGCAGTTCACACCACCACTTAGAATAACTATTGCACAGATAAGGAATGGATGCTGTTCTCATTTCAAGGGTTACCGAACTATGAAGGCCCCAATTTCCAACTGCAGTTCACACCACCACTTAGAATAACTATTGCACAGATAAGGAATGGATGCTGTTCTCATTTCAAGGGTTACCGAACTATGAAGGCCCCAATTTCCAACTGCAGTTCACACCACCACTTAGAATAACTATTGCACAGATAAGGAATGGATGCTGTTCTCATTTCAAGGGTTACCGAACTATGAAGGCCCCAATTTCCAACTGCAGTCCAAACCACCACTTAGAATAACTATTGCACAGATAAGGAATGGATGCTGTTCTCATTTCAAGGGTTACCGAACTATGAAGGCCCCAATTTCCAACTGCAGTTCACACCACCACTTAGAATAACTATTGCACAGATAAGGAATGGATGCTGTTCTCATTTCAAGGGTTACCGAACTATGAAGGCCCCAATTTCCAACTGCAGTTCACACCACCACTTAGAATAACTATTGCACAGATAAGGAATGGATGCTGTTCTCATTTCAAGGGTTACCGAACTATGAAGGCCCCAATTTCCAACTGCAGTTCACACCACCACTTAGAATAACTATTGCACAGATAAGGAATGGATGCTGTTCTCTTTTAAAGAGTTACCGAACACAATCCTCACCGCCAAGACTTTCAGCCTTACTGAAAGAACTGGGCGGCCCGAAATTGGTCAAACCAATGAAGTGTTTCTCCAATTCACAATTCCATGTATATAATTTTGTAAGTGCATTAATCTGTGCCAGCAAAACCAAAATCAGCCTCAAACTGCAGTACTATATACTTGCAGAGCAACACAAATGTGCACAAGCCTTGTCTCCATAGCCTTCACTCCGATGTCCAGATAAGTTGTTGCCGAGGGTAGAAAAGGTGACCTTTGGTCATATTTCATCCACTTGAATCGGATAAGCCAACAATGCCAGCCGATTCCAGCATCCACTACCGTTCCTAGAACCATTACCAACTGCACTGGCTGCAAACAATGACTTCCTGGGTGGGATTAAGTAAGCCCTTTATGAGGGGGTCT
Organism: Rhipicephalus annulatus; assembly: GCA_013436015.1. Taxonomy (NCBI): domain Eukaryota; kingdom Metazoa; phylum Arthropoda; class Arachnida; order Ixodida; family Ixodidae; genus Rhipicephalus; species Rhipicephalus annulatus. The sequence continues at coordinate 146,695 of WOVY01002803.1, forward strand.
CATTGCTTTTGTGGAAGGGGAGAGTGAATGTAAAGGAGAGAGGAGTGTAGCAGGACATAAAAGGTGCCATCGTGGACTCATCGCAACTTGCTGCACACCGACAACCCTCCAAAAATACAGCCATTTGTAAAATTACGTGAAATGAACTTTGTTTACCAGAACATCGGTGTCTTCTACGTGGAATTTCAATGTATTGAACATTGTTTCCTGATTTTTTTTGTGTGTCCCTTTTAGGCTTCCGTGATGAGGCCATGATACCACCAGACCACACACACCCATACGCTTGATTGAACATAATTAAGAAAAATGCTACACTATTGTTACCATTAGCTTATTCATCATATACTGAATTGCAAAAGCCTTCTTTAGCAATGTCAAATGGGCCCACCTCTCTCGTGCAAACCAACTTCATGGCAAGCATGTCAGGATTCTTATCCCGACACACTAAGCTCAGCTAGCATTGACTGTTTCCCTCCCACCCCCTTTTTCATCAACACGCTTAACTTTTCTTATAGTCTGACAAACTACCAGTGACAAAATACCTATACTATGTATTTTGTGTAAATTACCTAGCTTAATTCTTTTTTATCTCTATCAACCATAAACGCTCTTCTGAAAAATTGTATTTGACTCTTGACATGAAACTGAAAATTTTCTGTGTCATCACAGTTCAGGTCAAGTGTAATGCAATAAGTAACTTGTTGAGCAGTCAATTTTCACAGCCGCTATATTATGTTAAGCGTGATTGCATTTCCCCATTAACATAAGCAAAAAAAGTAAACATCTTCAATTCCAAGTTTGCCAGTGCATGCAATGTTTCAGTGTGACCCCATCCCCCTACTTATTGATTTTACATTATCATTCTAACACATTAGTGTGTGCCAATCCCACATGTGAATTTCTCGCAAGTGCAAGCAGTGCTACACTTTTCATCTTTCCTCCAGCCATTTTAAAGAGGCAGTATACACAGTGACCAAGAGCCATGGCATGAAAATTGTTTGGCACACATCTGCAACATCATCTTACAGTTTCCATTCTCATTTCCACTTATGCATGCGCCGACTCTGTTGCAGACTTGAGCATTCTGTAAGTGGGACAACATGATGATGATGAGGATGATAACAATGATGATGCGAGAAACCCCAATCCACGCAAAAGAAGGAGCAAAGGTGCGTGTGTGAGGGCTGGTGGCTACCTTTTGGGGGTGGCACTGCTAACGCGCAATGCCTTGCTGCCCAGCCCCTCGAAGCCGTTCATGACCTCAAGGGCCTGCTGGTGCTCCTCTTGGTCGCCGAAGCGCACAAAGCCATAGCCCCGACTCTTGCCACTCTCGTCCAGCACCACTGAAACAACACACCGCGCCCGGACCACACCGGCCACAGAGAGAAGCTCGCACCCACTCACACTCACTGCTTCTCCAGGGGCCTGACCATCAAAAGGTGGAAGCCTCAAACAAACTACACAAAGGGGGGGGGGTGGATGAAGGTGCTTTCACTTACGCACCTTGCAGGGGTACAGTTCCCACCCCACAATCACATTTTGGGATCAAAACAATGTCAATGCTAGAAGGAAGGAGGAATGGTTGCAATTATTGGAGACAAAGGTATCCAATTCTATTAGTAGAGGTACGACGCTGCAAATCTTCGTTATGGTGACACACACTAGATACCATTCCATGGCATTCGTGTTCAGAGGAGCATGAATACCACTGATCAGGAATCGTGTGATATATCTGCGCAAGTTCTAAAGCACTACTAGGTGGACACCTGGCAAGTATCGAATCCAACAACAACAGCCAGCTATCACTATATTCTCTTAATCATCTGGTTTAACTGTGCAACCTTGGGAGATCGTCAAGTTAATTCAAGTTCCACATTGAAAGCTTTGAGCTTTCAACAATAAAAAAAAAAAGACTAGAGAAAGGAAAAACTATAAATTCATGAACTTAGCTTGTGTTAGAGCGGCACACATGGAAATGAAAAGGGAAAGACGACAAAGACATCTAGAAAGGTAGGTGCTAAACTTCCAACTGTTCCAGCTAAACATTTAGGGAAGTTTAGCACCTACCTTTCTACCTTTCTTAATCGTCTTTCCCTTTTCATCTCCATAAGTGTTGTGCTAACACAAACTAAGTTCAAGGATAACCAACTCGCTTAAGCCATAACACTTATACATTCAATTTGATGGTTTAATGCCACATTAGCTTTCCCATGCAGGAATTCGAATATTAACGCTCCACTATCAAATGCAGTGTGTCACGCATTGGAATCCTATTTGGCCATTTGTAAACAGGCCACACTCAGACAGCATGGTGATACGGTCACAGTACCTCAATGTTGCAAGGTTTTTTTACTCTTGCTGCTAGACCAACATACCCGGCCAACATACCCTTTAACATTTTGCAGCCTCTAAATGCCTCCCCCCCCCCCCTCCTTCTGTGAATGTGTAAGGTTCCACCTTAATGGTAAGTGCCCATGGAGAAAGAAAGAAAATGGCACAGACGCGAGGCTTCACAGCCATTGAAATTCCCACGAAAAAAAGTACTGAATGTTGAATGGCATACATGTCTTCAGCGTCCACAGTCATCCCGTCACGACGACACCTGAAGCCGCCACAATCAATTGGCATTAGTAAGCACATGTGCAGAACAGCTTCAACGAAATAGTATAAGCAGCTCTTGCAGCGGTAACCAAACATAACGAGAAAAATTACACGATTTACAACGATCAAGGTGCTTACTATCAGCAGATGTCGAATCCAGGATTGCGTCAAGCGTGCTGTAATGAGCATTTATTTTTTCACAGAAGTTAGCAAGGCATCAAATGTAAAAAAAAAAAAACCTGGCTCATATACACACACACACAGTCTACACAGGTGTCACACACAATATATAGTGAATGACAAAACTCGCATCAACAATTCTGGAAAGCTAAAAAGCAATTTTCATGAGTGCACAAGCGAACTGCTTTTCAACTTTGAATTTGTGCAGACCTGAAACCACGCTTTTACACTACAAACCTCCATTAAATATTGGCCTACAGCTACAATTGTGTCAATTAGTTAAAAACAAGCATTACATGCCCATGAAGCAGTCTTTGGCAAACAAACACATAGATAATAATGGTACAATTAACCATCATTAAAGGGACACTAAAGTAAAATAATTTACGTCAGAAGGAAAGCTCCATGTATGACATCTAAAATGACACTATTATGAACAGCAATGCCCTGCTTACCGAGAAATTAAGGTAAATGGACAAGAATACACGCGCCCCAGTAGGACATTCCTAGAATGATCCCGATGACGCCAGACGAACTGCCTACAATTAATCACTATTAATCGATCTGGCTGCACTAAATCAAGAGCCTTCCATGCATCAAGAAACACAATAAATGCTGCTCGTTCGTTTATGTTTGATTAATGAAAAAAAAGAACAGCCGGATATTACCATGGGGAATAGCGTGAATGGTTCGATCAATAGGTGGTGTTTAACGAGGCGAGAGTGGTTCGAAAATTCTATTTTCGCGTACTTAAACTGGACAGGTTGTGCCATCTAGCAGGACCAAATTAAACCAAAACACGTCTGCCATCTTGGAGCCAATGGCAGGAAATTGATCAATGGCCGTTGTTGCTCTTGTGGCTCCCCCTGCTTTCATTCTGCTGCTACTAGTGCGCTACACAATACAGCCGGGCAATGTTGTTCATGGCAACAGTGACGTGAGACGGTCCACTTCTTGAGGCGGGTAAATTTAAGTGCGCTAACCCGATGTGGACCACTAAAACGCTATTTTATTTCAAAATGAGCCCTGCTTGGCACAAAAGTAACACTACGAGGTTTCTGGACCGCTATTTCAACAATCAACGTCTACTTGATAGTTGTCTTTAGTGCCCCTTTAATGTTAACTGTCACGTTTAGCCCTTTGCAATTCATTGTTGGCATCACTACAACGCCATGTAACCATAGCGGTCTGCGGTGGGCTTTTCAGTGCAATGTGCGCACTTTCTCTGAAAACATTATGTGCCACCTCTTATAAACAGACTTCATTCTGTCGATGTTCGGCCTTTTGGACCTTCTACACATCGCTGTCTCATGTAAGATTTTGATACAAGACTTGCTTATTTTTTATAACCTTTAATTTTTTTTATAATCACACAAGCAACATATATTTATCAACTTGAAAGTAGTAAGGCATTTTTGTGACTGCAGCCCAGAATAACTCAGAACTGTCGACCATTAAAGGAATTCCTCACGCACACCTAATGTGTGTTACTACATTTATCAATGCTTTCCCAATGACTTACCCTTTGCTCCTTTCACTGATGGAAACCTTGAATGAAATGCTGAATACAGGCCCAGGTCATCAACCTCTGGAGTCAAGTTTCCAATAAATGCAGAATGCTCAATTCTGGATAAAGATGCCACAGGAAAAGACATTCTTTATAAATGAAACTAAACATTCCACGGCAAGATCTGTGAGAAGTTTTTGTATTTCAGAATTGAAAGGGTCCTTTGAACACTGAACTACAAGATTTTTTTTCATTTATGTGAATGTTAAGAAAGAGAAAGAAGACAGGCCCTCGTTCGTAGCATGAAGCCACAAGAAAACGCCTACAGATATCTCAGAAAGAAAAGCTTCTAAGTATCCAAAAATTTCGTCCTCATGATTCAAACCAAGGACCAACACCTTTCCTGGACGGTCGCTCCACCAATTGAGCTAGCAAGGAAGCTAGCCAATTTACAGTGCGAGGGCGAATTCATCGACAACTCGAAGCACATGGACATTGAGAAGCATATTGCAAATGAGTTAACATTAACTACTCATTTGCAATAAACGTTAATGTATTTGATCGATGTACAAGTCAATGGTCAAAGAAAGGAGTGCGCAACTTTAGCCTCTTCATGACATGACACTACATTCTCTGCTGCTAACAGAGCAATAACCTTTCCTGCATGTTTGCATAAGCCTTTTATACAGATGCTCAATATTTTAAAAAAGCCTTGGGGGCCTTGAAATAATGGACCACACGTGCTGCCTACAGCAAAGAACTTCGGTTGCCAACGGAATTACTTTGGCTTGCAATACACCCAAATACATCACAGCTTTCTCATTTTGAGATTCATTTTTCAGCAAAGTCATATTTCACGTAGTGCATTATCAACTTGTCTATATGCAAGGCTGGCAAACAACTTTTTTTTGTGCTTTTGAACTGCGTTTCAGATGATTCATCAATTCCTCTACCACTCAAACCAAGTCAAACTGTTACTTTGATGTGGCACTGGCACCAATTTTCGAAGCTGAATTCACTCCGTCCAGATGTCCTGTACGCAAGACTTCTCTGACCAAGTGTGAAGCTCAGAAAACGTCAAGATAATTTGACCTTGAAGTCTATTTTCACAGACCAAGCCTATCGACATCCGACACTGACGTGACATGGAGAGTGCAACCAATTCTGGTGGCTTCACAGAGAAGCGAGGCGAGTTGTATTGACAAGTACAAAAGCGCACAAAATTGATGCTTGCACATCATTTTATCAATCGCCTGCTTTTGCCATGAAGTGACTGTGATTCAGTAGACCCATGAAACAAGCGAGCAAAACTGAACTATCACTCCATCATTGTGTAATAAAAACATAAAATGACTACAAGTGGATCATTTTATTTGAATTCATTGCCGTGGAAATGAAATTCTGGCTATTGAGATCTTGCAGTTATAATGGATGTAAATTCCACAGATTACCACAAACCAAGCAAAAACCAAATTTTGTCCATCGCTGACAGCACATTTGCTTGCCACATGGGTGCATGCGACAGGACAGAGTGAATATGAAAATGTCACGCTATGTTGAGCAGGCATGTGGTCAGAAGCTTGCATATCTACACTGCATTAGGTCAGGACACAGCATACATAGTTTTCAGTGATGTCACCGTGGTGGCCATCTTAGTGTACAAGCTGGCCGAAACGCTCCATGAATGTGTGGAGCAAGAAACGGCGACATCCAATTGTGCCAGTGCCCCCTCACATTGCCCTGGCTTGGCTATCAAACAGAAAAAAGCGGGGAGAGCACAAAAGAACGCAGGCACCGAATGACTTGTCCCTTGCACTGACTCTCTCTATTGTGATAAAAAGTCGTGGTAGCAGCGATATTGAGCTACTTAGTGCAAAGAATCTGCCTGTGACTTCCCGTGAAAATTACGTATAGGAACTGAAATACCGTATTCACTCGTGTAATGAACCTACTCTCATAACGAACCCACCCCCCCACCTTGGTCTTAAAAAAAGTTAATGTATTTGTTCATTTTATTTTGGTGTGATAGCTTGTGCTGTTGATGATCAAAACAACGTCAAATCAAGCCATTATATCACAAAATAACGACGCTATGGAAGTCAAAGCATAGTTCTGCAACCAAGCAGCGCGAACGCAGACGAACGTAGATGACGTCAATCAAAATTTAATAGCGCTTTTTGCGGCAGAGCGCCATCTTTTGAATGCATGAAAAACCTCTTTGCTTACATCACCACGCAAACACAACGGCACAAGAACAAAGCAAAAAAAAAAAACGAACGCATGGCTTTCAAGATAGCGGGCGCGCGACGTAGGAACACGCCACATGCCCCCCATGGCTCATTGCTCTGTCGGCGTGTCACCCACAACGTTCGTGCGCCGCCATCCGACGCTGCGCTTTTGTTGTCGGGTCTGACGTAGCAAACTTAGTTCGGGACACCTACTGCGCAGGGCACATTTCGCCAGTACACTAGCTATACAACTGGTTTTATGCTTAAAGTTAGTTGAGCATGCGCTGGAGCATGGGAACCGAGCCGCTAGACGACACTTCAGCGTCAATCCACATGTGTTCGTAAAGGAAAAAAAACAAGAGCTTTGGGCTACAAATTTCGCGGGCCAAAACAAGAGATACCATCACGAGAAATTTTAGCTGTTATAACTCCGGTGACTTTTTTTCTTCCACGTAATAAACCATCCCCCAAATTGGTGCCAAGTTTTCTTTAAAAAAAAAGAAAAATGGTGGGCTCATTACACGAGCAAATTTGGTAAGCTCTTAATGTATAGTAATGAAATTTTTGAAAGTACACTCAGGCTTATCTCAACATTTTCTGGGCTTTAAGAGCTCGGCATTTCCTTTGACATCAAAACAAAGAGACAACGGAATAATTTCGTGCAAGTACCTCTATATGGAACTCTACGAGCAAGGGAGAATTACTTTTATCAGAGCACATACAAGAAAACAAGATACCCACAGTTGCTGTGCAGCGTCTTTGCTGTGACAGGCGTGGTTCAGTTTAAACTTTTTGCTCTGGAAGAGTAGACAAGAAACAAAAAAGAGAATGTCAGATCGATAGTTGTCTTAACGTTAGCTCTTAAAACAGCACAAATATTTTGAACTAAGCAACAAGGGCCAAACACTGTCAAAGCGCGGCCGGTCTGGAGTTGCGTGCTTGCTTTCTTTACGGCCTGCACATCTGGGGCTGTTTTCTACCTATCGCCACAATCTCATGGGGGTGCTCCGAGCCAACTCGCCCCCGGCTGTTGCGAAGGCTAGCGTGCGCAAGGATTGCTCGGGTTTTCACCTACTGTAGCATTTCCTGATGGTACCAATGCAATGGAAACATGGTAACATGCATATATGACAACTCTGGTCTCAGGAAAGCATCAACCTGGTTTTAGTAAAGCATTTATTTGTTACCTGTAACTTCAAGAAATTAGTAAAATAATGAATATTTCACTTTGGGCACATGTACCTTCATGCATCGCATTCTGAAGGCTTGGCCACACGATCCGTCAGCAAACGGCAGAAGAAATGGCACAAAATTTACCTTTTTGTATTAATATTTCTTTTTTTAGAAAAGATCACTGAAATGTGTCGAAGGACTCGCTATGTGTGTGCTTGCGTGTGTTTGCTGAATTTCTGTTCGGCTTCTCCTTCCAGCGCCTCCAAAACGAAATGCTCGAAATCTTCTGGCTCTGCCTTAATTTGGTTCGGTCGGTTTGCTTCAAGGAGCATAGTTTTTCTTTGCGTGGTTTCTTTGCAGGGGAGTAAGTTTGTTGTTTTTTTTTTTTAAGTTTGCATGCGCTAACATAGTCCCTCACAAGAAAATGCTTACTGCAAATAACAGTAAAGAAAATCTTGTCATTAAGCACGACTTTTTCGGAGAAATGCTTTTCTGCCACTTTGCGAATAGTTCCTGGTTAGCAGGGAATTGGTGAAATGACACACTGGCAGTCTTTCCAGTCCGCAACTTGCAAAACAGCACACAACAGTACACCATGCATGTGCGCACTGTGCAAACGCCGCACCAGAATACCGACCACACAAGAAAGTCACTTTGTAAAACAGGCAGGCAAGAATGCGAAAAAACGCGAGTGGGAATCTCACTGCGACACGTACACTCTGGTCGAACGCATATAGCGCGAAGCTGTATGGATGGGTGCATACAGCACAATGACACGACCAGTCAGCGATCCCAGGCTTCATGAATAAGCAGTGCAAAATTTACCTTAAGGCCTCTGAACTCATCACTGACATCATCGCACTATGACGGGTGCCAAGGACACGTGTTCAGAAATTCACATTGCCGCACACTCATTAGAGTACATACCGCGCGTTGCGAATCCATTAGTTGGTCTTAGGACATCCAACCCGCCCACAAAAAAGAATTCATTCGTTCATGCTGTCCCCACTTTCCCGAAAGCGCCAACAAAGCAGACTCAACGTAGTGTGGCTCGGAGAAGACGATATGAAGATGCCTTAGCTAGTCTATAGCATGTTGAGTTGACGCAAGGTCAGAGGGAGTCCAACAAACACAGGGCTATTCAGATAATATAGATTTTTGTGCTGGGAACCGCAAGCGGCTTAGGTACCCACCCTCTTGCATTCTTTTGCGTCTCCAGCTGCATCCTTGTCGAATACAACAAACGTAAGCAGCTTTGCGACCCTGGCACTAAAACCCAATACACACGCAGGAGAGCCGATGTGTTCAGCTAATGTGGCCAGTAATCTCATCGTTGTGGCGACCAAACATATGATCGTTTTGGGAAAGAGTGACAACCACACGATTCAGTGGTTTATCATACCAAAACCACGATATTGCTACGTGCTTGCCTGACGAGGACTATGAAGGACGCCGTAGTAGAAAGCTCCAATAATTTCAGCAATCTTGAGTTTTCTTTAACGTGCACTTAGATGATACAATCCAAGCACAAGAGCCTCAAGTATTTTTGAATTTAGTGAATATTAGATGTTTGAGCCTTAAAAAATGATATTTTTGTAGAGGTGTGCGCATATTGACAGCCCAATGCATGAGCGCCGAGAAAGCCAGATTGTCCCCAAACGCATCTCTACTACTCTCCCCATTTTCTACGCGCAGAAGACATAATTAGCATGACAAAGCAGCCGAGGACAGCTGATTTGTAATGCAATGAGCATGCCACGAAACGTGCCTTGAAGAGTTGGTGCGCGACGCCCTCACGCGGAGTGCACTGGTATCACTGTATAGAAACAGCTTCATTGTAGTCACAGTGGCTGCTTGGGCCGCAAATGGAGGAAGCGCGCGTGCACCTCTAGACCGGCCGTAGTCAAAAATCAATGCAACTGCTACCATGGACTGTAATGCTCGTAAAGATGGAAGCGCACTGGTCTAGAGCTACCAGACAGCCGCTCCAGCTGTCGTCTTCGGTAAAACTACGCAAAGATGGACACCGTGATGATACCTAACTGCTTATACTTTTACTGTGAGCTAGGACCTTGTGCTATAATTATAGAACAAACCCAAGCATGTGGCTGATACGAGGAAGCTGCTGCAGAAAACAGTGTCCTCAATCACGTGCTTTACTGGTGTAGATGAGCGTGATTCCATCTAAAGGTCCTATGTACTCTTCACACTTTTACCAACTCAAGTAAAGATTCCACAGAACCAAAATACATGGCTTGCATCTACGTTACTTGACGTCACAGCTCGAAGAAGTCGGACATATTGTTTAACAGTGGTGAGACCTAGTTCAGCACTGTCTGACCACACCAGGCGTGTTCCTTTCTCTTTATCTGTATGGTTTACACATACAGCATGCGAAGTTCAGCAAAGGAAACCCCAATGTTTGTGTGTGTAGAAAACATTGTAAAGGGAATTCCGTGCACCCAGCCATACAATTCACGACCGAGTGATTGATTGATATGTGGGGTTTAACGTCCCAAAACCACCATATGATTATGAGAGACGCCGTAGTGGAGGGCTCCGGAAATTTTGACCACCTGGGGTTCTTTAACGTGCACCCACATCTGAGCACACGGGCCTACAACATTTCCGCCTCCATCGGAAATGCAGCCGCCGCATCACGACCGAGTGTGAAAGCGACCACTGCATGCCCTTTCTTGACGTCCAGGTGGCAAGAAAGCGCAACGGCCTGGAGTTCTCCCTTCATAGAAAGCCAACGCACACTGGCCGCTACCTTCAATTCGATTCTTCCCACCCCGCCTGCCACAAGGCCTCGGTTGTGACCACCCTACTTGAGAGAGCCCAGAACTTTTGCTCTAATGACACAGAGCGAAAGACAGAAGAGGCTCGCGTAATTGCTGACCTCAGAAAAAATGGATACACAAAAAACTTCATTCCAGCCGCCACCCGCCGCGCAGAGCAAACAGAGGATACGGAAACCCCAATCAACCTTAATTGGCAGCCCCCCAAAACGCCTACCGATTCCATACGTTCACGGAACCAGCGAGATGTTGGCGCAGATCTTTAAGAAGGAAGGGGTTCGCATCGCGCACGTGCCTTCGTGTACGCTGGGCCGCCTCCTCCCCCACCCGAAAGACCAGCCAACAATGGACAGGAGCCCCGGTGTCGTTTACAAAATTCCATGAGCCAAGTGCCCCGCGTCGTATATCGACGAGACAAATGAGAGCGAAAAATATTCGCCTGCGAGAACACTACAATGCGCATGCGCTGAAATCAGCCCCGGGTTTACATTTGTCCGCCCATTGCAAAAAGTGTGGCTGCGTATTTGATTTTTCGCGCACATCTGTCTTATACAGCCATCATGACATGAAAACTAGAGAGATTGCAGAAGCCTTTTTTATTAAAAAGAATATTGATAGTTGTGTTAGTTCACCGTCTGTATCACTGTTAGATTGTGAAATATTGTTTCTGGACAACACCTGATCAACGTGGAATTTTCTCCCCAGTTGTTTCCCTTTCTCTTCTTTCTGGTATATAATTTCTTCTCTGAATAAACTGAGTTTCAGTCTGCGCTTGTTTGTCTCTTCTCTTGTGTCCCGTTGGTTTGCGCTTCAAATGATTCCATTATGAATTTGTACAAACTAGCCCGCCTGTCAACCCTGATTGATAGATATGTGGGGTTTAACGTCCCAAAACCACCATATGATTATGAGAGACGGCGTAGTAGAGGGCTCCGGAAATTTCGACCACCTGGGGTTCTTTAACGTGCACCCAAATCTGAGTACACGGGCCTACAACATTTCCGCCAGTCAACCCCATTGGGATATAAATACTTGACGTCTCGCCTCTGCCAAGACGCGCTTAAAATCGTTTTGGTATTCTGAAACAAATGTCTGGCTCGAGTGATCACCCTATGCGGACACAGTTTTTGATCTCTGTGAATTGCCTCAGTTTTTACAATTTGGCACAGTCACTCTCTAGTGGAAACATACCTTCTAGAGTTTTGAGCTGCCTTCTATGTCCGAGCATCCACAATAACTCAATAAAACTGCAGAATAAGCTGGATGAGATGCTAGATGTGGGGCACCTCAATGAGGTTCATGAAATGATTGTTGCTTGTGAAGCCCTCCCTGACCACGGTGATCTCATTGGACACAAAGTGACTCCCGGATCACTTATTACGTCAGTAGCTATGTGGCCCGGGAGATGGTGAAAAAGATGAAGTGCAACGAATGTAGCAGGTTTTTACTTCACTCTGAGAATTTCAGTTGCCTCCGGCAGAATCATGCCTCAAACGTTAGACAGAGGTGGCCTTCTATACCCGAAAGACCTGGTCAAAGCTATGGAAGATGCATTCACCTGTTGCTTCAGTTTCAACAAGTTGAAAAGTGACAGCATAAAGCATAACAGACCTTATCTCTTGTCTGTCTGTGAAGAGGTTAAATATTGTCGGCTGAGAACACCCCAAACTGGAAGTGACAAATCAGATAATTAGATTAATTACACTGATGAGAATACATTCTGTCGTTGCTGGAGAAAATGCTTCCAATTAAAAAAAGAGAAAAACAAAGTTCTTGAAGTTGAGAAGTAAATGTCATAATGTTAACTCAGTGAACAGAGTTTTATTTTATGTTATTGCACATTACTCACACTGTGTTGTTTCTTGTGATTTTACTATTCTCTTGTTCAGAATTTTGCAAATCTCCAATTGACAATTGTGATGTTAATGTCTGGCTGTGTTTCACATATGCAGAAATAATTTTTTTCGTGAACTGGTTTGTAACTGTATTTATGTTTGCCAATCAATTCTCAATGTCATGTGTGTATGTATGCCCATTGTATCATAGTATATTTACTGTCCTTTTTAGTTGCCTTATTCACTTGCTTTATCTGAGTTTCGTATAACTTATAGTTCTCTCGAATCTTAATGCATATGTTGTGTTTATTTTTCATGCTGTTTTTTGCTTTCGTGAACATAAATGTCTTGTTTGTAAAATTAGACCTTGACTGCACAAGTCATAAAAGTAACGGTTGCCGATACCTTTACCTGCATTGAGACATCGCCGAGAACACTGCGGCATTAAGTGAAAACTGCACGGACTTTGTTTTAGTGTCAAGCTCACGACAAATCATCTGATTCTCTATCTTCTAAGCTTCATAGCTGATAAACTAAAAAGTGAGAAAACACGTAGTTTTCAGTGCCAATACACGCTTGTTACAATCCACAGGGCAGCGTGGAATATTTGCAACAAAAAACAACTGATATGCGCATGCAGACGCGAGGAGGGCCATCTCGAAAGCGACCACAGCGCCACCGCATCCGGATGAATTCTCGCTCGCTCTCCGGTGCGCCGATGCTGACACCTCTCCTTCTAGCCACCATAGTCACGTGTCGTGCTGCACTTAACGAAGTAAATTAAAACAACCGTACAACACCCCATTGAGAGTGGCTTCCATTTACCTGGGTGTGATTACATTACATCTCCAGACTTTTTTTTTTTTTGCGAGGCTATGCAGTTTCCATTTCCACGCACACTGAAACAGACCGAGGTTATCGCATGGTGTCACCTGTACTGAAGTAACGATGCACTGTACAACCGCGGCCACGTCTATGTAGAGCGCTCGAGCAGCCGAATTTTGCTCGGGGGGCCAAAACCCTGAGGCAGTTTCAGGCTCTGAAGGGGTGTATCAGGTGCATGCACGACCTAGTTGTCGGGCTGACGACGACAGAGCCTTATACTGCCCCAAGGTTTCACCCCGCAGAGCAAAACCCGGCTGTTCGCGTGCTCTACACAAACGTGGCCGCGGCTGTACCATGACACAGAGCCCCGCTGGCGTGCAGAGAGCACACACGTATGTGTCACGAAATTGATAGAGCGACTCTGACCGGATTGGAGCGAGGTATCGGCTTGCCGTCGCACTTGAGAAGTATCCTCTGCGCCGTGTGTTCGTCAATGAACTCGAGGAATCCGTAGCCCAGAGGAAGCCTGCGAATGAATAATGAAAAAAGAAGCACAGGCGAGCCGTTGAGCCCCTAGACTGGGTCTGGTGCTTATTCGGCGGGGTTGAGTGGGGCCACTTACCCGGTTAACTTATTCGTGATGATTTTGGTGGACAAGCAAGTTTCCCCCATCACGGCGAAGGCTTGCTTCAAGAATGCATCATCCATGTAAGGCTCAATCTGGCAAGAACATAGCAGCGCGACTCCTAGACCCCTCCTCAACCGTCGGTCAAATCACACCAAGCTCGCTATTTGGCAAGCGTACGCTCAACTGCAAGCTAACCTCCGTTCCCATTGCTCATGCTAAGCCTATTGCGGCGCTACTTCGCGACTCAAAAATCGTAGCGAACTCAAAAATCAACTTACGTCGCCAATCCACAGCGTCCCTCTAGACATAGTGACTTCTTCGAGTCGCTGATCTTGCAGTCATTAATAAACGGCTTACATTTATTATATTACTGTGTTTCAACAACGTACCTCATTCGCACCAGTTTGGAAAATACTCAATGTTGCCAGCAGGGTTGCCAGATCAAGTCAACGCCTCCTCTAGAAAGATGCCTGCCGCACAGAGTTTCCCAAAATTAACTAGAGGCATAGCCTCCTATAAAGTATATAGGAGGCTATGCTAGAGGGCACTCTGGCGTTGCGATCGTTCAGCGACCATGGAAATGATGGGTAGTCACGGAGGAAGGAAAGGTTTCTCCGTGTGGGTACAGTGTACTGTAGTGCGGGTATGGTGGCTAGCACGTCCTTCCTCCGTGGTGGCTAGCCACCATGATGGGTAGTACCATGGAGGCACGGAGGAAGGAAAAACCTTTCCTTCCTCCGTGCACGGAGGAAAGAAAGGCCTTTCCTTCCTCCATGGGTAGTACCAAAAAAACGTTGGGTAGTACCACGACCGGCTTTATAAATAGCCGGTCGTGGTACTACCCAACCTATTTATAAAGCCGGTCGTGGGTAGTACACACATTTGCCTAGTCTTCGTACTTGTGGGCGGCGAATCGTACTTGCGGCTCCGTTTATTGCTGTGTTTCGGTTTTGTTTTGAAAGGAAGATTGAACCCTTTTGGACTTCGTGAGCCAATTTGGAAAGTAAGTCTAAAAAATTAAAAAGGTGAAGCGCAACCGCTGAACATTTGCTAATACTTGTTTCGTAAGAAAACAGCTCCAAGCCACACGAACATACACGGAGCCAAAAGCAGGCCAGAAGTACTAATATGAGACAAATGTGTGTACTACCCACACGGAGTAAGGAAAGGTGTGACTACCCATCATTGCCATGCTCGCTGAAGCGCCGTGTGTTGCAGCTCGCATAGACACTAGCGCCAGAGTTCCCTCTACAACATTTCCGCCTCCTACATTTCCTACAACATTTCCGCCTCCATCGGAAATGCAGCCGCTGCAGCCGGGATTTGAACCCGCGACCTGCGGGTCAGTAGCCGAGTACCTTAGCCACTAGACCACCGCGGCGGGGCCCTTTTTTTTTCTCAAAATAAGCATGCGTAATTATCGATCACATGCGGTTGGTGAGCCGCAATACAAGGTCGCAGTACGTGAATATTAAGCATGAACGAATGTTTCAACTATCTTCTACATGAATTTAAATTTTGCGGAATGGCTTGCAGGCGTCACTGAAACCACAACGTTGGAGCACCAGTATTTTGACCCCGATGCGCCTACGGAGGTCCACACCAATGCCAGTGGTGTCGGTCTTGGTGCTGTATTGGCTCAACGAAAACCAGGATACCATTAATACATGGTCGCTTACGCGAGTCGTACCCTCGAGAAAGCCGAGTGGAATTATTCCGTCACGAAGAAACAGTGCCTCGCAATTGTCTGGGCTTTGACGAAGTTCCTCCCATACCTTTATGGCCGCCCTTTCGAAGTCGTCACGGACCACCACGCTCTATGCTGGCTATCATCGCTCAAAGACCCGTCGAGGCGCCTTGGTCGTTGGGCGCTTCGCCTACAGGAATACGACATTCGTGTTGTATACCGATCCGGCCGCAAGCACTCCGACGCTGATGCGCTATCCCGCTCGCCGGTACCCGGCTGGCCCAACCTCCTCGTCACCTTCTTCAGCTGTCATAACACCAATCGACTTCACAGACATGGCATCAGAACGAGACGAAGATGTGTGGATTTCCCAACTCCTCGCCTTTCCGACTGATCCGTTAGCTAATTTGGTCTCAAGAACTATCCTCCGTCAAGTCACACATTTCTCTATTCGAGACAACCTCCTCTATTGGCGGAATTACACGTCTGAAGGTCGGAGGTAGCTGTTAGTGATACCCAACCACATGCGCTCGGAAATCTGTACAGCTTTCCACAACGACCCGCAAAGCGTTCACGCCGGCGCTCTGAAAACGTACAACCGTTTACGTCAGTGGTACTACTGGCGCGGCATGTACACATTTGTTCACAAGTATGTACGTGCTTGTACTGCATGCCAGCGACGTAAAGCCCCACCTCAACGCCCTGTCGGTACACTTCAGCCTCTGCCTTGTCCAGCGCGTCCATTTGACCGCATCGGTATCGACTTATACGGACCACTTCCCACGTCGTCTTCTGGAAATAGGTGGATAATTGTCGGCGCGGACCACCTCACGCGTTACGCGGAGACGGCAGCACTACCCGCAGCAACCGCGAGGGAAGTTGCGTTTTTCATCTTGTGCAACTTCGTTCTCCGCCATGGTGCTCCCCGCGAACTTTTGAGCGACCGGAGGCGTGTTTTCTTGTCTGACGCCATTCAAGCCTTGCTCGCTCAGTGCAACATGGTTCATCGCATGACGACAGCATATCACCCGCAGACGAATGGCATCACAGAACGATTTAATTGCACTCTCGGTGATATGTGGACGATGTACACAGCTTCAGATCAGACCGATTTGGACACTGTCCTTCCATTTGTCACGTATGCGTATAACACCGCTACGCATGCGACAACAGGGTTTTCCCCTTTCTTTCTGTTGTACGGACGCGAACCATTGTGCACGCTGGACACTATCCTCCCATACACGCCTGACTCCTCTGAGTACACTGAGATTTCTGATGTGGCCAGGTATGCAGAAGATTGCAGATGATTGGCCCGTTCACTGACAACCGAGGACCAAGACCACTAGAAGCTACGGCATGACACCGACCGACATCTCTCTACTTTCACGACAGGTGCTCTCGTTTGACTCTAGATTCCACCGAGCACTCCTGGCCTTTCATCGAAATTACTGGCACGATACCACGGGCCCTACCGCATTCTCACCCGTACGTAACCAGTCAATTATGAGATTGAGCATTTGACACAGTCTCATGACTTACGCCGTCGTGGCCGAGAAATTGTGCATGTGAGTCGCCTGAAGCCGTATTATGACCCCGCTATAGTGACTACGGCTTAAGTCGCCAGGTTGGCTACGCTATTCACCGGGGGCCAATGTAAGGAACTATGCGAACGACGATGAAACAGCAAGAAATGGCAAGCCACAGCGTTGGTGCACACGCGCGACCCGAGCTTGCGCTTGTTTTGTATTTTCGGCCTGTTGACGTGCCTCGCTTTTCTGGCGTTCCTCGGCCTTCCAGTAGGTCTATACGTAAATAAACTACGTGACACTGCATTAAATTAGACCCCCAAACCCTTATTGTTGCCTTGTAGAACAACAGTGACATGCACTATTGACCCGCATCCCGTTGCAATTGTTACCAGAGCAAAGCGCACCGCCACTCAACTCTCCCACTCCTCTATCGGTGATGATAAGCCCTGATCTGACAGCAGCCCAGAGTAAAGAACTACTGCATTTATTCAACAGACATCGCTCTTTGTTTGACGTTCATTCTGCTGTCCTTGGTATGACAACTTCGGCGACTCACCAAATTCAGACTGACGGCTCCTGAATTATTCACCGGCGCCCATACCGCGTGTCTCTTATAGAAAGGAAGATAATCGAGAAAAACGTCTCAGACATGCTTCGACGTAATATCATATGTCCTTCTTCAAGTCTATGGTCTTTGCCAGTTGTTTTGGTGCAAAAGAAAGACAGAAGAGTACGTTTTTGCGTTAATTACCGGGCACTGAACAAAATAACGCGCAAAGATGTTTACCCTCTCCCACGAATCGACGAAGCGCTAGATTCGTTGCAATGTGCAGAGTATTTTTTCAGCCTAGATCTGCGATTGCGGTACTGGCAAATACCAGTGTCCGAATCTGACAAAGAGAAGACGGCTTTTGCCACCCAGATGGGCTATATGAATTTAATGTAATGCCTTTCGGACTTTGTAACATGCCTGCTACCTTCGAACGTATGATCGATAGCGTACTGCGTGGCCTGAAGTGGAAAACCTGCTTGTGCTACCTCGACGACATCGTAGTGTTTTCGTCTACCTTTTCGCAACATCTGCAACATCTCGAAGAAGTCCTAGGTTGCCTTACAAAAGATGGTTTACAGCTGAATACGAAAAAATGCACCTTCGCAAGCAAGACGATCAAAGTTTCTAGGGCACTTAGTGAGCAAAGACTGTATTCGACCGGACCCTAAAAAGCTTGCCGCCGTCCTTGAGTTTTCCCGTCTGTTGCGTCAAAAAGACCTGCGCAGTTTTCTCGGCTTGGCATCCTACTTTCGGCGCTTCATACGCGATTTCGCAAGGCTCGCATTTACGCTCCGTGAACTGCTCGCAAGTAACACGGAATTCGTCTGGTCTGAAGACTGTGAAAAGGCTTTCCTGACGTTGAAGCAAGCCCTGACATCGGACCCGGTACTATGCACTTCGATCCAGGTGCACCCACCATTCTTCACACTGACGCCAGTAGTCATGGTCTCAGTGCCGCTCTACTGCAGCGTGACAACACAGCACGCGAACGTGTCATCACTTACGCCAGTCGCGCTTTGACTGCTGCCGAGAAAAATTACACAATAACCGAACAAGAGTGTTTTGCTGTTGTATAGGCATTACAAAAATTTCGTGCATACCTCTACGACCGCCACTTCACAGTCGTCGCCGACAACTGCGCATTGTGCTGGCTTTCGTCGCTAAAGAACTTATCGGGTCGCCTTGGTCGCTGGGTGCTTCGTTTACAAGAGCACAACTTTGATGTCGTCTACAGGTCTGGTAAAAAGCACCGAGATGCTGATGCTCTCTCTTGCTGCCCTCTACCCAACCGTAATAGCCCACTGTCTCCCATTTTCACCGTGGCATTACCCATCGCGGGTCTCAGTTGGCTAAGATCCCGCCGCCCATCTTTCCTTGTGTCATATCAACGCATTGACCTTTACTGCCGCTCCATAATAGCATGCTTAGAAGGCACATCCCCTCCTCCAAACGCCCAACGAAGTCGGGCGTTCGGAGGAGCAGATGTGCTTTTTTAGCGGCTATCAGCACGTGCCTTCTAAGCGGCTCTCAGGAGGACATCTCTGCTATCACAAAACGTACGACAAAATATGCAGTCTGTTCACCTGGCCTGGCCTCTCATCCGCCATTGCCAAGTATGTTTCTTCGTGTGCCTTATGTCAACAACGGAAACGACCCACTACTGCTCCTTCCGGCTTTCTCCAACTTCTTCCTTGTCCCGTTTTGCCATTCGAAGTCATCGCGATAGACTTGTACGGCCCCCTTCCCATGACCTAAAATGGAAATTTTTACGCCACAGAGCTCCACGTGTTCTGCTCAGTGACCGCGGCAAGGTCTTTCTTTCCTCTATTGTATCTGAGGTTCTACACGCCGCCAACACCATCCACAAGACAACTTCTACTTATCATCCACAAACAAATGGCTTGACGAAACGCTTTCATCGTACCCTCTCGGACATGATTGCCATGTACGTCAACCCTGACCACACGAACTGGGATGCCATTTTGCCATTCGCAACGTTCGCCTTCAATACAGCTAAGCAATGCACCACCAGTTTTTCTCCCTATTTTCTGGCCCATGGGCCCTCTCCAAGTGTAACTCTGGACGTCTCCTTCCTTTCGGCTCTGGCTATCTCGGCAGGCCCTTTATCCACATAATTTTTGTCTCGCCTCGAGCACTGCTGTCATCTGGCCCGAATCAACACCGGCATCTCTCAGGAAGCTCGCTACGACTAAACTCACCGTGCTGTCACCTTTTCTCAGGGAGACGAAGTTCTTCTCTGGACTCTCGTGCGTGTGCCTGGCTTATGTGCAAAATTACTCAGTTGTATTATAGGACCTTATATGGTGATTGAACAAACGTCCCTCGTTGATTACCGTATCTCACCACTTAACCCTCCCTCCGACTATCGTTGTCGTGCAACAGAAATTGTGCACGTTTCTCAACTGAAGCTGTATACCCAATGCAATTCTTAATGTCTTTCGCGCGGCCAGGAGGCGGCTTCCAGCGTGACGGGGAATTAGTGTGAGCGTCGTCACCGACTCCTCTTTATCAATTTGACGTGTCATCATTATTTGTACAATTCCTCATCTGTAGATTGATATGTGGGGTTTAACGTCCCAAAACCACCATATGATTATGAGAGACGCCGTAGTGGAGGGCTCCGGAAATTTAGACCACCTGGGGTTCTTTAACATGCACCCAAATCTGAGCACACGGGCCTACAACATTTCCGCCTCCATCGGAAATGCAGCCGCCGCAGCCAGGATTCGAACCCGCGACGTGCGGGTCTGTAGCCAAGTACCTTAGCCACTAGACCACCGCGGCGGGGCAATTCCTCATCTGTAGATACCATCATCAGTGTGTGCCAGCTCGAGCTCGTCTCGAGTAAAGCTCTTCCTCATAATATCTATGTTTGCCAATTTCCAAAGAACGCAACTCCTTGGATGCTTCATGGCACCAAAGGACCAACCTGCAACAGCACAGGTATCACTGTTAAAGCGAGAACAAACACATAGTGCACCCACAAACACTTCTTGCCTTGGCATCAACCAATCTTGCACATACAATTTTGCATGTAATTACTTTATTTCTGTCATTGAAATAAAGATATGGCTCATTTCTATAATTACATACATCGTTTGAATGAAAGCACGAAAGGGTTCAAGAGGCTTATTTCTTTTTAGAGAAAAAAAAAAAGCTTAGCAGATGTTATGTGTAGTAAATGGAGCACAAATGGAAATTCAGGCTTATGTTACTTCAACGGGATGTGAAACCGCAATAATCACATAAGTCAACGCAGACCTTGCCGTTCACCATTTTTCAGTGGGCATGCACTGTGAGAAAGGCAAAGAGTGTATCCCAGCACATGATTCTGCTTCTGTGATACACGCTGGAAGATAACAAAGAAAAATGGAGATAGAAAAGTCTCTCGAAAGTCAAAGTGCAGTTGAGGCATGTGTCAGCAATGCTTGTATTTTACTGTCTAAAAAAAGAAGCGCACTATCTGTGCAAGCAAAAACTAGATATGTGCGCGTAGTAAATATAGGCAGCAGTAAAATCCAGCATGAAAAATACTTCGTCCGTGACGTGGCACTTGCTTTATATAAGATAACATCTCAACTAACTACATCAATTAGTATCTTATATTCCCATCTACGCACTTCTGCCATTTCTTCGACAGGGTATATACTGCCACTTCTACTAGTTTTTGGACAGAGTATATACTTCTGTATGGCATGTGACAAAACTAAGGATTCACAGTTGTTTGGCAACGTTGCATCAAAAATTGGATACTCTAGAACCCAGGAATATGTGTGTCAATTACAGAGTCCTATGCATGGAAGACATTTCCAGAATCTTTAAAAGGAAAACCCTAATGAGGTAGCTCTTTTCCCAATATTGATCTGCATGCTCTCCAAAACTACCCCCTGGGTCAATTAAAAGTCAGCAGTAGAAACTCACCTGCTAATGCAAGTTACCAAAAACATGCAGCCTTTGCAAGCAAATAAAAAAAAAACGTTTTAACAGTAGGACATGAACCCTTGTCTTGTACCAAAGCTTCATGCTCAAATCACATCCCAGGCTAAGCATGTCATGAGGTGAGAAAGAAAAAAACTAACTTCTGGCACACAAGCACATGCAAAAATAATCTTGCTGTGTGTTACACAACGATGAATTTCTTTGGTGATTTCAGAGCATCTATATGTTCGAGAAAATTTCATAAGTTGTGTCTTAATTTTTGCATACACTCATCTCGAAAACATATAAAAAATTCAAGTCCAGCAATTTTCACACTTCCTTGCAATTTTTGGTGCCATATTACGTGTGTATTGGTCAGTAATACTACCCAATCTCCGTCACCTGTCATCCTTTTTGAACATTATATGATCACACTCCCCTTTTGTTTACATAACTTTCCTGCTCCTAAATCTCATTATCACTTTTCAATACAAATGCTTTATACATGTTTATGTTCGCATGAATACATTTCTTTGTGTTCAGGCATATCAAAAGCACTATGAAAACATCAATTTATCTATGTAAATCTAAAGAGATAACAAGAGAACACAGGTTTAGTTCTGTCAACATTTTATTGTGTTCTTTGATATCCCTATTTACACTCCTGTATTATCACCCGATGATTCTTACAGGCGTAGTTCAAGCAAACGCACACATACAAATTTCACTTCTTAGATTCAATTGGATGATAAACTTACACAATGAATAAAGGAGTATGGTTAAATACTGCCCACTAAAAAATGGTCACTGATTATTTTGCAGAGAAAGTAATCACCTTATGTACCTTTAATGTGCCAAACAATACTAAACAAAACTATGCTGTCCACATTCATTGCAAACATAACCTTCAACTTCTTCGCTTGTGTTGAAAGTAACCACGACAGACGCCACTGCAAGCAACACGGTAAAGGAAACGCAAAAGGCGAAGAATTTCAAAACCTTATCAGCAAGTGGAAATCAACAGCAACGACAAAACATCAATCAACAAAACCCCACAAAAAAATATCTGCAAGCCTCTAATCTTTAGGGCCCCTTGTCTGCATCACGGTAGGACCATGTGTAAATTAAATGTGGTCAGGGCGAAAATTAGGGACTGCAGTTGCCCCAGACTAAGAGGCATTGCCTTATGTTGGCGTGCATGTGATCTTTGAGGCGCTTCTTTCAAACAGGATGGATTGCCATAAAAACAGGAAAAGGGATGGTCTTTTGTTGAGTCCGTGTAAGCTTGCTACATTCAGTAACATAAAAGAGACGCTACCATCACTCATGTAAACAAACACTGTTGCTGTTACCACCTCCTGCTCATCAGCACAACTACTCCACGAGTCCTGGCTAGTTCCAGTTTTATGGGCAGACCCTGACCACATCGGGTGACTCTGCCTATAACTCTCTTTTACGACTTCCCATCCCTTCCACCATTGTGCCATTCTACAGGGCGACTTGCAGAATGATGCTCCTTACCTAACCTCAAATAATAACTATAACCTGAACAAACTTTTCCCTCTCATTCTACCTACCTTCCTTCAAAGAAAGCCTGCAGGTGGTTCACTTTTACGTTAGCACTATTTCCTTGTAAAGGATGCATTGAAATGGATATCCAACATGTGAAAATCAATATCTTGCAAAAAACTCGAGCATTTAAAACCCGTTTGATGCCCTTAGGAAGTTACGTTACCCCTTTGAAACCTACAAAACCTCCACTTTCCCCCCACAAAAAAAAAAAAAAACAAATGCCACTCACAATTAAGTCATCTTCTTTTCATGGCAATAAAGCATGTGATCTCCAAGTTCCTTTTTTCGGGTAAAAAATTCAGGGCACAAGACACAGGAAAAGGGTCGCTTTTTGGAATGGATTGCCATGTGCCGAGCTAGCGTGGTTTTGCTACGAAAGGATATACTGCATTGGTCACAGGAAAAGGGACGCTCTCCTGTGTGGGTGCCCATGTGTCTAACAAGAGGTGCCTCCTGCGAAAACGACGCGTCACACTGGTCACACGAAAAGGGACGCTCCCCCGTATGAGCGCGCATGTGCTTCTTAAGGACTGTACTGTGTCTAAATGATGCATTGCAGTGAAGACAGGAATAAGGACGTTCTCCTGTATGGGTGCGCATGTGGACCATGAGAGACTTTCTGAGCGAAAAGGATGCATCACAGTGAATACAGGAATAGGGACGCTCTCCTGTGTGGGTGCGCATGTGGGCCTTGAGGGCCCCACTGCGTGAAAAAGATGCACCGCAGTGAATACAAGAATAGGGACGTTCTCCAGTGTGGGTGCGCAAATGAGCCACGAGCGTGCTCTTGTCACTGAATGCAGCTGGACACAAGTGGCACGAGAAGGGCTGCTCGCCTGTGTGGGTGCGAAGATGTCTCCTGAGATTTGCTTTTATTTTTGTCACATAGCTGCACTGCGGGCAGGAATGCAGTTTCACTTGTGCTGACACCCATGAAGGGGAGTGCTTCGGGGATGCCTCCAACGACGAGGACTCTGCAACGTCATAGAAAGCATAGGAAGGCAACGCTTACCACGTGTCACGCACTATGTGGCCGTGCACTATTTGACTTCATATGACTACCTAACTATATAGCAGGAGCCACAGGCCATCAGGAAGTTATGGTCATTTAAATTGTGATACTTTTGGCCTCCTCATAGCCTACCGATAGATGTTACAATATGCCTAACTATAAATGTTTCTGAAAAGGGAACACTGCATCGACCCTGTGTCTCTCACAAGTTTTTGCATCTCTGCGAAATAATTACTTCAAGATGTGCACGACAACACCTGCTGCTAGCTCATCAAAATTTGATTCTGTAGCTACATAAACAGCGAGAAAGCTTTACATGTATGCTGCTGCAATAAGCACAGACCGTTAAACTAAATAGTAAAGTAGTTTGCTTGCACAGAAGAATTAGTGCAATTGAAAAAAGCAAAAGCATCACTTCACATTTGAACAAACAAGGTGTAAGGGGTAACGTGTGACAGCAGAACTTAATATAAAACAACCTAAAAAATACAACACAACAACAAAGCACTCCAAACAAAAAATAACATCAGTTTTAACTTCACTTCACCTCCTCATTTGCTATCCAGGCTTCGCTTCAATTGACACTTCCACTATGCCAGACCTATGTCACTGTACACTTTATTGATGATGTTATTGACGACAATCAATTATGCTTTAGTGTAATGGGTGGTTCCTTGGAACAAGTGCGTACCTAATATGCCCACTTATTTAATATTCACATGCTGTGGTACTTGCTGCAACTTTACACATTTTCCATGCAATATTGTGTGTGCTGCAATTCCTCGCATTATGTATCAGCTGGATAGTTCTTCCTTTTGAAAAGTGTTATAAGCTTTAACGATGCATATGCACCATCGAAATTTAGATAAAACAAGCTAATTAACACTATTGCATTAATAATAATGATAGCTTTCTAACCATGGCAATGTATCGGTCCCTTTCATGACTATAAATGTGTAGACACTCCATTTTATTGCAGCATAATACTCACTATCCTCAACTAAAATCATAGCTATTTGTGAAAGTCACATTTGTAAAGCTGTATTCCGAAGCCTAAATTATTGATTTACTTTTCACTGTGCAATGAATTGATCAACTTAAAAGTGGCACATGCATTTTGGGCATTACAGTTTTCATGTCATGACATATCAAGTGCACCAACTTGCATAGAAAATCAGTAAAAAAATAAAAAAATTTAGCTGCAATAAAATATTTAAAATGTTCACGATATAAAAGTGAAGAGCCACTATAGAGTGTTACAATAACTAGTCTACAAGACTTTTTTTTAAGTTACAGTGGCACACACATTTGAACTTTCATACAGATACAATATTATTCTTAGCAAACTATTTAGCCTAAAGCAATGCTTTGAAAGCACAGGTCAAATTTATGCATAAAATTGTAAGAAAACCCGCTCTTCTCTAAAAATATCCAATACACCAAAAAAGCAAAAAAGGAATGTCCAATTTCGCAACACTCAATACCACCGGTCCAACGGTGGAACCAATGTTTGCTGCTATATCATCGTCACAATTGTGAGTTCATGACAAATTATGCTGAAGTGATACCAAAAACAGAAAATCAACTTCTAAACAAAAAAAGAAGCTGTCAATATCTATATTTGCCAAATTTCCAATGCAGGCAACATCTTGGATGCTTTATAGGACCAAAGGAACAACCTGCAACAGCACAGGTATCACTGTTAAAGCGAGAACAAACACACAGTGAACCTACACATGCTTCTTGTGTCGGCATCAATCAATCTTTCACATACAAAACTACCTGTAATCATTTGCATTTTTGTCAATTCAATCAAACTATTGCTAATTACAGTAACTAATTACATGCATATAGTTTGAACAGCACAAAAGGGTTCGAGAAGCTTATTTCTTTTTAGACAAAAAAAAATCAAAGCTTAGCAGACGTAATGTGTCGTAATCGGAGCACAAATGGAAATTCAGGCTCATGTTATTTCAACGGGATGTGAAACTGCAATAATCACATAAGTCAACGGAGACACTGCCGTTTGCCATTTAGCAGTGGGGATGCAGTGTGAAAAAGGCAAAGCTGGTATCCCAGCATATTACTCTGCTTCTCTGGTAAACGCTGGAGGACAACAAAGAAGAATAGAGATAGCTGAGGCTCTCGAACCTTAAAGGGCAGTTGAGGCACGTGTCAGCAATCCATGTATTTCAGTGTCTCAAAAAACAGGCGCACTATCTGTGCAAGCAAAAAACAGATATGTGCGGGCAGTACATATTAACAGCGGTGCAATTCATCCGAAAAATACTTTGTCCGGGATTTGGCACTTGTTTTACACAAAATAATGTTTTAATTGACTATATCAACTAACTATATTAATTTGATATCTTATAATTCCCATCTAGGCACTTGTGCCATATCTTTGGCATTAAACAGTGTATATACTTTTATAAGACGTGCCACAAAAATAAGGAATCAGAGTTCTTTGGCAAGGTTGTATCAACAATTGCGTGCTCAAGCACCCAGGACCATGTGCGTAAATTACAGTCCTATGCATGGAAGGCATTTACAGAATTTTTAAAAGAAAAGCCCTAATGAGCGAGCTCTTTTACCAATATTGATCTGCATGCTCTCAAAAACTGCCTGTTGGGTAAATGAAACGTCAGCGGTATGAACAAACCTGCAAATGCGAGTCACCAAAAACATGCAGCCTTTGCAAGTGAACAAATAAACCTTTTTAACAGTAGGACATGAGTCCTTGTCTTGTACCAAAGCTCCAAGCTCAAAACACATTACAGGCTATACGTCTCACGAGGTGGGAAAAAACTCGGACTTATAGCAAGCAAGCACATGCATAACTAAGCTTACCGCGCGTTACACAATTCTGACGGCTTTCTTTGGGAATTCCAGAGAATATATATCTTTGGGAAAACTTCATAAGTTGTGGTTGGTCCTATTTTTTGCATACACTCACCTTGAAAACATGCAAAATTCAAGTCCAGTAAAATTTACACGTTTTCCTGCAATTTTCCTGTGCCCAGTGTTGTCCTATCACGTGTTTATTGATTAGCATACTACCCTATTTTTGTCACAAGTTGTACTTTTTGAACATTACTAGCACCGCACTCTCTTTTACAGCGAAATCTGTTAAAAAGTTAAGCTCGGGTCACGCACAGATGTCCGCCACTGCCGCCGGTGTCCGTAACCACATTGCGCGAAATCAGAAAAATCTAGCACCAATGACACAGTGGAGCTCGAACTCGGGTCCGCTGGTTGCCAGCCCAGTATTCTACCACTGAGCTACGCCGGTGCTTGTGAGTAATTCGCAAACTTGCCTTAGGCAGGCTTGATGTCGGGAAATCAATCACCTTTATATGACTTTTAAAGCATTTCAAAACAGTGAAATAATAACCAGTCATCGCACAATGCGAATAGCGTAACGAGTGGGTCGTCCAATACTCCAACCCATTACAAAAGCTTGTTTTCGTTCAGCTATAAACAGTGGTGGTGGATACTCACTTCAGGCATAATTCCTCACCGTCGTCAGCCAGTGCATAAACAATTGGCACAAAACTCCTTGCAAGTGTTTAGTGGATACCACACTTCTCGCAAGAATGACGAAAAATAGCATAGCGAATGCCGACCAACTATCTAAAAGTTTATTATTAATGCCCTAGTGGGTATCAAGCAAGTGTGCTTGCAGTAGTTACCCATTGAGTGTTTTAAATTAAAAGACTCTGGAAGGCCGTTCTTCTGGCTTTCTCTGTGACTGCGCTGCACCTTCCACGCAGGCTTGGAGTTTTTTTGTTTGCATAACTTTTTTGCTGTTAAAATTTCATTATCACTTCTCGATGTGCATGCTTTATACCTACTTACGTTTGCAGGAGTACATTTCTTTCGCGTTCATGTCTTTAGGCATCTCTTAATAATTTTGAAAATGTCAATTTATCTCTGTGAAGTTCTAATGCATTAGCTGTGCTAGGCCAGTTCCTATTTTTTCGATATTCTTCTCAGTCTGACAGTCCCTATCGCTCTCCTGGGCTTCGCACTTCACCCAAAATGACCTGGAGGCTCCCGTCCATTTGAAGAAACACATGAAGCGGTCTTCTAGGCGCGCTGCGCCGTACTCATCTCGACACGGAACATCACCGCCATATGCACTCGATGCCGCATCTATGGCAGCGGTGGCAAGTACTACTCCTGCAGCCTCTGTGGCGGAAACTACAGACGATGACCCCTTAAACAAGCGACTGGCACGATGAGCAGGACAGCTCCGATCCTTCGGAGGAAAATGGAGAGGATATGAACCAAGCGCCCTTCACGGTTGTGTCCTACAAAAAAAAAAAAGAGGTACTGGTGTTTCTGTCGTCTTCCGACCTACTGTGGAAGGCGGAATACCTATGGAAGGTCAACTCTAACATTGTGGCATCAGCGGTTGTAACGTCGGCCCAAGAGAAAGTTCTTAACCATCGCCTCAACAAGGATGGAAGCTTGGTGGTTACAGTGTCAACCCTACCCGCTGCAAACCTTTTGCTCACTGTGACTGAACTGGCTGGCGTAGCTGTAGAAGCCCGAGTTCCGTACTCATACACGGCGAACTATGGGAAAATACAAGATGTCCCTCTGAGCAACTCAAATGAAGAACTACAAGACTATCTATGGAATCAAGGAGTCGTTTCAGCGAGGAGGCTCACCACCTTCACACCCGAAGAGGGAGGAAAAGTCAAAGAAGTACGTCATCAGTCTGTCATTTTGGAAATTAGCAAGGATTCACCGCTGCCTAAAATGAGTTACGCTTGGCTTCTGTAGTTACCCGGTTGCCGAATACAATGGGACAGCTACACAGTGTTACAAGTGTCAAAGGCATGGTCACATATCGAGACACTGCACAGGCCCAGTGCGCTGCAAAGTGTGTGCTGGGCCTCACTCGCACAAGGAATGCACGTCAAGAGCACAGCCTAAATGTGCAAACTGCGGTGGCCCACACCCGGCCTCATATGGAGGATGCATAAAAAAGAAGGCTGCTACACTTGCACGCACGTTGGAGCAAGCACAAGGGAAAACCACCAAAGCGGAACGAACCACCGCCTAGCTCTGATGTGGTATTCACGAGTATGAAAGACGCCTCCCAGGAACAACCACCACAAAGCCAAAAGACATCTGCTAACACGTACGCAGATGTTACTAAAATGAAACGTGGGAAATCCATGGGCCTTGTCGTCCTTCATCAAAATCATCGCAACGTAGCCTCACAAGATCCACCAAGCCAGCACTACCGTCACCAGTCTCAGTCGCTGCAACACGACAAGGAGATCTCTGAGAGACAGCAACACGTAAACACCGATCAAGATGTAACACGCATACTGATTCCTATGTTGTTTGCAGCCCTCAAAGCGCTTGTTCGCTGCAAATCCGTCATCAAGAAGTTTTCAGACGTAGAAGCAATCCTTGCAATGGAGCCCCTGTTGTCAACGTCCTACGCACAGCAGGGGCGCATTTCTTCACAGTAAGCAATCATGGCTTCCCCAACGACATCGCCCCCTGAACTGAATACATAAAATATTTAGCACATCCACCATATTCCAGTGGAACGCTCGCAGGCTTCACTCAAAGCTTCAGATTTACAACAGCTGGTACGAGCGTACCAATTCCCTTTCATCGTCATCTCTGAATCACGAGTCGGACCACATTTCAGAATGAACAGGTATTATTTTCATCATTCAAAATGGCTTGGCCTATATCAGCAGATTACTCAATTGGCATTCGCAGAGATATTCTGGCCCCCGAGATCGACATCCCACCCCACAACGACAATAAATATGCGTGCGCCATCACAACAATCGGTAAACAAGAATACACACTCATTGGAGTATACCTGGAATCAGGCAAGGCTATTGATGCTTCAAGACTTGAAAATTTGATTTCAAGAACACCTTCTCCACACATCATTTGTGGAGACTTCAATGCCCACAATGAAATTTGGGGCAGCTCACACACTTGTGCTCGAGGAGCCAAGCTCGCAGAACTACTCTCGAAACATTCCATTGAAACCTCTCAATTACGGCAGCATGACATATCTACGAGGCTTTTATTTACCAGTAGCATCGACGTTGCCTTCGCAACAAGCTCAGTTGCCCGCAACTTTCACTGGTGCACCGACTTGGAAACACGGGGGAGTGATCACTACCCAATCATGATATCAGCTGTTGGTGCAAAGATGTCATCAAAGAAATTAATTACAAGATCTACAGATTGGGATGCATTCAAAGACGCCACTAGCAAAGGAATTACTACTGCCACCAAGAACAAAGAATTACTCACTACGATGCCTCATTGCCTAAAAGCATGCGCACGTCTTTCAGCTAAGAATGACAGATTTCCGTCAAACGATGAGGAGTTTGAAAAACTGTGTGCTATTCGCAGGCGAGCTGAAAGGAAAGTATTGCGCACAAAGTGTCTTGAACACCTTCGAGCCCGCCGACGGACAAAATGTCACATTCGGCGTTACCTGGATAAACCTAGCTGGCAACGATGGCGCGAATTTTGCTCCATACCTACAGTATTCTAGTACACTGTACCATACCGGACGTTCACCAACCAGTAGCCAATATATGGCAAATCTTTAGAGGCATGTGAACACCACTCCAACAGCTTCACCCTTTCACCGCACTTTCCCTTCATGAACGGAAACCCCTGAAAGAGCTGTCACACGTGAGCTGTCAAAAGCAACGTTTCCAGCAATGGTCAGAAGCACGGAGGAAGGAACCGTGGTCAGAAGGGTACTGCACACTGTTATCAACTTCAACACCCTGGAGCTCTTCCGCAAACAAGTATCCACAGTGCGAATGCAAAACTGAAGCATAGTATGTTAAAATGAATTTCATAATGTTTTTTTTTTTCGATAAAATTACGGGAGGCGTAATCTTTGTCTCTACTTTGAACCATATGATCTAAAGCATTGCCACCGAGATGCGGCGCACAGCAATTCATCTGTAGCGGCGATGAGGAGAGAGAACGTGAGACGGCGTCGAAGGCGGCCGACGGGGCCGTGCTGATCTCGCCACTTTATTGCACGCCTGAAGAGGAGCCGCGGTGGCTGTCCACGTCCGATGCGCCAGGTGCGTGAGCTCGTTCTAATCCTCGCGCAGCTCGAGCTAGCATCAGCTGCGCGAGAGGCGCGGCGCAGTGATCAAGAATTGATGGCGATGATGATGGCACTACACATCTGTTATGCAGACGACAGATGACAACTTGCCCTAAAGCGTGTTCTTCAGTCTAATGCGGCAGTCTTCGTGCCCCAAATGCTAAAAATTTGTTATGAATCGTTTATGAACTCATTAAACATTCAATTCTTTTACCCAACGTGTTGCAAACACATGGCCATCACAGCAGCTCTATCTGTGTGTCAGTAATGGAGAGGCACCACATATTAGAAGTCTCAGTGCTCTACGTATAAGAGTGAATTCAGATACTGTAGAATACCGTGTTCAAAATAGTTACTCCTATCTGCTAAAACAGCCTTTCTTCACCAAATGCAGTCACGTTTACTCGCGTTTGAAGTTTATTGCCGCTTTTCCGTTCCGATTTCTAGATTTCTAAACTTATTAGCGCATTCTCGAAAAGCTCTGATTTGTACCACGAATATTGTCGCTAAAAACAAAATAATGCAACATGTTTTTCTGTATTACTCTATGATGGCCTTCGGTTGCCTATTTACGAGATTTTAAGAAAAATCGAAGATGGGTTTTTTTATTATTCAAATTTCGGTGGAGTACACTTTTGCCAATATGAGAACTTTGAGGCTATATATAAAAATTTACATTTGCCATACGGCAGCAATAATGTATGTACCTAATGAACTCACTATATCCTTAAAACGTGTCAAGTTTGAAAACGCTGCTTGCATTACTTTCGGAGAAAAAAAAAATGGGAATACATAACTTATTTTAAACTGTCGCAAAATTAGACATTTTTAAAAGCTATTTTCTTAAGGTCTACAAACTTGAAACCGTATGAATTCATTCTTCATTAGACATGCATTTCAGGTAAAAAATATCTTCCTTGAAACAAAAATATTTGTTTTTTTATAGCATCTGCAATTTTAGAAAATGACAGGTGATGAAATTGGTGCCCCCGTGTTGGTGAAGTTTGATATTTCTTTTCTCGTAAGTTATGGCATTAATCATAAAACGAAGTTGACTTTCGGGCCACCTGGTGAGAGGTGCGTGAAATATGAAAATACTCAATGAAATCTAAAATATCAACTTTTGGACCCGTGTCGATCTCTCGTGGAATCAATCACCCAATACGAGTGTTGGAGGCGAAAGCCCAACATAGCCAAATAGCCAAAGATGAAATATCCACCCTAATATCCCGCCAACTCGAAAAAAAAAAGTACCCTAATTTGGCTATTTATAGCCCAACCTGGCATCCCTGCTGTGACAGTGCTGTCACGGAGGAAGGAAAAAGGTGGTGGCTGTGCTTAGTGACAAAAGAAGGAATTATGCCATAACTTACTCTAGAAAATTAACTTATGAGTATTGCTTACAATATGACTGTTATTTTTAATTATATTAGTTTTAAAAATAGTTTTGTAATGAACCACGTAATGACAATGGCGGACAACAGCAAAATGTTTATGTAAATTATATGTAGCTGTGATACGGTGATCATTCCAGTATTATAATCTTTAAAGAGCATGAGTAATGTTTTGGACTAAGTATGTTTTGGCTGCCTTGGTATGAGATAAACACTCATTTGGCAATACGGAGGAAGGAAAGTAACCTTTTCTTTCTCCGTGTGTAGCAACTTATTATCACGCACCATCATAGTTATCATCCTCGCGGCACACGAATGGTCGAGGCTGGCCAACGCCACCGAGACTGAATTTCCTCTAGGTGGTGCTGGGCTGGCACAAACGTCGTGAACGGAAAGGGTGCGCTCGAGCGTCGACCAATCGCGTGCTTCGGGAACGAATGCCTGCAAGAGATCGCACGGATCGCACCCACAAGGCTGCATGCACGTGTGAACGGTCGCGCTATCGACACAACGCTCTTTCTAAAAGCGCCGACTTCGCATGGCCAGACAAAACAGGAAACGCAAGGCCAAACAGCATCGGTCTGGTCCATTATCATATCTTGTCATGCTTCGTGATTTCTTGCTGCGCTGCAGATGACGAGACGGAGAGTATAGGACAGGTGGTGAGCAACTCCCTGTGGTTTATTCACATCATGCGAGGTATCAAATACAGGTTAGCAATCAGATAGAATGTACGGGTTGAAGGGCGAGACATAGCAAAAAAAAAAAAACTAAAGGAAATCAAAGATAGCTAATGCATGATCATGGCATATGCAAGCACAGACAAGTTTTCGACAGATCAGCATGTCAATTTCTAGAAATTTTATTTCTGGCTCTGTTAAATGTAACGAGGGTATGTTCCTGCATAAATTAGTTGCGAGTTACTGCACCGCCCGTCCTGTAGTTTCTGTCTTTGTCCTCGGGGCCCCGAGGATAAGACAAGGACACTTGCCCGAGATCAAGCCACACCGCGTGCTTGTGCACAAACAACACCAGTGCTCTTCCTCACCAAGCCATGATGCAATAGGGGTTCGCCCCCCCTAAGAATAAATCATGCAGACACCCAGGCGTGCACCTGATTATATCAAAGCAGGATGTGTGATCAAGGTGTGCAGGTGGCCTGGAACCAAAACTAAACTTCTGTGTGTGAACAGCAGATATGAAAAAGTAAATTTATGTTCTACAGCTGATTATCATTCCGGCATGACAGTACATATTCCTTGCATGTTAACATGCAAGTTCCTCTGCCAAATGTAGAAACTGAAAGCTGGTGTTATTTGCAGCTCCTGGACAAGTTTTAAGACTGCAGGGAAACAAAGCACTGTCAGCTGGGTTGTTTGTGGTGTCCTTGGTCTTCTATGGAAACCAGTCATCTTCCTGATGGCAGCATGTGCTGCAGTAGTTGCTGGCCTTGGCAAATTCTGCAGGCGGCCAACAATTAAAACACCTACTTTTGTTCATACATCATGCAGTCCACCAGATGTCGTACCAGAAAAGGTAAGAGCTTGTAGTAGATAGTAAGCATCAGACAGCCAATCGTCATTTATAATGCAGGGATGTGGAATGCTGGGAGCAGTGACTGCTGTACCAGTGAACCTATACAATCGTGTCAAGGACTTGTTGGCAGGTTCAAGTCCCAACAACAGTAAAGGCACCAGTCAGCCTCTGCTTGGTTATTCTGAAATATCTGCATTGTCTGGAACAGAGAGTCCAACGTCTGATGATGCAATGCTTCCCCAGCTGGTAGCGTCTTCTGATGAAGAACTTGGTACTGATGATAAGGAAATCATTATGGCAGATGATGGGGAAACCGAAAATAAAACACCGGTTGAGAATGTCATCAAGTGCCAAAATGCAAGCCTTCTGTCCAAGCAATCTACGAGACCAACCAGGAACAGGGGAATGTCTGCAAGAAAGGAAAACAGGAAAACTGCCACTACTCAAATCGCAAAGCCATCTTTTGCAAAACCAAACGTAAATCAGACACACCCAAATGACCACAAAAAAGCTAGACATGGATCTCATGCACGTCACAAACAGAGAGCAAGACCTAAACAAAGGAACACTGTTCCCAAAGGTGTATCAGCAGTTGCAGATGAGAAACCGAAGTTAAAAGTTTCCGATGACACCAGTTCTAAGTTAGGATTGCAGCAGCCACCAGAGTTGCCCAGAGATGAAAGCAATCAAAACAGAGATAAAAAAAATCGGGAGGGTCAGCCAAAAAGGTTGCTTACAGAATCGCTGAAATCGCATTCTCCAAACTTTGGGCAAAAGACTGTGCAACCTAATAAGCCATCATCACAAGCAGCTGTGTTGAGCATTCCAGAAATGCAGAACACAAGCAACACTGCTGCCTGTTCTGCTGCAGAGGAAGGCAATCCCCCTTTACAGAATGTACTCAATAAACCACCTCTCAAATCTGAAGCAAGAAAAGAGAACACTGCAGACATTCCAGGAAAGTCAGGCATATTCGATAACGTGTCTGCACAAGAAAGTTCACTGAGAGTGCCTGTGCCACAGGCCACAATTAATGTGCAGCCTCCGCATATTGGTGCTAGCTTTCGTGGAGTGCCAAGCACTTCCCCTCACGAGCACATGAATGAGCCGCAACCCAAACTCAAGACAGATGCAATGAATATTGTAGGCCTTCAAAACAAGACGCAATTACCCAACAAGCCACTTCCAAAAATAGTCTCACCAAAACTACTTGCACCAGAGAACACTGGTGAGAAGCAACCGTTAAAAGTGACCACCGGAACTACCAAATCGCATAAGCAGACAGACAGACAGCACAAACATGAGCCAAGTCAAAAACACCCTGCAGGTTTTTACCAAAAGACAGAGCAATCCAAAAGTTTATCGCAAAGCGTAAAACAAAAAGTACGTGCACCAAGGACAAGCAAGAAGCAGCCCTCAGGGACAGCAGCCAGTTCCGATCAAGAATCAACAAGTATCACTAAACGGAGGCCAAGAAACAGAGTGCAAAAGATTTCTGATCCAAGTAGTGCAAAGTATCCTGTACATGCTCAAGAAAAAAAAAGTTTACGTAAAAAGTCGTCACAACAAGCTCCATCAAATGCTCCTGCGCCAAATGAAATGGGAAACAAGCAGTCTTCAGGGAGAGTAGTCAAATCTGATGGTGCAACAAGAAACATTCCTTCAGACAAGCCAAAAGAGAGACCGCAACCAATACATAAACCAAGAAGTGGGAAAGCACCCTGGAAACTTTCAAGAAAGACTGGGTCACCTACCAAAGATCCATCGCAGAAGCCTAAATTAGACGTTCCCACTCCGAATAATACAAGCAACAAGCAGCATTTCAAGTTAGCACCAAGATCTAATAAGGTGTCACGCAACAGTTCTTCACGAGAGCCAAGAAACAGACTGCAACCTAAATCTGAGCAGAGTACGAAAAAGCCCTCTGCCAATTTTCAAGGAAATGCAGGGTTGGTTAACAAAGTGGAACCCCAAGTAGCTCCAGGATTACCACAGAACACAAGTGATGATGAGCCTTTACAAAATGATACACACCACAGTTCAGGAAGGGAACACAAGGCTCCTAGTGTGAGCACTATGGTGGAGGACTTTGCAAACGGGAAGAAACATTTGAGGCCAAAAAAACGGCGTATGACTACGAAGAGAAGCCTGCAAGAACCAATAGACACAGAATCAGAAATGATTGCTGGGAACAAGGTTACAGAAACACCAATTGACGACAAAGAAAAAAGCTATTCAAGGGAAACTAAGAAACGATCAGCAACTCCAAGAGATGACCAAGCAGCATATGTTATAAAGCCGCCCATGAGGTCTTCAGAGAAAAGGGAAGGCCTTAAAGCTGCCGAGCAGAACTCAGTGCCAGGGCCACAGAACACTAATGCTCGACATTCACAGGATCTACCAAGTGGCGAGTGGCCACATATTGTTTCTGCGAGAATTGAAGGTTTTGGACCGGCTGTAATAATTAACGCTCAAAAGGTAGAGACACAGACACCACCCAGTCATAAGGCACCGCATAAAAAGGAATCGCTGCTGGATGCAGTTAACAAAATTATGGAGGCTTGTGCCAAAATGACACATCTCCTTGAAGCAAGCAGCACAGATGACGATACCAAATTGTCCAAAACAATAAGCTCGTGGCCGAATTCAGTCTCTAGAAAACCAAAGCTACAAGACAATACGAACACAGCCTTTGAAAACAATGGCACCAGAAACACTCACTCTAAGGAGCTGCCATTTGTAGTTGAAAATGAGCGAAAGGATAAGCATTTCAACTCGAAGAAAACTTGTATGCTTAATGAGCAAATGAGTATCAAGAGCGAGTCCTTTTCTTGGTCAACTAAGTCGAAAACCATACCACTTGTTAACCTAAACAAGCCGCCACCTAGATTGTCAAACAAGGGTACTCAAACAGAAGACAGGTCAAGGCAAACCAAAAGTGTGGCAACGGACTGCGCTGATATTTTACCCTCACTTATTGAAGGTCCGAGCAAGCCACAACATACAGGTGCTACCACCAGCAATGAAATCCAGAAAACTCTGCAGATAGACTTACCGCAAAATAATGTCACTTCACTTGTTCAAATCCTGGAAGAAAAAGCCCAGCAACGAGGCAGTCATGAATCGGCATCCCCAAAACACTTTTTTATTGATGCAGGTAAAGGGCGGGACAATGATGTGACACATGCCAACACCAGCAAAAGAGACATGCGACCATCAGCTCCTTTGCCCTTCCAGAATGATGGAGAAACTACACCTACAGACTGTCCAAAGACACCACCTCCAATAAAACTGCCAAATGGCAGCCCGCACGTACGTTCAGTGGTCAATTTCTTTCATCATAGACATGCCAACCAATGGGATCTAAATGAAGCTGCTTCTGCGTCAAAAGAGTTTCAGACCGTGAACCAGCAACACACAACAGTGGTAATGAAACCCATAAAGCAGCAATGGTGGGCACAGTAAAGCCATACCAGCATACTGGAAATGTTGAGTCTTCTGAGATGGCTACACAAGCAAATACCTTCAACGACCAAGGGTCGGTTCTGCATCTGAACATGCCACGAAACGTAAGCTCACTTGTGCAATTGCTTGAAGTGAACTCCCAAAAAGGGAGCAAAAACGTCTCTCATAAATCAGCTTCCAAACTTGCACGTACAGGTTTACGAAGAACAAAAAGTAATGAAGTTAGCAGAAGTGAGGACATGCAAGCAACTGCCTGCCACAAAGACCAGCCATGGCCTTGCCAACGTCCCAGGATGTTCAGGCGCACGGTTTCTATGCCAAAGAAAACACATGATACAACTTTCAGGTAGCTCTTTATTTAGCTGCTGCACAGTAATAAAAAACGGGCACTCTGGTAAAATAGCACATCATATGACAACAGGTTTTGTGCACAGCGCTTTGCCCTCCAAACAGGAGTAGTGTCACATCTTGTGAAACTGGCTGTACACTCGATATGTGTGTGTTAGCTGCTTTCAGTTAGCTGCATGATGATAAAATGGTAGGCACTCCGGTGAATGAACAAGAAAAATGAGGCTCATTGTATAAAGCACCATTGAAAAGCTGGCCTTGTGGCCATTGTGACTCTCTTGCGCATGTTTGAAGGTGTGAAAAAAATATCTATAAAGGTAGACATATATTTTTCTTCAGTAAAAATGCTCTTGCAATTTAAAATTGGTCATACAACAAACATATTTAACATCTGCACTGCAAAACTGAGTACTTCTCACACAACCACACTGCAGTAATAATCATTAAAGTCTCTGAAAGTACAGAAATAATGGCTGTTGTGTGTATAGATTGAGTAAATGGGCATTCTAGGAGCAAGAGTATAATTAAAAACAGCCTCTAGAAGAATAATTTGGCCCTTGACTAAAAGCATCCTCATGGCTACTGACAACATAGCTTGCCACTAGTGAGTACCAAAGTTTGAGCTAAATGATAGTAAGAACTTTCTCATAATGCTACAGAATGAGTTGTAAAAAGAAAACGTCATCAGTCATAAGGATGAACAACAAGTTGCTAAACTAGTAGAGTTCATTAGAAGTGCATAAAAGCAGCCACAATTCATCCTTCAAGTGGCATTTCAATGCAGTTCATTACATAGTTATTCATCATATGTCCACCGCACATTATGGTTCAAGTTGATCAGTAGGGAAGGACGTTAACAACACGGCTCAAAGGGCAGCAGAGTAACAACCTATTCAAACTGCACAAAAGTCCGAACCACGACGGCAGCCACATTCTCTGCGATTCAAAGCACGCAATTCGCTTCAGTCTAAAACAGCATAGAAATGGTCCACCATTTAGTCCTTAATTGCATTACAGTGGCATTTGATTTTGCTTGGTTGTCTTGGTACAAGTCTCAACGGTTGGGTGTAGGAACACCGTTAAGGCTGGTCTCGATTTCCCGTTGTGCACGAGAGATCTTCATCTTGTCTCGTGGTGTGTGCTCTTCGCCCGTCTCGCGAGCAAACATGCGCATCTTCTCACGGAAGGTGAGCTTCTCCGGTCCGGGCGGCCGGCTTGGCTGCTGCAGAGCTCGCTGACGTTCGATTCGCTGTCGAGGGTCACGATACACCTCCTGTGCACCGATTACGCCTGGTGTGGATGCCACCAGGTAACCACCTGGTGGAGCATTCAGCACTGCATCAATATCCTGTAAAGTGTAACCTGACTCTTCCTCTTCATCGTCCTGGGGGCACACCTGCAATTGCAAGAGCGCAGCGAAGGACTGATAAGAAGCAGGCTTTGAGCTGGGCTAGCTGGCTTATAAGCAACAGGAAGCTGAGCTAGTTGGTAAGGTGTGCAAAAACAGACACAATAGCAGAGATGAAGACAACAGTGTTTGCGTTGTCCAGATCTCTTGTACATGTGTTAGCACACATTGCTTTCTTGATATCCTTGCCATCCATCGCTGAGGCAATAGGAATGGCACTGTCAGCCAAAGCAAATGAGTTGAAGTTGGCTGCCACTTCTTGGTTGGTTATTCTACGCACCACCTCTAAAGATTGCTGCAAGTTGGGACATCATTGTTAGGCTTGCTGGCACTTGCATGGGAAAAGCCGGAAAGTGCACAGCAGTTGGCAATGCACAATGCAGGCCACATGGGGGGCACTACAAAAACACATGTCCACACAGTTTGATGCTATCCAGTGCAGATCCAGATGGATGCACACTGGGCAGATTGAACCATGACTGACTAAGCGATCATTGACCACCAACACAAAGGAACTGGCGCATAGCTCAGGCAGTGCCACAAAACACCAATATCGTACAGTAAAATCCCATTAATTCGGACTTCACTGGACTGGAGAAAATGTCCGAATTAACCGAGTGCACGAATTATAGCGAGTACGAACAAAACACTTGAAAAATGTCTCCTACACCATCAGATTTTCATTTCTTAAAAAAGTCTGTGATCGCGGTTTGCTTCACGGATGCAATGTGCGACGAAGTCACAATTTTGCAAAGTTCCTGCCGATGGCTTAGTCCGAGCACACTTTCTGAGGAAAGCATACATATGTCCTCCAAAAATGGCCAACCCATGCGCAGCCTCCGTCATTGTAGGGCGTGGACACTCGACAGCATCACTTACGTCTATGTCAGCTGATTCCCCTTCACCATCCGAGACTTCGGCAACGATATCGCTGTCGGTCACTGTGCCGACCGTGGCAATATTGCTGTCGATTGAGAAGTAATCGCCAAGGGGCACATCAGCTGGCATGATGCTCACATATCGGCCGTCTTGCTATTCGCCGGTTTCCTCATCGGCCACCACACCCGAATCAGCAGCGTCGTGCACGAAGGCGCTATGCCTAAAGCAGTTTGCGACTACTGCAGGAGGGGTGTTGTTCCACACTGTGTGGGTACAGACACTCAACACGTATGTCAGCATGTGTACTGCGCTTAGCAGGCTTACTTCGTACTGCTTGCCTGACTCCATGCAGAGCAACATTCACTCGGGTGCCTACCTACAATAGCGGCTTGTATGATTGCTCTATCGGCTGCAGGGAAGCCGTTGTGTTTGAAGGCAGGAATAGCAGCTTCAATGTTCTCGATCCCGGACACCTTCGTGTGCGCATTACAGTTGTCTAGCACGAACACCTTCCGAGCCTTGGCTGCAAAGCGGCGGTCGAGCTAATGCAGCCAGGCTTGAAAGAGTTCGGCAGTCATTCAAGCCCTTCTGTTGAACCGGTAGTCGACAGGCAGCTGCTTAATACAGTGCGAAAGCCCAAAAATTAACGATGAATAATTATTTTCCACCAACCAAAACCACTTGCCTTTACAATGGTGGGTCCTTGAACTTGTTTTTCATGAGAAACAACAAATTCAAAAATAAACACAAAAAATTCATGCTTAATTTAAAGAAGTCTGATTTTTTTATTATTACTTTTTTTTAACGCGGGCAGCACAAACTGTGCAGCATGAAGGCCTCAAACTTATCCACATTCCTGTGGTGTGATTCGGTTCTTGGGTCACAACAGCCTGCTTTTCGCCTACTAGTTGCTAAAGAATATCCACTTTCTCACTTGGCGAAAACTGCTTCCGCTTCTTCGTCACAAGCAGAGATGAACTCATTTGTAGTAGCACCACAGCGCAAACGCCGACTTGCTTTGCGGACGCGATAAATAATCACCGAAATGAGATGAAAACGACTGACAAACAAGGCCTCCTTGAACACATGTAGAAGTGACAAAAATGAAAAACCTGAGGCATCGCGGCTGTCATTGCCTCTTCTGAAAAAAAAAAGTGGTAAAAAAGAAAATGCCTCGCGTTTCATTTTCTGCTCTCCTCGCTGTCTCAGGTTTTCTGCGCCCATACTTCCTGCTCCGCAGCTCCCACTCTGCCTTGCTGACCATGCCCTCCCGTGTTGCCCTCGCCTCTACGCTTGTAAACCTGCAGCATCCACATTTCAACAAAAAGAAAGAAAAGAAAGTTGCCCTTTCGTAATTTTTTCCCTCAGCACCGTCGTGCGTCTTTCAAGATGGAAGGCGTCTGTTTGCTTTGTCATCCGCTTGTGTACAGCTCCTGTGGTCGCGACGGATTTCAGAACATTAGTTTGTAGTACTGAGGCGTTGTTAATATAATGCGGAACTAAATTAATGCTCGTTATTCTGAAAAGCTCGGTATTCTGAAGTACGCAGTAGTGAAATAATTTTACATTGAAACTATAAGCAGTCGGCGCGGCATTTCTTTGAAAGTTAGTTAATCTGAAAAGTTCGTTAATGTGGGCTTCGTACTACCGAGATTTTACAGTATTCTTAAAATATTTTGGCTTCGCAGCCTTCCCGATCACCAGCAACGGCAGTCGCTTTGTGCTGGTCATGTTAGCAGCCAGAACTATCATGCGCTCTTTACTTGTCACGCGCTTCCAATAAAATGTGGCTGCCATAGACAGGAATCTGACCCGCCCTACAGTGCTAATCAGCATAGCACCATTAAGCTACCAGAGTAGTCCAACCTTCCCAATGTTTCAAGATTCAATACAATGTCGCCACAGCACATACAACCTAGATTTCTCTACTTCCATGCCAGTATTGGTGAGAGATTATTTGAATGTGCTATGTTAACAAGGGGCCATATGTCCTGCTCAGTGTATCTTACTGTGCAACCATAATAACACAGTTAAACCTGCTTACAACGAACCTCCATATAACGAAGTCCTCGATGTAACGAAGTTTTTCTATTCCCCGCCACTGCTACATAAAAGCGCATGTAACAGCGAGAGACAACCGTGATACAGTGAAAGCTCATTAATTCGAGCTTCAATAATTAAATTTATGGATAATTCAAACTGTAAGTTATGGTTCGGCTAAGCTCCATACAAGCCTATGAATAAAAAAGCCCGTTAATTGGAACATGAGTAGGTTCCACCGCAGATAATTCGAACTACGCGCCACCATGCCGGCGGCTTGGCTAGTCACTCGATAGGACAGCTGCCAAGTTACGAGGCGGCATTGACAGGGAGCAGAGAGAAAACGGAGAAATTGGCACAAAGGCCAGAGTGCAGGAAATAGCGCCACTTACTCTTCACCCCCCTCCCCCCCCCCACAATCTCTCTCTCGGCGGCTGCCTGCTCTCCGTCCTACGTAACCTCCAAGATTTGTTTTTTCTTTTTTTAGCACCGATTTCGGAGCCTTTGAAAATCCTGCGTAGTTGTCGCTGTTAGGCGACAGATGCCATGACCAGCACACGGGTACGTTGTAGCTTCGCCCAGCCTTCTCTGCAGTCTCTGTCTCGGGCGTGTGTCGTACACCTTCGGTTGTTGGTCCTGGGAGTAGCTTCCGACTGTTCGCGATTCTTTGTGTTGGTGTTAGGCCTCGGCTAATGTTTGTTGCGGTAGTGCTGGTAGTAGCTTCCCGTCTGTCGTGATTCTGCTGCTCCGACTTTATGGCATGTGTCCTGCGGCAAATACCGTGCCAAAACACTTCCTTCCAGAGAACACGACAAGCTGGCCTTCCTTCCAGTAAACACGACAGCGGTACTGCAGCCAATGAACCAGGGCATTTAGAAATTTAAAATCATTTTATCGGCGTCATATGTTGGAACAAATTATTTTGTGCAATAACTACCAAGTGACGCTCCTAAGTGCACTACACATGCTTGCGCGTGCTTGGGAGCAAGTGATAGTGCTTACGATAGCAAAGACCCGCCGATAGTGTTCATATAATTGGTATCGCAAGTAATATCACAGTTTTTTTACTGTGAAATAAGTGTTTCGGATTAGCTCTGCTTTAAGTTCCCTCTTTTGCTTAATCTGCGCATTTACTTTCCGAATTTTCAAACCAAACCTCCGTATAACGAAATCCTCTTTATAACAAATTTTTCTGGGAATTTATCAACTTTATTATATCCAAGTTTAACTGTAATATCTGGGGTTTTGCATAGCGAAACCATAATATGATTATGAAGGACGCTGTAGTGGGGGCTCCAGAAATTGTGACCATCTGGTGTTCTTTAACGTGCATTGAAGTTGCACAACACACAGGCCCCTAGCATTATGCGTTCATCGAAATGCGACTGCCACTGGCCGTGATTGAACCCACAACCTTCGGGTCAGCAGCTGAGCACCGCAGACTACTGTGCAACAGACATAGGCAGCTGACAGAAGTGCACTTGCCTCAACAGGGGGTGCTTCTGTAAAAGACACCTTCTTGGAGGGTGGAGGTCTGCGATCAGGTGGGGGCGGTGGGCATGCTGGCAGCGGGGGCGGCTGGTCATCCTGAGGCTGCTGCTCTTCCTGCTGATGCTGCTGCTGTAGTTGGTGGTGGTGCTGTTGCTGTTCTTGATATTGCTGCTGCTGCTGTTGCTGCTGCTGCTGCTGCTGCTGCTGCTGCTGCTGTTGTTGTTGTTGTTGTTGTTGTTGTTGTTGTTGTTGTTGCTGCTGCTGCTGCTGCTGCAATTGTCGCTGTTGCTGTAATGGCTGCTGCTGCTGCAATTGTTGCTGTTTCTGCAACAGCTGCTGCTGATGTTGCTGCTGTTGCTGATGCTGCAGCTGCTGTTGCTGTCGGCGCTGTGCCTCACGTAGCAGTTGCTCTTCAGCCATACGCTGAGCAGCTAGCTCCTGCTGCTTACCACTTTCCTCCAGTCTCAGCTGTCGCAGGCGAACCTCTTGTTCCTGAAAGAAAATGCATCGACTGAGACACTGATCACTATGGCCAAGGTTTGCGCCAGGGCTACACAACATGCCGGGCTAGAGCAGTTGTTTTGGCTACTGGGCATTCCTTATACTATGTAGACTCAAATCTCGCTGCACTTGTACAGTAGACTCTAAGTAAACGGAAATCTGTTGAACTACTCCTTAAACGGAACTATTGCCTCTACAACACTTGGTTTCGGGCTAGTATTCTGCACCTTTGTTCACCTCTCAGTAAACGGAACTCCTCTTAAATGGAACATATTTTCCCAGTCCCTTCAGGTTCTGTTTACTGGGGATCTACTGTATTTTCACATTCCATGATGATTCTGTGCCCGGAAGTCAGCTATCCGGCGTTCCTTTCCAAATTCTTCACAAGTGCTGCCAATACACGAGAAAGGCACTCTTTACAAGACTACTATGATTATGGTGTAGAAAGTACGACTATTCAATTTATATTAAGCAAGGGGTCTCAAACATGCGGCCTGTGGATGTTTTGTTTACGGCCCATTGTATGACAAAAAAATAAAACGGTGAAGTCGCTAAATGGTACTCGTATTATTTACTTAGCTGTTTTGATTAGTAATGCTGGGTTCGGGTAAGCTACAGAGATGCGACAGGCCTAATGAAATTTTTATAGTTTTTTTTTTCCTGTGAGGCACCTGACGTGGTCACAATGCTTTTAA
Source organism: Rhipicephalus annulatus (assembly GCA_013436015.1). Taxonomy (NCBI): domain Eukaryota; kingdom Metazoa; phylum Arthropoda; class Arachnida; order Ixodida; family Ixodidae; genus Rhipicephalus; species Rhipicephalus annulatus. The sequence continues at coordinate 191,648 of WOVY01002803.1, forward strand.
ATAGAACTATGGTAGAAAATATTCATATATCAGAATCAGCACTGAGACTTCAGTCATTCTGGAGATTGATGATTGATATGTTGGGTTTAACGTCCCAAAACCACCGTATGATTATGAGAGACGCCGTAGTGGAGGGCTCCGGAAATTTCGACCACCTGGGAGTCATTCTGGAGATAACTAGCGACATGTTTCTTGAATTCAGCTGTCAAATCCCCCTAAAAAATTTATCCACATGGGATACAGAAAATGAGCTCTTAGAAATGGCAGTGTTAAGTGACATTTTAATCAAGCAAAAATGTCTGACAGCATTGTCATTTCGATGCCTTTTTTTTCTTCCATGAATGCTGTTTAACTGCATGGATTGTTCACACCTTTTGAAAATGATGATTCTTTCATGCCCATGGTGTTGCTCAATGGCAAAAAAATAAGCAAGCTAAGCATTGAAAAAAAATTGCTAGTGGCTGAACTAAATTGTGCCAAGCACTGACAAGTGGATGCACTGTATGCAGTGTTGGCTCGCTCTTATTCTTCTTTTTTAGGCTTGTGAGAATAGTGAATTTCAGCTTCGAAGCAATAGGTATTTCGGTTGAAGAACTTCAAGTTCAAATATTATATATCACTATAAATAAATATAGGCATGCCTGTCATGACCCAAATAACTTGGACAATAATTAAAAAAAATGAAACAAGGCTTGTGCAAACTCTCTTTCTTTGGTTTAAAGAAAGTGGAAACAACTTTGAATAGGAGTGGATTTGACTTTCGGTAGAATGCAATTTAACATTGAGGTGAAGCTTCGCAAAATTGCCGATTTCCCCTGAAGAGCTGTTTTCATGGCTTAGCACTCCTCCGAAGCAGTGAAATTACCTTTACAAAAAATTAAATGCAGGCTAATATACACCGAAATAGGTGCTTTCATGGGTTAGCACCCCTTCACTGCAGAGAAACCACCTTTTTAGGGGAGGGGGGGGGGGGTGACAAGCGTTCTTCTAACACTTACTCGTTCATTCTGAATACATCGAAATTTTCAACTATTCAAATTCGAATCGAAGTGAATTCAAATGCAGAAATATTTGTTTGAATATTCAAAGCTTTCAAATCTTTGCACAAGCCTACTCTATTCAAGTGAACAGGATAACAAACTGTACAAGCCAAGGGCTATTTCCCTTGCCCACGCTTTTTTCTTTCTCTCTCTCAAGAGCTCACCTCCAAGTGACGGGGAGTAATTGTATGAACTGGCTCCCAAGAATGCTGGGAGGGGCGTTCCTTTAGCGGTGGCACCTCAGATGTCAAGTCCTGAAAGCAGTGAGAGGATAAGAAAGCCCGTCATGAGGTAGTCTCACTGTGCGGTCTTGCACGAACACATGTGCGAGGAACGAGGGACACCTACTTCCCCAGAAGCTGGATGTGCCAATCCAGTGCTTCCCAAAGCAGCATGCGTGGTATGCCAGAAAGCAGAATGTTAACACAAGTGCAGATAGACACAGCAAGCAGGCTGACACACACGAGTGGTCTCTACTTGAACACACAATGGCTGCAGCAACAAACAACAGCATAAAAGGTTTGGCTTCTAACAAGTTAACGCACCGCCAGTACAGCGATGCTGTATCAAAGAGCATGAAATGCAATTTATCGACTACCAGCAGTGACATCTTGGTGCACACAAATTTTTCCAATCTGCGGTATAGAGACATTTTAATCACTGCCAGACCATTCTGCTCCCTGCAATACAGCATCGTACAGTGTGCTGCAGCATGGCTGGAGTGAATAGAAACGGACAGCCAAAGCATCAGACATTGAAGCAAAAGGGCATTTTAAGGCATACTTGCCACTAAAAGGGTGCAAACAGACAACAAAGATTATGGCACGAGCGACCTTTCTATGTGCACTCTGTTAGCAGCAAATAGGCCTTAAAACATACACAAACTAGGTCAAGAACAAATTCTCCTGAAGCAATAGGGCAACTTGTTTTTTTCTCCAACAGTCATGGACAACACATGTTGCTGCTTCTGGAGTGCCATGATATCTGCAGTTCCACACGTTAAAGGCTTGCTCACTGCTTAACACGAATAAAGTATTTTTTTTCCAGATCTAGTGCACCAATAATGCTCCCAACATTGCACTTGATGCAGCCAAAGTGAGGAGACCCAATCAAACGACTGCTCGATGCCGGCTCTGGCACCTGTTCATCGTCGTCATCGTCCCCGGCAAGTTCCTGTGCCCGCCGCTCAAACTCTCGTTCCAGCCTCAGAGCCCTGAGACGTTCTTCCTGTCGACTCGTCCGGTTTGGTAGAGACTCCAGCTCTTCCAACTCCTCATCTCGCATCTGGCGCATTTCTTCCAGTCGCTGAAGGCGCCGCTGTACACACAAGTTTTGGACGTTAAATTCAGCAATGCTCCAACTCGGGGTCGAGGCATTCACACATGCACTACATCAGCACAAATGGATGATTCGAGGCTCTATCAGCTAGGGTCACAATTGACACTTGCAATATTTAAATGATAAGTGGTCCTCCCAGTTTGGGGCAAATTTCTCTAGAGCAAACAACTTCACACTGTACAGAGTGCCAAAGTGATGCTGTGATCTACTGCACTGGCCTGATAATAGTGAAAATGTGCACAAAGGCTTGAAGGTGTCCGTGTTTGTGCTACAGTCAAACCTCAATATATCGAACACGGATATATCGAATTATTGCCTATATCGAACAGTTCCTATATCACGCGGGAAATCGCATGCATTATTGATTTTTTATTTCGAACAAAGTTTGACATATAATGGATATATCGAACTCAGCCACCCCAAACCACCCGTGCTCCATTGACAGGCGGCGAGCTTTCCCGCATCTCTTGAAAGTAGCGGTAGAGCGGCGGGCGTTTACGAATGCTGCACACATCGATGGCGCCGAGAGCGCCACTTTTAAGGTAGCGGCGTACGCACGCCACAGCCTTGCAGTCGTTGCAGTCTCTATGGTGTCAACGGCACACTGCGCACTTGTTGGGAGGATTCGCTTGCAGAATTTCAAGCTGGACGGTTGTGCCCTTGCGATCTCCGACGCCAGCGTAGCTCCCGCCAACTGGTTCGCCCTCCGCGGTCTCCTGACGCCGTGCAGCTTTCGCATTGTGGCGCCCCACCCTTGGACTGCTTCGACCGGATCCCCACTTTCCTATCTCCTTTTTTTCGTGGCTTGCCCATTTCTTCATCTATTTCCTTCTATTTTTTTTATCCCACCTACCCCCCACCCCTATGAGGCACTGCGCCGTGTCGCCTGAAGGCAAACAGAAATTAGGTGCCTTTTTTTTCCTCTTCCTTACAACCACTACCACCACCACTTGTTGCAAGCTCCTCCCCTGTAGCATCGGCAGGCATCGGTCGTTGTGCTCGCAGTGTTCGTGCATTCAAAGTTAGGCCTGTCGCGCGCTGTCCTAACTCCGAACGGCGGAGCTCACGGATGTGGAGATTGTCGCCGAAGCTACTCTGCCGAGGTGGATCCTGCAAGCGCTGATGGTGCCCCGCTCCCGACATCAGCTGAGGTCGTAGCTGCCTTGGCCCTTGTGCGCCGCAACTGCGGCGCGATTGAAGGTACCGGCCTATCACTTATGGATTGCCTGGACTATATTGAGGATGCAGTCGTCAAACACGCCATGGCCAACAAAAAGCAGGCTACTCTTTTTCAATATTTTAAACCAACACAATAAATACTATGTTTGCATCTTCAAGTGAGTATTTACTTCACCATGCTTGAAGGGTTCGTTGGTTGTTTTCAGCAAGCTGTTGACACATTTTTTTTGTGATTTTTTATATCGAATTCTGGATATATCAAACTATTTCGCGATCGCCGCGCCGTTCGATATATCGAGGTTCAACTGTATTGTGTCAAGGTTATTTGCACACAGCAATATGGAAGACAAGCAGGAGGTTGAGCATAATCAGACTGTGTTCACATTAACAAAAAGAAGCGATATGCAAAGCTCAGCAGTTCAAGCTGTGAAATTAAAATAAAAAACATGCCCCCCCTCTCCCCCATCCCCAAAATTTTACGTCCCAAAACCACAATATGATTTTGAGAAACGTAGTAGTAGAGGCCTCTGAAAATTTTGACTATCTGACTTAAAGTACACAGTTCACAGGCCTCTAATATTTCACCTCCATCAAAATGTGACCGCCACGTCAATCACAATCACTAAGCAAAATCACAAAGCACAAAAAAAGGAAAAAAAAACGTGGTTTCAGAAAAAAACAAAAAAAAAACAAAAAAAAACATTGCTGCGAGATGAACACAGGTCGACCAACAGGCGGCCAACGCTGTAACAGTGCGGGATGTCAAAACAAGCATGGCGGATGATGGAGCGAAGCCACCGCATTTTTTTTCTTCTTAGCGTCAGTTATGGAGGTTGCGAGTATGTCACGCGCGTCAGAACAGTTTCTTCCATCTAAATAAGGAATGCTTTCATTTAAATCAGTAAATTTACGGCATTAGCATAGTGATGCCCGCTTTCAGATCACAGAAACAATGATAGGCACGTTCAGCTAGACTTGGCACATGACATATCGACGCGGCAAGTTCAGGGTGCGATCATTACGCGGGGAAAAAAAAAAGTCGTATTTAGACAACAAAATTTAGGGGCGCGATCATCATGCGAGTGCGATCATTATGCGAATAAATACGGTATATGGTGGTTTGTGGACGTTAAACGCCACATATAAATCAAATGCTGCTCACACAAGCAAAACTGTTAACATTAGCACTATGATTAAAGTTTGCACACAGCACAGTTGATGAAACTCGGTATTTAGCACTTCTAAGCCTGCGCTCCATGTCTGTGGGTAGGTGAGAGCTCACCATCTCCTTTTCCTCTCGTTCCCAAGGTGAGGGGCTGGCCACCTGAGCAGCATCACGGGGTATCCTGCATGTTCAGTGTTCATCTTAAAACTACAAATCACAGCCAAATGATCCTTCTGCCACATCAAAGTACTAGGACTGTGAAAGTGACTGAGTTTTCACAAGTTGCTTGAATGAATGGCATCACTGCCAAAGCACATACACCGAATGCTTCACAACAAATCATTTTACTGACGTGAACACCCACCGATCTAAAAGCTAATGTAACTGAAAACATTAGTGTTATAAGTATGCGATGTCATCCACTGATTGTACAGTCGAATTTGATCAATTCAAACATGTTTAATTCGGACTTCCAGTTAATTAGAACTGACACTGTGGTCCCGTCAAAGCTATGTATATTCCAATGGGCGAAAATGCCCTGTAATTCGAACTCGCAAGCACTTGCGATGGATAAGTGGAACATGCCGCGCTCTGAAAATGCTCTCAGCACCACGCCCAATCCAGAGGCGGCATCTCTGACACCTCAACGCCGCGTGCGAAGAGGGAAAGAGAAAAAAAGCTGTCGCGGAGTGTTGGCTCTCTTTCAAATGCCGATCTGCGATGCACCGGTGACGCGCCTCTTCCTTTCCCGTCACTGCCACGTAGAAACCCTTCTTCTTTCAACGCCGCGCACGAAGAGAAAAAAAAAAAAAGTTGCAGTAGAGTGTTGGTTCTCTCTGAAATGCTGATCTGCTTCTCTCTTCACGGAGGCGCTCCTCCTATCTCGTCACGTGCTGGCCACGCCTGCGGCGCAGAGGGTAGCAGCGGAGATGCAGTCATCGCCGTCGTCTTTAGAAAGTGACGGTGCTAGACATAGCCGCACGCAACTTCCCTTGAAAGGATAATGCTGAAGCCAAAGTAGAAATGCTTCGCAAGCTGTGTGCGAAATCGATTGACTCACTGCAAGGAAAACTTGTGCATACGCGCATCACCGATTACTTTAATTAATGATGGATGTCCTGTGATTTGTGAAGAAATGTAAGTCTTCTGAAACTTCCCCCTCGTGTGTTAGCTCAATGCACATGCGCTACTGCATGGTGAACCCTCTGTTCATTTAGCTTTCATTAATTCGAACAAATTTTCGGGCCTCTTCAAGCTCGAATTATCGATACAGTGGAATCTCGATGATACGATCACGGCTAATACGAATTTCCGGATGATACGAATTTTTCTGTGGTCCCTGCCGAGCCCCATTACTTTGCAATGCGCTAGAGTATGTTTGTTACGAATCGATTTTCTGCCCCCGTCGTTTGATACGAATGAACGCCGCCCCACTGACGGCCGCGAAATGGAACAGCGCTCAGCCGTGCGCCGGAATGCGCGCTGCGTCGCCGGTTTGGCATTTTGCCAACGGTGCCAGCCAAGAGCGCGTGGCGCCTCCAACATCGGCGCGCAGCGTGCGCAATATCGGAGACCTCGGAGACAGCTTGCGCCCTTTGATTTCGGTTTAGGTTTAGAGATGGCGCTGGCCACGGTTTCCTTTCTTTCTCTGTTTTTGGGTGCGGCGGCGAGGACGCGACGACGCGGCGGACTGCGCGGGTCAAGTGGGGCGGTGACGCTTTTGTTGCTCTTGTGCTTTTCCTCTTTCTCTGCGTGGCGTTGGACGGAGTGGTTGCAGTGCTCTGCTTCGGACGCGTTCTTTGTGTTTGCGACATTTTGCCTAGTCGCAACGAGCTATGTCTCGCAAGCGAAAAACACTCTCCTTTAAGGAGAAATTAGACATCCTTCGAAAGGTTATGAGGATCCTAAGAGAAAGCGGACGGAGTTGGCTAAGGAGCTAGGCCTTGCAACGTCAACACTGAGCACAGTTGTTGGACAGCGAGAGACCATAATGAAAAACGTGCTTTCATTCAACGTTCAACGCAAAGCAAGCGAAGACCGCTCAGCACGTGAAACTTGAAGAGACTCTCCTGACTTGGTTTAAGGGGAGACGCGGGTCGAAAAGTCGCGTTTTTTTTCCAAATTTCACCTTTTCTGTTTTTTGTTGCTTTATCATCTTTATACATTATATTTTGACATCTGAAAATATCACAGCGAAATAAGCATCAGAAGTCAGTGAAAAACGCGTCTGAGTGAGCGGCAGTGACGCGCGGCATCACGAAATTTACACAAAACGGGCTGCTGTTCGCGTGCTCGCGGGGCCGCGAAGAGAGCTGTCCGCCATATTGCGGCCGCTGGCTCGTGTAGAGTTGTCCTTACTCTCCACGATCCCGGTTCTTGAAGTCTCGTACGTTCACGAAAAATCTAAAAAAAAAGCAACAAAAACAGTCTTTTCCCGCCGTTTCAAACCGCGCGCCACTAACGCAGGGCCGCCATTGGCTGACAGCACCCGTGTTTTCTTGCCGTAGTTCGCTTCACTGTTTTCCGGAGTTATTTTTCGCTGTTTTCGTGCGATGGCAAGCCCGAAAAAGGCCGTTGCCGACCATCGGAAATACAGAAGTAAGAACAAGTTCAGAGGGAAGCGGCGGAGGACGTACAAGAAAGCCACCGCCAACGAAAATGTCCGCGACGGGCCAGCGGCCGGTAGGCCTAACATCGACCACGGCAACGTCGACCATGGCAACTGCGACGACGAGATCAACGCTGCAGTGAATTTTGTGAGTGCATCGCAGAAAAAGATCGCGTTATTCGAAAACGACGTCAGGCCGAATGCCGATCGTGCCGAAAGCGTAGTGCTGTGCGAGTTGGGTGCATTGACGGCCGTCGTCGCAGGCGCGGCATGCCCCGTTTGTCACGAGAGTAAACTCGCAGTTCGGGCACCGAATAAAAAGCGGAAAGGCCTTTCGGCGTTTCTGGAGCTACACTGCGAGAATGCGGAGTGCTCGGAGAGCATCCTTTCGTCCGCGTACTCGTCGAAGCGGGTCGCGTCAGATGGCGGCCGCGGTGCAAGCAGAAGCTACGACAGCGGGAGTTCGCGTGACGCCTTTGCCGTGAACCTGAAAGTGGTGCTTGCAGCGCGTGCCGTCGGTATCGGGCATGAGCAACTTTCACGATTTTGTGCAGTAGTTGGATTGCCAAACCCTATGCACCATAAGACCTTCCATGCTATCGGCAAAAAGATTCACAGTGCGGCAGTGAAGGCTGTCTGTGAAAACATGCAAAGGGCACGCAGCGTCACCAAAGAGGTGGCTGGTAACAGTGACGTGCCAGTCATGTTTGACGGCACATGGCAAAAAAGAGGCCACAAAAGCCACAATGGTGTGGGAACTGTAGTGTCCTTGGACACTGGTTTGTGCCTGGACTATGAAGTGCTTTCCAACTTCTGCCTGGCGTGCAGTTTGCATAACGACATGGGAGGCGATGAAGAAACATGGCAGGCGTTTCATCATCCCGTTTGTGAGAAGAATTGCGACTGTTCTTCGCATGCCATGGAGGCCGAAGCTGCAGTGCGCATTTGGCAGAGGACTGTGGACTATGAGACACCCCTGCGGTTCACCATCTTCCTAAGCGATGGAGACAGCAAGGCCTACAACGGGGTCTGTGATGCCAACGTGTACCCTGACACTCCAATTGAAAAAGAGGAGTGCACCAACCACGTGGCGAAACGTCTGGGCACCGGCCTGCGGAAGCTGCCAACGCCACTTCCACGAGGGGAGAAGCTGAAGGAGACCACCATCCAGAAGCTTCAAACTTACTTTCAGGTGGCCATTGTGAACAATCGGGGAAATGTCCACAAGATGTACACTGCCATATGGGCCTCATGTTTGCACTCGTGCTCAACAGACGGTGCTGGAAGTCACAAGTTCTGTCCTGCAGGCCCAGACTCGTGGTGCAAGCACCGACGTGCTGAGGCGCAGGGCCAGCCTGCACCGTGCCACACCCCCCTCCTGACCAAGGCCCAGGGTTTGGCAGTCCTCCCAATCTACAAGCGTCTCACAGATGCGAAGCTGCTTGCCCGGTGCCTCCACGGCAAGACACAGAACGCGGCCGAGTCCCTGAACAGCAAAATATGGCTGCTGTGTCCAAAGACCCGGTTTGCTTCCCGGACTGCTGTGGAAACAGCCACAGCCATTGCAGTCCTGTGGTTCAACCGGGGCCACGCGAGCTTTGAAAAGGTGCTGGAAGAGCTTGGGGTGCTTCCTTCGGAGGCCCTGGTTACCCTCAGCGACCGCCGAGACAGCATGCGCATGCACAAGATGAATGTGCGTCAGACCGCTGAGGCGAGGGCACACCGTCGCAGTGCAGCCAAGAGGGCCCGGGTGGAAGAGTCCTGCCGCACCAGCCGGGAAGGGAAAACCTACGGTGCTGGAGAGTTTTAGACAACTGATATTCCCTCTGGACATGTGTGTATGTGTTCAGCACAAGTTTCGTGCTACTGCGTTTTTCATTTTTGTAAATACAGACTTTCAAACTTTCAAACGCGTTTTTCTCATTTCGCAATTTTGGCCAATTTGCATTTTTTGCGGGAAGTGTTTCGGGCACTTAGAATGGTCATACGACGACGAAATTTGGCACACACATTGAGGAGAGTGCGTAGGGTGCCGATATCTACTTGAATCAGCACAACCTATCAGCTGTAAATATCTATTAATAAATTTAATGGTGGTCGAGTGGAAAAAAAAGGGTACTTTGCTACACAGATGTTTTTTTCATAGTTTCAAAGTTGGAGCACAATTTCTAGCTAGATATCGGCACTCTATGGCTAATAGGGAGCAAAAGGAGCCATTGAACAACTCTCTGCATGAACATTTAGTATGCGCGAAAGTTCCCGGAAAACTTATCAAGTTTCACCATTACTTGAAACACAACTCCCAAACTATTGCACTTATGTAAAAACTGATTACAGATTTGGAATCAGGAGGAAAAACTGCATCAGTGGTCCAATTTCTGAAGCTCTAAGTTGAATAACAAAAAAAAAGTGCTTTCGAGGAGCGTCTCCCCTTAAAGAGGTAACCGCAGCTGGCGTGAATATCGATGGCAAAGTTTTGCGGGAGCAAGCCGACGAGTTTGCACTTGCTCTGCATATCGACGGATTTCGGGCCTCAGGTGGGGTGGCTGCAGCGCTTTAAGACTAGGCACGCTCTCGTTTACAAAAGGGTCTGCGGCGAAGTGAAAAAAGCTGACGAGGCAGTTGTCAGCCACTGGTTAGAGAAGCTGCCGTCACTCATTGCAGAGTATGAGCCTCGTGATGTTTTTAATGCTGATGAGGCAGGTCTCTTTTTTTAACCTGCAACCCGAAAAGAGCCTCTGTTTAAAAGGCGAAACATGCAGAGGAGGAAAAAAGCAAAGAGCGTATTACTGTGCTCTTGTGCTGTAAAGCCGACGGATCGGAAAAGCTTAAGCTGACCGTAGTAGGAAAGTTCCAAAAGCCTCGGTGCTTCAAGCGCGAGAGTCGTTTGCCGTGCGTCTATCGCGCAAACAAAAAGGCGTGGATGACAGCGTGTTGTTTGAAGAGTTTTTGTCACTCCTTGACAGGAGGATGGCTTGTAAGAATCGGAAGATTTTTCTTTTTCTTGACCAGTGCGCCGCCCACCCGAGGCAAGTGAATAAATGCTTTTCACGTACTTGTGCCTGGATGAGTTCACGTCTGACTCTTTGTTAATTTAGGTAGTTTTATTTGTTCCGATGATACGAATTTCGGCTAATACGAATATTTTTCGTGACCCCGTGAGATTCGTATCATCGAGATTCCACTGTATTCGACTGTACAATTGTAGCAGGAAGTTACTCCAAGAATCGTAGTCGTATCTCAGCAGCAGAAGACTGTGAAAGGCCCACAACTCCGGTGTTATAGCAACAAGATTTGCCAATAAAACAGACTGCAAGAGTGATCCACGGGAAGAACTTGCCTGTTGTTTGGGTGGTGCCCATTGCTGGTCTCCGAAGGTAGTGGCGACCTGACCCCTTGCTGTAGGTGCTGCTTCATTTGGGGTTTCGTGACCAACTGCTGGTGGAGGTCTCGCTCCTCTCGCCGCCGTACCTGAGAATTGGAAAGCGATTGTCTAAGCATTTCTCAGTTGAACTTTTAAGATGCTGCATATTAGGATTAAGTACATAATGTAACAATACACTGTGAGATACATTTCCCATTACCACTTTACACTATCACTGGTTACACTATCATACTTTTTGGAAAGAAATTGCCTAAGTGTTTTTCAATTGGTGCCTATTAGCATTAAGTACATAATGTAACAACACATTGTGAGATACATATCTCATTACGACTTTACACTGTCACTGGTTCCACTATCATATTTTGACTATTACAAGGTCAAAGTCAATTTTCACCACTTTTGCTGACCAGTGAAGTTACCACTGGGGTCGCGTACATGTAAAATGACCAACCAGATTTTTTTCCCTCCCAATAATCTCAGCGCATTTTTTTTTTTCCTTCAGTAACAAAAGGGTTAACGCTAGAGATATGCGAAAACTATAGTGATTTGGTCAAATAACGTCGAACCAAATAGTATATGCCACATATTTTAAAATGTTGAATTTTCATCATGACCCAACTAACTTGCACAATATTTTCAAGAATTGGAGCCAGGCATGTGTGAATATCACTTGTGTGGTTCCAAGTGAAGGGAAAGCAGCTTTGAAGAGTAGCAAGGTTTGTAGAGCAGGACGATGCAAGTTATTACTAGCAAAATACGACACATTTTAAAAATTGCATTACTAAGCCCCTCTATCACCTTTTTTTAAGTCTTGAAAAAATAATTGAGGTTAATGTTATAGGTACATTAAACCTTGAAGTGTGGGAAAGGCCGCAGTGATCTGCCTTTCCACATTGCCATTAGCTAAGTGCACCAATTAAGTTTTCCCCCTATCTTTGGGGGGAAAACTGTAAATGCTGCAGAGACAAAACCAATCTACCAAAAGACTGCACCTCCTCTTTCATTTCCTCCATCTTGGCCTCCTGTCGAAGCAGGTCTCGTTGTGCCCTCAGATCTGGCGGAGGTGGGTGGGGACTCCAGTGGGTGGGGGGCTCGGATGCGGCCGTAGGGCCCCCGTGAGGACCCGGGTGGTGACCCACGGCCAGGGAACCGAGGCCACTCACGTACTGCTCCTGTTCTCGGGGGCTCACCAGCGTCGAGAGAGGCCGGGTGCCCACTTCGGGTCGGGGCGGGGCGTTGCCACCACTGCTACTGGTAGGAGGACTCCATGGCAAGGGCTGCGAACTATGGCTCGGCCTGGGCAGTAGTGAGACATTTGGAGCTTATCCCACAAATCCTATAATGTCGCCCCCCCTCAATGCTCCACCTCAACTCAAGAAAGTTGAAGATGCTGCCTCCTGACAGATGAGATATATTAGCAATAATAGGCAGCAATCTGCACCATTTCAAACAGGCTCTCTGCTGCTTCTTGCTCTGCTTACACTAAACAACATGGACGATATGAAGGAGAAATCTGCATTGGCAAAGTCGGCGGTGCACACACAGCATATGTGTAGTGAACGTGATCTGCAACTGTGAGGGCTAGTGGTCAAAGAGCGAGGCTACATAAGAAAATGAAAGTTTTTTTTTAGTTTGTTTTTGCTTTCCTGCTTGAATGCTTAAAGTGTCAATTCCCAATTTGCAGAGGCTGTGAGTGAGTGAGTGAAACAACTTTGTTTGGTCCACAACAGGCAGTTATTATATTTTTTGGGAGATACACATCTTGAGATTCTCAAACGAATTTGTTCCCACAACCTCATTAAGAAACACCAGAATTTTGAAGTATTTGTGTCATTACAGCTTTACCATGACCTTAGAGCCTCTGGAATGGGCCCACAGTTCAAACCACGCTTTTGACAATGCAGTCCAGCATGAAGGTTTGGTAAAAACTTGCACGGCTTATGACACCACTCCTGTATTCCAGCAGGCGTGCTTAAGAGGGAAGTAGAAAGCGCCAGCCCGATCTCAACATTTGTAGCTCAAACATTGTGGAAATCTGGGGCGCGACCGCGACCATTTCGTGGGCTCCTTTTCCTTTCCCGTGCTCTGGTAACGGCATGTAGCGTCATCATCATCGCCATTCATCATCATCGTCATTTTTCTAGCCACCGCGCTGCGCCTCTCGTGCAGCTCATGCGACAGCTCGAGGCGCGTGCTGTGGCGATCGAGCTCACGTGCCTGGCGGTTTGGACGTGGCAGCCGCCGCCGCTCCGCTTCGACAATCGCCCTGGATAATAATGTGGCGAGAGAACGACACGACCACGTTGGCCGCCATCCCGTCTTCCTCTCTCGCTACATTGGTGACCACGGACACACGAACAAGCGACCGGCGCTGCACTACTGCCACCGAGCTACGCGACCATGCTCCAGTCAGCACAAGCCTGGCAGCCTCAATTAGACCCGCCACTGCCCCCGTTCCGAACCTCTCGCCTAGAGTCGTGGTTCGAGGAGTTTGCGGCAGCCTTGTATCACAACGGCATCTGGATCCAAGAGCTCATGTACGATGTATTGGAATACCATCTTCCACATGACCTCAAACACCACCTCACATACTTCTCCTGGAGCCTTCGCCCGTACGATCACTTGCGTGATGTTGTGCTCAAGTTTTACGGCCTTAAACATGCTCCTCCTCGCAAAAATGACACAACTGCACCTGGCTCATCACCTTCCAGGACGCCTCTCGCCCCATAGCCAGTCCAGACCATTCCCCTGCCGGCAACTGGCCACATAGATTCGACACCGGCCGCTGCCCCGTGCACCGTCGCATTCGCTGCAGAGACTTGGTCGGCTGAACTGTCTGTCCCGGGCGATTCGACGACCTCAGCTGGGCCAGCTGACCTTCCTGCAGACTCCCCCCGCCTGTCCCGGCACCTGTGGAGGCCCGCGACACCACTCACACTATGGACCCAGAGCCCGCTGTGACACTGCACGCCATCAGTTTCCCCTGCACACCGGTGCCTGCTGCTCAAAACCTCGTGGACTGCCAGCACCTACTAACATCATCGTCGATGTATCCTACAGAAGTTCAAGCCCCTGAGCATGCACGGCTGAACGAGCATGATGCTGTGACGATGTCAGAAAATCCCGAGGGTCGCACGCCTGGCTCACCACAGGTGGAGCACACCGTGCATGCCCCAACAGATGCGCAGTTAAACCATCCGCCTACCACTACGTACGCGTGCTTGAGCATTTCAATGCCGTCGACGGCCCATGACAACTGTGACGCCACATACCCATCGCTCGATCTCGCATCACCAAGCGTCTGTTCTAGCTCGAACAACGCGACGACTCATCGGCGTACGCCTACGCGTTACACGTTGTCAAAGGTCAAAAAAATCAATCTATCAGAGCCCTCTGAGCCCGCTTGTTATCACTGTAAATCATGTCGCACTTCATCGGTCCAAAGCGCACCGTTTCCAACTTATCTGCACCCTACTCGGCCGACCAGGCGGCCGCCGCAGCCGGTAATGTGCCACCGCAGCCGGTAATGTGCCACCAGAAGCGACGGTACAAGCACAATAAACACACTACCAGGGTTGATCGCACTCCCTGTCGACGTTCCCACCAGCTCCAACAAGGAAGTAACACTAAGACCCTCTGGACTGGCCGTACTACGCTCATCCTACAGTCCACCTTTTAAGCATCAGTGTCCGAGTGCGCGCGACAATCGACCGCACCGAAATGGCCCGTGTGTGTTCTCGGCCCTTGACCATTTTTCACCTTGCCGTTGGTACTCGCTATCAACAAAAGTGTCCCTTCATCACGACCCTCGCCCGCTACTTCCAACAGCGTGCCTGCGTAGCCACCCTCATTCGCTGCGCCATTCCCAGTGTCGCCCGCCAGAGACCCACTGGTTGCCGATTGTCCCTTCCAGTTGACGACCTGGACTGCTCACGGACCCCGTTTCGTTTTGCGAACCTAACCCGCTTGTATATACGCTCTCATTATTTTCATTCCGGCTTCATTTCTGCGGGGGGGAGTAATCTGTAGCGTCATCATCATCGCCATACAATCATCGTCATTTTTCTAGCCACCGCGCTGCGTCTCTCGTGCAGCTCATGCGACAGCTCGAGGCACGTGCTGTGGAGATCGAGCTCACGTGCCTGGCGGTTCGGACGTGGCAGCTGCCGTTGCTCCGCTTCGGCAATCGCCCTGGATAATAAAGTGGCGAGAGAGCGACACGACCACGTTGGCCGCCGTCCTGTCTTCTTCTCTCGCTACAGGCACATGGCGATGGACGCGCGGGCACGACGCCTGTTCTCAGGGACTGCGAGAATCAGTGAGGCCAAGTCACGTGCGCGCTGAAAAGGCTCTCTGCTCTGTTGGCCAGTGCCCGATAAGCACATGGTTTTCCTTCGTCCGCGTCCCCTTTGGAAATCGCCGGACTATAACCTGCCTGGGTGCCTAGGCGTTTCCGGCAGGCGTTTTTACCTGAGTGTTAGCTTCGGTACCGTACGCTAAGTCAAGAGCGGTGCCTAGTGCTTGAAGTGGTCGCACCACGCCAAGCCGCACTTGCCGTAGGCCTATGCGTACGAGGTTTGCCCTAACTCTCGCGACCAGGCCCAGTGGCCATCGAGAGAGTGCGCAGCATAGCAGCGAGGGACCTTTTTCTTGACCGGCGTGTCAAAGCTCGCCATTGCCAGCTGCAACGTGCTCGCGGTTTCCCCTTATCATGAACGTTCGCGTGCGGGAGCCTTTGCTTTTCGCATCCCGGGAGCGGACATTGTACTGTTGTTCGGGGTGCCGCCAAAGGCAATAAAGTGTTTGTGTACTGCTGTTTAATCGAACACTGTTTTGTCGCGCCAAATTAACCGCTTTGTTGAGTGCGCATGGAGCGGTGCGCTATACACGAGTAGGCGACGGAGACGCAACCATGTGGCTCGCTAAGCTTGAAGCCGCGGTGACCATCCGCTACAGTGAGTAGCGAGGTAACCACACATTCATTTCTGAACATTTAGAATACATGCATATGCCACTGCTTGCTGGAGAATGAAGCAAAACATGAAAAATGCTCGGACATATGTCCCTTGATGGGAAAAGCGTAAAATGACAACTAGAGGAGCATTTCACCAACTAACAACACTGAGCCGAGCAAAACGGACAAACGAAAAGTATTATTAGGCCAGAAAGAGAGCACTTTACACATACACATGGCAAGATGACCAACCCGCTGAGGCTACTTGGTTCCTAAAGTACTTCCAAGTCTAAACCCAAGCACTTCAGGAGCCAAACAGAGTGCCTTTGACTAATGCCCACTTTCAATGGCTAGCAAAGCAAACCGCTATTCAAGTTTTTACATTTCACTGCTTCCCTATACAAAAACAACCTTCATGGATCACAATATTAGCACAGTAATATGTGGTTAATTAAGCCATTCTTAATTAGAAAGATCAGGTGATTCAGCCTTATCCTCTGGTTCTGGCAAGCGTATGCAGCATTAAGATTTCCTTGATTCGGTTATGTCTGGCCAGAATATGGTTAAACATGTAGTTTGCTTTCTCTACCAACACAACCATCCACATACTGGTCATTTGGTCTCACCTAGTCACCGATAATTGTGGCTGCTGGGACAGCTGCTGCTGCTGCTGGTGTTGCTGGTGTTGCTGCTGGTACAAGCCAATATTCTGGTACTGACGCTCCTCCATCGCTGCTTGCCTGGGCTGCATCGAAACCAAAGCGAAGAGCCAATGGAAGACACCTTGTGGGACGACAGTAACCAAGTTGAACAATAAATAAAAAGGCTGCCTGCTCTGCAGAACTTCCCATTATTTAGGTCCTATGCCTGTTTATATATTCAAAAACAATGGCATCTGCAATGTCTAACTGCCTGAGCATAAACCCCATCTATGTTAACCCGATGAATTACTGGAATTCACTATGGTCTGACCTTCGCACATGAGCCTATTCACACTTATTTTCGATCCTGTTTGCCGCAAACTCACTCTATTTCTTGAAAAAATAAAATATTTGCAGCACAACAAACTAAATTTTGGCTAGGTATTTTTGAAGTGGCTGTGATTCTTCCTCTCTTGCCTGCTCCTCATTTTTTAAAATAATATCAAAGCTGCGCAAATAGCAAAATTTTTACTTTAAAGCAAATTCTAATGTTAAAATTTGTGCACAAATAGAACAGAACTTCTTTGAACTATTTCTCGTCATTATAACAAAGTCACACCTCCAATGAAATAACTTTTTTATATCCGAACATTAGTTACAATTGTACAGTAAAGTTTCATTAATTAAAAATCACTGAGACCGTGAAAAATCGTCTTCTAATTAAATGGTTTTTGAAATCAATGAAACATACAAAAAGTGGGATGCAAGGAACTTCAAAATATTCAAATTAATCAGGGTCAATCGTTTGCTGTGCCGGCTAGTTTGCAGCTCCAATAGTTATGTTTTTTAGTAATATCAGGTCAGAATTTCGCCGCAAACAAGGGGGAAAATGCTGGGCATCGCTGCTACCACAGCAAAAAAAAATATATATAATCAACTGAAATGCGTTCCTGCGAAAAACAAAACATGTTCACTGCAATACAGTAAGGACACTTGCGCAGCATGTCGGCTGCCTCTCGCTGCTTTTAATTTAATTAGTACTTCTCAAAGCTTGCTGTTAGTTGCTGGTGTGAGAATCCTGATGTGCGGCTACATTGTTTTTGTTTTTTTTTTTGCTCTGTACGTTTTCATGGAAAGCTTTTCCCCGCGTAATTCTCGCACCCCCCAACTTTGCATCGGTTTTCCACCAAAAAAAGTGTGAGGATTATTCGAGCAAATACAGTATATTTGTAACACTGTATCTATGACACGACTAATCTTCATTGACTTCGTTATAACAGATAATTCATTGTATGGATGTTAGTTATATCGAACCTCTCAAGCAACTTATGGCAATCATAACCATCATATCAAAACTAGTATAATACGCATAGTATTTTTATTGAGTGAGCGCAAGAAGGGGATTCGTAAGTTTGTCTACTGCCACACAAAGACAAGTATGCTGCACATTGAAAAAATAACACGATCTCCACAAAGTGAATGACGAAGAGTGGGGTGAAACTCCAATGCTCATGGGTAAAACTGTGAAACATCCACCCACACACACTCAGATGCCGAAGTTCACCTTCGCATGCATTGCCACAGAACGCTGCTGTGAGTTGGCAAAGCGGCAAACGTTTTGTACTTTTGCAACTTCTAATTCCCTGATTTGTTCTTCATTGTGGCATTGATGGTGGCGTTGATGAGAGGGGAATGAGCGGAGTGCATGTGGGTCATTTTCATCTAGCAGAGCTGCTGTGGCGTTTCCAATACCCTAAAACTGGCTGCTGACAACAGAAACTGATGAAAGAAGAGGGCGCAGCGAAAGCGGACGCGGTCTCATATCAAAGTAGAGCATGTATAAGAATAGAGCGAGCTCCTGGGGAGAGAGAGCGAGCACTCCTATCCGCAGCCCTCTAGTGGGTGCTTTGACTACCGTATTTACGCGCGTAATGAACCAACCCCCCCCCCCCCCCCCACCTTGCTCGTTGAAAAAAGAGAAAAATTTTTTTAACGCATCTATTCGTTTTATTTAGGTGTGATAGCCAGTGCTGTTAACGATTGAAACAATGTTAACCCAAGCCATTATATCACAAAATAATGACGCAATAAAAGTCAAAGTTTCACGATTGTGCTAAACAGTTGCTAGCAACGTGAATGCAGACGACGTCAATCAAAATTTTAAGTGCTCTGCCACGCTTTTTGCGGCAGAGAGCCATCTGTCGAATGCAGGAGAAATCTCAGTTTATAACGCCTCGCAAGCACAGCAGCACGAAAACAAAGCAAAAAAAACAAACGCATGGTCTTCGAAATGGCAGGCATGCAGTGTAGAAACACGCCACAACGCCTGCCATCTTGGAGGCCATGCAAAGCGCCCACCGCACTGATGGTGTGTCGCCCACTAGAGACTTCATCGCCTGCAACGTTTGCGCGCTGCCATCAGACACTGCGGTTTTTTTAGCTGGGATTGTCCTAGTGAACTTAGTTGGGGATACCTGCTGCGCAGAGTGCGCTCAGCCGGTACACTAGCCACATGGCTAGTTTTGAACTTAAGTTTGGCTGAGCATGCCCTAAAGCATGGAAAGAGCGGCTGGACGACACATCGGTATCAATCCGTGCGCGTTCGTTACAGGAGAAAACAAGAGCTTCGGGCTACAAAAACGATTGTTCGTACATTTTGCGAGCCAAAACAAGCAAACTGTCATGAGACTTTTTTTTTTCTCCTGCGTAATGAACCCTGCCCCCAAATTGGCGTTAACTTTTCTGAAGAAAAGGTGGGTTCATTACACTAGTAAATACGGTACTAGCAGGCATAATGGATGGGAATGGGACTTAGTCCGAGCAAAAGGAGCTTCGCCCCCCAAAGAGTCTGATACACATGAATGAGCAGTAGACCACATACCGAATAGGAAGGTCCTGGTGGGTAACCTCGTGATGGCATCGTCATTGAACTACCCGGTGCCATATGCTGGCTACCATCCATGGCTGCAGATCCACCTGAGAGTAAAATTACACATGTAACACCAAAACCGACAGTCATTAGCGAAGCAGCCCCGCAGCAACATGAAGTATGCATGTCCATCACATGATGGTTAATGTCCAATCGCTTTCCCTGCTGACTCAAATAAAAAAATCTTCACAAGCTCATTGGACACTGCACTTCCCCCCATATACTGAGGAGAAAAACTTTTGTTTTATTACTACCACACTCTTCTCTACAATGAGTGCATCACCCAATTACTTTATTGCCTTGAAAAATATTGCACATTACACTTGCAAAATTTAAAAAGAAGTTTATTCCATATGCTCTTTGTTAAATATATAAGGCTCCCCGTATCATTATACAAACAAAGAATCAGGAAAAGGTCATCCACATCAAAGAATACGTCTGATTGATGCAAACACAATGTTTAGGTACTTATTAAGCACACTTCAGATTGGATAAAGGCAGAAACGAAGCACACACCCTGCCATCTTTTGTCGATTTTTTTTCCTTTACTCCATCAGAGTTGCTCTAAATCACCTAAACATCATGCTGTACTGAATTGCTCTATCTGCCACCCTCATAACCTTCATGCAAGCATTTTTATTTGATTCTCATTGAAACAACGCCCCAGTAACGGAATGCCTAAAGCATAGAGTTTCCTATAAACACACTAGAGAGAACTCTGGTGGTGATAATGTCTATGGCAGCTTCAATGCATGGTGCTTCAGCAAGCATGGGAATGATGGGTAGTTTATGGATTTGTGTACTTTTGGTACTTTCGGCTCCAGTTGGCATCGCATGTCTTGAAGTTACTTTGTCACTAAAAGACAATCGGCAAATGTTGAGCAGATGCATTTCACTACTTTAACCTTTTGGGCTCACAATTTCAAGCGGCTCACGAAGCTTAAAAGCGTCCATTCTTTCATTCAAAACAAAACCGAAACACAGCAATAAACGAAGTCACAGGTGCGATTCAAGGCCCGCAAGTACAAAAACTAGGCAGATCGATGCACTACCCATCATTTCTATGGTCGCAGAACGATCGCAGCGCCAGAGTCCCCTCTAGTTAATTTTAGAAAACTCTATAGCCTAGAGGCTTCTTTCAAGAAAGCACAATACACATGGCACGGCCCAACAGCTGTAGAGGGTTGCGTACAGTTGAGAGCAGGCACACTCTTGCTGCCCTGGATCCGAGGAGGGGGCTCCTCGTGGGCTAGACGGCCTGGGATGTCGCGCTCGCTGAGGCGGCCGCGCTGCAGGAGCAGGGGTGACGGTTGGCAGAGCAGTGATGCCAGCCCATGGTGGATGGCCCCTTGTTTGGCCACTTCCAACTGGACTAGTGGGCCGGTGCGTGTCATCAGCTCTGCCGCCCTGCACACATTGCCTTTTGTCAAACCACTTTCGGTGCACAACAACAAATGTGTCCTTCATGCACTCTTTGACGCTAACTACTCCACAGACAGTGGATGGCTGCTTTGCGAAGAGGTGCAAGACATGCTTGACGTAATGTGAACACGAGTATGGTGTACTCTTGGTTCCGGTTTAAGTGTATAGCACCTAACTTTAAGACTGATTTTCGCCTGAAGGCTGTGGGGGCGCTATTACTACTTCCTGTAAAGTGGCTTGCACCACATATGCAACTTGTGGATTACTCGTGCTTAGGTTTGCGGGGGTGCTACCATCCCCCTGTAAATTTACTTGCACCTCCTGGCACACACGTGTTCCACAGATTAGCAACATTTAAGTTTCACAACTACCAAGCGGTAGGTGGCGTCGCACTCACGAGCGTTTGTCATCATCATGATTGCTGTGGTAAAGCCAGCAATGACGCCTAGCGGCTTGGCTGGGTGGTGCCACATGAGAGATGAGCGGTTCTTTTTGGTGGACGGCAGCTGGCGTAAAGAGTTGTCTCCCATGGCGGGTCCATGAGGACGCGCCGCAGGTAGTTTTTCGTCGGCCCCTCGTGGTGAGCTGAGCGTTAGCGACGCTGCCTTCATGCTATACCTCGCGTTTGTTCTTAAGTTGATTGAGAGTATTGGAATATTATATAAGGTTGTGCTTAGCATGTTGCTCACTAGTGACTGCACTCGGCTGGCAATATTGCCACGTTCCATTTCCCAAGTTTTTGTTATCGTCCCAAAACACCACACGATTCTCAGCGCAAACCGCGCCTGCAGTTTTCGAGAAGGTTCCGGACTGTATTAGATCATTTCGATAAGATCACGCTATCACGCACGACGATACACTTCACGACAGGCAACCACGCTCACACAACCATTTATTTCTCGTGCCACACTCCGCCCGACCCCCGTCCCGACTTCGACCGCCCCGTCCCGCTTCTCTCTCTTTCCGTGCGCCCCCTCACTGTTCACGTGACAATCGCGCACGCCACCTCGTTCCTCCACTGTCAACCACGCACAGCCTCAGAGACCCCTTCACTGTTCACGTGACACTCGCGCACGCCACCTTGTTCCTCCACCGTCAACCACGCACAGCCTCAGAGATTCACACCCAGCCTACCGGCACTCCCTCTTATTCCTCACAACTCTCCCCCCCCTCGAATCGTGAATTCGGGGCGGAAGGGAGAAGCAGTGGTTCATGGTACAGTACCAACTGATCAGCATGGGCAATGGTTCGACGACGCCTCGTAACTGGGTCACCCAGGATGAAGTCATTTTCACCAACCTGCCTGACCACACGATAAGGTCCACCTCGCCGTGGTGCCAACTTGGCCGAAACACCTTTGGCTGCATTACTCAAGGTATGAGTGTCCAAGAGCACGAGGTCACCTTCTCTGATGGTTGTTGACTGCCGATGACGGTCATAAGTTGACCTCTGGGTCTGCCAGGCAGCTGCTTGATGCTTCTTGGTGTACTTCAGGGCTTCTCCAAGGCACTGCTGGAGTTCTGCAACAAGGGCATGGTGCGCTGCCTCTGGAGGTTCCGTGTCCTCCTTGTCCCCTGCAGGTTCCCACGGAGTGCGCAACTCTCGACCATAGCAAAGCAATGCCGGAGTACCGTATATACTCGTGTAAGGGCCGCACTTTTTTTTCGAAAATTTTGCTAGGTGCGGCCCTTACACGAATCAGGCCGATTTAGTACAGGCAGTACAGGCCAAAGGTCTGTACTGTTTATGCAACAGTAGCAGAGTGCAAGAGTCACAAATGACATGCCAGAAATGTTTTTATTCGGATTCCATTTCGCTGTCCTCGTTCTCGGAGGAGCTCGCCTCGGCGTCCGCGTCTTCCCAGAGACGGTCATCTTCGGTGCCGTTCATGGAGTTCGAAATTCCCGTTACCTTGAAGCTTTTAGCAACTACTTCTACTGACATGGCACGCCACGCATTCAAAATCCATTCACACACCTGTTGGAGCGACGCCCGCTTCAGCCGTCCTGTAGGGGTCTTCTCGTGGACGCCTCCAGCCATCCATTCAGAGTAACATCGGCGAAATTCCACTTTGAATGGTCTGTTGACGCATACGTCGAGCGGCTGCAGCACACTCGTCAGGCCACCGGGAATGACGGCCAAGTCCGTACGAGTTGCGGCAACTCGGTTCTTGACGCGGTCGGTCAAGTGGCCCCTAAAGCTGTCCAAAACAAGGAGGGCTTTCCGTTGTAACAGCCCTCCAGGTCTGTTTGCCCAGACGGTCTTAATCCAGTCAACGACCAGTTCCTCGGACATCCAGCCCTTCTCTTGCGCACGTACGACGATTCCCTGAGGGAACTTCTCTTTTGGGAGAGTCTTCCTTTTAAATACGACGTACGGCGGAAGCCTCCTGCCGTCTGCCGTGATGCACAACATCACAGTGCACCTTTGGCGTTCTGCACCAGTCGTGCGCACAGACACACTTTTCGCACCTTTTAAATCCACTGTGGTGCTTTCCGGTGCATCGAACCACACAGGTGTCTGGTCCGCATTCCCAATTTGGGACAGGTCGTATTCATGCTCCCTCCTGAGAGCATTCACGAAGCGATGAAACTTAATGACGTGGTCTTCGTACTCGCGCGGCAGTTTTTGGCAAATCGTCGTTCGGCGCCGAATAGAAAGCTGGTTACGGTTCATAAACCGCGTAGCCCAGCCCCGACTTGCCTTGAATTGTGCCGGGGGTATTTCCATGTGGCGAGCGATGCTGAGGGCTTTGACGCGTATCATGTCAGTCGATACGGCGTAGCCGTCCCTTCGTGTGTCGACGACGTAGTTGACGAGCTCGCTTTCGAGTTGCGGGTACTTGCACTTTTTCCCGCGAAACGCCTTTCGGCTCCTGTTAGTAGCGGCGAGGGCATCTTTCTGATTCATCCAGTAACGCACGCGCTTCTCATCGACGTCGTACTTTCGTCCAGCTTCCCGCTTCCCGTGCTCCTCGGCATAGTCAATCACTTGCAGCTTAAATGCTGCAGTGAATGATCTCAGATGCCGGCCCATCGTCCGTCACGTGCGCTGGCTTCTGCAGGGTTCACTACAACCAACAAAGTGACACCGACGACACCGATCTGAAGTCGCGCTGCCAACGTATCGACACGATGCTAGGAACGATGCCAACAAAGAGGCCGCACAAGGCAAATATGGCGGCGCGCTGTCAACAGCGTGGTCGGCGCGTCGGCGGAAGTAGAATAAAAGCGGAAAAGCGTGCAGCGCCATCTGGCTGTAAATGAACTAACTACACTTTTCTGGCGGGACATTTTGAACTTTTGTTTTTTTTTTTTCGAAATATCCGCTTTCAAAGTTGGGGTGCGGCCCTTACACGAGGGCGGCCCTTACACGAGTATATACGGTATATCCGGTGACTACGCTCTCTGCAGTACGCATGGCAAGGCTGATCTCGGGTATATGACGGTCCCAGTCTTTGTGGTCAGTGCAGTAGGCTCGTAGACATTGCTTAATTGTGCCATTATGACGTTCCACCATCTGTCCAGCCGGCCGGTAAGGCACAGTATGCCGATCTCTGATTCCCCAGTGTTTCAGGAGGTTGCGCCATAATGTGCTGACAAAGGGCTTCCCATTGTCACTGGTGATTGCCACTGGTGTCCCATGGCGGCAGAAGACCTGAAGCATGCACTCAAGTACTTTTGCACTGGTGGCTGCTCGTAGAGGGAATAGCTCTGGGAATTTAGTAAACTTGTCAATGACTACGAGCAAGTATTTGTGGCCACGAGGTGTAGGCGGCAAGGGTCCAATAATGTCAACGCTAAGCTCCTCCATCGGTGCTGTTGCCCACTGACTGCTCATCAGGCCTTCAGGCTTTTTGCGCCTGGGTTTTGTGCGCTGACATATAGCACAGCCCTGCACATACCTTGATATGTCCGCCCGCATGCCCAGCCAGACGAATCGTGCTGCTACACGTCTCAAGGTTTTGAAAAATCCAGCGTGGGCCGCAGTGGGATGGTCATGCGCCATTTTCAATGCCAGGTGCCGGAGGTGAGAGGGCAGCCATGGTACCTTCTTGTTGCCTCTTTGCTGAACAAGCAGGCCACTTGGCTCTAGTTCTGTTGTTTCCGCCAGATCATGGAGAAGGCGATGATCAGGGTCTGAATTTGGAAGCATAACCCCCTGGACCACAGTTTTCAGTTTTGACAGACGACTGTCACGAGCCTGCTCTTGTACGAGTTGCGCGGTGTCACTTAAGGCAGTCATATCATCTTCCAAGGCAACTGCCACTTGCTCAAATGTAATTTTCCCTTCAGGTTCTTGTGCAGCAATAGGAAGCAGTTTCTCGTGCAAGCTGTCGCTGGGACGGTCCTCACATTGAAGGGGGGCTCTACTCAGGGCATCTGCAGGTATATTTGCCAGCCCCCGTCTGTGCCTGATTCGGCAGTTGAAACCCTGCAACCGGAGGACCCAGCGTTTGACCCTGGGCGAAGCTTGGTCGGTGCTGAACATCCACGACAGGGAAGAGTGGTCGCAGTGTATCTCAAAGTTTGTAAACTCGAGATACGCCCTGAATTTGTCCACAGCCCACACCACTGCAAGGCATTCCCACTCCTGGACAGTATAGTGGCCTTCGGCTTCTGTGAGAACCCTGCTGATGAAGGAAATGGGCTGCAGTCCGTCGGGGCCAGCCTGCAGTAGGACAGCTGCAATGCCAATGCCGCTTGCATCCGTCTCAACCACGAAGGGTCGATTGAGATCTGGAAGGCTCATAACTGCATCATGAGCCAAGGACTGCTTGAGCGCAGTGAAGGCTTCCTCTTGACGCTCATCCCACCGCCATGGCTCGCTTTTCTTCAGAAGGACAGTGAGTGGATGTGCCGTCAGTGAGAAATGCGGTATGAAGCTGCGGTAATAACCAGCAAGTCCCAGGAAAGCCTGCAACTGTTTAATCGTGCTAGGTCGCGGATAATCCAGCACCGCCCGCACTTTCTCTTCATCTGGTCTGCACTGCCCAGGGGAGATGACGTGGCCCAAGAACTTAAGGGACTGACGGCAGACTTGCATTTTATCAGGGTTAATCGTAAGGCCAGCATTGCCAATGCGCTGCAACACTTCCCTAACATGCTCAACATGACTCTCAAGATCTTCAGAGTAGACGAGAACATCATCCAGAAAAGCCATGGCGAAGCTGTGATTGATGCCGTGCAACAACCGGTCCATCAGGGTTTGAAAAGTTGCCGGGCCACCTGCCACCCCGAAGGGCATTCTCGTGAACTCATATGTGCCCTGGTGGCAGATGAAGGCTGTTTTTTCTATGTCAGCCTCAGACACAGGGATCTGAAAGAAACCCTGGGAAAGGTCGAAGCTCGAAAACCACCTTGCACGACCCAATTGTGCTAGCAGCCAGTCCGTTCGTGGCATTGGGTAGGCAGGTATGCGGGTGCGTGCATTTAACGGCCGATAGTCCACAGCAAGCCGGTAGCCACCAGATTTCTTGGCCACAAGCACTGGGGCACTAGTCCAAGGGCTGGTGCTATGTCTTATAAGGCGCTGCTCCAAAAGGTCATTTACGCAGTCTTCAATGATCTTCTGCTTTTTTGCATTTACTGGGCGCAGCTTGCATCTCACAGGTGCACTATCTCCAGTGTCAATGCAGTGCTGAGCGAGGGCGGTACATCCAGGAATGGTAGTGAACAAATGAGAGAAGTCATCGAGCACCTTATTCATGGTTGGTATGCCTTCAGCTGGAATAGTGTGCCCAATGCCCGGGACCAGAAGCACTTCCTCAAATAGGCCCTGCAAGCAATAAGATTCACTATTTTCTATCGCGAGCGCGGCGGTTATATCCTTGTCGCGCTTAGCAAATGGCACAATGCACTGCGGATCAGTTCCAATAGTCCACCCCGACAACGCCACATGTAGGGACATGCCTGTTGCAGTCAAAAAGTCTCTGCCAAGCACAATGTCCCGACACAAATCTGGCACACACAGGAAGCGTTGGATGCGGTTGCTTGAGGCCCAATGTATCTTGCACTTTAAGGATGTGCTTGACTGTGACCAACCTGTGGCCAGTCGAAGAGCTCTTTCTTGTACCCGGTGTTTGGCGCCCGTCGCCTCCGCTACCCTTGCCGCTGGCGTACCAAGCAAACTCACACTGGACCCTGTATCTAGCAGGGCCAGGAATGTGGTCCGCCCAATCCGCACCTCCAGGAGAGGCTCCCTGTTGCCGGCCACAGCCGCTATCCGCAGCGCTGTCTCGTAGGTGCTCGCCGGAGTAGCACCTACCGTCTCCCGTTTCCCGGGCACTGGGAGCGGATATGCCCGATTCTGTTGCACTGATAGCAGCGGGGCGGACCGTTACGCCGACCCGAAGGGCACTCGCGACCCATGTGGCCTATGCCTCCGCAGCGGTGGCACGTAATTGCCCCGCCGTCGAGCAGTTGGTATCGCTGCGGCTGTGGTGGCGTGGGAACATGTGGAGCAGGTGATCTGTGCAGCTGGTCCCGGTAGTAGGACGGCTGTATCGCAGCGGGGTGCAACGGCCAGTATGATGCTGCCGACGGATGCTGGAACGGCGCCGCAGCCGCCGCCATTACTCCGGGCTGCGCTCCTGACAGGCCACTGAGGCCAGCCGTATTCCCAGCAGGCCGGAAGGCAAGGTCCCTCGCAACTTGATCGGTTGGGGGTGGCGGTGGTTTGTACTGGAATCGCCTCCAATACCGCTCCATGAGGCCGTCAGCGGCCTTTGCCAGCTCCGCGAGAGTTGCAAACTGCTTGCCCTCCACCAAATCCTGGAGCTGCGGGTGCATCTGCCGCAACACACGGTCGACTTTTTCTGTGTCCGACACTTCGCCGCCGATCCTGTCATAGAATTCCGCGATCGTGTAGATAAATTCTTTTAAATTTTCTTCGGGGTGCTGAGTGCGGAGCTCCAACTCCTGCCTCAGGCGCCGCTTCGCATCAATAGACGAAAATTCCGCAACGAACGCCGCCTTGAAGTCATCCCAGGATGCAAATGATTTGACGAAGCGCAGCCACAACTTCGCGCTCCCCTCCAGCGCAGCGGGCACGATATGCGTGAGCCTTTTGTCGGCGGCGACACCAGTCACCAAGCAAAAGGTCTCGAGGCGGTCCAGGAATTCTTCGGGTGACTGCGCATCGCCGAATCCAGCGAACCGCGGGGGCTGACTTCCCGAGGCCCGGGGAGCGCAGTCAATCGCCGGCTGGATCGCCGCCGCCGCCGCTGCTGTCATGGCGCCTGCAGGCATGGGCTCGGCCGTCATAAGCCTTTGTCTGACGGCAGCCGCGATTTGCTCGCGCTGTATGGCGGATCCGTTTGTTTGTCCCAGCAAGTGCTGCAGCAGCTCTTCCGGCACATTCACGCTGTCCATTCCGGTTGCCATGTCGATCCCGGACGGGCCCCCACTTATCACGCACGACGATACACTTCACGACAGGCAACCACGCTCACACAACCATTTATTTCTCGTGCCACACTCCGCCCGACCCCCGTCCCGACTTCGACCGCCCCGTCCCGCTTCTCTCTCTTTCCGTGCGCCCCCTCACTGTTCACGTGACAATCGCGCACGCCACCTCGTTCCTCCACTGTCAACCACGCACAGCCTCAGAGACCCCTTCACTGTTCACGTGACACTCGCGCACGCCACCTTGTTCCTCCACCGTCAACCACGCACAGCCTCAGAGATTCACACCCAGCCTACCGGCACTCCCTCTTATTCCTCACAACGCCCACTGTGCGAACGGTACAGATTGTTCTGGAACCTACGCCACCGCCAGCGATAACGCTAGAACATTCGACAGCAAGAGTATAAATGCAGATGCGCTTCGCCGCTTGTCAGTTGTTGATCGAAGGCCGACGCTCCGTTCGCCGCTATCAGTCCGAGACTGCTATCTGTGCAAGACTGCTGCTGTAATTGGACTTTCCGTTTACCGAGCACAGGTTCGCCCAAATAAACAGTTAAATCCCAACCCGAAGTCTCCTGTCTTCGGCCACGTCACGACCTCGTGACATCTGGTGGAGGTGCCGTTTCGTCCATGTACCGGACGCCTCCGTCAAGCCGTGAACCCAGCCCACGCCGTGAAGACACCGACGCCAGCAACGAGCAGTGAGTTAGCCGCAGGCAACAAGGTCTGCCACCGGAGTACGGGCTTTTACTGGACAAGGCTCGGAAAACCAAGACGTTGACGTCGACCACGGCGACCATGTCAACGCCGGTTCTACCTGCACCACTCCTGCTCCGGCAACCCAAAGAGCCGCCAACTTTCCGCGGTTCGCCACTGGAAGACGCGGAAAGCTGGATCAAAAGGTTCGACCGCGTCGCCGCCTTCAATGACTGGACAGACGAAGACAAGCTACGGCACGTGTATTTCGCCTTGGAAGATGCTGCTCGGACCTGGTTCGAGAATCAAGAGCGAAGCCTCATAACGTGGGACGCCTTTCACGCCAGGTTCCTCACCACTTTCGCAAGTGTGGTGCACAAGGAGAAGGCCGTAGCTCTCCTCGAAACCCGCATGCAGATGATAAATGAAAACGTGGCGATATTCACGGAAGATATGATTAAACTCTTCCGCCACGCTGACTCCGACATGTCCGAGGAGAAGAAGGTGCGTCTACTTATGCGAGAAGTAAAGCAGGAACTCTTCGCCGGGCTGATCAGAAACCCGCCTAAGACGGTCGCCGAATTCATTTCAGAAGCATCTATGATAGAGAAGACGCTCGAGATGCGCACGCGGCAATATAACCATAGCTTCTCGTCTACAAGCTACGCCGACATTCAAGCGCTCGGAACCACTAACTTGCGTGAGACGATCCGAGGGATCGTGCAAGAAGAGCTGCGAAAATTACTTCCTTCAGCGCAACCTCACATGGAATCTATCGCGGACGTCGTACGCCAGGAGATCCAGCAGTCGCTGGCCGTTCCTCAGCCTCAAGAGCCGCAGCTGCAAGTCATGAGCTATGCTGCTGCAGCATAGGAAATGGAACGTGGCAATGCCACGTTCCATTTCCCAAGTTTTTGTTATCATCCCAAAACACCACACGATTCTCAGCGCAAACCGCGCCTGCAGTTTTCGAGAAGGTTCCGGACTGTAGTAGATCATTGCGATAAGATCACGCCCACTGTGCGAACGGTACAGATTGTTCTGGAACCCAACGCCACCGACGAAGAAAACCTCGATGTGAGCGAGTACCTTCAACGCGCCGAAGAAGCCCGACAACTTGCGCGTCTCCGTATCAAGAATCAACAGACGACGGACAGCCACCGTTACAACCTTCGACAACGCTTCGTGGAATACCAGCCCGGTGAACGTGTTTGTGTGTGGACGCCGATACGCCGACGTGGACTAAGTGAAAAGCTTCTGCGACGCTACTTCGGACCGTACAGGGTGATTCAACGTCTCGGCCCACTTGATTACGAGGTTGTCCCGGACGGCATCACGAACTCTCACGACGCCGATCGCGACCTGAAATCGTCCATGTCGCGCGCCTCAAGCCGTTTCATGCGCGTTAACAAACTGAAACAGTGTTTTTTTTTTATTATTGTTGCATCGTAATTTATTTATTGTCCCTTCATCTTTAGTTAAAGCATCGAGACGATGCCTTTTTTCAGAGGGGGGCAATGCCACGTTCCATTTCCCAAGTTTTTGTTATCGTCCCAAAACACCACACGATTCTCAGCGCAAACCGCGCCTGCAGTTTTCGAGAAGGTTCCGGACTGTAAGTAGATCATTTCGGTAAGATCACGCCCACTGTGCGAACGGTACAGATTGTTCTGGAACCTACGCCACCGCCAGCAATAACGCTAGAACATTCGACAGCAAGAGTATAAATGCCAACGCGCTTCGCCGCTTGTCAGTTGTTGATAGAAGGCCGACGCTCCGTTCGCCGCTATCAGTCCGAGACTGCTATCTGTGCAAGACTGCTGCTGTAATTGGACTTTCCGTTTACCGGGCACAGGTTCGCCAAATAAACAGTTAAATCCCAACACGAAGTCTCCTGTCTTCGGCCACGTCACGACCCCATGACAATATCGTCGATGTAAAAATAGCTCAATAAATGTGTGTTTGGTTTGCTTTGACCACGTCTGCTGTCTCTGTGCGCTCCGAGAGCACGGCGTTCTCATTTCGAGACCCCACAGGTTTAACAGCCACCAAGCAAGAACTGGTGCTGTGATCGCATGGGTTAGCGCAGTGACGCTGGCAACACTGCCTGGCAGAAGTTGGGTCGGCTCACAGAACACAGCAGTGAGTCGCTTGGGAGTTGGCAGCGTGCATCGACAGACATCTCCTGCGGAGGGTCCATGGGGTAAAATACAACAGGTCATTTCTGATGGATCCTTCATGGCACGTTGAACGTCGGAGACGACGCATTTGCAGTACCTTGTGTTTATATTGTTTGGGTGTTGTGCTGGCATATTGTACAATATCTAACATGTCACAACTAGAGATGTATTTCATTTGCTTGGCAATATTGTCATGATGCAAAAACAAATGAATAAATGCAAACGTGTTGGTTTGCCCAATGGCAAGACTCTCCATGTGCTCTGAGAGCGGCTATCATCGTAGATCTCACAGCGCTAACAAAAAAATTTTCTTTCTTTTACAGATATTGCACTTTCTCAAAGCGCCTTTAGCATAGGCATGCAAGATTGCCACCAGTGGTTGGAAGAGAAGCTTCAAAATTTGTGCATGAGTGTCGCGGGTATTTTTTGCCATAATTGCTCAGCTTCAGTTTTCAAATCGACATATTTTTACACCCTGGGCTAGGGCTGTCTTGAATATTACCTGTTATAATCACTACAGTAAATTTATATTTTCTTCAGAACACAAACAAACCCTAATATTCACAATGACATCATACGTACTCACAAATTCAAAGGTGACAAATTTTATGTACAAGGCCTAGTAGTGCAACTGCTCGTGATTACCTCATCATGTAGCAACATATCTGCTCTTTAAAGATAATTTTGGCTCCGATATACACATTTTGCTCAAAATTTAATACTATGACTTGAACTCGAGACGCTGGAAATAAAAGTGTGTACAATACTTGACCCAAAATTGTTCTGTGTCGGTTCATGATTACTGTACATGTGATAATTTCCTAAAAAAATGTATTCATAAATATTAAGTGTAACTTAACAAAAAAGATTAAGAGAAAGAGCATGATAAAGGGACTGCGAAGTTTGGAATACTCCAAATTTATGCATTTACAATTCTTGGCCATTTACCATTAAGTTGCTCTACAAAAACAAGAGCAGACAAAACGTTACCACTCATAAAACTACAGTAGAACTCCTTTATAAAATACATGCACTAGGGAAAAATTCTTTTTTATATGAGGTGTTTCTTATAAGCAGGGTATCTTGTACGCATTTACTTTATTATGAAGCCCTCTTTTAATGTTGGGCACGATCATGCCTCTGATACCCTATTGTCTCTTACATCAGTGTCTTATAAAGAGGTTTGACTGTACATCATAAGGCAGCTCACTTTTCTTGCGAGACGCCGACCAGGGAGTGGCCGTCGACCCGAAGTAGTTGGTCCCCGGCCTGGAGGCGGCCATCCAAGTCGGCTGCCCCACCTCGAACAACACTCTTCACATAGATACCCAACCGGTCCTGGTTGGAGCCCTGCGAAGCCAGCACGAAGCCTTCAGAAACATTACAATAAGAAACCACTTCCCCTAGAAATCAAAACACGTGAGCAGAGTGTCGGTTCCTATCCTCCTCATAAACCTGCACGCGACTGAAGACAGAGATAACACACAATAACCAGACTTGAGTGGATATTCGAGCACTTTGAATAATTCAATGAGTACTACAGTATTCGAATTCCCTCCGATTTTATTTTAAGTTATTGCAAATTTCGAAGCATTCATCATGAACAATCAAGTGTATATTACTTCGCATGTAACCTCTTGAAAAGGTAGTTTCACTGCAGTGCAGAATTGCTATGCCATGATGCCAGCTTTGCAGCGCATATACTCTTAGTAATTTTTAAATGTAACATATTTTACAGGTTATCACTTGCATTTCACCGATATATACATCCAGCCACTGTTGAAAGAGTCTTTCATTTTATTAAAACCAAAAAGAATGACATTTGCATATGCCTTGTTTCATATTAATAAAAAAAAATTGTCAAGGTTAGTTGGGCCATGATAAATAAGCTCATTTTTCTTTACAATACGCGAGATTTATACTCGAATTCAATTTCAAAAATTATTCAAACCAAATCACTATTCACTCGGAATTCACTTCAAACCTATAATTTAGTATTAACACAAGCCTAGTTGACTAAGATTTTAAATATTGCTCTGAAAAAATTTGCAAACAGTCCACTAGTCGAAAGATTGGCTCGAGCACACAACCCATTCAGAAATTTTCTTTTCCTCGCAAGCTTCCATTTTCCCCTATCTGCCTTCCCCCCCCCCCCCCCCCCCCCAGTACTGCCTTGCCACTTACACTGACATGCAAGTTGCCGATGCCCCTGGCAGGGCCACATTCAGCATTTATCAATTGATGTCCGACTACAGGCCATGCCACATTGAACAGGCCACATTTCAGCACGTGAGAACAAGCAGTCTAGAAGTTGATACACCCACCCTGGCAGCCACAATGCTCAGTCCCATGCCGGAAGGACTTTTCTTGAGAGCCAGTGTGACAATGCGAGGACCAAGAACGTCCTGGTCGCACATGTAGATGGTCCAGTGACCCAGAGAAGTAGGCTGCAATGTCAGCCTACACAGCCCAGCAAGGCACAGTGGCTGCAGAAACTCCTGCACAGTGGAACAAAGAACGCAACACAGGATAAGACAGCAGCTCAAGTGAATTGATAATCCCAAATCTTTGTTCACAAGACTCAAAATAAAACAAGGACAAAGAAAGAGCAACAATACACAGTAAGTTACAGTGCTAGTGGTGCGTGTAGCTCTTTATCGCAGTTCTTATAGAGCATGAAAACGGAAAAGACAGTTTTAGAATTTCATTTACGGCCAAATGTACATACACCAACCTTGTGCTAAACAGAACCTGAAAGGACCAGGCTTATGGGTTTTATATATCAGAAGTTCCATTTACTGAGAGATGAACAGGGTGCAGTATTTAAGTACGAAACCAATCATATCAGGAGCAGTTGTTCCACTTAGGCAGCAGTTCCGTTTAAGAGGTTGTCATTTATTGAGGTTTCACTGTGCATCAGTTACATAGAGAAACGGTGTGCATTTGCTCCACACTTCGTTTCAGAACTACTAACATTAGATGCACAAGAAAAATGTGCTTACAAAGCTACCAGCTCCAGGCTGATCACAGGCCTTCCTATTCAACAAAAATTACCAGGAAGTTAAGCCTTACTGAGGTGCTATCTTGTCCCCACTCCAAATAAGCACGGAGGCATTCCATTTTATTGGGCCGCACTCGGTTGCTCAATGTGAGTCATGATGCTTATTGACCAATCACATGCAGCTAGATGGAATGGAGTGCCTCCATGCTAATTTGTAATGCGTACCGGTTTCCTATGCTAAACATATTGAATGGTGTGCACAAAAAAATGAATACACAAATGAGAAAAGAACACATGGCAGTGCTGCTTTCCTTTTGTGTTCGAAGTCGGTTCCAACTAGCCCAAATGTCAATTCTTCTGCCTACGCTGCTCATTTGTCGTGACAATCATGATTGCACAGAGCACGCTCTCCTCAAAGCAGAGAAGCCACTAAATTGTGACTTTCAACAGTTTCTATCACTGCCAAGATTTTTAGATATCTAAAGCTCAGAGTGGAAGCATTTTGAGACAAGCGGTGAAAATTACATAGCACTGAGAGCTGGGCAAGAGACAGATATTAACTCAACTAATATTGCGAGACTATCATTATGTTTTCTGTGAAGTTGGCATCACCAATGCTATATAGGCTGCTCTTAGGTGTGAAGATAGAAATTAAAATTTGAGCCCGGCATGCCAATACATACTGCCACACGTATAAAGTTAACCAAGGGTTTATTACAGTTTTCTATTTATTGTTCTTTCCTAGTGCCACTATTTCGCTTTGCTGCATTTTTACTTCAAGTAATCTCACACTGTGGACGTCATTCGCTCTACAATCGGGCATCACCAGAGTAGCCAGTTTCAATTATAGTAAGCAGACCTGGGCTTCTTCCTTTTTCTGAGTCACTTGTAAAATTTTCCAGTAGCTTCTCGTGTTTTTGGGCTTATTAGCACTTTTCCAGCAAATATAGTTATTTTGGTCTTCACACTAATAGCACATTTGTTGATGACTGAGTAACCAGGTTGAGTGTTCAAGTCACACAAGCGCTGGGCAAATCAACACTGAGAAATCTGCACTGAGAAATCTGCAACACTTAATCATGCACTGAGAAATGTGCATTCCAATAGACACTACCCTAGAGACAATGTAAAAAAAAGTAAACATGTGCTTTTGTTCACAGTTGCGCATCTTTTCACTCTACGTACTAATTTTTTCAACCCCCCTTCGTACATGAGTGAAATGTACTTTCAAAAATGGACAAATTCATTTAATTTCTGCTTTGGGCTTTAATTAGGGCTTCTCTTGCGAGGATTATTTGCTCGTTAGCTTGGTATGATCTGGCAACTCTGGACATTACATACTAGACAGAAAAGGCTATGGCTACCCACCTGTAGTCCTGGTGGCACGCCCCGCACAGTCTCACACGAATAACCATCCTCGGGTAACAGAAAAGGCAGGGCCAGCTGAGGCTCTTCTGCAAGCTGTAGCGGGCGGCCTTCTTCTGCAAGGCGAGCATCTTCGCCTTTGCGCGCTTCATGCACCAATGCATCAATCAAGCCAGTGCCAACCTGGTCCCCAGGTCCCAACGGCTGGAACCTCTCCAGCAGGTGCCGCACCTGCCACACAAGCCATGCACAGAAACGTGTTCATAACGTGCGAAGCAGAACATCTGGCACCATCTCTTAAGCATCAAGCGTACTATTGAACGCAGATTCAATCCAATCTAAATCAAGCCGAAGTGGCCAGTGCGCGTTGCGGCGTGTTTTTTATGCTGTGTCTGTAATCTTGGCACGTTATGGGGGCGATACTGAAGCTACACAGCTGATTCAAGTTGCAAGTGATAGATCATGCACTAAACGACGGCAACAGGGCCGCCGGTAAGCCCTTCAGAGTCTACGAATTTTTGTGTTCGCTACTGGTGACGGCAGCTGAAAGCCATGAAGACGCGTTGGGCCTGCCGTAGGCCTAAAACTGGGATTGATGGTAAACATTATTTCTTCAGAAGGAAACTGCGGACGATTCTGTTAAATAGCCATCAGCCCAATACTGACATCCTACGCTTACCTTTTGAGGGCCCCTGTTGGGCGACGAACGCTACCGTTACGCCCGCAACGCCCACAAGCTTTGCGTATGGTATTCTAATTCTCGACTTTTTGCTTGAACTTTTTGTGTCTCAAATCTTGCCTTGTGTTGAACCTCTGCTTTTATTGTTGAGGTAAGTTCTAATTGGTACTTCTTAAAACTTGCTGTAAGCTGCTGGTGTGAGAATCCCGATTTGCGGCCACTTTGTTTTCTTTTTCGCTCTGTACGTTTTCGTAGAAAGTTTTCCCCGCACAATTCTCGCACCCCCCAACTTTGCATCAGTTTTTCCGGCAAAAAAAGTGCGAGCATTATGCGAGTAAATACGGTAAGTCCTGTCGTCAGCAACATGCACTTGGTTGTGCCGTCATGGAGATCTTCAGCACATTTTCTTCACTCTGGCTAAAGATAGCTGGGGCAATCTGCCCAGCACAAGCCAGTAAACATCACATTGTGACATCGCATCTCTGTTTGCAGTGCTATGCTTGTAATTTTACCTCCATTTAGCCCACCCTCTACAGTAGCACATTTCACTCAACTTTAGTTAAGGGAGGTGATGTAAACTTTGCTGTGTTATTGCTTCATAAATGTTTGCCAACTTTTCACAGTCACTGCTCGAAATTTTTACATTTTGGTCCTTTCATACTTAATACAGGCACTACCTTCATCCACTGGGGCAAGGAAACTTTGCAACACACAAACTAGAATAACGGAGAACCTTTTCGTCAGAATACCTGTAAAGAATTAAGCTTGAAGCAGGCGTCAGCAAGCAGGGGCAAGTCGTGTTGTGGGTGGGCTTTCGGTGCCGCCAGCAGGTGAGCAGCCTGGATGAGACGTGCAAGGTGGCAGTCTGCAGCCAGCTCCAGGCCCTGCTGTTCTGCCCAGGCTACCAGGTGAGCCAGCCGGCGCTTCAACAGGGCACCTGTTGGCCGACAAAGAGGAGGACGCCCGTGCAAGAGAAGGCTGTTCAGCAGCCACGAATTCACATGGTGAAAGAGCCAGGAGAACAACTGAATTGTCAGTGCGGCATTCACCCGGCAGCGTCGTAGCAGGCTCATGCTGCTGGCCAACACACCAAGAGCTTCGCCTGCAGAGAATAATAATATCTGGTGTTTCATGTCCCAAAACCACAATATGATTATGAGAGATGCTGTACTAGAAGGCTCCGAAAATTTTGACCAATGCCTGCAATAAATTCCAAGGCCTGGAAATAAAGTAGGCCAGAGAGAACAAACAAGTTCACATACACCACAGTAACCTGAGATGCATGCAACTGCTTAAATGCATTTTATGCATTTGAACAGCTCCTTCTGTGATCCCCTGCAAAAGAATGAGATGGGATTGAGTGTTGACAAGCCATAGGCAGTGTGCAAAATGACGACCGTTGTTGCTTGCCCTAACAGTGCTGTCATTGGCCTGTTGAAGTAAGTTTGCTCCATCAGAAATGAGGTATCAGCTACAGTTCAGCGCTATGCCTTGTGGGTTCTTCCTTTGTCATCGTCTACGTGCATGGGTCATACTGTAGATGGGTCTTCGGTGTCGCCAGCAGGTCAGCAGCGTGGATGACAGGTGCAAGGGAAGTCTATGGCCAGGTCCAAGCCCTGCTGCTCTGCTCAGGCTACCAGGTGGGCCAGCCAACATTTCAGCAGGGCACAGGCGAGCACTACTCAGCTCTCCATAGAGCTCACCTTTCATGACGCATAAACAAAAATTGCAGGAAAAAAGAACAGCAGAAACAAGCTACACAACGCTTTCTCCAGCAAAGGGGGACTCACCAATGGGTGCATCTGTGGCTGTGTCTGGACTGAGAAAAGCCCGGGGCAGAGCCTGGGCCAACTCTCGTCGCTGTGCCGAAACAAGCTGCCTAAATGCTAGCTGGAGTGCCTCAGTGAGGAGGTCTTGGGCATCTAAGGTGTAGGCACTGAGGTGTCTATCCTGTCGTAGGAAGTGAAGCAGCTCACTGGCATTGGCCAGCCAGAAAGCCAGCGGCCCTGCATCACGTTGCTGTTGCTCCACAGCTTCCCGCACACGAGCACCTATGTTGGTGGCGAGCGCAGTCAACCGTTGAGCACGCTCGGTAGGGCTCGTCTCGGGACGGAAGTGCGTGGAAGCCCGATAGCGGCAAGCCATGTAGAGAGTATACGCAGGAACCAGTTTGAACTGAACCGACAGCCAGTCCAATTGATTGATGACCGCATCCAAGAACAGAGATTCGTCTGCAACAGCAACAACGATACAGTGTCAAGATTAAATGCTTATGCTGAGAGAGTGTAAAACATGATGCCAAAGCACTCTGTTCTGTTGTATGAAACACAAAAGTAAGCAGCTGCCTGTGTTGAATGCTAAATATTTTGCCAAGACTACTGTAGCAGCAAGAATTCGGAGCAGACCTCAGTGTACATGTACACTTACACTGCAGTTCTGGCATTTATGCTTCTGCAGATACTTCTAAAACGACATTCATCCACTTCGTGTGCACTACCACATAAGCAACATTTGCCCACAAACCATAGTAAACATAGCACTGTGAACTAAGCAGCCGCACATATAGAATAATCAAAGCATGCAAATGGGATGTTCATATTGTCACGGGGTCGTGACGTGGCCGAAGACAGGAGACTTCGTGTTGGGATTTAACTGTTTATTTGGGCGAACCTGTGCCCGGTAAACGGAAAGTCCAATTACAGCAGTAGTCTTGCACAGATAACAGTCTCGGACTGATAGCGGCGAACGCAGCGTCGGCCTTCGATCAACAACTGACAAGCGGCGAAGCGCGTTGGCATTTATACCCTTGCCGTCGAATGTTCTAGCGTTATCGCTGGCGGTGGTGTAGGTTCCAGAACAATCTGTACCGTTCGCACAGTGGGCGTGATCTTATCGAAATGATCTACTACAGTCCGGAACCTTCTCGAAGCCTGCAGGCGCGGTTTGCGCCGAGAATCGTGTGGTGTTTCGGAACGATAACAAACACTTGGGAAATGGAACGTGGCATTGCCCCCTCTGAAAAAAGGCATCGTCCCGATGCTTTAACTAAACATGAAGGTACAATAATAAAGCAAGAAAATGCAATGAATAAATTACAATACAACAATAATACAAAAAACACTGTTTCAGTTTGTTAACGTGCATGAAACGGCTTGAGGCGTGCGACATGGACGACTTCAGGTCGCGATCGGCGTCGTTGGGAGTTCGTGATGCCGTCGGGGACAACCTCGTAATCAAGTGGGCCGAGACGTCGAACCACCTTGTACGGTCCGAAGTACCGTCGCAGAAGCTTTTCACTTAGTCCACGTCGGCGTATCGGCGTCCACACCCAAACATGTTCACCGGGCTGAATCCATTTCCCAAGTTTTTGTAATCGTCCCAAAACACCACACGATTCTCAGCGCAAACCGCGCCTGCAGTTTTCGAGAAGGTTCCGGACTGTAGTAGATCATTTCGATAAGATCACGCCCACTGTCCGAACGGTACAGATTGTTCTGGAACCTACGCCACCGCCAGCGATAACGCTAGAACATTCGACAGCAAGAGTATAAATGCCGACGCGCTTCGCCGCTTGTCAGTTGTTGATCGAAGGCCGACGCTCCGTTCGCCGCTATCAGTCCGAGACTGCTATCTGTGCAAGACTACTGCTGTAATTGGACTTTCCGTTTACAGGGCACAGGTTCGCCCAAATAAACAGTTAAATCCCAACACGAAGTCTCCCGTCTTCGGCCACGTCACGACCCCGTGACATCTGGAAAACTGCAGGCGCGGTTTGCGCTGAGAATCGTGTGGTGTTTTGGGACGATAACAAAAACTTGGGAAATGGAACGTGGCAATGTTAATTTAAATATTTGATAAGAACCAAACGGCAGCGACAAAATTACCACAGGCAAAAGATACCATAGGGCAGAGGTTCTCAAACAGAGTTCCGTGAAGAGATGAAAAATTCATGAACACGGGTTGTTGAGTCCTTTGTTTGGACAAGCGGACTTGTTTTCTTCAAGGCTGCATGTGCTCTCCCTAGCGCACATTTGTAGGCGCCCTGTCCCCCTCCTCCAACCCAAACAAAAATTGAGGAGAGTAAAACTGAAAAGAAGGGTAGGGGAGAAGGAGGGACTGGTGTGCCAAATGGGGCACATTCGCACACCGCGAATGTTCGAATCAGTGTTACAATATTCAAATCAAAGTCAATACAAATTTCAATGCTCAAATGAGTACAGTCGAGCCCGCTTGTAACGAGCCTGCGCCTGATGCAGCATCCGTTTGCTGTATGCCGCGTTTGCTGTATGCCGAAGTTCGTAGTAAGTGAAACGCAGCTTTTAAAAAGTTACGAGTGAAAACACAAACTTTTTTTTGCCCAAGAAAGTCCGCGATGCACATGTTTCGAAGAGCAGAAGCGATAAGGGCGGTGTCGAGTTCATTTAAAACGGCAGGGTGCTCGTTCGCCGAGGCCCATGGTGTAAGCTGCATGACGCACTGGCTGCAATGTTTCATCGTTCTCGCAATCCCATTCCTCCAAATCGTTCTCGCCACGTACTTCATTCACAATGCCCTAATCCGTGCACGGTTCCGCAGTGTCGGCATCGTCATCGGCCGTAATTAAACCATCGCAACAAATGTCCCACCCCCACCCCCCCTCTCCCAGGTCGGAGTCGACAACGCGCTGCCACAAATCCCTGCCGAAGTAATCCTGTTTGGAAGCTTCAGGCTCGGCATCAGGCCCGATGTTGACGAAGTCGGCTTCGCGAAAACGATCTTGCGCGCATGTAGCCGTCACCGCTTCCCTCAAAATATTTACCATCTCCACAGCTGAATACCGGGACCCATGAAGCGGCAAGTTAGCTGCCAGGTAGTAAACAGCTATGAGCAAGCGCTCCGTAACGCGGCACCTAACGCACGGATTACACTCAAGCCAAGCGGTCACACTTTCGATGTTTGTTGAGCGGCAGGAAATAGCGTGCAAGTCCTCCCGTCTGCTATCCAGACCACACACGCACACCAAGAGCGAGCAAGACGCGCACACGCGACACACATGCCAGAACGCGTGGAACAGCCCTGGGCCCGTTTCCAGTCAGAAAACTAAACTAATTCGAACCAGCGCGGCTGGCGTCGCGGAACGATGGAGACGGGCGAAGGGGTTGTTATCAAGAGAGGGTAGGATGCGGCGGGAGGGCAACCTTGAAAACCAAAACACACGGGAAGGATGCACAGGTTGGGTAGCTTGCTTGAAAGGTCCACGAAACCCGCATGTAGAAAAACTTGAAAGAGTGCCTGGGCGCGCAGAAGTCAAAGGACAGCCCCCTCGATCGGTGCACATGGTGGTGTTCTAAGAATCAGCGGCCGTGGTCAAAAAATCATTTTGTTGCGCCGGCGGTTTTGCATGGCCTAGCGAAATATCGAACGAAGTTCTATATTTCGTGATTCGTTCCACACAAATTAAGGGGAAATGCGAGACGAAAAATCGCGTATTTAGCGAAATTTCTCGTATCTCTGATTTTTATTGCAATGTAATATTGAAACCTTCTTCTTTCATCTGTGAAAATTTCAAAACTAAATTCGAACCGCAAAATGCAAAAAAATGTGTATGAAGGCATCGCGATGGCTCAAAATTTCGTGAATTTGCGCCGATATTGGCCATCTTTGCGCGCTGCTCCCCGTCGCAGTGCCGCCCGCCATCACGATCGGTTGGGAAAGTTGCGTCCGGCCTTCTTCGTACAACTCTGACGACCGCCAGTTTCGTACATGGGCAAAAAAAATAAAAAACGAGGCCTTTTTATCACGTGGTTTGAGCGGTTTGAAACGCGCGGCACCCTAAGCCGCATTGCCATTGGCTACCGAGTCATTGTCAGCTGTGTTGGTGGCGGCCATCGGCATTTGGTCCGTCTGCTTTTCTGCGCTTCTACGCATATTTACGCGATGACAAGCCTGAAAAAGTGCAACGTGAGACCGCAGAAGTTTCGAACGAAGCACAAGTTCAAGGGAAGGCGGCGTAAAGCGCCCCGAACGACGGTGACGAACAAGAACGCGCCTACGTGTGCTAGGCCTGACGGCAGCATCGACGAGTGCGCGAGCGACAGTGGCTGCGATGAAGGGATTGACGCTGCGCTTTCTTTCGTCAGTGCTTCGGAAAAGAAGCTCAGCTTCTTCGAAAAAAACGAAAGACAGCGCGATGAGGTTTGTGCAACGACAGTTTTGTGCGACACCCTCTTGCTGACGGCACTTGTGGCAGGTGCGGCATGCCCTGCTTGCGGTATTCAAAAACTTGCCGTTCGGGAGCCGGCAGAAAAGCGCAAGAGACTTTCGTCGCTCCTCGAACTTCATTGCGAAAACAGCGAATGCTCAGCGACTGTTCTTTCGTGCTCCTATACATCACTGCGTGTTACGGCGGATGGCAGCAGCCGAGTGAGCCAACGGTACGACAGTGGGAGCTACCGAGATAGTTTCGCTGTA
Organism: Rhipicephalus annulatus; assembly: GCA_013436015.1. Taxonomy (NCBI): domain Eukaryota; kingdom Metazoa; phylum Arthropoda; class Arachnida; order Ixodida; family Ixodidae; genus Rhipicephalus; species Rhipicephalus annulatus. Next base: position 234,087 of record WOVY01002803.1, read on the forward strand.
AATGTGATGGCGGTGTTGCCTGCACGCGCTGTCGGCATCGGGCATGAGCAATTGTCGAGATTTTGCTCCATTATTGGACTCCCGAAGCCAATGCACCACCGAGAATTTTTTTCGATAGCAAAGAAGGTGCATACCGCTGCCATGGAAGCTGTGAGTAAAAACTTGTGCCGATCCAGAGAGCTGACGAAAGAAGTAGCAGGCGAAACTGATGTGGCTGGTATGTTCGACGGCACTTGGCAGAAGAGGGGCCACAAAAGCCACAACGGGATTGGCGCAGTTATCTCCTTAGATACTGGCCTCTGCTTAGACTTCGAGGTCATATCAAATTACTGCCTGACATGCAGTAGGCACAAGGATATGGGCCCAGACAAGGAAGTGTGGCAGGCATTCCATGGCCCAGTCTGTGAAAAAAATGCAGACTGTTCCTCCCATGCCATGGAAACGGAGGCTGCAATGCGCATTTGGCAGAGAACATTGATTTATGACACCCCACTGCATTTCATGACATTCTTGAGTGACAGTGACAGCAAAGCATATAGTGCAGTTGCAGAGTCAAAAGTCTATGGTGCTGCCAATATAGAAAAAGAAGACTGCACTAATCATGTGGCCAAGAGACTTGGCACTGCGCTACGGAAGCTGCATGTGCCATTACCACGAGGGCAGAAAATGAAAGAGCCAGCCATTCAGAAGCTCCAAACATACTATCAGATTGCCATAACAAGCAACAGGGGGAGTGTACGGGATATGTACACTACAGTATGGGCTTCGTACTTCCACTCATGCTCTACTGACAATGCTGGCAGCCACAAGTTTTGCCCTGCAGGAACAGAGTCGTGGTGCAAACATCAACGCGCTGAAGCACTTGGTGAACCTGCACCACGCCACACACCTCTCCTGACAAAAGCACAGAGATTGGCTGTTTTGCCCATTTATAAGCGGCTAACGGATGAGAAGCTCCTTGCTCGATGCATCAAAGGGAAAACCCAGAACGCTTCGGAATCCCTGAACAGCAAAACTTGGCTACTTTGCCAAGACTAAGTTTGTCTCCCGAACGGTTGTCGAGACTGCCGCAGCTATGGCAATCCTGTGGTTCTACAAGGGTCATGCTACTTTCGAGCACATCTTGGAAGAGCTCAACATACTGCCATCTAGAGATCTAGTTACTTTCAGTGATTCCCGCGATGCGAGGCGCATCAAGAGAATGTCCGAGCGTCTGACAGCAGAAGCAAGGGCCCACCGTCGTCGTGGAGTGAAAAGGGCACGGCTAGAAGAGAGTGCTCGCAAGGACCGTGAGGGCACAACCTATGCTGCTGGACAGTTCTAGTAACTTGCAGTGCTTTTCAAAGTTCTGTTGAACATTATGGCCAAAGATTATGCATTTCTAACAACTCTGTGATAAAAAAAAAAAAGGTTTTAAACTTTCAAATGCGTTTTTCTCCTTTTGCAGTTTTGTGTGATCTGTGCTTCTTATACACGCTAGTTCGTATACTTTGAATTGTCATACCTCTATGAAATTTTGCACATAGCATGATGAAGGCCCATAGAGTGCAAGTATCTATTCAGATTGTCAGTGCTGCTTGATTATGTTTTTCAAAAATTACATAACATTGAAAGCCCTTGGCAACTAGAGCCATAGTAAATTGTTCTATTTTATTATTGTATTTCACCTTTTTACACACAAAAGTAATATAGTTTTTTGCACTCTACAGTTCCAAAGGATCATAGTCAGCTATATCTGCATGCTTTATCTCAAATTTTTATAGGTCAGAATTGTTGCATAACAATGGCCATAATTTTGCAGTATCTGACCTGCAGAAAGAAAACCAAGCAATCTACATGAAAATAAATGACATATTTGAAAAGAGGAGAAAAAACTCTATTAGCATGCCAATTTGTGTCAAATTCAGACTCTTATTAAAGAAAATCGTTTTTCGAGTAGCATCTCCCCTTAACAGCCGTTTTCGCACTTCGGCACGCACCCGGAAGGCATGCCGAGTTGAGTGCAAAGTGAATGAGAACAAGTCCTAAACAGGAAATGAATCGCAAATTATCAGAGTCAGTGGGGTAGCATACGCGCGTGCACTAGACGCAGACTATCGGATACAGTCGGTGGCCGACGATGTTGGCAAATGGTCTGGTCACTCCAGGCCGACGACGCAAACAACAGTAACAGCAATCAAAAACAGGGTAGATTGCCAATTGGTCTTCCAAAGATCGGTGGCAGTGTGAAAACACGGGCCTCGTCTGGTGATGCTGGGTGCTCAGGAGTAGCGGGGGGGGCCAAAAGACGAAGGGGTGTGTAACAAAAAGAAGTCGAGGAAAGCGGCAACTGGATGGGCGCAGAGGTAGGGTCGGCGTTTAACAATAAGAATGTGTGGGCACCTCGCCGATGCCTGATCGGTGGTCAAAAGTGGTTTCCCGGGAAGTAGGAAGAGCGCTGACTCCGTTCACTGTAACCGATCAGTGGCGCTCGTAAACGTTCGTTGTAAGTGAAATTTTGTGCCACTGAGCCAATGTATATTCTCACGGTCACGCGAATATTGTTCATTTTAAGCGAAAGTTCGTTTTAAGTGTGGCCATCATATACGGGCTCGACTGTATTACAACATTCAAATCCACTTCGATACAAATTTTAACCTGAAAAAAAAAAAAATTCTGAACAATTTGAAGAGAAGAAAAAAACGTATTTTACTGCATCTACTTGAAAAGGTGGTTTCACTGCCTTGCAGACCTACCATGCCATGAAACAGCCCTACCTTTCACCAGAATAGCAGTGATAGATTCCAAGCAAGTTTGGGCTACTCCACCATATCAAGCCATTTAGCAAGCCACAATTTGAAGAAATTAACTGAAGGGATAGCTGAGAAAGACTCACGTTCCTCCCAAAGTTCCAGCACTGCTGGCAGAATGGGGTCACCTCTCCGCTGATCCCTGTGGTCGCCTGCCCCGATGGGACCCATATGGTCAGGCATGGCCACCATGCTGGTGGGTTCTGGTTCAGGAGCTCGCCTGCAGAACAATGTGGAAGCTCACCGTCAAACCCCCCCTACTTGCCTCTAGACAACAAGCTTACATAAATGGTAGTGTGCATCAAGTAAAACCACAACAGAAGACTGCCAGACAAACAAATGGTGATCTGTATATGATGGCATGGTGAGCTCTTAGTTCAACCACCTGCTACAGGACGTGGCTCGTGAGGAAAGAACACAAATCAAAAACTTGCTCTGGGCAGTCTGAACAATGGGATGCTCTGTTGCTTTCTGACCCTACTTAACTACAGCAAGAGTCTTCTACAGAAGCTTTCACCTCAGAGAGAGAAAAAGGTGAAGCTAGACCAATATTTTCCTGCAGCAAACAGCCTGAGCGCTAACCCAAGCAAGAACTACTGTGGTAGCAATACCAAGGCTTACATGATTGTAGGAACAGCGTCAACATAAAACATGGGACAAAGAAGCGACACAAAAGTTCACGAAAATGTTCGTATAGGTTCGTGGCAGCCAAAATTCATATTCCGAACAAGGCAAGGAACACTAGCATAACAGATTCAAATGCTACTAGGGACAAAAAGTACTAATAATTTAATTTTTTATGAATTGAACGTCCCAAAACAACAATATAATCATGACAAAACGACGCGGCAGAGGGCTCCGAAAGTTTCGACCACTTGGTTTCTTGAACGTGCACCTAAATCTACGTACACGGGCTTAACTTCCACCTCCATTGAAAATGCAGTCTCCAAGGCTGGGATTCGATCCCACGACATGCAGATTAGCAGTTGAGCACATTAACACTAGACACCCGTGGCGGGTTAGGGACAGAAAAGCGCTATGTCCAATGATAGCCACACTCGGTGACAACTTATCTCCACAATAGAGCAATGTCTATGGAGGCAGGTCTTTTGCACATTCATGTTGCTCCGCAAGTAGCACGGCAGCTTGCAGCTGATTTGTGTTTTGCTTGCTTGCAATGGTAACTCATTTAATAAATTATATACACGAAAATGTGAATGGGAGAAACATTTCGATAGTTCAGTGCACATTTTAGCGTCATATTACGAGTATATTTTTAACTAAACAGTGTGTTTGCAGCCACACAGTGACCCACATGATGACCACCATGTTTCCCATGGAAAACGGGAGCGCTAAAAAGGCAGTGCTAAGAAATAAAACAAAAAGGAAAGCATTCTTGTAAAATGAACAATAACTGTGCGTTACCGACAAGTTCCCGCAACTGTTTCAGTCCCACAATAAATAAAGCATCATTTATTTCGGCAAAGCAAAATGATAAAATTATCAGCAAGCTTCAGTATTACACTCAAACCTCATTATAATATAACAGGATATAATTAAATAATGGATATAACGAAGTAAATGAAATTCCCCTTGAAAACTCCATTGAGAACCATGCACACTAAAGCTCGTTGTAACAAACTAAAATTGACCAGTAAATGAATATAATGAACTAAATTAGTCAATCAATTAGTTTATAAAAAAAAAACGACCGTAGTGTGTTAAGTATAGTATTTTCTGCGGAGTTTGATGCTCATTCAGCGCGGCTCTTTCTAAACTACCACGCCGACCTTCCAGCCACGCCCCGTGCGGCCGAGAGAGCAGTCCTCCTCACACAGCCAGCAAAGAGAACTGAGGAAGCGCTCAGCGGGTGCCATGACCGAGAAGCGGCGCTGCGGTGCAAAGCTATTTCCCTCTCATGACGGCAACGACTGCGCCCCCGCTGCTACCATGGCTGCTTACTCTGCACCGAGAAAGGAAGACTCTCCGCGACAACTTTCTTTTTTCTTCCCCTCCCTGCACAAGCGGCCTTGAAAGGAGAAGGGTCTCTACATGCAGAGACGGAAAAGGGAGAAACGTGAAACAGGCGCATCGCAGATCGGCATTTGAGAGAAAGCAAGCAATGTGCCACAGTGTTTTCTTTCCTTTTCTTTTTCGCGCGCAGCATTGAGAGGTGCCGCCGCGGGATTGGGCATGATGCTGAGAGCATTTTCGGAGCGCGGTATGTTTGAATTAACCGTCCCAAGTGCTTACGCGTTCGAATTACAGGACGTTTTTGCCTATTGGAATACACATAGCTTTGACAGGACCTCAGCGTGAGTTCAAATTACCCGAAAGTTCGAATTAATGAGATTCGACTGAACTTATTTTACGTGGCACGCGTAGTCGCGTAGCGGTACATTGGCCCGCAAGGCGGTTTCCTTCTTTGCATGCTTATAGGAGTGCGCCCATATGAGCATACATAGCCACAAACTGTTATAATCGATATAACGAAATAATGGATATACCGAAATAATTGTGGCTCTTGTTCAACTTCGTTATAACGAGGTTTAAGTGTACTTTTTAGCATGGTAGCAGGCATGTGCTTCGGTTCTGTAGCTTCCACAGTGCTGTCAAGAAAAGTTGTCACGGAGTATAGCAGACCATACCTCTCAATTACTAGCCCTAGTACAGATAAGCACTCACAGCCTATGGTCCTCTTCGTGTGGCGGCCGGTGGTTTTCACCCATGGCAGCGGGTGACCCGGGGGGCGGGGCGGGTGCCCGAGTAGGTGGCGCTTGCCAGAAGCGGAAGAGGTGACTGCGGCCAAAGCGAACCGTGGCCCCATGCTGCAACAGCGTGGTGTCAAACACCCGTGCACCATCGACATAGGTCTCAGCTTCTGGTTGACTGGGCGTCACTGTAACCACACCCTCAGTGTGTGCTATCACGCAGTGCCGTGGCAGGATGCCTGGTCCCTGGAGCTGCGGGCATAAAAAATTACAGAACACGTTAGAACAGATGATCAGCAGAGCATTTACTGTATGGGCCTGCCAACTAAACTGCGCTAACAGAACAGGAGACTTGTTGACGAACCAGTTTGTATGTACAGTTGCCGACTAGTAATTTAAAAACCTACTATACCGACTCAAATCTATACAGTAGAATCTCGATGATACAAATTCGAAGGGAGCATGTAAAATACTCGTATCAGCCCGAATTCATATGAACCAAAAACAACTAACAGCTGATAAAAATGATGAACAAGAACTTCATCGGCAACTACACCTTGCTGAAAAGAAGTCTGATCTTTTGAACTTTCCTGCCTTCACCGTCTCTTAAGTGCTGCGATTTCCTCGCTCATGCTGCTGGCGCAACACGTTCACAGTTCACATCAGAGTGAGCGAAAGCAGCCTACCTCATTCGAAATTTACTCACTTCCCCGCTTAAGCAGCCGGAAAACCGCGCCGCAAAGTCCACACAAAAAAAATATGAGTCCTGGAGAACTCGCATCGGAGAATTCAAGCCAGCATAGCCAGAAAACTACGACCGCACTCGCCGAAAACGTTTGCTGCCATCACCGCTTGAGAATTCATTCCATTTTGCCCGTTTCCTCAGCACTGAAGTTCGTACAGAGTTATAATTATGCATACAAGGCACTGAAAAGAAACAATTTACCCCTTTACTAATTTTATTTGAGAAGACATGCCAGCCAAAATGACACGAGTGGACACAACAGCGGCGACGGATTAAGCCAGCAGTGCAAAAGCAAAACACGTTCGGGCAAGCCAGCTCGCTGCTGCTGTACCTTGTTCTACTTCTGGTGTTATCAGCGATAGTAATCCAAATCAGGCTCTCGACGATTGCGTCCTTATCAAGGGTGTGAGCTTTGACGTGCTGCGCGGGTAGTTCGCGATAGCGCCGACGTGACCCAACGCCGATGCCTTCGCCACCATGTTGATTTGGGAATGGTTGTTGGCATCCTGTGCTTTGAGAGATAGAGCCATGGAGGAAGACGTTTTTCCTTCCTCCATGGATAGAGCAGCCGGTGAAGCCAAAAGCGTGAAGCAAGAAGGCGATACTATGCTATCGTGTGGTGGGAAAATGGGTCTCGGACCGATTTTTTCGTGTCAGCCTCGCGGCGTGTTTTTGCTGCATTGCACCGCTGGCATGCAGCGGTCAATCGCACATTCGTATCATCCACGATGGCTGGGGAAACCATTCGTATAATACCGAATCACGGATTATTTTATATAATGTAGTCCATCCAAAACAACCTTAAATTTGTTATCGTGAAATTCGCATCAACCGTAATCAAATCATGGAGATTCTACTGTATCAATATTCCTGCTGTACAAACACATGCCTAGCATTTTGATGCGGTCTCTGGCTACTTTCTTAGTTGCTGTTGCAAACTTTTGGCACTCAGACTCATCCGGCAGCTTCAAGTAACAACTCGGTGCTGACAAAGGTCACCATGAAGTGAGGCAGACAACAGACGAATGTCGCAAAGAAACCTGCCATTATATGGCTATCAGGGCACAGCCACACACATTCACCAAGACTACAGAAATTTGTAAAGGCTAGTATAGTTAGAATTGCTTGAACTTGAGAGTACTACACACATGGAGCCCCTGGCTTCCAGAGGGTGCCGAGCCAATTTCAGTCATGTGGAGGGGAATCGGGTGGCAGGGGCCTGGGGGTCCACCCCCCTGAGGCACCTCCTGCAGAAAGGGAAGGCCCTCTTCCGGGGCCACTGTCCCACCACCACTTGGCGCTTTCTTCTTGCGCTTTCGGGGTTGGTAGTCTGCAGGCCGCCGCCGAATGTGGAAGGATAGTGTCCCTGCACAAGGCATTGAATATTGGCAAACAAAGCTGGCAACCGAGCAAGCTCGACAAGTACCTTGTCTCTGCGATCATTCGTTCCAGTTGTAGTGCACAATTACAGTATATCCTCGTTACATCGAATATGCTGACAACAAACATTCAGATACAACATACTTATTGGCGGCGGTATGCCGACCTGCCTATTTGATCCATTGATTGAGCTTTGTTTACTACGGATTCTGGTACAACAGACATTTTGATATAATTGACTAAAATGTGAGGCCAGCAAGCTGGTCAGGACTCCTTTACAGCAAATTTTTTTTTTTTTTCACGTTTCGAATTCAAGTTTTATTATTTCCAAAAACAAGGTACAAAATCTAAGATATACAGACGAGGGTCCCAGAGCCAGAGACTTTAGTGGGACCCTCGGTTTGTCGATACAAATCGACGGTAAAATTTATACAGAGCAACAGAAAATTCTTACAATATACGGACATCAAAATACACTTTTATATCACAAATCAAGCCAAAACACGTAACATGGTATAAAAAATGAACAACAAACGAGTCAAACAGGTAAACGATCACAAGTAAGGTTATTCGAGAAAATGATTTTTGACGGACTTTTTGAACAAAGGAATTGAAGTGCAACGCTTAATGCTAGAAAGTAATGCATTCCAAAAGGATATCGCACTGAAAGCGGAAGTTTTTTGCCCATAATTAGTACGAGTGGGGGGTAACAGAAAATTTTTATCAGCCGCAAACCTGGTCACATTATTATTCTGCAAAAGATCAGATATAATAAATGGGAATGCGAGTTGATTATACAGCAGTTTGTGGAATAAGATCACAAGATCTAACCGGAACAAAAGATTTACTGGCAAAATATTGTAAGAGCGTAGTAATGTGTAGGCGTTCGATTGCGAAGAACTAGAAGTGACAATGCGGATTGACTGATTTTGAATGTGCTGTATTGATGATAAATGACAAGCATAAGTGTTGCCCCATGAGACTACACCGTAAGTAATATGACTATGAATGAACGCAAAATACAGCGCCAGTAGAGCTTCACGGGAAAAGAAAGGGCGAGCTTTGATTAATGCGCGGATACCAAACGCCGTCTTCTGCGAAAGTGACTGCGAAAGGTAAGGCATTGGTCAAATGTATGCCAAGAAAGACGACATCAGAACAAGCAGAAATGGAATGAATACCAAGTTGTATTAAGAGAATAGCATATAATGACCTCTGAGCACTTTTAAACACCATAAATTTAGTTTTGTGGGGTTGATAACTAAGTGATTACTGCTGCACCAATTCATAAGGGCAAGATTTAACTTTGAAACAAGAGCATCAATGTTTTTATCAGATGAAGATGTTGTGTCATCAGCGTATAGAACAGTGACCACAGTCAAAAGAGCTAAGAACATCAGGAAGATCATTCATATATAAAATAAATAGCAAAGGACCCAATAGTGAGCCCTGCGGTACTCGTTGGTTAACATATTTTGTTGTAGAGAAGGTATTTGTGGCGTGTACTGTGTACTGTCGGTCAAGTAGGTAATTTCTTAAGAATGTAAGCGCAGGGCCTGTTATTCCATAGGACTGAAGTTTATGCAATAAGACTTGATGATTTACAGTGTCAAAGGCTTTAGTGAGATCTAAAAAAATCGAACCCACTGAATTTCCCGAATCGATACTTTTCTTTATGTAATCAGTTAGAAACAGCACAGCTAGACTTGTTGACCTACCTAAACGGAAACCAAAATGGCTGTCTTTAAGCAATTTAAATCTAACTAGATATCCATTCAGACATTCAACAAACAATTTTTTTACTAGTTTGCTGAGGCAAGAAAGAATTGAAAGTGGACGGTAGTTGGAAACTGTTTGTTTATCGCCTTTTTAAAAACCGGAATTACTTTAGCTTTTTTTAAGAATGCAGGAAATAAACCCTGTTTAAACATAAGGTTGATAATATGACACAGCTTATCGGTAACTAAATGTGCAATCAGATTTAAATGTTTTACACAAATGTCATCTAACCCAGGCCCTGTATCTTTAAGATTAGCAATAGTGGAAAAGACTTCCTGTGGTGTTGTTGGGAAAAAAAAGAATGACTGCGTGGTACAACTCAGAGAAGTATACGACTGCACAAGGGGGCGGTGGTTAGTATAGACGGAAGAAAAGTATTCCAAAAAGGCATTGGCAATTTCTTTGGGCTCAGAGAAGGTGGAGACATTGTAGTCGATTTTGGTTAGAGGGACATTAGCAGATGACTTGTTAAGGAATGAGTTGAGCAGCTGCCACTGTCTTTTGCGGTTAGTCCTATTCTTGTCGAATTCATTTTCATAGTACCTTTTTTTCGCTTGCTTGAGCAAGGTATTTAATAAACAGCAATAAGACTTGTATCGTTTAGCAAGACACATATTAAAGGGCTGTCACTTCTTTTTTTTATACATATTTTCTTTCTTCCTTAAACTTTTTAGAAGACCATTGGTCATCCATGGGTTGTGTGGATACTTGTTATTTTTTTTTACATTGGACGGTTTTCTGCAGCAAACATCCCAAGTTTTATAACTTCAAACTTCAAACATCGCTTGGCATATTTTCGGGATGGAAATAGCGCTTTTTAAGAACAATTTAAGAACACAGGCCACAAATCTTCGGTCTGTTATAGCAAGCATATTATGTTCAACGCTTGGTGGCGCTGACCTCACTTCAAGCGACCCTAGGCTACGCATCAGAGCGTTCGAGTTAAAGCTGCTGACGGCTGTACATGCACCAAGCCTGCGTAAGCTCGAGGTAACTATGCCATCGTCAGACCTTGTTTTAAAGAAATCCAAAATGTTTAATCTTCAAGCAATCACAAAGATGGGGTGCTAATGTTAATTACTTGTTTCCATTGCAATTAGAAGTGGATGCCATCACTGATCGTAGAGAGCACCCACCTTTCATGCGATTGTGCTGCCTCTCAATGGACAGAGGACAGTCATCGTCATCCAGGATAAATTCCTTGAGTCCTCCAGTGGGGGGATCCTGTGGGCTGGGCAAGCCCCCTGGAGGCGGGGGCACCAGCACCTGGACCAGGCAGTAGTGCTGAGGCTCCTCCTGCTCTAGTCCATACTTGGCCAGTATCTCTCGAACTACATGTGCCGCAGTGTCCGTCGTGGAGAGCAGCAGAGTCTTGTATGGTACATCACGATTCAGCGACTCACCAAAGATACGCAGCGTACCACCTGCGCGCAAATGCAAACGCAGAGGTTCCAGCAAGTAACAACAAGCTAATCTTGCAAAAAAAGAAAACTGTTTCATTGAAGCATCCAAATATGTGTTTTAGGCCTCTTCAGTGTGCCGCCAAAATATGTAAATTTCCGCTGACTGTAAGCAGAACTGCCACTTTTTCCACAACACGAAAACTTCCATAAAACAAAGAGAACAAACAAAACTCACTACAAAAGATTAATTAATTCCACACTGCTCCATCCATCTTTCATGTTAATTCAATTTCAGTCTAACATTCCAGTCACCACTTCCACACATTCCTATGGGAACAAGCCTTGCTTATTTTAATCCTAAAATTAGTCTTCACCATATAATTTCAGCTTGGCCCCTTATCCTATAAACTACTTAACGGGTGTGTCTGAATGCCATCATATCGGGCTGTTAACCTTTGTGTTTTACATGTTTAACAAGTAAACGAACAGTGTTACAGTAGACACATATGCATAGAAGCGGTTCATAGTGCATACAATGTTTTGTAACCTTATTAATTTACGTCACGATTTACAAAAACAAGAAAACATTACTGGCTTTCCTTTGTTCTGATTATCACGTATATGCTATTTTTCTCCCTAAAATCAAGTGCACCTACAATTTGCAACTAGAGTGCCCTAGTGTCATTTTGAGGCTAGTTTTCTACACTAGACCTATAAGGTATGAAGCAGTGTTGGACTTTTGCGGTGTGGTTCAATTGGGTCTAAACTGCCAAGTGAATATGCGGCACATTTTGATATTCTTTTTTTCTGCATTCAGCCCAATTACAACTCCCCAGATAATTCAATCGATCTTGCCATTCCCTTCCAGGTTGAATTAAAGGCAGTAGACTGTATACTAGCATAAATTTTTATGCAGCACATGTGCCGAACGTACGTGCATAATGTGCTGCCGATTTGTGCTACAGCACATATTATGAACCACTGACCTCCCAAACTGTTCTTTTGAACACTAAAATAGCACGAGAACAAAGACAAATATACCAAGCACTGGCCAAAGGAAGATGAGTTTGGTCAGCATTGCGCAAGAGTGCTAATGCCACTTGCCAGCTTCAGGGTTTCCCTCCTGCCGAAACTGCTGCAATTTGCGTTCCAACTTTTGCTGCCGTCGACGGCGCATCACGGCTTCTGGATTGGAGATTGAGCGTGTAAAGCTCGTCTCCGGCAGCTCGGTGTAAAGCTTCTCGGCTATTCCATCTTTCTCTTCTGTCTGAGCCTGGAAGCCACATTATGAAGGAACAAGCACATCGTCACCAAATTCCTGAAACTTGACTTCAACTCGCAGCTTTCACACACAAGCTTTTTAAGCCAATAACTACAATGCTCATGAATTGAAATGAGACAGCAAAACTCTGAGTATTAAAGCTTCTGCAGTCGAACGACTTTGTAAGAACACTGACGTAACAGACAAATGGGTATGAGACACTAGCGCACATAGATTGAAATGGGGGTTGATAAGAAAACCCGAGCGTTGAACACTGCTTATAAAAGACACCTCTTATAAAAGACAAGAATTGCTCTGCGCTGAATGTCCTTGCTTGAGATAACCACATCATGCCGCTACAAAAATGGACGCTAAATATAATGTTGGATCTGACGTAAGTGAGTGAAAATCAGACCAACATGACAACTGAGGTGGAAACGAGAGTAACTGCATTACTCAGCGCTAATAGCAATACCAAGAGCGCTATACCCTCTTCATTCCTGGGACCTAAAAAAAGAGGAACATCACTGCCGGGACACAAAAGCATTCTCTAATACCCAAAAACAAGGTGTGACAAACTACGAAGTCCCAATGCATAAAATTCTGTAGTGGCACTTTCCCGTATTTTACTAGTGCCACCATGCACCTTCACGGCTGACTGATATGTTCGATAATGCAAACAGAGCGTTACTCCAACTACCAATGAAGCGCACAAAAGAGAAATGGCACAGAAGAGAGACTGCCACAAAATCGTGCCCCAAACAACTGCATTTTAACCAAAGCTCACAGTTGTTTATCAAAATATGAACCAGTAAATCACTGCAAGCTGCAAGTCAGCGCATAGACAAAAACTTCACAAGCAGTTTCAGCACACTGCAGGCAGTTCAGTGCTTTGCTAACACAACTCTTTTGTACAAGCAACATAAAAAAACAGTCTCCTGCCCTCACCTTCTCTTCTATTTTATCTTGTGCTCTTATCTTAAACAATTACACTGCCAACCTGTGAGCACATTACACAATGTACAAAAGTAGCAAGAAATTTAGAAGAGAGTGCTTCACAATGCAAACAGTGTACTCTGTTGAGCTCTTCGAAAAGCTTAACACATCCTTTCTAGATCATACTGACTTTTCCAACAGATCTGCTTTCACTGATCCTACCTGCTCTGAGACCTATCTCAAATCCAAGCGAATGTACAAGTTGCTATGTCTTCTTACAATCAATACCTTCAAACATAAATTGATTTTTCATAGAACATAATACAACATCAGTAACACAGGGCAAAGTTCATAGACCTCATGAAAATTTTGCAGGATTGGCCAGCAGGCATCTCTACTGTGCATACAAGTAAAGAAATCAATACATTACCACTTCTTTGTTCTTCTTTTCTTGTGCTCCCTGCGAGAAAGTTTGCGACCGAACCGCAACGATTCCACCTTGAGCGTTGGCAGCTGCAAAAAACAGTTACCCATGAGTTCCCTAAGGGCACCAAACTTCTTGCAAAGCTTTCTGCTAACTGATTTTATCATCACAAGCTTCCATCTTCCATTTCTCAACATTTTTTTCTTCTTTTTTTCGTAAGCAGCTAGAGTTTCCCCAAAATTGCTGCAAGCACATTAGCTTGACACTGATAGGGTATCACTTTTAAAGGCAAGAAAGGTCTGCCGCAAGGCCAATGGCTGCCTCACCCGAGACTTGTGGTCCATGCGTCGAAAGAGGAATCTGCCCTCACGGTCATCTTGATGCCAGTTGAGTTGCACCAGGAGAGGGCGCTCGTCAGGTCCTAGCTTGCGTTCCTCTGTGGGTACAATTGGCATTCAATATCAGTAGCTTTACGTGCCAAAGCCACAATATGATTATGAGGCATGCCATGGGGAGAAACTTTGGGTTGATTTTGACCATCTCAGGTTCCTAAGCATGCAAAGTTGTCACAGCAACTGTAATAGGCATGATGATATCTAAGATTATTAGGGACACCGTAGTAGAGGGCTTCAGAAATTTCAACCACCTAATTTCTTTAACGTGCACCCAGATCTAAGTGCACAAGCCTTAAGCATTACTGCTTCCATCAAAAATGCAGCTACCGCTGTTGAGATTCAGCAGACAAGCATAACCTTAGACCACTGTGACGGGTAGCTGCAATAGGTAGCAACCCATGTTGCTGTTCAAGGCAGTCCTAGTACGATGAACAAACAACACGCAGAAGAAGCACAATGTGCAAGACTGCATATCCAGTCCTCAAGGCCTTCGCCATGCTCAAGGCTATCATCACATCTTCAGATACACTCAATTTTCGTGTCAAAAACTGGGTATGCCATAAATATTATTTTATAACAAAAACAACATCCCTCAAATCAGGCGTCAAAAGCCATTTGTCAAACAAAGCGGAGAAAATAACCTAAGGGTTACCTCCATTCTCGTGTATTTCGTAGAGGGCATAGTCCGGGACTGACAGCATGCGGATGTCTGGACGGAACTTTTCAATGAGTGTGCCAACAACATCATTGACAGTGGCTGTGCTTGAAACACGTATGCACTTTGTCACAACCTTCTGGTCTGCATCTTGAAAGTAGAATCTCATCACACCATGGAACTCCAGGTCCTGGAATTGGCGCAGCGGCAAGTCAACATCAAGTGGTCTTGGCCTCGTCAAAGTCACAATGTAACTAAAAGACAGCACAAATAGCTGTTTCGATACTCGAACACAACTCAAGAAAACAAGTGGCATTACGACTTCAAAGGACCCTCCTCCAGTCAATGGTGTTGCGGCCGCTTTGTGACACGCTTTGACAAGCTACTTTGAGATTTATTTCGTGAGCGCGGCGCGAAGGCAGTTGACTATGGGCTCATGATGACACAACCACATCGTTGGCTGGAGGGGAGTCCTTTGCCAGTGAAAAATTGCTTGTTTCTTGAACTGTTTGCAAGTATTGCAGCAGGACTTCTGCTCCGACAATTTACTTATACTATCAATAGAGCACAAGATACTATCACTTCATCAAACGGCATTTCCATGTCAAGTAATGAAATCTCACCACAGTGCTGCACAGCCTGTCCCCTTGCAAACCAGTTTTGTATGTGAAAATTATCACCAACACATTAATGAATATATCTCTCAAAACATCAAAATATCACTGCATCCAATCAGAGAGCATCTGAGATGGTTGCAATTGCTATGCATGAAACCATAATATTGACGCGTGTGTACTGGTAGACCAAAACGACGATAAGGGGATTTGGCGGACACCAGGTTGTGGAGCTCTGGCTGATTGAAGATAAAGAAGGCGATCTTGCTGTTCGGCTGCTGAGAGTCGCTGTGTCAACGTTTATCTGCCTTTGGTTCGCGCTGTACCGCGGCACTGGTGGAGGTGCTGGGTATCGATCCCCGTACCTCTATGCTATGTTATTGCTATGTTACAATACATAGCAATATTCAGACAGTGGTGCTTCAACACTACAATAAATATAAACAGGGACAATCAAAAAAGAAGAAAAATCTGAGATTTTACAAGCCAAACTCTACAATGTTATTATGAGACACATTGTGGCTAGGAATCAAACTTGCAACCTCAAGCTTAGAAGCATAGCACCTAAGCCGCTAGGCTACTGTGGCATGCGAATGACAATGACAAGTTCCATTAATAGTCTCCTGGTTAAGCTGACCTCTATGGTGAATGCACCTTAAACTATTTTTTGTAATACAAAAATTTTTGTTACAGCACTACCAGGAACAAGACATCAACACAGGAGGCTTTTGGGTGACTTAGTGGTTTGGAGAAAAAAAGAAAAAAAAAGCTATTGGTTTGCAACAGTTCAAACATGTCTATCACATTTAATTGCAGAACACAAGTTATCACCACCATGAATGAATATTTCTACATAAAAAAACACAGCATTGGTGCATTTTTTTATACATGGTACATGGTGCACACCAAAAATAGTTATTTAGCTCGTGTTAGATATGTGGGATTTAATGTCTCAAAACCACCATATGATTATGAGAGGCGCCGTTGAGGAGGGCTCCGGAAATTTCGACCACCTAGGGTTCTTTAACATGCACCCAAATCTGAGCACATGGGCCTACAGCATTTTCGCCTCCATCAAAAATGCAGCCGCCGCAGCCGGGATTCGATCCCACGACGAGCGGGTCAGCAGCCAAGTACCTTACCTCTTAGACCACCACGGCGGGGCTTATTTAGCTCGTGTACCAAAAATACAAATTCAGTGAAAGGAATGCATGAGCCCTGTTTTTTTCGTGTGCCAATCAGCAGTTAAAATACAAGATCAGCAAGGCCAAACTTATACTATTGTGAATGTAACATGATGCATGGTGTTTATGGACATTCAAAGACAAGGCAAAAATGGCTCCCACGGATATTGAAAGTATAATTGTGCATGGTTTGAGACCTTGAAATGATTCTGACGTTGTAATGCAAAAGCATTTTTTCAGGAGAGTAAGTCATAAGCATTATTTCCAGACTAAGTTCAGCTCTCAGTGTTAGGTGTAGTTATTAGAAGGTTTAAAGCATGCGCATTGCTGCAGATCATGGCAGTGCAACCAAATGAGTTTTCTGCCATTCGATTCCATCATATTAGCACTATTCCATTATAAGCAGCACCAGCAGCTGATCTGACTAGATGTGCCTAATCTATGTCACTGACCATTTTTCTCACCTAATACTAGACGACAAACAGAGCACTTCGTAATTTGTTTTGTTCGAGCAAAACCTCTAAAAGAAAGAGAACACACGAACAATCACAATTTACTACCAGACATGTGCGCCTGCAGTCGACAGCAAGGGTCATCTGCCTGCGTTACCACTACTGTTGCAACGTCCATGTTGATACGAGCTACGGGATTAAGTTTATCTTGAGGTTTGTTAACTAAAACACCATGAGTAGCCCTACCTGCACAGCTAGCAATCGTTGACTCATACAGCTGCAATAATGCACAAAGCATGGAAGTCGATGGGCGAGCAGAGCTGTTTCGTCTAACCAATGCAGCAAGCATCGGGCTCTCATACTATTAATACCGCAAACCACACATCTTTGGCAATAGCTTCACCCTGAAGACACCAGCACCATAGTCACAAGTTTACGCTTATTGGAGATCGTACTCGGATACTTGTTTGCGTACCTCTCAGCACTTGCAGATTATGCAAATGATTGGCATTGCTGCAGCACATGGGAGTAAATCTCAACCATGCATTTATTTTTACATGGCCTTTGCAATTTGTTTTGCACTGCCACAGTTGATTGCAGAGGTCATGCCGACGAAAGCGTAGATTAACCTGTCGAGTGTGCTGCTGTCACTGGCTGTGGAAAACTAATGCCAAGAAGGGTAACATGTGAAAACTGCATAGCTTAATGTATGATGTGAATGATTTGATGATGCTATAGCCTAAAAGTTGAAGAATTCTCAAAATTCATTTTGAAGTCCTTAAGAGGCTGCGAGACAGCAGTTCCTGGAATTCAGTTTACATCAATATCTTACACATTTCAGTTAACATATCGCTGCGCAATTGAAATTGACCACAGGGCAGAAATGAATCTTCTTTCAGACACTAGAAGCTTTCACAATATGGAAACTACTTGACTCATGTATGCTTCCTGAATATGATACAAAGACTTAAATTTTTCCTTAATTCAGTTCAGCTGACACAAAAATGTTTTTTCTTTAAAGCCTATGCCCAGGCATAGTAATTTTTATTCAAAAACACACATATAAGTTATCTTCGTGTATAAAGTCTAGTGTTGTTGTTGTTCTATTCTAGTTTGTTGCCCTGCTTCTCATGTCGCCAAATCGCTCATTACTTCTGGGTAGGCTTACAACTACTTCAGTAAAGGTGAAGTACGTTTGAAATTTCCCTTCAATTTGGAGCGATAATGCATCACTTAGCTATTCTCACCTGGCACCCTCTTCCACATAGAGAAGCACATACTCTTGCTAGCAGAAACCTCTGTATTTTACATACGAGTAAAGCCTTATGCATTAATTAGCTAACATGCAGAACAGATAGGGTTTTAATTCGGATGATATGTCTGCGACCTAGTCATCCTGTCAGAGTTTCACGAATCTCATTTCAAAACACCCGCCAGCCTAGATTCACACAGTGATTCAAGGTTTTTCTAAATGCCATTTATACTCTTCCCAGTTTCTTGGCCAATCGCCCCACTAGATACATGCCATAAGAGCAAGAAACAGAGATTAGCAGATTTTGTGTCAGCTTAGGCTTGACCTACCCCTTTAAATGTGAAATGCTGGCACTGCAAAGCATGTAAGTGTACAAGCTCCAAAATAGGTATTTATAGTTCTGGTGCACATAGCAAAAAACCCAGTGGGCTTCACAGCAGCACACCTTTATATTTTTACGACAGATTGTTGTAGTCCAACTGGATGTGTCCCAACCTGCATAGGGAAAATTGGCAACCATCCCAATGTTTTTCAGTGTGCCATGGGTGCCAACTAATTTGAAAACAATGCTGGAAAGATGCATTATTATTTAGGGTATTACGTGCCAAAGCCACGATACAATTATGCAAAATGGCACAGTGGGGGGCTCCAGAAACTTGGACTATCTTGCACAGACATCGCACAGCACGTGGGACTCTGCCATTTTGAGTATGTAAAACTGCGACCGCCGCAGCCAGGATCGATCCCACCTACTCTTAGGTCAGCAGCCGAGCACAACAGGGAGATGCATTGATTCTAGGTTCTGTCTGGGCCTTCACTTACTTGCAGTAAGCCATATTTGCATAGTTGTTTTGAATTTGGCATAAAAGTATATGTGTTTTTGCTAGCTCCTGTGATGCATCACTTGTTTCATGATGTAAAATATTTTACGGAATTTGCTCTATATACGCACAATTAATTTAAGTCCGATATTTCGTAGCAGTTGGCCTTCAGGGCTAAAATATCTAAGGAATTCATGTCAGCTGAAACACTCCTGTAGTTCTAATGGTCCGGTCCCTAGATAATCAAAAATCAAGCTTTCCCCTTCACTTTTTTAAGAAACATCAGAAAGAATGCAACAATTCCATCAACCAAGCACTGCCTCCCAATGTGCAGCCTTGTGAATTAACATTGAGCCAATTCATCACAGAAGTCTGATAGGAATGAGAACTAATGGACAAGAAAGCCAAGGACCTGCGACCTTCGAACAACACGTACGATGCTCTACCAACCAAGCTACAGCAGTAGTTATTCCCGTCAACTTTATAGTGTATATATGTGCATTTAAATGTTGAGAGAGCCATTCAGCGCTGGTAGTAGCTATGATGGCAAGTGCGGAACACTTATTTCTGCCTGCTGGCCTCACGAAGCATATTAACAAGCAACAGGCGAGTTATTTGAAGGTCACAGATTCAGTCCCTCCCAGCAGCATGTTATCTTTTTGTCCATTTTATTTTCTTCTCACTTATATCATTTATTACAAATAGCACCCCTGTACTTGGCTTACTTGTCTGTTAGTTATAAATAATGTTGTGCAAAATAAGAGAAAATGAGCCCTTAAAATTCTGCTTCTTTCATACAACTCTAATGGGAAGCCTTCATGTGATGTCTGCAAGGGGCAATATCATAGCAGCCTATGTTACAGTTGCAACAATGTGAAAGAGTGGCATAAACTCAAGCTAGTGGTTTATTACAGTCGAAGTGCGAAAAGGTTAGCTCCTAAGGGGACATGCCGTACGGGCAGAAGCTGCTAGAAAGGCTCCTTTCATCTTTCACTAAACCCAATTGTTAGCACTTGTTTGTCTAAGCTTCTTTCTTCATGAATGGCCCCACTACGCAGTTTGACTATAATGAACTTTTACCAGCTTGTTTAATTTTTCCAATCTGCGACCGTAGCACTCTTCTTTCTACATTCTACTATCCTTGAACCCAAATCAGACTAGTTCAAATACATGTGTATTTTTAATTCCCTAAGAATTGCTCACTTCAGAAGCCACCATAAATATCATGTCAAATTTCATAACTTTAGTAGTGTGTGCAGCTCCACCAGGAAAACTCTAAGGGAACTTGGAGCATTAACAGATATGTTAATTTTAATTATGTTAGTTTAAGATGTTAACACATGCCACAGGGCAGTGTACCCTTTAAAGAAGCACAGACACAAAAATTTCGTGAATCGTTTTTGCCAACAGCTGTTGCAATAAGTATCTGATGAACCATTTAATACGGCTAGCAAGCTCGTTTGGAGATGTTTTATACCGCCATTCGCAGTTTGTCTGTTTCAGAGTACCACGTGAGGTGGAAATTAGTCATTGTCGTGTAAACATAGCTGGCTCATCATCATCATCATCAGTTTGGCTACGCCCACTGCAGGGCAAAGACCTCTCCATGATCCACCAATCAACCCAGTCTTGTGCTTTCTGCTGCCACATTATACCTGCGAACTTTTTAATCTCATCAGCCCATCTAACTTTCTGTCTCACCATTGTGCGTTTCCTTTCTTTGGAAATAGCTGGCTACGTGCACAGAAAAAGACGCGTGCACACCAGCACACGTTGACAACTCATATCAATGGAGGCCTCTTCTTAGACAATGTGAATATGCGTTACCACCCTCCCCCCCCAAAAAAAAAAAAAATTGTACTCCTGGGCAAGCCTGTTCTTCTTTCATTTGAAAATGTGTGCTAGGAGAGAGCACTCACAAGGATCGCAGCAGTCAACACCAACTAGTCACGATGGTGATATTCGCTATTTACATGAAAACTAATGATGTGCACTTTAATATTGATTTTCAATATGTTTGGGCTGTATCATCCGCTGATATTTTGTAGATGATTAGTGTGTGCCCACACAAATCCATCCCACAAGTTACTTCTGATTCAAAACTTTGTGTCAGTGCTCCTATAACTTTTCAGCGGGTATATGCATTACAGTATGCTCATTTTCATTTGTGTTGGATGCCTTCTCTGAATCTAAGTGGTCTCATGTGAAGGCTCTGCATGAAAATGAGAAACGTGCTTTCAATGAAACAGCACCCCCTCCCCCATGCTCACTTTCATCAGTGGGTTACCAGCTCCCTAACATGAGTTGCATTTAGCTTGTCTCTGGGCCGAAATGACCACGTTTCAACAAACATTACCTTTACAATGGGTCAAACCTTGTGCAAATTAACAACATAGAACGCAGACATACTTGCATCAGGTACGCTGATCACGCCGGGCAGCGGCAAACCATTTTGCTTGCTTAAACTGCAATATTGAGCAACCCCAACAACGCTACGAGCGATGGTACGCATGTTTCATTACAAACTTGAAAGGAAAGCTGCCTCGCCCGGAGAAATGTCTGCAACTACAACACGAAACCAATTGTCTTCACGTTCGGCGTCGTGAAATTAGCAGTGATAACTTGGACCGATGTAAGCATACATTAGAGATAGTATCCAAAACTGTCAACACAAACGTCCACGTTATTTACTTTACTGCAAAAGCGACGATTCATTGTAAGGCAGCAGCAAAATATCAAGCTTCGTAAACTGGCAAGTTTTGGTTGCGGACGAGGACGCCGCTAACGGCGACTGTCATGCTTCAGTGCCCGCGGATACTCCGATGACAGTGGCGTCGCCGGCACCGTAGCTGATAACGAGCCCTCGGGAAAGTCGGAAATAGCTCTCAAAGCCGTTAATAAACCGACAACTCCGCGTAATACAAGCGCACCAAGGCGCCATCTTGACGTGACACACTTCAAGATTCGGCTCGAAGTTGGCCCCCGAGACACCTTCGAACGCACACGAGGCACGGCCAGAACACACTCGCGTTACGGACGGACGGCTCCATAGCACCAGCACGCATTTACCCTCGTTCGGCTCACTGAGTTCGAAAAGGTCGAGACGATTGGCATTCCACTGGTTGATGGTGTTTCGCAAGTTGATACGCTCCACGGCTTTCAGCTCTCGCTCGGACGCCATCTTAACGTCTGGAAGGCAAAACCGTTGCGCCCGAGACACTTCACATCACATGAGCAAACAGTTGCCTCCGTTGAGTCCGGCTTAGGCACTTCGCCCTCGCATCGCTCGACGGCTTGTCAACTCCATCTGAGCCGCGGTTTCCGCGAACAGGTAGCATACAAGTGCGGACCCATGGAGCTGGCAAAAGCCCCACCAAATTCCTCGGCCTGCTCACGTGATTTCCGGCTTCCGTCGACTCCACCCTTCGTGATTCGGATGAGGCGTCGGTTGGTAGAGGATTCTCTTTGGAGTACGCTATTCAAATCTGCGCTTTGCAATCTTTGTGGTCAAAATGTTATTTTTTGAGGTAAAGGCCAAGTGGCAGTAGGTAAAGCCGAACTCAAGAGGCTATGGACGTCCCAGCGCTAGCGCACGTCGTGTGCTAGTGGCGCACTTTCGATCTTTTTTTCTGCGAGATACGAGAGAGAACCGATAGCGGTACAGAAATTTCATTTTGATTAGGTCTCTATCGCGATCAAAAGTGCCCGTTCGATTTTGTTAAAGTGGTATGGGTACTGCTCTCGCACGAAATCGCTCTTCCAAGTTTCGCAATGACAGATAGGATTCGGATCGGTTAAGCACTTGGGATCGGCACTTGTGTGCTTTTTTTTTTTTTAAACACAAGCTCAAATACGTATAAATCAAACCAAGCGCTGACGCGATTGTGCGCAACAGGTATATGGGACGTGTGCCTGCACGCAGGCGGATATAGTGCGCACAGAACTGGCGCGGTGCCAAGATTAGACATGGTGAGCCGTGTTTATGCTAGCATAACTTATTGAATTCGTTCCCACCATCGCGTTACGGATGACGGTAGAGACAATCGAAGCATTATCGTGTCCCATTCGATGGTTACGAGTCCAGAGGAAAGATGACAGCAGCGTCGTCGTAGTACGAAAGAGAAGGAAGAAGGAAAAAAAAAAAACCTCTTCTGGTGTACTGACTAGCCGAAAAACGTGCGAAGCCGACCCTGGCAAAAAAATCAAGAGCTTGTGTAAAGCCCACACAGGGACAAATGTGCAAAAATGGGAGTTGGTTCTCAGAATGATTTCTTGATCAAAAACATAGGAATACAAAACAAGAACGCGAATACAAGCACCAACCCTTCAAATACCACTGTAGAGAACAGTAAAGAGGTGCAAGCAAGACCTCGTTTACTTCTTAGGTGCAAAAAAAAAAAAAAGTTGCCCCAGGTCTCCCAGCTTGAATCGCGAGACTTAAGGAGAAGTACTACATCCAAAGCATCCCGTCATAGTGCCATGTCCTGCCTCTGAAATGCTGTAGGACGGAATTCAAATGGTTGAGTCCACCAGTAGCGAGTTTGAAGGCAGGATTTCAACTATGATGCAAATAACACAGCTTTCAAGCTCAACTTGTATAATGACACAAAGTTGGTGCATGTCATTGCTGTTCTTCTTTTAGTCCTCTCATCAATCATGTCCTGCCAACTCTCCATGGAACACACGTACAGCATCAGATAGCATCCACGTGCATCAATGCTCTACCAGCCTTGACATATATATCTGAATTCTCTAACACTGTGGAACCCAAGTACAGTCTGGGACCTGACAACATGGAGTTTACGTCTTTAGCGTGCACAAAAATTATAGCCTTGCATGAATGGTGCACTGTTGCTGGGCCAGTCTGGCAAACAGTCTCGATTTCTTAAACCTGATCGAGGTGAACATCAATTGAGTGGAGGGATTGAATTGATCTCGAAGTCCCCCCCCCCCCCCAAAAAAAAACATGAGAATGCTAGTATAATAACTTTACTTGTTTTTATACAGTCATTAAACTTGACTATGCCTAATTTGAGTTAGCCTACCATTTACAAAATTGGCACTAGTATGGAAAAATCTTTTGCACCAATATATGCCAAAATTTTTATGGGACAGTGGGAGTTTTTGAAGTCATCTCTAGTAAAGCCTCTCTCCCATACATATACAACATATTTATTATATTCAGAAATTCAATCGAAAATGGAAACTTCAAAAAATGAAAGATTCCTGTACACGAGTTGTTGCTGGAGCCAATGTTTCGACAAGCGGTTTGGTCTTTTTCAAGGCTGCAACATTGAGGTTGTCGCCTTAAAGAAGACCAGACTGCTTGTTGAATTGTCGATTCCAGTGTCAACCAGTGTGCAAAATCTGTTGTATTTATTTCACAGAAAGATGGCATAAGTGCATCAAGCTCATTCACTGACCATTCTAACAACTGCCGCCATAGTATTAGGTTTACCATGCACTACTTTTCTGTTGAATATAACTTTATCTGCACTACAATGTCCATTGAAAAAAGGAAAATTAAAGACTATACTCTGTAGAAAACCAACAGATAGACAGTATTATCTAGATTACAATAGTCATCAGACACATGCAAGACTCTAGGCCAGGAATATTTGTCAGACAGGTGAGACATTTAAGAAGGATACGTCGCTGAGGACCTCAGAAGATGTTCCTCGAACGATGTGTCCCCTGGCAGCCTATCCCCGGGCACAGCAACAACCATTGGGCAAATAAAGTTTATTCAACTCAACAACAATATGTAGTGACAACAGTAAGTACACTTACCACATGAGCAATTTAAAGGCATTTTTAGTTGAAAAAAAAAATTGCACACATGACATGCTAAACAGAGCCTACAATGGAACATGTAAATGAGTCACAAAATCACCACTAGCTAGAACAGACCCTAAACCACAGCCCAGCCAGCCACATCCATTTATAAAAAGAAATACTTAATTAAATGCACTCCCAAGCATATCAAATATCTCAATAATCAAGTTTCAACAATTCAAAAGCTTCTAAAAAATATTAATATTTATATTTACTGATTTTTTAATTTAATTTGAGAACATTAGAACACATGTCGATATAACTGACAATATCTAAACCACAGCCCAGCCAGCCACATCCATTTATAAAAAGAAATACTTAATTAAATGCACTCCCAAGCATACCAAATATCTCAATAATCAAGTTTCAACAATTCAAAAGCTTCTAAAAAATATTAATATTTATATTTACTGATTTTTTAATTTAATTTGAGAACATTAGAACACGTGTCGATATAACTGACAATATTTTTCGAGCAGATCATAAATAGTTCATGAGTCATGACATTTTCATGCTTACAGAGGGGCTAATTGGCAGGTAGCAAAAGCAACTTTTAATTTAAAGGAAACTGAAAGCTGCTACTCTGACCGTAGTATTAATCTTGCAATATCTTCCTAATTAAGCCCCTTGCTTTGAAAACCAGTGTTGTCACCTGGCGAAGCTTGGTACGCTTCAATGTAGTGGGCAGCTTGCATTGTAGCTTGCGGGATGCACACAGGCTGCTTTTTGTGCAAGCACTTTATTTTTTGATTACCAAGAAAAAAAAACTTTTGTTGAAGCAAAAAAGGCACTCCTTTCAGACACATGGGCTCACATGAACTATTAACAATACAGTTCCTCTTCACCGTGTTGGATGGGCCAAGGAGGATAAAAAATAATGGTAGAGTGGAATATCTCGCAATCATCGCATAGCTGAATCAGTTGTTCTTTATTTTGGCACCTCTACTCTGGGCTACAGTCACAGGGATTTTTTCTATGTAATAGAGGAGTATAACTGTTAAAGGTTCTTGACATTTTTCACATGTTGGTGGTTTGTGGTTTGTGAGCTGCGTGTCAGGTGTGCGAGCCCAATTCGGAGTCAGCATATCATAACTAAACTGGTCTTGTTGTTGTTAGAACCATATATTGTCTCAATGACGAAACCATTGCCAGAACGCTGAAAATTTCAACACTTTGTCTCTTGTTTCTTCTCGC
The DNA here is from genome assembly GCA_013436015.1 of Rhipicephalus annulatus. NCBI lineage: Eukaryota > Metazoa > Arthropoda > Arachnida > Ixodida > Ixodidae > Rhipicephalus > Rhipicephalus annulatus. The sequence goes on from WOVY01002803.1 coordinate 259,917, forward strand.
TGATTACCATCACGTTAGCTACATTTTCCAAGCTTGAGCAATGAACAATAAAATTTTTTTGGTTTGGCTAGCACACCCTTCAAATTTTTCCAACTGCAGGAACTTTTTTAGAAGAGATATATTCAATACAAACTTCAAACAGTTAAGAAAAACAAGCACTTATGGGAGAAAACTAACAAAAAATAATAGAATTAAGCAGGTTTGTTATAGCATTGTTATAGTTTTATGAGTGTACACAGTTGCTTCCAGAATACTAAAAACAAGGCGAGAGGTAGATGAGACAGTCACTTTACCAAGCTTTCCAGAAATGTACCAACTCATCCAACTCTTGATTTAAAATGTGAATGCATTTCTTATATAGTTGGGCTATGTCAGGCACCCGGCGTTGTCCGCGTGCCGGCAGGTGTTATCTCTCGGATCTCACTCCATCTCCCATAGCAACAGCTGCGGGCGCGCGCGCGTATCCTCGCCTCTATCAACCGGAGTATGTGGTGCGAGAGAGTGTAGGAAAGGGTAGGTGCAGTGCTTTAACGCTCATTCTTTCGCCGTTCGCTCTCTCTCCTCCCTGCGCCCCACTTTTCTGGCCGCTCGCGCCTCATTTTCGACCGTTCGCTGGCTGGGTTCCTCTCAAGAACACCCAGAAATGTGTGTTCGAGCAAAGCTTTGGTTCGAGACGCCACTGTGAAACGCCAAGCCGAGACCGCTGTTTGTTTTGTTCACTTCATATTATTTTTTAACCGTGAACAGTAGCTATTAGAGCTGGAAACACATACCGCGTTTCTCCCGACAGAAAAACGCCGCGTGCTGTGAACAGCGCTATTGGCTACACGGTGTAAGAAAAAAAGAAAATGACTTCAGTTTCCCGAGTGGGAACACTGGTTAGCATGCGGAGCATATATGTTGAACTGCGATAAATGTGGTTTGTAATTTGCGACATGCGTGTGTGTTATAAGTGAACACGCACGCACGTATGCTGCGAAAGACGATGTTTATAGACGCTTTGGGTATTTAGAGCAAGATGGCTTTATGGTCCGTAAAGTGAATGGTGAGTGGGTCTGGTTGCAGTGGTCGAAGGTCGAAATTTGCAAAGACGTGGTTGATGCACGTCCCGCGAACGCAACACAGCGCGCTGTGTTCAGAGGAGGAAGGAATGCACAGATGGCTGGCGGAGGAGAAGGGGAGGCTGCGGACGGCGGCGGCGGATGACTAGCCCCTAGTATAACATGCTCCGCATGTAAAAAGTAAATTATTCTTCTAATGTTGGGTTCTCACGTGCGAAACGCCGCTATGGACGCAACGCAATGCATTCGCATTTCCTCACAATTTCCTTCGGGGAGGTCGGGGCATTTTTTTTTTAACAGGTACGTATGCACAGGCAGTTTCACGCTTGGGTAAACGTTGAAGGGCAATGCTGTCTGAGTTTTGCATCTCTGAAATTTGTTGTTGGGGTAGTTGGTGCATGTTACAAGAAAATTAGACGACGCAAGCAACGTGGAAAAAATAGGCAAAAGGAAAGATTCCTTGGGTGTGAGTGATCATGAAGAAAAAAAAAGAAACAAACAAAAGGGGGGGAGAGGGTGGAGTGGGATGTGCGTTGCAACTTGTTCTTCCAACAAGCACGTGGATGATCGGAACGGGAAAGAATGTTCGCACGTGTGCCCGACTTCATTTCAATCACCCGGTGATTATCTTAAAATAGCCGTGATAAAGGCAGGACCACTTGTCCAAGTGGTCTGTCTTGATCGAGTAATGTGCACATTCTTGAGCTTTCTGCAGGAAAAAAAAAAAAGACTGACCATGTTATTCATTTATCAGTATGATTATAGAACGTAATCTATCAATTTTTCTTGTCCAAGTTCGTCATTCTTCAGCGCGCCTATAAACTACTGCGCAATTCAACAGGCACATACCAACAGTTAATTTTTTGCGTAGCCTTTGAAATGCTTTACCGGCAGTGGAAGAAATGCTCTTGCTCCGTGGTTCGGAGTTGGTTGCGGAGGTCATGCTCTTCGCCCGGACCTTATGCTGGTAGCGCCGGTTGCGCCAAGCGTCGGTCGTTCACAACACTAGCCTTGAAAGCCTAGTAGGTGCTCTGTGCTAGTACCGCCTGTACCGTCTCTTTCTTTACAACGCTTGTTTATAGCCACGCACGGAAGATTGGCGTGTATCGCTTGTAGTGTACCGGTGTTGTCAAGAAAGCTGTCCTTTTTCGTGTTTGTGAACATGGTAAGGAACTTACCATATATCTTATTCGTTGTACTGCCTGCCGACCTAAATTTGCGTGGACTAGCACTCGGGAAAGAACATTTATGCCTGCATACTACTTCACCTTTGCGTTGACGAAGCGTTTTTGCGTGCTTAGTCTGTGCATGAAGAAATTCCACCTGGTGTTTACATTTATGCAATGCCTTTTACAGCTGTTCTACTCGTTTTTCAAGTCCTTGGTCGGCAAGGACGTCGTTGTTGAGTTGAAAAACGACTTGAGGTGAGAAGTCTGTCCAGCTGCGATGCGCCTTTGGAATGCATTGAATTGAATAAATCTTGTCTTTTTCCCCCCCTTTTTTACCAGTATGTGTGGAACGCTCCACTCAGTGGACCAGTATTTAAATATAAAGCTAACAGACATCAGTGTCACTGAGCAGGACAAATACCCTCACATGGTGAGTAATATTTGATCTCTGTGAAATGGCGCGAAATATGACTGCACAGTTTATGCGCACTAAGTCTTGTTGACTGCCGCATTTCAAACCTGGCGCTCCTTTCGTGTGACGATCCATATATAGTTACACGCTGGGTGTGCCGCATGTACTGTTTGAGTGCTTGTTAAAAAAAAGCGAGGAACAAGTCACATGTGCATCACCGTGCACCCAGTATTTCGGAGTGGGGCTGAAACTGGTGATTTCGTAGAGTTACGACAGAGGAGGGAGAGCAGGCGTTTGCATGATACGCTGCTTTCTCGCGTCATCAGGAATTCAACAGCAAATAAGATAACCAATAATAGTAACATCAATGATGATGTTTACCTATTTCATCAAAATTCCTTGGAAGGTCGAGAATTGGTCTGGGAAGTTTAACCTCAAGCCACCTTCTGAATTGCAGTAATGTCAACTGAACGCTTGTGTGAACGAATACTGCTACCCTAAGTTATCGCTAACTCTTTGTAATCGCCCTGGTGCTAAGGCTTTCTTCAAGATTTCTGCTTAATGTGCATTCACTATACAAGGTGGCTTGAACTGTGCATACGAAAGCCCCGAAGTATGACTCTAATTGCAGGAGTGTTTAAAGACTTTATTGAAAACAAAGTTTGAAAGAAAATGGGAACGGGAGAATACCGAGGAACAGTGCTGTGGCCACTTTAGGTTGAGTCGGCTCTGTGGGAGCGAAGTGTTGTCACATGCGGTATTTTCTGTTGGGCATCCCGCTAACAACTCTGTGCCTTGTAGTGGCGGGCATTACCTTTGCCACACATACGATTTTGATCTGTTTTCGAAACAGTCTTTTTAAAAAGGTGGGAGTTCTACTTAAAAGGGTACTGACACCTTTTTTTCGAAGATGAGTTTACTCGACCGATAGAAATCTTCTGTATACAGAGATAGCTCTGAGAAAGTGTGAAGCTCATAAAATGCTTATAAGATCTTTTATTTTGATATTAGTCAATTTTCCTGTAGCACACCTAATGTTAAAACTAGCTTGACATCAGGCTACAGTATGAATTCTGGTGACTTCACACTGCAGTCGGCTAGTTGTGATGATGTCAGATCCCAAAACTTCAAGTATGTCCACTTGTATGTTGTCAATGGAGCTAGAGTGTACACAGGTCGGAGCGGTCATGGAAATGTCACTGTATTTTGCACGAGCACGTGATGAGAAGCTAAAGTTTAAATGTCAGGGCACAGTGGTAACCGAAACTAGCTTTTAAAAACATACTTTTTTAGAATTAACTCACGCTTAGCACTGCATTTTGTAGGCTCTTGAATGCTTGAACGTTCATTTGACGAAAAGCAACCCAAAATTTTCATGTCAGTGCCGCTTTAAAGGCTTTAGTGGTATTCTCTGTAAAGAAGATTTGGGCAGTGAAGGCTGGGTCAAGTTCCCTGCCCCCCCATCCCCCCATTTATGCAGCACTGCTTGCACATGGTTACAGACAGTGCCTCAAGATTGATTGTAGGAAATGACCATAGTCTGGGCAAAGTCAGCATAAATAATGATGCAGATATAAACTCGTGACATTCAAACAAATTAGATAAATGCCAGCAAGTTGAATGCGGAATAGATTACTCCAATCAACACTATATTGCTTCAAAAGTTTTCAGGTGAGACCCTGATATTCTATGTGTTAAAGCAGTAGTTGCACAAAAAATTTTACGTATTGTATTTTTCTATTTTCTAATAAGTAGTTAATAACCCAATTATCACTACTGGAAGTCTTGTTTTCTGGACTGTGCAATGTCTACTGTGAGATGCTTTTACTGTGTGGTTTGTTTGTAAATGCGCCCACGTGAACTCGCAAAATAGTGATACACTCGCCACGTGTTCAGCATGCAGCATCATATTGACAACTGCGTGAGAGTGTGCACACTTTGAGCATGGCAGTCAACACAGACTTTTGACATAGGTGTTTGCTGGTTCTTTGCATTCAAAACAAGTTGAAATTGCAAGGTGCTATGTTTCACATTCATTTTCGTGGCACACACTTTATAATGGATTTCAAGTATGTGACGGTTTATATTAGCCATCAATATTTTGTGGATGGCACGCGTGTGTCCACACAAGCCTATCTTGCAAGTTATTTTGCCTTCAGAAGTTTGTGTCTGTACTCCTTCAAGGTAAGCGGGGCTAGAAAACAGGGTGGTTTAACGTAGGTTGAAGTCGATTGGTTGACCTAAATGTGGTAAAGGGGAAAATATAAAGAGAAAGTCTGTGTGCTCACCCATAGACGAATGCTCACTTATATATGGTAATAGGGCATTTGGTCTTGATAATGGCACTGATCATTTGTCAGCTGTCACGGAACATTCGTGTATTTACGAAGCCCACTTCTAATTTCTCTTAAGCTGCTGCCACTTCTATATGCTATCAAAGTACTCCCCTGGGAACAATTCATTCTGCATGGCAACATTGGCTTGTTATTTGCATGAATGGTTGCAAAGGAAAATTGAATGGTGCTAGTAGAATTTATGGCAACTAGTACTTGTTTATGACTCGCCATTTCTTGTAGGTGTTCACTGTCACACATTGACATATGGTCATGAAGCATTTTAGAGCACCCCTGAGAGCGAAAGATTTGTTTGCGTGTTTTTTACAGTGATTTGTAGCTGATTTACGTCTGGTAAGGCTAATCATATCGTAAATGCTCTAACGCATCATATGTTTAATGCTAGCGGCATTAATTCAAAGCGATTTTGCATCAGTTCGAATAGCCCGCTTAAGATACCATAAAAAACTAGCACCCCTCAGCAGAGCAACGCCTGAGACCACGTGCGCTTAAGCTTCGGAGACGCTGAAACATGCTGTTTTCAAATAGGGAGACCCACAGGCAATAAAGAATGAAATGACGTGGGGGCTTTAAGCGTGTCCCCCTCAGAAAAAAGAAAAGCATTCTTGGCGTAAGCAGTCAAAACCACTTCGAGAGCAGCCCGACAACAGAGCGGGAGGGATGATGAACAATAGTCCTCACCAGGTGCCAGACTGATAATTATGTGCGCTCCACAAATGTTCTTGACCTCTGCAACGTCACAAGGGTTTCCCCGGTCTATGTGAAACCACAGAAAATGTCAATTGTATCTGGATACTCGGAGTAGCGTGCACCCACTTTGAAACCAAATTAAAATATCTCCTAGGCAATGCTCGCCACTAATAATCGGTCAGAGGTGACCCCGCATGTAGGACTATTAAACAGAACAACCACCTCGAGTTTCCAAAATTGGTGTCAGGGATTCTTTAAGTTGCTTGTATAGATAATTTGCTTGCATAATCACCATTTTACTTTTTTCTTCTTCAAATGTCAAAAAGAGTGCACTATCATCAACTCATGCCATCAACTAGGTAAAGCACCACTAGACAACAAGTGATAATGAAGTTTTTAAATTTTTGAACCCATTTTGGGTCTGGGAAAGCAGGTGTATCAAGAAAAACTATAGGTTATGGCCCAGGAGTGTGTCTTCATTTTTTTGTCATTATGAATATCAGCACTAGTTAAACCAACATGTTTGGTACAGTTTTCACATTGTGTACTTTTATTACTTTTATTCACATTGATAACTTTGGATAACATTGAGCATAAACTAGAAGGACAGACTAACATAGTGGACCTTAGTAGGGCAAATCTTTAGAATTGAGTGACATTTTGACCTCAAAGGTGGATTTGCGCAAGCCTGCACATATTAGACCGACAACATGAGTTGGAAGGCCGGTGACATCACCAAGTAGATGAATAGGACCGTTTCTTTAGTCACTGAGACAATGGAGTGTCACATTTTGGTTGCTTTGGTAGGGTCTCTCCTGCGTTAAGTTGTGCTTCTCTGTTATAGGGCAATTACCACACTGACTTTTCATAGATAGGAAACAAAAGTGCTTCCTTCTTTGTAGCTAAATGTGACAGCTTGTGTACTTGGATCACCAACAAAGTTGTGTGCTAAGATGTCTAATTTTGTTATTTCAGCTCTCTGTCAAGAACTGCTTCATAAGAGGTTCCGTTGTACGTTATGTTCAGCTGCCAGCGGACGAAGTGGACACACAATTGCTCCAAGATGCTGCTAGGAAAGAGGCCTCGCAAAGCAAGCCATGAGTAGATGCCTAGACATATGGAGCAAGCAATGTTACCTTCATCTTTTTGTTTTCATCATTTCAAGTCTTCATGCATTGTCACTATGATGTGTGGATATTTGGTTTCGTTATCTGCTTAAACATTTTGTATATATAGGAGGTCAATAAAGTAAACCTGACGCATGAGGCTTATATTCTGCAAGAAAATCATTTTTTTTTTGTTTCAATAGTAAAGGTGCACAATTGTGGTTCGGTGGCTGTGGTGTGGCATGTTTGTTTTATTTATTTATTTGTGCCACTTACATCGCCCAAGTGGGCATTACTTAGGGGGGCGAGGAAAAAAAAAGTTTTACACTCGAAAATGGCTCACATTTGTGCAGCAGTGCCAGCGCATTCACAAAAAGCGCACATTTCGTAGTGACGAACAAAGAGCATCGGCTGGAACATCAACAACACATGCATCCAACTGGTTTGATACCAAACTGGACAGCCCTGTTCATGGAGGTGTAGAATACAAGATGCATAGCATTGGTACTGTCCTTCATTGCTGCTTTCACTTAGACTGGGCCTTGGTGTGAAATATTTATTAACCTCACTTACGCACAACATATCCATCAGTTTCTTCTCTTTGTAAGTGTTCTGATAGTGAAAGTTCAACCTGATGTATAATGCATTGCACTAGAGATACTAGTCACTTTGAGTCTATAATGTAAGCACAAATGTAGTCATTTTACCAACAATTTAGTGACCCTGCTATGTTCAGACTGCGATTTGCTTCAGTTACAAAATGATTTTCATTGGGAACAGTTTGTCGGGGAGCATGGGGGACATCGCAGACATTCAATAATAGCCACCACACTAAAAGATATGCTGCCTGCAGAGCATAAATAACAGGCGAGATTTTCAGCATTGGTGGCTACTGGTAAGTGTGTAATGGAAATAATGCTTGTGGGAGCACGTAAAGAACCCAGGTGGTGAAGATTAGCCTGAAGCCCCCCAGTGTGATATCCCTCACAAATTGCCATGCCCACAATGTTTCAATAGCCTCAATAAAACTCGTGAAATTCGTGTGGTCATGAACCATGTGTAGCGAATGTAATAGCACAATATTTCTTCATGGGCACGTTACCAAGGTGGTGAAGATTAGCCTGAAGACCCCCCCCCCCCCCAGTGTGATACCCCTCACGAATTGTCTTGCCCACAATATTTCAGCAGCATCAATAAAACTCGTGAAATTCATGTGGTCATGAACTAGAGTAGCGAATGTAATGGCACAATATTTCTCTATGGGTCATGTAAGAACCAATAAGAACAGACTTGTCATGTGTCAGGCTGATTAAGCTAGTGCCGGTGCTGGCATGAGCGTCGCGGGTTTCTACACCTGACTAGACTACCTGCAAATGAGTAAAAAAGAACCCAAGATCTTTCAAAAGTTCAATCGGCTCTGAAAAGTAGGACGTACGTGTGGTTCGTGACGACAGGTGTAGCAACAGAGTCGAATCTCCTCCTTCCTAAACTTACCCAAATTGCTGGGAGGTCGGTTTCGACGTCGGTGAAAACCTTAGTGCTAGGTTCTGAAGCTAACGAAAGACTTCCTGCTTATTTTAAACAATTTAGTTTCTACGGGTGACATTACGTCGTTGATTAAAGTGGTATGTTGGTGACCTAAAAGTCTGATCGCTTACACTGGTGTTTCGGTTTAGGATACCTACAGCTAGACCCATCGCCATGAACACTGCGCTATGCACTTCGCTTCGTTATGTCTGCTGCTGTGTGTGATTTGTGTCGCAGGAAGAGCAAGCAACAGTCGTGCATTTTGCGCAGATCAAAGACGCTGCTCAATCACTTTCGACTCGTCGCCATGTGGTGAACAGTGTGCCAGGCGAAACGTGCCATTTGAGGTGTTTGATCGCTGCGTCGCCGAGCGCACAGTGCATCGCTAAGCAGCCGAGGCGGATGATGCCTTCGACGCGCTGGTTGCGAGTCCTTGATGGACGCTGGCGCAATGAAACCCGTATGGCGCAGGCGTTTACTCCGCTGCTCTAGCACCTGTGCAGCCGAGTCCACGACTGCGGCGCTGGACTGGTTGGGACTGCGTGCAACAAAGATGCGTGCCCTTCGGGTCGAACCGAGATGACTGTTACCGAGCGTGCAGGCATTCGTCAACTGTTGTTGTGTCCGATCACGTAAGGGCCTCGGGCCCCTACGCAAGCACGGCGAACAGCAATGCAAAAAGAGGGTTCCCCCGTTTTTCTGCGGTACCACCAAGGTAGCGTACGCGGAGTGTCGTTCAGCCCGCGGGTAAGTGCTCAATCTTCCTCCTGTAAACACGCCTCGATTGCTGGCTCAGCTGTTCGAGGAACTGACACGTACCGTTCACGTCGATGCGCATACAACTACGCGCCGAGTTGATTTACAATGCTATGTTCGTGCATCTACCGTGCGCTCGCATAATTGAGAAGTGTTGATAAGTGTGAGATGTTTTCGTTTCCTCTTAGGAACGCAAGTTGTTTGATTGAAGACGGTCTGTTAACATGCATGTTTTGTCTTGGTTAGGTAAATGTCACGCGTTGTAGTCGCACCTATGCTGGTGTAAAATATGAGGGGGAAAATCTGTTACGATGTAGTACGGTGCGTTTTGTTTCGCTGTACAGCAACCACCTGTTAGCCTAAACCCCCTCTCCCCCTTTTCGTTTTTTTTATGTCGCTGTCGTTGGGCTGAAAGAGCGTGCAAGACAAAACAATGCAATTACGTTCGGCAAATACTGCGGGTGGGTTTGCAACTACGTTGCTAACTGAGTATTCGAATTTTGTGAGAAATGAGCACCAATTTAAACATTGCAATGATAGATGCAATCGATGTATTTTTGCAAAACTTAGCCTTAAATAATTTGTTTTATATGGTGTGTGTTCTTAGCTTTCGCTGCGGAACTTGCACTGGATGATAACTATAAAACGATAAAGTAAGCAATCGGATCATTTTGATGTTGAATTACATATTTACTACAGGAACCACGATTTGTTGCATTAATTGAGATTACACCACTTCATTCCCGGCTGTTATGCTCTGTGACTTATTTAATTATGTATGTTCTGATGCTTACACAGGACAGATACTTGTTCTGTTCGGGTGCCTATGATGGAAAAGTCAATCTGTACACAGCACAGCATATGGAGCTGCTGATGTGTTACCAGGCAAGTATTAATCTTCAACAGCCATTTATCTTTCAGCACCAATCTTTTTACCTTATTCAACTTTAGCTTCAAGTTAGTCCCAGTTACTTGCCCAAGTCATGGCTCTATCACAGTTGAAATATTTGTTTATAGTGCAGAGTGAAAATTATTTCACATGATTTTCTGACCGTGTTGGTGATCTGTACGCTTGTGGGAAAGATATTGTCAGTAAATTGTCTAAAGATTTCAGAAAGTTATCATGTTTAGCCGGTACATACTATGCTCTACTACATGTCATGTTCAAAGTGTTCAGCTAGTACCCAAAGGCAATCAAAGTGAACTGCAGGGGAGAGTGGTCATTGCTGCGCTCCTAGTTCAGTGATACTGTGTGATAACTCTTAATGCAGGCCTTTGGAAAGCAACAGCTGTTTCTTGACAGTGTCTATTGCCTTATTTGGCAGTTTTAAAATTGGGCAGCCAAGCTTTGTGTTTGTTGCGACTGTGCATGTGTCATACTCCATCCTTAAGAGTACACACACAAAGTGATGGAAATAGTGTATTATACCCAACAAACGATATCCCTGCATACCCCATTTTAAAAACTGCCCGTTTATTGTATTATGGGACTCACTTGGCCATTTAATTATAATTTCAATCATGCCATAAACATTCAATAAATATGTGGAGGAAATGCTCATGTATGGCAAGTTAGTGCCCAAAGCTGTTGAACTGAATGATTAACCTTGGAATTTAATCCTGCACTGCAAATTATTAAAGTTACAACTTAAACATATCCTAGCAAGGCCATGGTAACTTCTGCGAAGTGAGCTAAAATTAAGATATTAGAACATGTGATTAAAGGGACTCTAAAAGCAAATATGAAGTTGATATTGATTGCTGAGATAGCGGTCCAGAAATTTCAAAGTGTTACTCTTGCGCCAAGGAAGTGCTTATTTTGAAATAAAACCACGTTTTAGTGGTCCGCATCACGTTAGCACACTTCAAATCTCTCTCTTGAAAGTGGTTCATTTCACGTCACTGTTGCCGGGCACAACATTGCCTGGCTTTGCTTCACAGCCGCCGGCACTAGTTGCACCTAAGAGAACGTAGCGGGAGCCACAGCAGCAACAACGGCCATTGAAAAATGTTCTGCCATGGTCTCCGAGATGGCGGGCATGCTTGCGTCAACTGTGCCCTGCTAGATGGCATCACCTGTCCATTTAGCCAGGCGAATATGTAACTTTTGAACCACTCACACCATTTCCCATGGTAACTTTTGGCGGTTCTTTTTTCTATAAACTTAACAGAAATGAATAAGCAGCATTTTATTATGTCTCTTGGTGCATGGGAGGTTCTTTTTTATTGCTGCTAATTTGATAACTAATGGATAGTTGTAGTCCATCGCACTCATGACATCAGGATCATTTCCAAAATATTCCACTCATGGGGCCCGCCGCAGCTTAATTTTTCAGTAAGTAAGTAGGGCACTGCTGTTGATAATATTGCCGTTTTAAATTTTGTCATACATTGAGCTTTCCCTGTGACATAAATTGTTATTTGCCTTTAGTGTCCCTTTAATGTGACTTATGTTTGTGTCACCTGCAGATAGCATCCATGGGAATGACGCGCAACATCAATGCAGTTCGTTTCACCAGTGACGGCTCACGTGTAAGTGCAAGGTGATTTTATAGACGTGAACAAGTGTCTTAGATTGTAACTTTCTTTTTGTGTATGTGTGTTTTTAACACATCCTTTTAGCAGAGTTTTTCAAGGGGAAAATGTCATAAATATAAATGGACAGGTTGTCTCCAGTTGACTTTCGAACCCTCGTCTGCGTACTACAAACATGAACCTATATATTTTGAAAGCATACTAAATTGAAACTGAAGTGGCTACTTGTAGTTGTCCAAAACTGATCCATAAAATCCTGAGAAAACTTACAATTTCTTGTCTCTACAGATTCTTGCTGCAACCACAGCCAGGAGGTTGGCTGTGATAGACGTGGAGCGTGGGGAGCAAGTTATGACATACGACAACTGTGAGTACACTTCACAAAAACTGGTATTTAACTGGTGTTTCTTTTCTTTTTATTCGCCTTTTGCAAGCTGTGTTATGCAAGCCTCATTTGAATAATGCCAGTCTTGGAGAAGTGTAAATAGAAGGATGTGCAGAACCTATAAGTAGCATGTTCAGTTGTGTCATTGAAGAAGATGGTATCATGCAGAGTCGAAACTCGAATGCTAGTGTTGCAAAAAGCATAAATGCCTTCATTTTATCCGATATATACAGGCTGTTTCACACTTAATGGTGCATTGAAACATGCTCACAATTTTCTTTTAAGTGTGAAACAGCCTGTACATAAATTTTTCGTGTTATACATCATAGTTCTCTCCTTGTCTTCTAGATTTGTTTGCTTCCTTCCTTATACCTTATAGTTCATTGCTTAAGCAAATAAATAAGTGAGATGCGATAGAGCATTGTGCTGCCAGCAATACCTTTGACACAGGTTGTAAAGAAGACGAATTTAGGCTTGCAACTGGAGCTATCTGTTACGGTGGTCTGGTAGTTGTGCTAGACTTCTGACATGAAGGTCATGATATCCAATCTAGCCACAGCAGCTGTATTTCAATAGAGGGGAAATGCTACTTGCCCCTGTGCTTAAATTTAGGTGCACGTTAAAGAACACCAGATTGCCAGAATTTCTGGAGCACTCTGCTGTGTCGTCCCTGAATAATAATATTGTGCTTATTGGACGTAAAACCCCAACAATTATTATTGTTGTTATAATTACTCATAACCACACTTCTGTGCCTACGTCTTAGTCATTTTATGTAACTTTTTGTGTGGTAGTGGCCTATTTAATAGGCTACAGCACCCTCGCTCACTTTTTCCTTTTTCACGCGTCTATTTTGCTCTTCGCTTTCTTTTTTATCTTTCTTCCCCTTTTCTTTAGTGCAGGGTAGCAAACTGGATGCTCCAATTTCTCATCAACCTTCCTGCCTTCCCCTCATTTTATTCTCTCCCTTTCTACACCTTGTCAAAGTTTACTTCACGGAAGTACTTTGCGCAGAACACACGGGGACGAAGAAAGGAAACACGTGGATAAGCACACTCTAACAACTGATTTATTTCTGAAAAAAAAAAAAGACTTGCTTAATATCTAATGTGATCTACACGATTCCACCAGAGGGCATATTCGCGCATATAACAATCACTCTGTCCACACACACTGTGTCCACACACACGCACACAAAAAACTACATCAACGGCACACGTGCACTGACCAAGTGAAAAGAAAACTACATTAAATATACGCAGATAGTTGCAAAATCTTTTCATCTAGTAAAGCAACAGTAGGATGGCTAATGCACTTGTCTTTTAGTTGATCAATCCAAAGGGCTTATACTATTTTTCTCGCACTTTTTTTCACAGTGTTTTCAACGTAGTGTTGTTTTCCACGTAGGGTTGTGGCATACCACAGAACCTCATGACGTGCTACAACACGTCGTGAGAGGAGACCACAGCTGGTGCTTAGTCTTGTCCACTTGCAGGTGCCTATGACACTAAGGACAGGGCAAGCCTTGCCGCTGACCCCATCTGCCCTAACATGGCTGTCTGCAGCTCGGCCAATGGAAAGGTGTGGAAGAGATCCACGTCACTTTGACAGAAGGGTGTTGCAAACCACGGAGCTCATCATTCAAATGGGCCCGATTGCTGATTTAGTTCGCTCTAGTTTTCTAGCTGCTCTGCTAAATTGACAGCCAAGCATATACGCAGGTTGTGCAAACTGAATCTACAGATCAAAAGTTCCTTTATTTTCATACCTTCATTATATGTTACATGGGTTTTATATGGGGTAAGTGATGATCTTACTATTGTTTCATGATTTCTTTAGGTAGGACAATAACAAGCACAATATTTGGCCAGAAAAGTAGATGAGAAATAGATTTTTAGAGTGCTGGCAAAATATAAATATCCGCTAACAGTTCAGCAAGGCGTTACAAGCTGATTAAAAATTCTGATGTTAGTAACGGTGTGCCTGTTATCTCTTCTTTATCTGCTTTTTTTGTGTGTGTATGTGTATGCAGGGGTTGACCCTTTTTGATCTTCGGATGCCACTGCCACTTGACTTTGTATATGATGTAAGTCTTCACATGTTATTTTGCTTATCTGTATGATCATAATGCAAGAAGACAGATTAAAAATGTAAAAAAACATCATCACAATGGCATACACGCGATTGATATTGGCATGTGATGTAAGATTGTTGAATTGGTGACAGTCCATATCCCGTTCAGGTATTAAAATGCAGTGTCTGGTAATGCATCAAATTTGCATGGCATGATTGCAAGGCATTCAGTGTTGCATTCTAAGAAAAAAAAAAGGTTTTTTTTCTCCCCATAATTAAGTGTAATTAGTATATAACTGTACATCTACTAATTATATTATCAGTCAGTTTCAATCCTTGCATAAGAAGAACCAAACATTTGGTGCAAAGTGCATGCACAGTTTGTTTCTTTCATTTCGAGCATAGAAAAAAAAGTCTTGCTGTTGGTCCTGGAACACGGCATATTGAATGAAGTAGTGCCTCCAGAAAAGTGATCCTGTGCAGTTATATGCAGCACGACAGAGTTAAATGACCCCTAGTCGACCACCCAGGAAGCTTGCACAAATGTGCATACTGTGTTTCAAGCTATGTACTTGAAGAAACACGCGGTGCATGACACACCGCTGAAGTTGACGCATACAATTTTACAGGCTGCCACTGAAGGGGATATAATAAACAGACACCATAAATGATGAAAATATAGATGACAGGGCAGCCACACAAGAGATGTATGTGGTTTCCTTGCTCCTTTGAAAGACCAAGTGTGCCTAATAGACAACTAATGCTTGGCTTTCAGCTGCACGACAATGCAATCCGGGACCTGCTGTTCTTGCACAGTAGCTGGCCGTTTGTGCGTAGTCACCAGAGCACGGTGCTTTCACTCTCTGCTGATGGTGTCTGCAAGGTGAGCTGGTCACTTAATCACTTTTTATCACAGAGCCCCCGAACAGCTTCATGCATGGCAAACAAACAAGTTGACTTTGATTTTAATAGCACACAGTAAAAACTAAAACAAAGAGTGACACACACACAACCAGTGCTGACCTGCAATAATTTAAGAGTATGTTTGACTATGAGGAATTCCATAACAAAAGGCTCAGAAATTTCGACCACCTGGGAATTTTTTTATATGCATTTAAGTTTGGATTTATGGGTCTCTAGCATTTTGCCTCTATTGGAATGTGGCCAGGATTCAGTCCCACAACATTCAGGTCAGTAGTCCAGGACTGCTAGATTACCGAGGTGGGTTGAAGGGTTTGTTTGCTCTTACAACAAATATGCACAAAACATAGCTACACATGATACTGCCACCCCCCCCCCCTTCTTTTTATGTTTTGTGTCTTTGTCCTCTTGCATATGTAGATAATGCCTTACGCACACCAAGCCAGAATGTCTGAAAGCATTCCAGATTATTTCAGGGTTATCTGTTAGGCTTGAGCATGGAAACATGATGAGCAGAGTTTATTTTCAAACAAACGTGGCCCCCATTGATAATGCTTGAATGTTCACTGCCACATGTATAAATGTCAACACGCCTTGCCGCAGATCGAGTTATTAATTTTTTGGGATTTGCGGCCTGCAGCAGCCATGGCTAAGTCCTCGTTTTGATTGTTCTAGGTTCCTGCCTTGTGTTCCTTTTGCTGCCTGGTCGCACACCGTCACCGAGGATTGGCACTGATTCATCCTTTCTGCACCGTCACCACTCAAGAATGACATCATCCTCCCGCTGACGTCATAACGAATGTAGCGCCACCGGACACTACATAAAGACGCTGCCCACAGCTCTTTCTTGGGATTTGCGGCCTGCAGCAGCCATGGCTAAGTCCTCGTTTTGATTGTTCTAGGTTCCTGCCTTGTGTTCCTTTTGCTGCCTGGTCGCACACCGTCACCGAGGATTGGCACTGATTCATCCTTTCTGCACCGTCACCACTCAAGAATGACATCATCCTCCCGCTGACGTCATAACGAATGTAGCGCCACCGGACACTACATAAAGACGCTGCCCACAGCTCTTTCTTGGGATTTGCGGCCTGCAGCAGCCATGGCTAAGTCCTCGTTTTGATTGTTCTAGGTTCCTGCCTTGTGTTCCTTTTGCTGCCTGGTCGCACACCGTCACCGAGGATTGGCACTGATTCATCCTTTCTGCACCGTCACCACTCAAGAATGACATCATCCTCCCGCTGACGTCATAACGAATGTAGCGCCACCGGACACTACATAAAGACGCTGCCCACAGCTCTTTCTTGGGATTTGCGGCCTGCAGCAGCCATGGCTAAGTCCTCGTTTTGATTGTTCTAGGTTCCTGCCTTGTGTTCCTTTTGCTGCCTGGTCGCACACCGTCACCGAGGATTGGCACTGATTCATCCTTTCTGCACCGTCACCACTCAAGAATGACATCATCCTCCCGCTGACGTCATAACGAATGTAGCGCCACCGGACACTACATAAAGACGCTGCCCACAGCTCTTTCTTGGGATTTGCGGCCTGCAGCAGCCATGGCTAAGTCCTCGTTTTGATTGTTCTAGGTAGGCATTTAGCCTTGCCCTCTTTACAGAACAGTATTTTTGCATACCGCTGGCCGCTGATCCCCACTATTCCTTGTTGTGTTCTGTATCCTGAGCACTAGTATGGGTGTTGACGTGTCTACATACCGGGCACGCATCGGGTCGTTTGTGTCTTGTCGTAAGAACACAAGTTACCCTAGAGCTCGCTTCAATGGCGCGTCTAACTTGTTCCGCTTTGCTAGCCCTAGACCATGTGTTTTGTTGGTGAGCACGTGCCTTTCTTTGCTCCTACTCTGTGCTGGTGATGTGGAAGTGAACCCTGGTCCGAAGATTGATGACGTTCTAGCTTTGATGAAAGATTTTCATGAAGAAACTACAGCTACACTGACAGAAATAAAACAAAACATCGCAGGCATTAATGCTAAAATTCTTGAATTTGAGACAGGTCTGCAAAAGATGTCGCAAATTGAGTCAACGTGCGAAGATGTAGGTGATTCGGTACGTGAAGTAAAATCAAGCATATCTAAAGTAAATGAAGATCTCGTTGATGTAGTAGACGATATAAATAACAGGATGAGGCGGAACAACCTCATCGTTAAAGGCCTTCCCGAGACCGACAAAGAAGACTACGAGGAAACAGAAAAAATTGTTAAAGAATTTTTTTCCGCGCACCTTGAGTTACAAGTTGGTGACATTGAACGCGCCCATCGCGTCGGTAAGCGACGCCCGCATTTTGATCGACCCATCATAATCAAATTTCTAAACTTTAAGTCCAAAACCGAGGTCTTGCGCAATGCCCCGAAACTGAAAAACTTAGACTTTCCCAAGGTTTGGATTGACGAAGATTTCTCGCCGAAGGTGCAGATGGCCCGTAAACGGTTGAGGGATTTTGCAAAGCTTAAGCGCAAAGGAAACGAGCGTTATTCGGTTCGCTTTAACTGTTTGTACATTTGGGACCGCGTTTTTCGATACAACTTTGTCACTGATAGCGTTGTCGAAGTAACTCCCAGACAGGAATTCACGCCCCATGCAATGAAACCCCAAGGCAGTTCTCTTAATGAAGTCTCTCCGCACCAACCTCTCGCTTATTGACAAACTACCTCTTCTAATAGAAACTCCACCTACAAATCTGAAGTCACGTTGCTCCTAATAAATTTTAGGAGCATTTTAAATAAGCTAGACACCCTAAATTCCTTCTTGTACACCTGTTCCGCCGACATTTTGATCGGTACGGAAACGTGGCTGTCGGCCGACATTTCGAACTCTGAACTTAACTTTCCTGCACAGTTTACAGTTTTTCGCAAAGACAGATCGGTATCTAAAGGAGGAGGAGTAATTATAGCTGTTAAACAAGAATTCCAACCGTCATATATCGCTTACGACTCGTCCATCGAAGCAATTTGGGTTACTGCGCAGTCAGCTCACACCACCGTAATTATCGGAGCCTGCTACCGACCCCCCGATAGCGGTCCAGAGTTCGTCGACTTGCTGAATGATTCACTCGAGTATGTGCATGCCCATTATCCAAATTCTGTTCTTATTCTCGGCGGCGACTTTAACTACCCAGGCATAGATTGGGCATCTTCTTCTGTCAGACGTAACAGCTCCCACCGTCACGAATGCTTGCGTTTTCTACATTTGACACACGTCCACCTCATGACCCAGTTAGTAACAGAACCTACACGTGGCGATAGCATTTTAGATTTACTTTTCACTAATAATTCCCAGGAAGCTCTTACCCACGTGCTTGAAGAAATTAGCGACCACAGAGTTGTCCATTGTTCACTATATCTACCACGCGCCGACAAATCAAAGGTAACTAAGCAGTTATTGAATTACGCACGTGCCGACATCGATAAAATGAACCGTATGTTAGATGATTTTATACCAATATTTGAGTCAAGTTTTGAACATCGCGCTGCAAACGAAAATTGGCTTGAATTCCGTGACACACTAAAAAAAATAGAAGAATGCTGCGTCCCAAAACTAACAATCAGCACCAAAACAAATGACCCGTGGTTCACACGCGATGTAAAAAGATGCCTAAATAGGAAGAAACGAGCTTTTAAAAGGGCTGCCCGAACTAATACTCCGGAAGATTGGCTTAATTATAAAAACCTTTCAAAACAAGTTGAGGCCTCAATAAAAGAGGCCAAGGAAAAATACTTTAACTGCACCTTACCTAACCTTTTGAAAACTGACCCCCAGAAATTCTGGCGCGTGGTGAACCCCACAGCCTACCCTTCTGAGCCAACTCTACTGAGTGATCAAGGCAAAGCGTTGTCGCTAGAGGAAAGTGCCGAATGCTTCAACGAATTTTTTGCATCTGTGTTCACGGAAGAACTTCCACTAGACTCACTGGCACTGTTAAAACCTACCATTCACGACCCTTTTTCTTCAATTACAATAACTGAAAATGGTGTCGCACAAGCTGTACAACGCCTTCCCCACAAGACTAGCCCGGGGCCCGACGGAATTAGTGCCAAACTCCTAAAATTAACCTGCCACAGATCAGCGTATTTATTGTCGCTGATCTTTCAGCAGTCGCTTGACACGGGCTGTGTACCGGAAGACTGGAAATATGCCTTTGTTAAACCCATATACAAATCCGGCCAAAAGTCAAGTCCGAACAACTACCGTCCAATCTCTCTAACCTGTATATCTTGCAAGCTATTAGAACATATCATTTACTCGAAAATTATATCTCACTTGAACAGAAACAACATCCTTATCCCAAACCAACACGGCTTTCGGGAAAAACGCTCTTGCAACACCCAACTATTCGAATTGGTGACAGACTTGCACAAATCCATGCACAGCTCTGCTCCTACAGATGCTATTTTCATAGACCTTTCAAAGGCCTTTGACCGCGTCCAACATAACCGATTAATAACTAAAGTCCGTAACCTCCAGCTTGATCAGAAAACAATCCAATGGATTCAAGAGTTCCTCTGTAACCGGTCGCAATCGGTCAAACTTAACCACATAATTTCCAGAAAGTGCATGGTAAAATCCGGTGTCCCCCAAGGCTCCGTGCTCGGACCATTATTATTTTTGGTCTACATCAATGACATTGGATCTAATATTGTTTCTTCTCTACGCCTATTCGCAGATGATTGCGTTATATATAAGGAGATTACCGAACCGAATGACAGTAGCATCCTACAGTCAGATTTGTTAAAACTCACAGGGTGGTGCAACTTGTGGCAGATGCACATCAACGCTGAAAAAACCAAACATATTAGATTTACTTCCGTAGCCAACCCCTCATCATCCGTCAGATACATAGTCAATAGCACCGTAATTGAGACCGTTTCATCCACAAAATACCTCGGCATTTTCTTTAGTTCCGACCTAACCTGGAACAGTCACATTGAATACATCACCAGCAAATCGTCAAAAAAACTCGGTCTTTTGAAACGCCGCCTCAGATGCGCAAACTTGAAAACTAAACTTCACGCATATCAAGCTCTGATCAGGCCTTCACTAGAGTATGCGTCAACCATCTGGCATCCACACACGGCAATGTTATCTGATATGCTAGAATCGGTACAAAATAAAGCAGCTCGGTTTATCACCTCCTGTCATTCTCGCCACCAAAGCGTAACATGTCTTAAGCGTTCTCTGAACCTTCCATTGCTTGCTACGCGCAGAAAGTTGTCCCGCCTATGTTTTTTTCATAGCTTATATTATAGTGACACGTCATTTTCCCGATCATTCATTCACCCGGCTCCCTACGTTTCTGATCGCGTTGGTCATGCACATAAGGTCAATCCAATATATTCACGCACTAAGAAATACCAGTTTTCACCTCTGCTGTTATCCATTAACGAGTGGAACGCGCTGCCCTCAAACATCGTCGCTATCACAGATCCCTCCCTTTTCCAGTCTGCAGTACTAACTTACTTAGAAGTTGACAATACTTTGTAACCACCATTGACATTTAATGTGTAACGCATGCTTAGAGAATGTTTATTGCTATTTCTTGACATATGTTTCCTGTTATGGTGAGCTGCTTACTGTGTTTTTTGCTTAGTGTGTTATTAGTAATGTTGCTTGGGCTATCGGTCAGTTTGATTACTAGTATTACTCCGACATGTTGTTTTGTTAGTATGTTGGTATACCTCTTGTATGTATCCCCCCTTATGTAATGCCCTCTGGGCTCTTAAGGTATTTAAATAAATAAAAATTAATGGCCGGCGTTCTGTTCGCCGGTATCAGTGCCAGTGTGTATTGTTGTAGTCCAACTTTCAGCTTCTCGGCCACATTAGGAGTTTCTTTGCTGACACGCTAACTGTTGTCTTCGCGAACTTCACGGCCAGATGACAGTACAAATCGCTAGTGTTCTCTATGTCAGCTGTAACTGAGGAAGTACAGTGCAGTTGCAGAACAGTAAATTCTTTGTCATGTGAATCAACAAAAGTTAGGCTGGCAGAGTTCTCTTTGATCGTAATAAGGCTAGATTAGAGGCAGTCACAACCTTTAGAGAAGGGGTGTGCTCCCTTAGTCAAGCATTAATGCCATGTTTCATTTGCCCACTGTACAAGTTGACCATGTTCTGCTTAGTGGTGACAATGTCTGCAAATTGTCTAAGCAGCTGCATGAAGTGATAACTTTCATTTTTCAACAGAGGGCCACATATTATTCTTTTTGAGTGAACCATGCTTCAGAAGAGAAAGTCATAAGCATGTGTGTTTATGTACGTTTGTGTGTGCATGCATACATATATACGTATAAAATTAAAAAAAAAAAAAAACATGATGGGACGATTTGACTCCCCCCTCTTCGAGTTTGCAAATGGGAGCAAGATATCCATATTGATGCAGTGTGGGCTGTTTGTGACTGCATACAGTGGAATATTCTGGCTCATACTCTTACGCTGCTGTTATCTACAGATTGTTACTATTTTTTTACTTTTAAAAAAAAGTGTAGTGTCCATCTCATGGGCTATGGCCAACAGTAGGTAATTGGAGGATTCAGCAGGGGCATGAAAATGCTCATACATTTTGAGAGGAAAAATAGATTGGTTGATTGATTTATATGTGCGGTTTAACGTCCCAAAATCATCACATGGTTACGAGAGATGCCGTAGTGGAGGGCTCCGGAAATTTCAACCACCTGGGGTTTTTCAACGTGCACCCAAATCTGAGCACCCTGGGCTACAATATCTCCACCTTCATCGGAAATGCAGCCGCTGCAGCCGGGATTCGATCCCGCTATCTGCGGGTCAGCAGCCGAGTACCTTAGCCACTAGACCACTGTGGCAGGGCGAGGAAAAATAGAGCTTTTGACTGTTAGTTCTTCAGTTAGGGTAACTGCTATCTACAATGCGAAATGCACCCTTCGATACTTCACACTAACATACAACCGTTTGACTACTGGCTGTGAATGAAATAGAGGAGTTACATCCCCTATATTGCATATTGGCGAGCCATAAGTACAAAATCAACTAGCACTAACTTTAAAAAATGAGTAAAAAAAAACGAAAAAAAACTTGCAGGATGTTTTCACCCACTGACCCGTATTGGAAAACTACCATTGAACTGATGCCGGTATATTTTGGTTGTGCTATTGCACATATGTCCAGTTGCTGTGAACAGTTTCATCCTTATACTGCACATGAATGGGTGAACAATAGTGCTGTTTCCTGTTCCAGGTGACCACGTTGGACGGCCGGTACTTGCACGGATTTGAAGTGGGCCACGGCGCGAACTCGGTGGCAGCTACTCCAGAGGCCTATGGCTCGGCAGCTGAAGATGGCTTTCGCAGTGAGTGCTGCCCTTCCTTTTTGTTTGAGTGTTCTACAATGATTACCTTGCAAATTATGTTAGTGTTATCACTCTCAACAGCTCGATATCTAGGCATAACTTGTTTAGCCATATGGAGAGCAGTGACATCACGATAACTAGACAATTTTCTGCAGCTGGTTTGTTAAAACACGATGGCACGACCACCGCTAAGTGACCGTCTCCTACCACGGCTCTCTCCACGTTGTGGCCTTTGGTACCACTGCTCAATGTCCTCATCCACGCCGCATTGTCTACTCAACGTTTACATAGCGTCTGCTCTAACGCGAGTAAAAGCGAACAAGCAGACGCGCCGAAAAATGTAACATGGCTGCTTTCGTGGATGCAGCTTCCTTCCACCTGGAACTTATCACATAGCTGTCCTGCGCCGTGTGGCCCATAAGTTCACAACCTACGCATTTATTTGCTTTAAACTTACGTCCTGAAGCTTGTGGAGATAGGTTTGCACTAGGCTTACCTACTAAGCGCTACCGTGTAAGGATGCGACGTCCTCCACTGCCGCTGCGTGCGACGACGCTGCGGCCGAGTTTGTCGTTTCTTCCAACACGGCCCAAAAACCACGCATGAGACAGGAAAACAAGAACAACGTGTTTATTAACCCAAGATGGAGCACAGTGCGACACTCGCGGGCTTGCAGGCCGTATAGGGAACTCCGCAAGACCGAGCAAGTACGCTGCCTAGGGCGCGAGGACTCCCGCACAAGGGCCGAAGTCGAACGCACGAATGAGAAGCCGCCTGCTGAGCAGCGCGTCAACACCTCGTGGAGGCCTGAGTGCATCTGCCGCGACGAGCGAATCGTCGGGCACAACATAGCTCGTAGGAGAGGAGGATGTCACGCACGGCCCAAAGGGAAATGACGCTGCGTTGTGACGTAGGCCCACGCAGCGTGCCAGCGTAGCATGCCCGAACATGCCAGCGCGGGACGGAGCCGATGCTTGACTTGCCCAGACCAAGAGGCGCCCTGGCAGCCATCTTGGTGGATGCCGATGCTTATGCCCGCCCGGGCTACACTGTCGGCGCGCGCGCGGCTGCTGGGGAACGAGGCGCCAGGTAGGAGGGCGCTCTCGATTTCCACAAGCTTCAACAAGAGCAATGAGTTTGTAGGTGTCTTGAACCGTTTTCAAGATTCATGCTCAAATTCTCAAAGATGAAGCTTAGCAGGCACCGCTGAATGAACCCAACTATTCTTAATAATGAAGACAGAACATAACTCATGTTTTATCCCCAGCGTGAGATGACAGAAAGCGACAGCCGATTTTACTATTTGTTTATTGCTGTGAAGACAGTGGGGGTGTAGCAAGCGCGAGTTTGGATCGAAACGGGTGGTCGTGCCTGCATGGGTGCTGCCATGTTGGCTTCCAGTTTGTGTTGTGTGGAAGGGCTGCTGCCGCTGACCTAATGCGTTGGCTGGGGCAAGTGGCCGTAGGAAAACCAGTTATGATAAGTGTCCGTGCGCCGCTTAGGAAAATCGTCAATAACAGTGTGCAAGGACAAATTCTACGTCCCTATCCATCTTTTCGCAAACGTCTGCAGTGTTTGCATGGGAAGTATAATTGTTGTACAGTGATATTTTTCTGCTAATTTGTCTTGCTTTATTTGGTTAATTCACCTTAGCATAACTTGATTACTACTTATTTTACTTATATCAGATGCAGCCTGTGGTGATGCAGCTACGGGTGTACATGATTTCTTTCAGCCCTCTGAAATGGTTGTGTTGTGCAGGTGTGTTGCTCGTAGGAGGCGACACAGTATCGGGATACGTGCCAGACATCGGAGTCCAAGAGAGGCTGTGCGAACATGGCAAAAATTCCGTGTGGAAGCTGCGGTACACCTCAAATGGAGGCCTACTGTACACCGCCTGCAATGGTGGCATTGTTAGGAGGTGAGACAGCATTGCAACCATGGTCATGCGCACAGAGGGAGATGGAAATTTTTGTTTTATTGCGATAGCAATTATATGAACACACTCAGCTGAATTTTGTCGCCAGTGTCAGCGTTGCCATCACTCACCGTATATGTATGTGTATCTATATACATAAAAAGACAAGAAATAAAAATAATTCAGAAAGACTCCGGCGTGCGGAATCGAATGTGGGACCTCTGTATTGTAAAAGTGAGGCGTTAACCACTGAGCCACGAAGGAGCACCTTATTCAACGTTCAAACAGCAAGTTATTTATATTTACCACTTACAACTGGTGATAGGCTACTCTGGGCGAACTATCGTGTTTTGCCCTGTGGAGAGGGAGCAGGGCAGATGCTAACGCGCGCGCTTATCTCGCGGTGAGGACAATTTTACATCTTGGCTGGCCTTGGGCTTTCACCAGAACGGTTCTGTTGTAGTTACCGGGTGCACAAAGGTCACTGCAATCATTGCACAGTCGCTATTTGTGAAAAGGGCACACTTTTGAGACACAGTGAAGTAACAACCGAGACGCTTATTCGCATTCATCTGTACCTGTGAGTACGTTTCGTGCGTCATTTTTGCACGTGAGAAACGCGGGGCATGTTTCGATCTGCTTGCCATTCTGCGCGTGACCTTCCTATTTGTTGCTATTACGTTCATTGCTTTGCCTTTGTGGCAAAGCTGTCACTTTTTACATATTGGGGACCACTTCTGGTGCTGCGGCATGCAGGTACCGGCGCTACCCTGACCAGCACAAGTTTCTGGGCGAGGTGCTCTGGCATGAAGCAAACATTCAAGATATGGATCTGTCACTGTACGATGATTGTATCCTTTTGATAAGCTAGGATGTGTGCTGCTGATGTTTTCATCAAATGCCAAGCCCTGTATACTGAGTGATTCATGCGTTGAAGTCCTGGGGCTTCCGGTCTATGCCACTGGATGTTTCCTCTTGAGTCCTGTTGCACACGCACAGGAACATCTTACAGGTGGATAAATTTAACATTGTATCATTTGCATGCATTCCTTGCTGGAAACGCAACAAAAAATTTTTCGAAAAATGATTTGCGTAGATTGAAACGAGTACATGACCGGTCAAGTTTGATGTTATGCCATAATTGTGAACCAGGTAGCCAGTGTAATTCCAGTAGATTACAGTATGCAATAAAGGGGCCCTAAAACACTTTCTTGAGCAACCATGGAAATAATTCACTGGAAAAGCGTATTACCTTACAAATTCAAGGCCACAAAAATTTTAAGAATCCGTCCAGTACAAGTGGAGTTACGAAGATTCGTCACATGCTGCAATCACATTCTCTCTTCTCGACGAAAGCGCTGGAAGCTAAGCAGGGAGGGATAGGAGGGGCAAACAAAAAACGTCACTTGGGCCTCACGACCTTGAGCACTTCTTTTTCTTTTGCGCGCGCATGCGTGGACAAGTGACGGCCTCTCGCGGCCGTTATCTGTAACAACCGAGCACGCCATGTTGAAATTAGCCAATGGCTGATAGATGGGCTTACTACGAGTGATTTTTGGGCTTATTCCGCGATTTATAGAGAGAAGAAAAAAAAGCTAATTTTAGCTGCCTTTGATAATCTATTGTGAATTCCAGGCCGCGTGCTGTGCTCTAATACTTAGCCCGGGTGTTGTCGGGAGCCTCTACTACTGATCGGCAGAGTTTTCTGACCGTGCTCAAAAAGTGTTGCAGGGCTCCTTTAAGGCAGAACGAGTCCCATGTAGCAAGGGCATAATAATTGACTTGCTGCATCTCTTTCTTGCTCTGGTACATTAGACAAACCAGCCTGTCAATCCTGTCAATTGATGTCCTTGACCTAGGCTGGCAGACTTGATCACCGCATCCAAGGACCGTTCAGTGGGGGTACTTCCACTAGGCCCGCCTAACCATGGCTGGACGGAGTACTGTGAGCTCTGCTGAGCCTGGCAGCAGCAGCAGTATGGTGTTTGTTGTCGATGCAATGAAGAATGCATAAATTAAAGAAGCAAGAGACTTGCCACTCATCACCTTCTCACAGCTATGCTTCCATTGCCATTTAATACTTTGCTTCACCGGCTGCACGGGTGTATGTTGCATCAAAAGCCTGCACTCTTGAGTCTGTGCCTCTTTCCCTTGTGCAGAGTGGCCTATATGCCAGTGCACAAGCAGGATCGGTTTGGTTTAAAACTGACTATTGGCTCACTGAGCGTGTGGTATTGTCAAGGAAGTCATATATCATGAAGATCAATGCAAGGACAAAAAAATTTTGTATTAAGGGCAACAAACCCAAGCATTTATGGTCTACAACATGTTTTCGCAGCCATGCTCCTACACACTAATGCAAATCAATACAATCAAGTAGTATAAAATTAATGGAAATTATTGCTCAGGGCAGGGGAAGTTCTAGATCACAATAGTACCAATTTCCTGCATTTCTCTTCTTGTGTCTACCATGCATTGCTGTGCTAAAATTTTTAGTGTCAAATTCGTTTCACTAGGCATGAAAAAAGACAGATGCACGAAGATAGTTTTTTTTTTATGAACAATGATTTGCGTAGATTGAAACGTGTACATGACTAGGCAAATTTTATGTTATGCCATAAATGTGATCCAGGTAGCCAGTGTAATTCCAGTAGATTACAGTAGATTTCACACATTTCCATCACAGCCTTATGAACAACAATTGTCAAAGGATTACCTAGTGACCTTCATTATAATAAAATTTTGAGGACCTCTTGTTCTATTGTTAACACAACTTGAAGGCAAAAGCTGAAGTCTTATATGGCAATGCATTAAAGACTGAAACATCGCATTAGGTTTTGACAGGCCATTTGCCTCATATGCTTCATTTTGTACTTGTCAACACAGGTGGGCTCAGCTTTCCCCTTCAGAGGGGTGGGGGCGAAATGTTTTCGGAGCACCCCCCTCCCTATCAAGTCAGCATAGACTCATATCAAGTCTGGCATAGACTTTGCGCCTACATCCCCCCATGTACAGCCTATGGTTGTGAACCCTTCTTTAGCATTGCGTACTTCTTCGGCCTGCCATAAATATTAATATGCCATGGCTCATATAATTCTGTAGTGTGCTCTTTGAGTGTTAGTTCACAGCCATCAGTCGGCCAAGTTACGTGAACGCTGCTTTTTTTAACGCTCTCTGAGCAGCTAGCAAGACTGCAGTTTCCACGTCTGCTCCATCTGGTGATTGTCTTTTTTATCTTCTTCACTGCCGTGGCTTCACACTTTTGCAGAGATGAAGTGAGTGTCCAGCCTGTGAACCTCAAATTATGTTTGAAAGGTCGTGCGATGAGCATTTTGTGCAGGCGCTAGCTTTTTGTTTACAAGACTCGTAGGGCTTCACGCCCGATGGGGACCCTGAAACGGTTATTTGAAGTTTTGTCAGCATTTAAGCTGACAAAGGCCGCTACAGATGACAAAGGCCGCTACAGATAATTATATCATATACTCCTTCTCACCCCTGCCTTGCCTCCTCAACTCATGAGACACGTTGGCAGCAGTAAAAATCAGAGAGCTTCTGCCCTGTCATGACCTCCGAGATTGAATGTCGACAGGTTGCATGCAATCATGGAAACCATAGCCCAGTGTGCCCAGCGACACACACGCTGTCTGGCAACAGAGATGAAGATTGCAGAGTGGTGGATATCTGATCCAACAGCTGCCGCCACCCTACCAGCTAATCTTTCTTACAGGCAGCGCATTCTATATCCAATCTGATCAGCAGCCTTGGATTGTCATGTTTCCATGGATATTGTACTGTGTATGGCCGGTTAAAAAAGCATTTGTCCGAGATGCAGTGATCTGCAGCGATTCGCAGCTTCACAGCATTGTAATAAATTACACAGTTTACGCAAAACTTAAATTAGTCTGTAAATGACCCTTAGTACTTTGTTTACCGGCCCAATAAGCTTGTACAAAATCCTCAAACCTGTTTTAGGGTACCTTCAAAGGGGTACTGATAAAATTTTGCAGCAGAGATAGCCTGTGGAATTGATACCTGTGAACATGTGTATCTTTAAAATATCAACAGCAATTATAGCTTGCAAGGTACTTTACATGAATTTTGAAGTTTGCGTGCACGAGCGAGCACTGTATGCTGCATCTTGTGACATTGATAGGCTTTAAAGCGACTTGGTGGTGACCCCTCTACCTCCGTCACATTACCACGCTGCAGCTGCCACAAGTTATGATAGCCGCCATTGTTCAAGACTACTGCTTGGCGGCTGCCCGCGAGTCCGAGGCGGCGCCGAATGTGTTGAAAGTATTTTGTTCTGCAACATTGCTTTCCAGTTTCCTGTTTGAAAGGACTTCTCGATGCGAACACTTTTGAAGTGAGTGACAGTTCTGTGTACCGACATGCTTTAGCATTGCACACGCAAGGTGGTAATAGTAACATTCGGTGGCTTGTCGTTTTAGTGCCCTTTCAAACCCATAATAAGACATGGATGGTAATGAGCGTGTTATTAGGGGCAAGGCTCCTTAGGGCGTGTTTTTTAATTTCTCCAATGTATGTAGTACGCAACCACCTTTAGTTGGTGCAGTGTTCTTTAGATGGTGGTACTTGATGAAAAGATGGTACAAAACCAAATGGAACTACACCCGTGCTTCGGTCGGTCCGTCTGCCTGTCTGTGCTTTCCGTCCGTCCAAACGCTTCGCCCCACTCATCATCATCCACTCCGTGCATATGCTGCGATTTTTTATTTATTTGTCAAGCTAGTGTTTGACGATGTGTCGCATTATGGCTAACAGGCCTCCAGCAACAAATAACGGGCGAAAAAAAAAACTATAGGCCAGAATTTTTGTCAGTAACCCTTTAATAATATTTCTGTATCATTCTGTTCCACTAAAGCACAGCTATGGGATATTGCAGTTCAGTAGGACTGACTGGTAGGCTATTTGGCCTCGTGTTGTCACGATGCCGATTTAAGGCACATACGGTACTAGTGTAAGCGTGATAAGATTACTTAGGTTTGTGTACACAAAAGCACTCGTCCTTGTGAGTGCGTTTCTTTTGCATGTGTTCAATTAACAATAAATGTAGTGATGGCGACACAGCAATTGTTCACTAGTGAAAGGACGGACAGCTTTCTGAAATCATGTGTTTAATGAGGCTTCACAAAAACAGAAATGTTGGCAGTCATTACAGGAAATGTGTGCCACTGTATACAGCTAGCACAGTGCGCTTGCAACACTGCTTTGCTATTCACTGCAAGCAAACAGACAACATTGTAACAGCAAGAAACAAAATGTAAAATCAACTGCAGGCCTTCAACTTGTGCGCTGTACATTACGTCGACAAAAAAGCCCACTATGAACAGTTCCTCTGGCAAAAACCATCATCACGTTCACTCAAATTTCGTAGAGGTGTGTGCCACAGTGAAATTTGTTTCACACAGTGGCTAGCTGCCTTACCCTAACATTCCGTTCAGAATAAATTGGAATTGTACACCGGTAGCAATGCCTCACCAAGCAAAATGAAAGTGAACAACCTAGAAGCACATGCTCTTGTGCAATGCTGAAATGTTGTTTGCGACACTCAAACGTTGACACCAATTTTGTTTATTCGATTTCGCACTGTGATCTGGCACACTGTATGAAATTTGAGGTGAAATGAAGCACTGTTTAGGCGGGTAGAGCTGTTCACATTTTGCTCCCTTATAAGGTACATCTTTAACTGAGTACTTGCAAGGTGAGTATACATGGTGCTTTGATTATAAAGATGAAGCAAGGGCGCATGTATCGAGTCAATTTGCTACAGCACTAATTCAGCTTCTGTGACAAATGCTTATCAGCAATAAATTACTTCAAGCAGCAAGAAGTACTAGTGTAGACAATCTATTGGCGCTGCAGCAATGTTTTTGGATACGTTAGGAGGCATGACTTTGCAAGTCAACTCAAAGTTTTCCAAAAACTAACAAAAAAAAGCCCTTAACACATTTATCAAAAAAAAGCCCTTAACACATTTATCACATTCGCAAGCTGGTGCACGTTAGTCAAGACAAGGCCTGGGCCTGACAGAGCACTGCGTACATGTCTGGTTATGCATCTTTGATGGCTTGCACAGCTTGCAGTTACTACGCGATGTCGCACAACATAATGCTCATATGGACATGTAAAGGCCTGCATTCACTATACAACAATGTCCTGCTCTCCAGCATATGATGTGTGCGACATAATGAGCCCAGTAGCTAGCTTGGACAAGTTTATGAAGATTGATGCTACCCGACTGCTTATATTATAGACTTGCAGAGCAGATTTACGCAGAAGTCATAAAATAATTATAATAATGAAAAACGTACACTTGCTCATTCTGATTACTTGTGTAATTCTGCACCGAGATACACTATCCCAACTCGCCCACAAAATTGGGCGCTTTTAACAAGATGGCTAAGCATATGGAGAGAGAGCAAGGTTTAATGTTGTGCTTGGACTTTCAGCATGGTGCTGTACCTAATAAATGGATGTGATGACACCACACAGTGCAGATGGCAATTACTACTGAAAGAAAAGAGTAGTACCACACCATATATCTGGTATTTTGCGACGTAGATTTGACGAATGCTGTAACTGCATGTCTTGCACCTCTGTGGTGCATGAAATGAGACCCATAAAAAAAACCTATGGCTGTGCAGTTTGAGCTGCCACAACCTTCCAAAACTGCGCACATACCTTGATGCGGCTGTTGAGTTAATGGGCACATGGAACTCGTTGGATACAAGAACTGCGAGGGTTACTAAGTAGTTGCAATTTTCACTAGCCTAAGTATACACACCATGAGCCATGTAAGATGATGCAGCTACATCAACAAACAGTGCTCTGTGAGAATAGGGCTTAAAGCACACCTATTTCATGCAGCCTAAAGCAGATAAACACATAGTACAAACATGTACGACATATAAAGCAGATAAACACTTAGTACAAACATGTACGACATATTGCATTGCTCTTCTGGCATGCAGACAGGCCATTACAAAAATGCAAAACTGAGGCGATGCAGAACACAGTTTAGCCGACTAACCAGGCGTGCGAAAACAGCATTTTGCTTAAAAACAGGCTGTCTGGCTCTTTAAAAAAAAGCAAGAGGAATACAGTTGGAGAGAGAAACACTAAAAAGACAGCGCTATGTAAAACAGGAACCAACTAAACCCTGAATAACCGAAAGAAACCTGTGACCTAAGTTTCACAAGAAGGAAACCTGTGACCTAAGTTTGACAAGAACTACAAATATTTTCCAGAAAAAAAAATCTTAAATACTTTAGGCATGTGCAAATACAGGTATATAAGCACCTGCTAATGTGTCTACAGATAAAAATATATTTTATACCAAGCCAATGCTGCAAGATAACGGGGCCTGTCTCATGACAGAATGTCCAAACTGGCAATGCACACCTGTAATGATAAATATGGTGTGGAACAGAAATATGTAAGAAACCTGAAACAAATGATACCACACACCTGCTTTGACTGGGTTCCTGAAAGGCTTTTTTGTCTGCTAGGTACAGTCGCGAGTGAAAAATGTGCGTCAGGCAAAGAAAAGCACAATTACACTGAATTGTGCAGTTAACAACTGTGGGCAAGATTTGTTTAAGTGAAATCGGTATTTTGTAAAAATCTGAAATACAATGCAAACAAAACAATCTATATCTAGTGCTTTGCCCTGGCCAGACCATCGTAGAGAGAGCTAATACACAAAAATATCTCTAAAAATACTGGACACACACATGCAATTCCTGAATACTTTCAGTATTCTCGTGTAGCTGTGCGCTACTGCATTCCATTTTACTGTGTCAACCACGCTCTTTGACAGTGCTGTCTCGTCAAAAAGGCACAAGGAATCATTTGGCTTGTCATGGCAGTGGAAGTGAAGGAAATAACAGGGTACAAGACTGGAATACAACATGGTGGCCAACTTCACAAAAGCACGGCATCACAAGGGCCAAACCCTGAAGGCACATCATCATTGTGTCCGCATACACTGTGGTCCTTGCAGATGTTTCTGAGGTCTAGCATAAACATAGAATTCTCATGGTTGAAAATAGCAATGGCTCAATTTGTTCATTACATCAGTGCTGTCCACTGACGGTAGTTATAATAAAGCTGCCCAATTCAATGCTTCACTAAAGTACGACTACGATAAACTTCATACTGCAACGTTGTTGATAAACTTGATACTGCAACTCCTAGAGACTCCTTTAAGCATTGCACTGCTCTTCACATTGTATTTGTCAAAATTATGCCGGCTACGTTACCTACTGCAACAACAAGGCTGATTATATATGCTACTAAAGTGACTTCCTTTGTATTTTCAATCGGTCTTAGTGCCTTTGGCTTGCTGTCCAGCAGGGACCTCACTGAGCCATCGCAAGACAAAGTGAAATCGCACGGCAGCCTAGATACTTCTGCAGAAGGCTATACATGTATTCCTAGATGCAGAACACATCACTTAAGCAGGATCTAAGCTGTGATCATGAATACAATGAACCTAAAAGCTTTTTTTCAAGCCTATGGCCTTCAAGATATGTGTTGCCACGTAGCATTTTTATCATCCATGTGTCCTTTTTTTTTAAGCCCTAGGTCTTCAAAATTTTTGTCCACGTGTTAGATTTGTGGGACCACTACATTCGTGAATACGAGGTTTATACAGCGCTGAGGAAAAGAGTAGAGAGTTTGTTGGAACATCAATAGCACCACGAAAAACGAAGGCACATTGTGAAAGCGCATTATGTAAACAACAACCAACAACCCGACAGCAAAAAAAAATCATGAAAACAGATTTATGAAAGAAGTGTTTCTGCAACGGTTGTAAAAAAAAAAAACATTCTAACAAAGGCCCAATGCCAGCCGAGATGTACGATTGTCCCCATTGGGAGATAAGAGTGCGTGAGCGAGCATCTAACCTCTACTCCAAGGGGCAAAGTACGCGTGGCAGATGCGAACGCGTGCCGTTGCGCGCTCATAGCACCATCTTGCTGGTAATGCGAAAAACGCGATAGTTCCCCTTCCGAGACATGCGCTGTTGTGAGCTCATTGCACCATCTTGTTGGCAATACTGAAAACACGATAGTCCCCCCCCCCCCCCCCGAAATGCCCATCACCAGCTGTGAGTGGTTGATATTAATAGCTTGCCATCTGAATTTTGAAGAACGTGCTCCGTGGTGGCTCAGTGGTTAACACCTCACATCCACGACTCGGAGGTTCAACGTTTGATTCTGTGTGCCGGAGTCTTTCTCAGTTTCTTTTTCTTTCTTGCGTTTTCATATATATAGATACGTATACATATACAGTGAGTGATGGCAGCACCCACGTCAACGCCAGCGGCAAAATCCAGTGGAGAGTATCTATATAATTGCTATTGCAATAAAAGCAGTACACATTGCTCGATATAACTACCAATGTGCACGGTGAATTCACTAGAAAAGATTAGGCTCAAGATTTCACCAATCCAGATTCAATATAAAACAAAAATTAAGTAGCAAACATAAGTAGCGTGCGAGTACGTCTTCAAGAAAAGCACTGCATTTGCTTTGGCTTTTCTTCACCCAGCAAATGAGCTTACAAGGTGGCAAAAGAAAATAGCATTATATGCACAGTATTAAACATTAACATGAGTGAGATGTGCAGCCATACTTTTCTTCATCATCTAGGTCAAGTGTAAACTACTCTCCCAACTCTGTTGCATAGGCAGATGCACTACAGCAACGGTTTAATGAACTAATAAGTTGAAAGTATTATCAATATACTTTTCGTGCAGTTCTATCTAACACTCTATTTTATGCATGTACTGACTTCACCACTACAGTGCCCGAGATGTATTATGAATGGTGCAAGCAACACCATAGCTGGCATTTCAAATCATAATCCAATGCTGAAAATAGCACAAAAAAAGTCCACCAGAAATGTTCATGGCAGTTGATGTTTCAGAGCTACCAGTCTTGCTTGCTTCACTGCCTCACACTAAGAAGACAGCTGTTGCACACGGGAGCTCATTGAAAAAGTATTCCTTATGGTGAATTCATGTGATGGACCGAACCGCTGTTTTGGCCAACCGCCACGCCATCACATAACCATTCGCTTCCAGTTGGAGGAGTTCACAGCTGGGCCAGAGATCAAGAGAGTCAACAATGCTGAAAACGAAATATGTACCACCTGTCCCTGGCCTCAGCTAAGGGCCGCGCACTCAAACGGGTGGGGCATCAACAAGACAGGTTTTTTCTAGGCTTGTGCGAATTATAAGTTTTAGGTTCAAAGCAAATTAAAATAATATATACAGCACATATTATAAAGAAAAATTAGCGTATTTGTCATGACCCAACTAACCCGTGCAAAAGTTAAAAACTGACAAAAGGCATGTGTCAATTCCATTCTCTTTGACTCAAAAGAAGTGTAAGCAGCTTTGAATCGCAGCAGGATTTGATTTTCGGTAGAATACAAGTGATAGTTTGTATAACATGTTACGCTTTAAAATTTGCTATACTTCAAGCATATGAGCTGGTGGTTATCTAAATACACCATTAGAAATCTTTCACGCTTTGTTTTTCAGTTTTTTGCCCCTATGCAGTGGATCCGTAGTAAAATTAGAATTTTCCAAATACCACACTATTTTCTGATGAGTGAATGCAACACAAAAAAAGAAAAATATATGACCCAAAGAACAAGATGGCAAGAGACATACAGAAGACATCAAACCAGCACAAGAAGATTTTACCACGTGGAAAACTAGCATGTGACATTTTTGATGAATCAGCGGCACCAAAAGCATGGGGATAAGTTAACTGTCATATTTCGCTTTGACATCGTTGGTGAAGTAAAAAGAGGAAAACGGAACCTAGAGGCGACAAAGCTTCAGCTGTAAGGGATGGGAAGATCAGACAGCACAGATGTCAACTACTGGTAGAGTATACACAGCCTGTATGACCTTCATGTGGCTGTGACGTCTATGCCAAGTCACAAGATGAATAGCGACAAAAGCAGTGCCACATCTTCGGCAGAACGTACAGGAAACACAAACACAGAAAGTCTCTGAAGTAAGCCACCTGCAACATAGAATTTACTAAAATGAAGTGGACTCTGGCACTGTGACTGTTCAGACAAGGGTTTCCCTAGTCTCCGTACTTGTGGGCCTCGAATTGTTATTGTGACTTCGTTTATTGCCGTGTTTCAGTTTTGTTTTAAAGAAAAGAACAAAACCTTTCGAACTTTATGACCCGATTTGAAATGGTAAGCTTAAAAGATGAAGGAGGTGAAGTGCAACTACAGCTCAACATTTGCTGATTGTCGTGTTGCAGCAAAACAGCTTCGAACCACACGAACCGTAACGAAGCGAGAAGGACGAAGATTAGACAAATCCGTGTGCTACCCATCATTCCCATGTTCGCTGAAGTGCCGAGCATTGCAACTCCCATAGACACTAACACCAGAGTTTCCTCTAGTGTATTTATAGGAAACTCTATGACCTGCAAAGACCACGACTAAAGCCTGTTTGAGAGGCGGGAAAAGTGAACGAGGACACTTTTGGTGGCTGTATTCATCACGATGCTAGTCTTCACAACCAGCCCTCAATGTACTATGTGACTCTTGCAACAGACGATGTCATTCAATTGCAACTCGTGTGTAGGTGGGAAAAAATGGTGCCAGTCGGCTGTTGCCAGGGGGAGCCACGTACGACCCTTCTTGGCGGCGCACCACGTAGCTGTTTTCGGGCACAGCATAGATGACATCGGCCTCTGGAAGAGTGACCACCGTGAGCTTCTCGCCAGTGCCAGGTGCCTCCTGGACATGGCTGCGTGCCTCAGGCAGCTGCACTGGTCCAGCTGCACTGCTGGGGGCAGCTGCGGTCGTAGGAGCACTGCTAGCCTGGTTTTGTGGCACCTGAAATTAGAGCAGGGTAACGTGGCAAGCTTAAGGTGAATGGTTCTTATCTTTTAAGGTTAACATGTAACTTTAAAAAGATAAGAGATCAGAGGGCATTCGGGAACCGGGGTTAAGGATATCATAGTCAAAATCAAGAATAAGAAACCGACATGGGCTGGGAAGTAGTGCGTAGGCAGGATAATTGCTTGTCATTAAGGGTAACTGACTGTATTCCCAAAGAAGGCAAACGCACAAGGGGAAGACAGTAAGTTAGGTGGGCTGATGAGAATAAAAAGTTCGCAGGTACAGTCGAGCCCGCCTATAACGAACCTGAGTGTGACGCGACATCCGTTCGCTGTATCCCGAAGTTCGTAGTGTATGAAAAGCACAGGTTTGAAAAGAGTTGCAAGTGAGAACACACACTTTCCCCCCCAAAAAAAGTCTGATGCAGGTGTTTCGAAGAGCCAAAGATATAAGAATGGTCTCGCGTTTAAAGCCGCGGCGCGCTCTTCGCCGTAGTCCGTGGCATTTACAAGCTGC
Source organism: Rhipicephalus annulatus (assembly GCA_013436015.1). Classification (NCBI taxonomy): domain Eukaryota; kingdom Metazoa; phylum Arthropoda; class Arachnida; order Ixodida; family Ixodidae; genus Rhipicephalus; species Rhipicephalus annulatus. The sequence goes on from WOVY01002803.1 coordinate 296,580, forward strand.
CCGAGTCTATTATTGTAGCCAATCGCTACAAGCATGCTTGTTTTGTCGTCCTACAAGTTTCGTCGTCCTTGCTATCCTATTCCTCCAAATCGCTATTGCCGTGCACTCTATTCACAATGCCCTAATTCGTGCACAGTTCCACAGCGTTGGCATCATTATCGGCTGTAATTAAATCATTGCAACAGATGTCCCGCACGCCCTCCTATGTCGGAGTCGAGGACGCGCTGCCACAAATCGACACCGAATTAGTCCTGTTCGGAAGCTTCAGGCTCGGCATAGGGTCCGACGTCGACGAAGTCAGCCTCGCAAAAACAGCTTTGCACACATCTAGCCATCACCGCCACCCAAAAAGCGCTTGCAACCTCCGCAGCCGAATACAGGGCCACCTGAAGTGGCAAGTTGGCTGCCGGGCGGTCAACAGATATGAGCAGGCGCTCTACAACGCAGAACCTATAATAAGCCTTGAATGTGCGGATTACACCCAAGCCAAGCGATCACATTTTCGATGTTTCGTTGAGCCGCAGAAAAAAGTGCAGCAGGCTTCTCGTACGTCATCCTAACCACACATGCACACCAACAACGAGCAACACGTGCATGCACGACATAGAAGCCAGCACGCGTGGAACTGCTCTGAGGAGCATACAGCGAGAAGGCGACCTTGAAAACCAAGACACGCGGGAAGCAGGCAGCTCGGGTAGCTTGATTGCAAGGCCCACCAAACACACAACTCGCATGTGGAAAAACTTGAGAGAGCGGCCTGCGCGCACAGAGGTCAGAGAATTGCATTGTGGTGCCAGCGAACTTGGTGCAGCCCCGCTGACTTTAATAATTCGCGATTTGTTCCGTGTGAAAGCTGTTTTTATGCTTATGAACGCGTGCGGAGGGCATGCTCAGCCATGTGTGAACGAGAACAAGTCTTAAACACAAAATGAATCGGGAAATGTTGAAGTCGGTGGGTAGCGCAAGCGCGTGCACTGGAGCGATATGACATTGATCCAAACAAGACACAAACACCGAAAGTGGGGTACATTCAATGGCCGACAGTGCTGGAAAATGGTCTGGTTACTCCAGGCCGGCGAGTGGAACAAGACTGAGGGGAGAGTAGTTGGCCAACCGGTCTTGGAAAGATCAGTGGCAGTGTGAAAACACTGGCATCGTCTGATGATGTTGGGTGCTCAGAGTAGCCGGGGGGCAAAGGACAAAGGGGGTGCGTAACAGAAAACGGTTGGGGCTGCAGAGGTTGACAAGGTTGGTATTTAACAATAAGAATCTATGGGCACATTGCCGATGGCTTATCGGTATGGTATGGTATGAAGAACTTTATTATGGCATTTCGGTGGTCGAAAGTGGTTTCCCGGGAAGTCGCCGGAGCACCCACTTTATTCGTTGTAACCGATCGGCGACGCTCAGAAACGTTCATTGTAAGTGCGTTTTTGTGCCATTGAAATAATGTACATTTCCACGGTCACGCACATATCGTTCATTTCAAATGGGGCCGTTATAGGTGGGCTCATCTGTATAACGTGGCAGCAGAAAGCACAAGGCTTGGTTGATTGCCAGATCACGGGAGAGGCCTCTGCCCTGCAGTAGGCACAGTCAGGCTGATAATGAACGCGCTAAGCAAGTTCAATGAGCATTCGAAACTGTTCTGACTCTCTTTCAATGTGGCTGACAGTGGAGATAGATAAGAGAGATAAAACTGTGCCTTTCTGTAGTTCATGTTTCTTTGACTCTGTCGCAGCAAACACATTTTCTTGTCATAGGCCTTTTCGAAATGGTGAAGCTAAATGTCCTGCAGTGCAGTTAGTCCAACTGATGGCAGCTCGTCCCCTATTACAAACAGCGTGTTAAGTGCGAATTTGATTACACTATGCCGCGAAATGTATGGATTCGACTCTCTTCATAAAAGCACACTAAAGAGACAAGCCTCAGTTTGCAGCAAAACATGTGCCGCCATTAGTTGGGTCAATGTGCAGCGCACTGGTGGGAAACGCACTTGAGGATTATAAAAGAGGTATATTGCACCCACCTGCTTGGTAGCAACATCCCTGTGGAACGTGTCAAATGTGACAAGGCCGGCACCGTTACGGCACAGGTCGGGCACTGCCACGCCCGCACAAACACCTCCCAAAACATGGCATGTGTAAGTCAGAACCACCTTGGACAGGATAACTGCAAACAGGGCTGCCAAGACAAAGCCAAGCTTTCTCAGAATGAAATCCACATAAGCGAATAAATGATCTCTAGAACAGAAGCAAGCATAAACAACACACTGTGAAATGCAACAGAAAACCCGACCTGTCTCCTATTGCGGAAGCTTTGCCATCTCAAACGCTCCTTCTAGTGAAGGAAATGAGAACACAGTGCTGGTTCAAATGTAAAATACACAAACTAGAAGTTTTGTTAAGTGAGCATGCCTTATTTTCCTGCGTATATACTGCCACTGCACATTCGGCCTCAATGCAATCACTGACCAAGATACTCCTACGCCCATACCGAAACTTTGGCGGCAAAAACTATGGGTGGTACCATTACCCCGCAACATAAAACCCGAGCTACATCCCGGTCGGGGACTAGCACGTTCCTAGCGCTTCAGGCACGACACTCTGATCGCTCTAGCGTTTTCACGTAATCGTCTCGGCCCCTCCCCCCCCTCGGGTCACTTCACAGCCGCCGTGATCACGGAGAGAAAACACGTCGATGGACTCTCCTTTAGAGCCAACACTGTGACGCAAGCTGAGGAGGTTGCCATTGCTTTGGCCGCCTCGCATCCCACGTCACTCACCATCCTGATGGACTTGCGTCTGGCCTGTTCCCAATGCCTTCAGGGTTCCATCGCGCCACTGGCAGCTCACCTACTTTGGGCAGCCTCTTGGTGCTTTAACCCTCACTCCATTCAACAGTATGAACCCCACTCGCCTCGTTGCCGGGCGGGCCACTCGGGCCCGCCCGGCAACGAGGCGGCGAACGCCACTGCCCACGCTTCTTTCATCCGGGCTATTGCCCCTCCATGTCCAGAGTCAGAATCTGGCAATATGAACCTGACACGGTTTCGCGAAATTCTTGCCTACTACCAGGCTTCGCACCACCTCTACTCAGACCCATCACACGGTCTGGAGAAAGCAAACGAGCGAATGCTACGCCGGCTCTACACAAACACCTATCTCAGTCCGGCGGCCGCCAGGCATTTTTTGCCAGTAGTGCCTGCTCGACCTGCCAGGTCCTGGCCAACACCTACCATGTAGTCGCTTTGTGCTCCACCAACCCCTTCATTTTTCACCCCCTTTTCCCATCCCAAGTAGAGAGGCTTGGGAGGAGTACCTGCTCGGCTGCTCGACCTTGGATGCTCAACGCTCCTTGGTGAGGCACGCTCGATAGCGGCTAACTATGATTGGCATCCCGGAATAAGGTATCGCCACTCAAAACATGCAATGTGCCGCAACTTTCTGCTACATTTTCTGTAATAAAATGTTTTACACCACCAGTACCACTGCACATAAGTTTCAGCTTCATAAAACAGAAAAAAAAAAGAAACACTAATTGTTGTGAAGTTACCTTCTTTGCATTATCATAAGGCAGCGCCACAAAGCATAGCCACCGAAATTCACATATGATTCACACCTTGACTTTGGCTCCGCATTTTCTGTACATTTCATGCGAGTTATAAGCGATAAATAAGGCATACTCATGAATGTCAAACTGAGCAGCGCTTTACAACATAAGCGGGAATACTTTCCTTGTACTTGTTTTCATACATAGACTGACATTTCACCATTACCAGCTGAAAAGCATTGCCAATATAGGTAGCATAAGCCCGGTATTTTTCTTGCTAATTAAGCCAAAAACTTGCAGAGCACTTTTTAAGTAACTAGCATTAACCATTCTTCAGGTGCCATGGTCGTTTACCTGTCAGCACGCACATTTTTCTTTTACCAAAAGTATGGGCCAATCCCGAAGGGGCTGTTTTGAAAGGTTGCCCTGCGTATATATATATATATATATTATTACGGGGATTGCAAATACACGGAAGATAGAAAGGAGTGTATTTGCAATATTTACAGCTAGGTGTGACACCTCAGGGTTGCTAGGATCTCGCGCGCCGAATCCGCTTCTTCTTCATCGATGCGTCTACGACGAGGCGGAGCCATGCCCACTGCCTCGTAATATCACCCCCGGCGGACGAAGCGCTGTCACGGTGCCGCTAAGTCAATAACGACTGGCAGTGTGGTAGCGTTTTAGTCGCAACACATGGACAACATCAGTAGGTGTTGTGGCAGAGGATAAAGGTGGTTCAACGGGAGTGATGAGGTAGTCGACGTCAGTGACCTTGAGGAGAACTTTGTAGGGCCCGGTGTACCGTGGAAGGAGCTTCTCGCACAAGCCTTCACGTTGATGCGGCGTCCAAAGTAGGACGAGAGAGTCAGCAGGGTAGTCAACGTCGCGGTGCCAGTCATCGCAGCGTACTTTTTGTGAGGCCCGAGAAGCAGTGAGCCTAGTGTGCGTGATTTGGCGAGCAACGCGGGCTCGAGAAGCAACGTCCTGAGCATACACCGTTGGTTCGTTAGTATCAGAAGGAAGGAGTGTGTCGAATGGCAAGGCAGGGTTGCGGCCGTACAGAAGAAAGAACGGAGAATAGCTGGCAGTGTCATGCCTTGATGAATTGTACGCAAACGTAACGTAGGGGAGCATTGCGTCCCAGTCACGGTGATCAGCAGAGATGTACATGGACAACATGTCTGTAAGAGTTCGGTTGTGGCGCTCTGTGAGACCGTTGGTCTGAGGATGGTAGGCAGTGGTAAGGTGATGTTCGGTAGAGCAGCTACGGAGGATTTTGTCTATAACTTTTGCGAGGAAGCAACGGCCACGATCCGTCAGAAGCTGGCGCGAAGCCCCATTCTGCAGAATGACGTCATTCAGTAGAAAGTCTGCAACGTCTGTAGCGCAGCTACTTGGCAAGGCACGAGTTATAGTATACCTGGTCGCATAGTCTGTTGCGTCAGCGATCCATTTGTTGCCTGACACGGACGTTGGGAAAGGTCCGAGCAAGTCGAGGCCGACGCGGAAGAATGGTTCCGGGAGAATGTCGATAGGTTGGAGCAGGCCAGCCGTACAGAGAGTAGGACGTTTGCGACCCTGGCAGCACTCGCAAGCGGCGACATAGCGTAAGTGATGTCACTTAGGCAGTGAGTAATGACGAATGGTCCTGAGTACTTAGAAAGAAACTTCTGGCAAAGTCCCTTCTTTTGAACGGGCGTCCACAGCCAGACCAAATCACCTGTAGCGAAAGTCACGGGCGGGTGTTTTGCGTTGTAACGGTCCTTCGCGTGAGCGTGGGCGGAAAGAGTTCGGAGCCGAGCAAGTCGACGAGCTTCTTCGGCGCGACACAAAGTCTGCGCGACACTGGCGTTTTCGTTCGACGAAAAAGGAAGTATGGTGTCAAGGAAACTTGGAGATGACGAGCATAGAGAAGAAAAAAGGCCTGTGACTTCGTGTTTCGCGGTATTAAAGGTGTATGTAACAAAAGGTAATACGGCATCCCAGTTCTTGTGATCCGCTGCGACGTACATCGAAAGCATGTTGATGATAGTACGATTGGTGCGCTCAGTGAGGCCGTTGGTCTGAGGGTGGTATGGCGTGGAATGGCGATACTGACAGCCACAAAGCCGTAGCAACTCTTCAAAAACGTCAGCGGTAAACTGCTGGCCGCGATCACTTATCACCACACGAGGGGCTCCGTGACGGAGTATGATCGAGTGCAGAAGAAACCATGACACATCAGATGATGTGGCTGAAGCAACCGCCATCGTTTCAGTATACCGCGTGAGGTAATCTACGCACACAATAATCCAGCGGCAGCCGGTGGTAGAATTGTGGAAAGGGCCCCGGTAAATCTATGCCGACTTTTTCGAATGGTGATGTCGGTGGCTTAACCGGCTGCAGTGGGCCGGCCTATGGTGGGGTAGGTTGTTTGTAGCGTTGGCAGACATCACAACTTGCGACGTAGTGCTTGGTGGTCTTCCAGAGTCGAGGCCAGTAAAAACGTTGTCGGATACGGTGAAGCGTTCGGGCAAATCCAAGGTGCCCAGACGTGATGTCATCATGCATGGCTTGGAATACCGCAAGACGCAGGCATTCTGGCACGACGAGGAGTAGTGTGGAACCATGGCTGGAGTAATTCTTGCGATATAGTAGGGCGTCATGAATCACGAATGGCGTGGCGCGTTTAGAGCTACGAGCCACATCAATCATTGGTTTCAGCGAAGGGTCACGCTGTTGCTCGTGACGGAAGACATCCAAATTTGGAAGTTGGATGAGATTGCGGCCAGGTAGTTGTCGAAATCATTATCATCAGCATCCACAGTCGGAGATGGAAGACGAGATAAGCAGTCGGCATCTGCGTGACATCGATTGCTCTTGTAGGTCACAGAATAATTATATTCTTGAAGCCGTAAGGCCCAGCGAGCCAACCGACCAGCTTGGTCACGTAGTCCGACAAGCCAACAAAGCGAATGATGATCTGTGACGATCTTGAACTGCCGGCCGTACAAATAAGGTCTGAACTTTTGGACGGCGAAAACAACTGCAAGACATTCCAGTTCGGTGACCGTATAATTCCTCTCCGCCTTAGTCAAAGTACGATTTGCATACGCCACGACGTGCTGCCGGCTATCGTGATATTGAACTAGCACGGCACCAACACCGATACCACTAGCATCTGTATGCAGTTCCGTGAGTGCCTCCGGGTCGAAATGGCGCAAGAGGGGCCCGGAAGTAAGCAAATACTTCAGCTGCTCGAAAGCAGCCTCACACTCAATGGTCCATGGGAATGGGGTGTTTTTGCGGAGCAACTCTGTCAGGGGATGAGCAAGCTGGGCGAAGTCTTTGATAAACCGACGAAAATAAGAACACAGGCCCACGAAGCTACAGAGATCCTTCAAAGACATCGGTTGCTTGAAGTCTCGGACAGCACTGATTTTGTGCGGGTCTGGTCGTATATCGTCCCTGTCGACTAGATATCCAAGCACAAGGGCTTGATGCTCACCAAAATGACACTTCTTTGCGTTTAAAACGAGACCAGCTTGTTTGACGCAATCTAGAAAAACGCTAAGCCGATGGTTGTGCTCGTGGAATGTCTTGCCAAAAATAATTACATCATCGAGATAACACATACATATCTCCCATTTGAGACCGCGAAGGATGGAGTCCATGAATCGCTCGAAGGTAGCTGGGGCATTGCATAAGCCAAACGGCATAATGTTGAATTCAAATAACCCATCAGGCGTGACAAAAGCAGTCTTCTCTTTGTCAGACGGACGAAAAGTATGCGGCCGAGTGCAGACAATCAACAGCATCGTCGATGCGTGGTAATGGATACACGTCTTTCTTTGTGACGGCGTTGAGATGGCGGTAGTCTACACAAAATCGCCAAGAGTTGTCTTTCTTTTTTACCAATATAACAGGAGCTGCCCAGGGACTGCTTGACTCTTGAATAACGCCTTTCTTCAGCATGTCGTTGACCTGATCGGCGATCACTAGCCTCTCTGACGGGGATACGCGATAGGGTTTCTGTTGTATCGGTGTAGCATCTCCCGTGTTGGTGCGGTGGTGCATCTGCTAAGTGTCTGCTTCTTCGAAGAACTTCTGCTGCGGGGTCCAGGATGGAAAGTCACCCCAGCACCGCTCCACCAAAGCTGTTACGGATGTGATGGGTTTATTTACACTGAAAAATGTCAGCGCTCTACCGTCACTGCCGAATCACCATCGCTCGAGAGTGTCCGATCTCTTCTTCCTCCTCGCTCTTTCAGTCCGCGTTACAATATATATATAATATATATGCCTGCATGTGCAATCTCTTCGAGACGTTTCTTGCTGTTATTTAGTAACAAAAATGCAGCCTTCAAGTTTTTTTGGTGAATGTTAGAATATAATAAAACATGTTATACCGTTTCCTTCAACACAGAAGCTTAACAAGTTTATGCGTAGCACGACAAAAGCCTGCAGTTAGAGATAAGCGCACATTGTTCGCACAAAATGGCATATAATACGGACCTCAGAGGTCACAGCCTTTTCGTGAGTTAACAACTAAGTGGAATAGTGCAGCGGAAGTGAGGAACGTATTTCTCGCTGATGTAGCACTAATTTATGACATCCCCTCCCCACTTCCTACTGCAAGGAGTCCCTCACATCTTCAACCGGTCCACAAGGGGTCCCAAAGATCTGTGGCTGAGAACCACTCGCACAGTGTATTTGGGGGTAAGTGCAAAGGAGAAGCACAGCTGCAGCACATGTGTCATGAGACATACAATGCACAATGCATTCCATAGAAGGTGGCAATATGGTATGTCTTTACATCATGTCCGCATCAACACAAACCATGAGATCTTAGTACCGCTCTTGTCACTGTTACGGTGATGGAAGTGAGATCTTGATTTTTGGAGCAGATTCCGAAGCAGAAAAAAGGTGCTTTTGAGTAGCCATAAGTGTTTATGAAGCAGAAAAATATGCTACTAGCTTGGAGCGACTATTGATGTTTTCGGAATAGATGGCAAAATATTCCAGACGCCTCCTGGAGTTTGAAGCGTCCCCCAAGCTTTTTATAAATATGAATACTAATCAAACATATTGCACATACAATAATCACTTGAAATAGTGTGAAACAAATAATTATGCAGATGGATGGTCAATGAACACTAAGTAAGATGAGTTACCGATATTTGAAATGCCAATAGTTGTGATAGATATCATACACAAGTGAAGGTGAACAACAAATTACAAAACCAGCCATAGCCACATGTAACTATTGCTGAAGCAGCATGAGAGAAGTGGTACAGGTATTGTATGTTATTTTCATTTCACCAACACAGGCAGCCTTAAAAACTTCAAAATAAGCTAAACGAGCTTAATAATGATAATAAAGTGGTAAATGTAATCCAGGGGGTGTCGACAAGGTTTATTGATGTCCGAGCAACAGGGCTCTAACCAAGCGCGTCGGTTGGGCTCGTTTGCCAGAGCGGGGGTCCACGCGCACTTCTTTCTTCTCTGTGGTGTGTGCCTTCACCTTGGCATACGACCCACTACTAGAAGTAGGTGGCAATATTCCTCCTCAACAAAAAAAAGAAAGAGCATCCTCACGATGCTGTAAAGTTATTGAAAAAAAAAAACCAAAACAAAGTAGGTTAAACAATGAAAAAGGGCACCAATGATCAAATGTTAGACGTGATAAGTTCACCGATGATGAGGCAATTGTCAAAGCACAAATAAAAAAAACACAGAAAAAGTGGTCTTTTAGGAACGCGCAAAATAGGGCTTCATGCGCACCACGTGAACTATGTCAGAGGTCGGTTGTTTTCGTTGTGCCCATCGTGACGATGTAGCGTCCGGAACCACTTCGTAGTTTACGTCGCTCACGCGGCGTATTACTTTATACGGACCGAAGTATCTGCTGAGCAACTTTTCGGAGAGGCCACGGCGTCGAACAGGGGTCCAAACCCAAACTCGGTCTCCCGGACTGTAAGATACGTCATTGTGACGCATATTGTAACGTCGTGCATCGACCTGTTGCGGCTGACCAATGTGTAGCCGGGCGAGCTGGCGCGTTTCCTCGGCACGCTCTGCAAATTCTTCTGCGTCAGTTGTTAATCGATCAGCGCCTTCATAAGGAAGCATCGCATCCAGCATCGTCTGAACTTCGCGGCCGTAGAGAAGGCGAAACGGTGTAAATCGGGTTGTTTCTTGAACGGCGGTGTTATAAGCGAACGTCACATAAGGCAAAATGCGATCCCATGTTTAGTGTTGGACGTCGATGTACATGGAGATCATGTTTCTGACTGTCTTATTTAGTCGCTCGGTTAAGCCGTTGCTCTGCGGATGGTAAGCAGTCGGTCGTTCGACGCCTAGTGTTACTTAGCCGAAAAACTTCATCAATAAGCTGTGCAGTGAACGCTGTTCCTCTGTCGGTTATCACTGTAGATGGAGCACTGTGGCGCAGAACAATGTGGCACATGAAGAACTGTGCTACCTCAGAAGCCGTGGCTCGTGGTATCGCCTGTGTCTCAGCATAGCGGGTCAAATAGTCAGTTGCAACAATGACCCATTTGTTGCCGTCGGACGATAAAGGAAATGGGCCGAGAATGTCCATGCCGACTTGGTCAAATGGCTTGTGGGGTGGATCAATTGGCTGAAGTAATCCAGCCGGCTTGCTTGGTGGCGACTTTCGACGCTGGCATTCACGACAGCTTTTAACGTACTGCTTCACGCTTGCCGAAAGTCCGGGCCAGTAGTACGCCTCACTTACTCTGGCGAGCGTTCGCGAGTAACCTAGATGACCAGATGTGGGCTCGTCATGGCACGCGGAGAGGACTTCGTCCCGCATGTCCTTCAGAACGACGAGGAGGTAAGCGCGGCTCGTAGAACGGGCGTTTTTTTTGTACAGGACATTACCTCGGAGGCAGAAAGACGTCATGACACGAAATAGATGGCGAGGTATAACGGCGCTATGACCCTCCAGATAGTCGATGAGCGGTCGAATCTCTTGATCCTCTCGCTGGCGTCTGCTCAAGTCAGATGAGCTAAGGGCGCTCAGGAAACCGTCATCGTCCTCTTCGTCGTGATTGACTAAAGGTATGGGTGCACACGACAGTGTATCAGCGTCTTCATGCTTACACCCAGACTTATATACGATGGTAACATCAAATTCCTGTAGACGCAAGCTCCATCGGGCCAGTCGTCCAGAGGGATCACGAATGTTTACCAACCAGCAGAGGGCATGGTGGTCCGTCACCACTTTAAATGGACGACCATAGAGGTACGGGCGAAACTTGGTGATCGCCCACACTACTGTGAGACACTCTTTCTCTGTGGTCGTGTAATTCACCTCGGTACGGGACAGTGAGCGGCTGGCATAGGCAATGACTCGTTCTTTGCCGTGTTGATGCTGGACAAGCACTGCGCCGAGGCCGATGTTACTGGCGTCAGTGTGCACCTCTGTGTCAGCATCATCGTCAAAATGCGCAAGAACGGGCTGACTGCATCCGCTGTCGTAGCTCGGCAAAAGCAGCCTGTTGTTCAGTAGCCCATACAAACGGTGTGTTGTCGCGTGTAAGGCGAGTCAAGGGTTCCGCTATCTTCGAAAACCCTCTAATAAATCGTCGATAGTAGGCGCACAAGCCCAGAAAGCGCCGAACAGTCTTTTTGTCTGTAGGATGCGGAAACGCGGCTACAGCGGCAAGTTTGTCGGGGTCAGGTCGGACTCTTTTCGCGTTGACTACATGGCCAAGGAATTTGAGCTCTTCATAACCAAAGTGACACTTCTGCGGTTTGAGTGTAAGACCTGCTGATTGAATAGCCTGTAGCACACTCCTGAGGCGATGAAGGTGTTGCTGGAAGGTTTCAGAAAAAACGACAACATCATCAAGGTATACGAGGCAAGTTTGCCACTTCAGACCAGTAAGCAAAGTGTCCATCATTCGCTGGAAGGTTGCGGGCGCTGAGCACAAACCAAAAGGAAAGACACGAAATTCATACAGGCCATCAGAGGTAACAAAGGCCGTTTTCTCGCGATCTCGCTCGTCAACCTCGATCTGCCAGTACCCGCTTTTTAAATCCAAAGAGGAAAAATAGTGGGCGCGGCGTAATCTGTCTAACGAGTCGTCGATGCGTGGCAGCGGGTACACGTCCTTTTTAGTCACGCTGTTCAGCTTCCGGTAATCGACGCAAAAACGTAGCGTTCCGTCTTTTTTCTTGACTAGGACGACCGGAGAGGACCACGCACTGTTGGAAGGCTCGATGATGCCGTCGTCAAGCATTTCCCGAACTTGCGTTCGAATGGCTTCTCGTTCCTTCGCTGACACACGGTAAGGCTGTTGGTGTACTGGGCGGGCGTCTTCGTAAGTGATGATTCTGTGCCTTATGATCGAAGTCTGGCGCACCTTAGAGGAAGTAGCGAAGCATGACTTGAATTCAAGCAAGAGTTTTCGCAGTGCTGTCTGGTTTTCTGGTGTGAGGTTAGAATTAACATCGATATTGTTTAGAGACGTATCGGCGGCCTCCACGGCGTCCGACGAGAAGCAGATGGGAACGGTACCTAATTCATCTGCAAACGCTAACGAAGTGCCACGGAAAAGGTGCCGGTGTTCGTTACTGAAATTTGTAACGAGCAGTTGAGATCGGCCATCACGTAGCAGTATGATACTCCTAGCCACACAAACACCTTGAGTCAGCAGGTGTTCAAAATTACTTTTTGCAATCGCTTCACCATTTCGCAATCCACAGCATGTGACGTCGACAATAACACTGGCTCTTGGAGGAAGCGTTATACTTTCAGCAGAAACACGAAGAATGTCGGCACGTTGTTGGTCGTCCTGCTTGTCAATCGCTCGGTCGGCTGAGAAGGTGATGCGATTCTCTTGAAGGTCAATGACAGCTCCATACTCCTGCAGGAAGTCAACACCAAGAATAACGTCGCGTGAACATTCACGGAGCACAAGGAAACTTGCTACAAAAGTATAACCGCAGACCCGAACTCTACTCGTGCAGGTTCCAAGCGGAGAGACGGTGTGGCCACCAGCCGTTCGAATCACAGAGCCATGCAAAGGCGTGATTACCTTCTTTAGTAGTCTGGTCATTTTCCCGCTTAGTATAGAATAGTCAGCCCCGGTATCAACTAAAGCACCTACTGCATAGCCGTCTGTCAGCACCGGTATATCCAGAGAAAGCCGCACATATCGCTCAGTCGAATCCACACCCTTTACTGTTAGCGTCGATCGGAGGTTTTCAGCACGTCGACTGCCAGCGACCTCGCCTCCAAGGGTCGCTTGCGTTAGTTTTCCGGGCGGGGACTGGGGGACCGTGCGCCAGCATGGCGCTGTGGCGAAGATGAAAAGCGCCTCGGCGACGGTGAGCGTGGTTGCCGTCCATAAGGCGGTGGCATGCGCTGTTGAGCCAGGTAATCCTCAATGTCCCGGGGTCGCTGGCCATACCGAGGAGGCGCTGAATATACTGAAAAGCCGTGCAGCCCGAGGCGCCGGTATGGACACTGGCGGTACAAATGGTCCGCTTCGCCGCAGTGGAAGCACAAAGGTCGGTGATCAGGAGTGCGCCAAACATCACATTTCCGAGGCGAAGCACGTCTGTCGTCAAGGTAGTGTGCTGGTTGTTCCGCAAGATGCACAGGGTTGGCGTAAACGAGGGGTGGGGGCGTGCGTGTGTTCTCGTAGTACCGTAGAGGCTGCGCCGACTGAAGTGAAACTGTAGGAGTTGCCTGAACAAACAGCGGGGAAGAGAAAGCTGGGCGCTTCAAGGCTTCCGCATAAGTCGCACGGTGGTAGTCAGCCGGGGTGGTTGTGGCGTTATCCAGACTCACAGGGTCACGCAAGGCATGATGCAGCTCGTCCTTGACGATACTTGCAATAGAACTCACCGTAGGTAGTGGTGGTGTGGCAGCCTTTTGCAGCTCCTCACATACTATAGATCGGATAAGGTCGCGCAGACACTCGGTGTTGCTCCCAAAAGTTGTGAGAACTTGAGCAGTGGACGTGTTCACTTGCCGCTCATACAGGGTGGATCGATGCTGAAGCATCTTTTCCATCGTGACAGCTTCAGACAAAAACTCGGCAACCGTGTTCGGAGGGCTCCGTACAAGGCCAGCGAAAAGCTGCTCCTTAACTCCCCGCATCAGGTGACGCAACTTCTTCTCTTCTGTCATACTTGGATCAGCCCGTCGGAACAGACGCGTCATATCTTCCACATAGGTCACGACAGTTTCGTTGGGCATCTGGATGCGGGCCTGGATCGCTCGCTCCGCTCGTTCGTGGCGATCAGCACTTCTGTAAGTGTCCAACAGCCGGCGGCGGAATTCGGGCCACGATGTCATCTGTTCCTCGTGATTCATGTACCAGGTACATGCTCCATCCTCCAAATAGAAGTAAACACGCCGTAGTTTGGCCGCGTCGTTCCAGTCGTTCAAAGCAGCCACGCGTTCGAAGTCGACCAACCAGTCCTCGACGTCTTCGAGCTCGGTGCCATGAAACGGTGTCGGAACCTGTGGACTTTTGAGGGTGTACCGAGTCACCGGGGGGTTTCCCGTACCTGTTAGAGTGGTTTGAACGGACGTGCTCATCATACTTGTGTGAACTGTAGGGTCAGCTTCGGGTGGCAATCCCCTGATCCTGCGGCTTGAACGGGAATGTGGACTCGCACTGGGCTTGTGGTGCCGCTTCCAGGAGGGGTCTGAAACATCCGTGAGGGGCTACCCAGCACCTCCACCAATTGTCACGTCGCTCCAGGGGGTGTCGACAAGGTTTATTGATGTCCGAGCAACAGGGCTCTAACCAAGCGCGTCGGTTGGGCTTGTTTGCCAGAGCGGGGGTCCACGCGCACTTCTTTCTTCTCTGTGGTGTGTGCCTTCACCTTGGCATACGACCCACTACTAGAAGTAGGTGGCAATATATATATAGTCTCGTACTGGCAGACTTGGCGCCTTAGGTTGTACACGAGGAACTATATGTCAGCTGCTAGCTCGTAATAAGTTCACGTGCTACGTGACGCCACACAGGCTCATAAAGTGTGTGCTACATGTGCCGCCATGGCAGCTGAGGGCGCTGACTGACACTCCCACGTTTAAATTCACATATAGACCCAATAAAGTGGCTGGGAGAATAGCCGCCGTGGTAGCTCAGAGGCAGAGCATCGAACGCGTTATTCGATGGTCGCAAGTTCGGTTCCTGCCCACGGCAAGTTATCTTTTCACCCACTTTTCTTTGTTCACATTTACATTACAATTCGGTCTAATAACTTGCCTTATATTTTCCTTGGAGTTATTGTCTGTTAGATCTCATTTTTTGTGTCAGAAACATGAAAAAACAAGCCCTAAAGTATACACTTCTTTAAATATAGATATCCAGAATGTTAGTACATGTAGCATTGTCAATATGCTAGTATACAGCCAGTTTTTATTTTCGTTTAGGCTTGGTCGATGGTCATGCATTTGAAGTTCACTGTTTTCAGTTTCCCAGCTCTATTTTGCAGCAGGTTTGGAGCAGTTACTGACAAAAATCAGTTTGGAGCAGCACAGAACACCATTTCTTTTTTGGAGCAGCACTTCCATCACTGCTGTTTTCCATAGTTGCTTCTCTGATGCCAATCGATCAGTAAAGGAAGTGGCAAATGTGGGCTCCGAGACAAGAAAGTAAGACATACCTGTAGTCCTGTCGCCGGTGTAAGTGGCCAGGCACGTCACGACATTGAAGCTGACAACTGCCACAAGAAAGGACAGCAGAACGTGCACTGCAACTAGGACTCGGTTTGGGTGTCCCTGTGTTCTAACTCGACGCGGTGAGTAAGCTGCCAGGGCAAAGGCACCAGACACAACGCATACGACACCCTGCAAAAATTGACACATTTCAAGCACTGCTCAATAACAGCCCTGTTGGATGGCAGTATTTCAACCACTTTTCAATAAAAGTCCCATTGAATGACAGTAATGTAAATGGCATAGAGTACTACCACGAAACTTTACGAATGTATTTTTGGAACCAAGCTGTTGAAGCAAAGCTTATAGGGACACTGAAAGCAAATATTAAGTCGTCATTGAATGCTGAAATAGCATCCCAGAAACCTCAGTGTTACTTTTGTGTCAAGGGAACGTATATTTTGAAACAAAATCAAATTTCGAAGGCTCGCACGGCGTTAGTGCACTTCAAATTGCCCGCTCGAACGGGCCTTTCGATGCGGCATTTGCCTTGCCCAGCGTTGCCCACCTTTATTGCACAGCTGCCGACAGCAGAGCAAAAGTAGCTGGAGACACAGCAGCTATCACACCCATCGAAGCTTGCCCGGCATGCTGCGATGGAGTTCAGCGGAGAACCTGACAAGACATTGGCTCGCAACACTGGTCACAGGCATGGCACTCAGCCATTATGAGAGTAGAGATTTGTTTTGCAGCACCCAGTAGAAAGTCACATTGGTTTATTTGCTGGAGCTCAAGTGGCATACGCTGTTTGAGTGTCTGGCAACACCCCATTCACAAGGCATTAAGGACTTCTAACTTGTATGCATACTTTCTAATGTTACCGTGTTATTAAAATAACGTTCACCGTGTTACTGAAACGTATGTTTTTGAAAATATTTAGCAAAGCTTTAGCACCCCATGCGTAAACATTTACATAAATCTGTAAACATATAACTTTACGTTTGTGCAAACCACTAAATTGTGATAACTGTATCTAAACTATATTTTATTTAGACAAAACTGAATCACTGCAGTGGAAAAATCATATTGATTGGCTTTTTGCTTGTACAGTATATTGGTATACGCTAACGGTTGTAGGAATGCAGGGTTACTGTATGAGGGTATCAACATCTTGTGATGCTTTGTGCATTCACAGTCATGCATACGTTTGTATGTACCTAGCGTCTTGGTAGCAAAGTTGTAACGGGCTTGACTGCTCTCTCAAGTGTTTTCTTAATCTGCGTAAACGACATTCTGTGTTAAAATAAAGGTGGGCTCACTTTTAAATCACAATATCAGTGAAAGTTTTAACGAAATACCTGCTGTAACAATGTTATTGTTAGTTCTAGCCACTCCAACCAAATCAAGTTGCACCATTGGTCTTTGTGGTGTTTGAATTATTTGAAACCTAAAATAAATGCTATTTGATGAGGTACTATTCGATTCGAATTCACAACACGAATATTCGTGCACCCCCCAAGATTATATTATTTTTAAATGCTGACTCAAGTCACTGGGGGGACATGGAACGATCTGATGGCTATCTTTTTATGGACAGTTTACTTTATAAATAATTCATTATTGGGCATGTATCTAAACATCGCGCTCACTTCGTGATACCCCATTGTGCGTACTCACATTTTATCAAACTTGTGAAACATGGATGGCACAAATAACTCCCAGCTATGTGTCAGTGTGTAATGAAACTTCGTTGTTTGATAGCACACTACCACAATAGGAGAACTAAAGCCACGGTGCCGGCAATCGCGACATGTCGAATACAGCCCTAGCAACAGTACGCGATCGCCGACGGTGTTTCTGGCCATGTTTCGCGCATTCACGACGAAACGCTGTGCACGATGACTCCCACGCTGGCGGAGAAAGTCTTCGAGCTGGGCCTCGAGCCGATTGTACGGCGCTCACTGGCGCTTTCCGCGCAGCCCCTGAACACGCGCGCGCGTGCGAAAGTGGCTGCACGATCGAAAACCGCGGACAACAAAAGGAGCGCGCGACTTGCCTGCAAGAAGGAGGCACCCGTGCGATCTTTGCACTTGTGGTCTAGCGTGAAGACAACGTCCGCGGCACCGACGGCCAGGAGGCCCAATCCGATGATGAGCTGGATGATGGCCAGCACGAAGCAGGCCACCCATCTCCGCGGCAGTCGTCCACTCTTGCTGGTTTCGTGCTGTCCTTTGGCTTTTTCGCGGGACGCCATCTTCGTCGCGGCCGCCGAACTGGGCGTGGGTCCACCTCACTCCGGTCCTGTTGCTCCTCTGGCATCTTTATTTTGGCAACTTTCACTCTTCTCGGGGGACCGTCTACAAATATAGCAGCGTCTTCCCAGCTTCCAACTCGGCGCGCGCTCACTGCAAAGAAAGACTCCAAAGATAAATAGTTGTACCAACTCCGATCAATGTGTTGCCATATAACAAAACCAAAACAAGTTTTACCAGATTTACGCGCCATCTATGAACTAAATAAACAGTTACATATATTCACTAACATTAGCATATTGAGGAAAAGTTAACTCTAGGACAAGCGAGAGGGTAACCTGTAAGTTCTCAGCATAAAGAGTTTTTTAGTTATGTCGAAAGAGTTTCGCGGCTGAAAGTATATTAGATATTAGCGTCTCCTGTTGAAGTGGCTTCGTCGCACAACCTTGCAGGGATTCAGGGAGTGCGAAGAGCTCAAAATTCCTGCAAACTTTAAGCGTCCCGTGATTTCGGGCAGCCTGCCACTCCATTTCTTAGGAGCGCAATGATTTGAGAGCTGTTTAAACAGCTCGTTGACGTGCGCCAGACCTTTTTCATCGCGCGCATGTTCGGTATAAACGAGGCGTTGGGTAAACAAACAGTATTGAAGGTACGATCGCTTAGCCTGTTGTGTTTTGAGTCCGTGGAATGCGTAAATGACTCATGTATTGTGCGCGCATGCCACAAACAATTAAGATATTCAAAAGTGCTAACATAGGGACGACCAATTCGTTTGGTCATTTCGTTACAAAGCGAAATGGCCAAAAATGGCCATTTTGTTACGAAACGGCTAATCGCAGTCGTAGGTGAAAAGCAAAAAAGAAAATGGATCGTTCTCCGCGAAGGAAGTTGAATGAAGCCAAATTGCATATCTTGTAGATTGCTAGCACCGTGATTGCTAGTGAACCCATATGACAACTTTACATCTAATATTGTATCGTGGTCAATCGTGGTTAACTGTGGTACAGTGTACTAGTGATAGTAGTGTACTGTGGGCTCGTTTTATCTGAAAGCAGACCAGCTCGATCAATGTGATCATTTTCTCAACTGTTCATAGCGTGATTCGCTTGTGCAATGTTGGCAACCCAAGCGAAGACAAAAGTCAATAAAAACAAGCCATAGACGGGTAGTAGACGTTGGCCGTCTCCTTTTTCCGCTGTTGTTTACCGGACGTGCATTTCTACAGATAAGCGCTATTACTGCCTCCCTGTATTCGCGTGCAGGAGACTCGGTTTAACCGAAAGAAAAAAACAAAAGCAAAGAAAGGCGAAATCTGCATTCATCGATGGCAGAGTGGCGTCAGGGCTGGCGGCTAAGCTGACGCCCACGCAAGAGCGGCGGTGTTGCGCGCCATGACGAACGCGTGCTGTTTCTGACCGTCCCACGTTCCGTTGGAGGCCCGGCGGCGTCAAGCGCGCGCGCGACGAAGATCATGGCGTACTATCGCCGCTCCCAGCAAGATCTGGACGACCAATATCTGCGCGAAAAGTTGAGCGGATTTGGCGAAAAGGTCGGCCCCATCACAGACACTACGCGCCCTTTGTACCAGCGACGGCTGTCACACCTTCAGCAGAACGGCACCAAGAGCAGCCCCACCGCGCGGAGGAGTGGCAGTCCCTCGTCGTCAACGTACCGAAATTTGGCCGCGCTAAGCTCCGACGACAGCGACTACGACTCCGCCGTCGGTCAACGGAGCGCGCGCCGCAGGTCCGCGGTGCCGGCGCGCAAAAAGACACCGACGGCCCCCGATAAGACGTCGCGGCGTTCGCTACCCGCTACGCCGCTCGAGCGGCCCAGCTTGCGTAGTCGCACTGTGCACACTACTCGCGCTGATGACTTCTCGGACACGGACAGTGAGCATGCGCTGCCCTCGCACTACCAGCTGCCGCAACAGTCGTCGCCGCTATATACTAGAACGACGCATTACCAGCTGCCCCAGACGCCGCCGTCGTACAACAGCAGCAGCACCAGCCTTCTGGTTCACAAATCTGACGGTGAGGGCTGCTCGGTGGTTTCGCTGTGCGAAGCGGCCCGTAAACGAAGCTGTGCTTAGCGTTGCATTACCGTTGCATTACTGTGTGCGTGTTCATTGCAGGGAAAAGCGACCTGGTTTGATGCAGTACCTGCACAGACCGCTGGTTAGCGCAGCTGAAGTTATAACATTGCAAAATAGTGCGCTTATTGCATGCGTGTTTCATGAAAAGATTTTGAACGGGCACACGCGTAATTGTGCAAATTGAATACACAGATGTTATTGAGTAGCTCGCTTACGTTTGCTGGATATGCCTACCTATTTCTATTCAGGCTGCATTTTAGGAGAACTTAGTAAAACTTGTTTCTGAACTTGTTTCTGAATCACTTACAATGAAATTAACCCTATTAGATGCCACCTATGAACAAATGTCTATATATGTGTGAAAACGATACGCTGTCCTAACACCACTCATGAAGACCTGTTTGTAAATATGTCAAATCGATGCAACATAGTTTTAAGGCACCCGTTATTCTATTGTAATGAAAATAGGGTCATTAAGTTTTAATGAAACATCTCTCAATCCTGAAGTCACTGATGCTCTGTTTTGCATAAATAGGCTAATGAAATCTCAGGCTCATAATATAGGGCAAGTTTATTTTTGGTTATGTCCATTTTGAGCAAAGCAAATTTATACTTTTCACATAGCTCGCACGAAGTGACACATTCAGCATGGTAGTGCCTTCAGCAATGTTATATGCAACATTGAACTTCACAATAAAGTTAAAGAAAGGGAAATTCATTATGCAGAAGGCTTAAACCATCCAAAGCTATATATCTCGTGCTTTTTAGCCCCTAGTTGATATAAATATCTAGAACAAGTGGTGTACGCAGCTGCGTACGAAGTGTGTCAAAGGGTTTAAACCTGACTTGTAGAAATTGCAAGCTTAAGAGCACAGAAGCTTGGGCACGTTTGTAAGATGTCATTGAACAACTTCACAGTGCTGAAAAGGAGGACAGATGAAAAAGAGTAGACATAACAAGCTTCAGTTGTGTCCACTCTTTTTCATCTGTTCATGTTTTCGACACTGTTAAGTTGTTCCTTTAAATTCACTGTCGGTGGCGTAAACGCACGATGCATATACAGCTGTGCCATACAGTGTGCAGCAGTTGTATAGAAAATGAGTGGAATGTTCGTCCCGAGTGAGAGGGCCACTACTGTATGGCGTGGCTGTCATATGCTGAAAGCACAGACAACATGCCCATTTGAATACTTTTACAAGCATGGTTGGTAATGCTAATAGCGCTCCCTGTGCATATGATTTAGCATGAATATATAGGGATATGTAGCACCGTGGGACTGTGAAAAAAGATGTACAAGAACATTAACCCCCTCCCATTGTAGAGAAGTGTGGTGCTGAGTGGTAAGGAGTGTTCCAGCATAGTTGAAATGCAGGCTTGCCTCGAAGTGCCACAAAAACATTCTTTGAGATCAATCAAAACTAAAAAGTGGTTTGTTCTCCACAGATCAGTGATAGCCGTTGGCTGTGCCATTAGATGCAATGTAGTAGCTTTCAGTTTGTTTAGTCTTAGGTTTGCACATCACATGCCAGTTGTTGCGTTGTATTTTGTTATTAGTGAGAATGAACATTTTAGCTAAAAATGGCAAACTATTCTTAGAATCTGTGGGGTCTCGAAGTGGAGAATGCCATGCTCTTGGAGTGAATGGACACAGTTGACACGATCGAAACAAACCAAAACAACACATTTTTTTAACTACTTTGAGAACGACGATATCGTCAGCCAAATTATTATATTATTTGTGATCCACACGCTAAACAACCTTACACAATGTTCGACAACACTCAAAAATATAACAGGCACAAGGCGGTTTCCCCAACGCCTGTCTTACCACGAGGGCCCACCGCAGGTGACCCGCGGTGTCGTCTACAGCAGATCCGCCGCTAGAGCCAACCGCTCGCGCCTAACGCTACGCGCAAAACAAGGCAGCTTATCTCTCTCGCGCTGCCTTCAAGGCTTCCCGCCAGGCATCACCGCCGGCGCTACCGATCTAACCATGATGATGATGATGATGGTGGTGGTGATAACAAACGCTCGCAAGCACAACGCCACCTACCGCTCGGTAGTTGTGAACACGAAATGCGGCCTATGCTCGGAACACGTGCGCCACGAGGCTCAAACAACTTTACAGGGATGATAGCACCTCCACATCCCCTCAACCTTAATTTAAACCATATTCCAAAAAAAAAAAGCATGAAAGAAATCAGCTACACAAGCTGTAAAAAAAGGTGACAACACACGTCCCTAAATGTTGTCCGTGCACTACGACACCGCCGCCGGTCGACAGAGCTGCACTGTCCGGCTCGAGTACCTCACCTCAGTAATGGTCCCGCAATGGCAACGTTGCCGTCGGTGTAAGGAACCGGCACTCACGCCGACATGTCTTCTGTTTGCGATGAGCACTCACGAGGGCGCCAGACTGCAGGCAGTTGCGCAGGTCCCAGGCATGTCCATTGCGCGACCTCACGACCTCATTCCCGGCCAGCGGTGCTGATGTGCAGAAGGCAACCAGCCGCAGGTTACATCACTCCCACTGTGTACATTCCAAAACACTCGACGGAACAATGCAGTAGGGCAAAGGGAAGGGAGCTTCGGGCTCCTCCCCCACGTGGTACGATGGTCAGTACTGCTAGCTAATCCATCAATGGTGACCAAGACGCCCAGCTAAAATAAAACAAAGGTCGCTTTTCCTAACTCGTGCATTGCAAGATGAAAAAAAAAAGGGAGGGAAGCAAGGTGCAACACCTCAACGCCATAATCCACCTAGTTTTGCCACATGCGACAGGAGGCTGCGCAGAGCCTTAGGCCCAATGAGTCGCTTGACAACAACCGGCATCCACCCAGCCTAGGTCCAGAAGAGGCAGCCGCAAGGTGACATCTACTCTGTATGGTTGCCATACTCGCTCTCCGCACGCAGCAGCTTACTGAGCGATCAGCGCCCACTGTCTGGGATAGTGTCACGACGCCCCGGCGTCGAGCCGTAAGACAAGACAGCAACGACGCCAGACTCCTTAAGTCCAAAGATATAAAAGAAGCTATTTACAGAAAATCGGACCACCCACGAGGCTTTAGTGCTCACTCGCTTCGGGCTTGGCCTACATTCCACGTCCTCTAAGCTTTGCTCACCCCAGGATGCAGACCGCATGGCTCTTGTAACAACTTCACAACATTCTTGCGAACAACAACAATAACAAAAAAGTCTTGTGAGCAGAAAAAAACAAAAAAAAAAACTTAACGTGCTGACATGTTCAAACACGTCACATCAATAAATCTCCTCGCTCTCAACAAAGCACACTGCCGACGCTAGCAATGGAAGTCCCTTTAGGCCCACTCTACCTCGACTCAAACAAAAGCTTGTACTGAACTGCGAAAACAGTCGTCCGTTGCTCCAAGAGCTCCCTCCACATTGGGCAGCCAGTGTCGTGGTCTCAAAGTGGAGAACACCTCGCTCTTGAAGTGAATGCACACAGTTGACACGGTCGAAACAAACCAAAACAACACACATTTATTCAACTACTTTTAGAACGACGATATCGTGGATCTAAAAGCAGTTAAATATGAGCTGTTTTGGTTCGTTCCACAGCGTCTACTGTGTCCGTTAACTCCAAGAGCGTGGTGTTCTCCACAGCGATATCCCACAAATCAAGAATTTTCATCCCCGTGGAGGAACATTACGTGTATGATTACTACTTGATCAAGCAGGCTCAGCTCAACTGATGCTGTCAAATGAGGATCTCATTGAAACCACTTGATGATTCATTGCTTATTAACATGATTTGGCACAAGTAGCATCGTTACTGCATTGACTTGGCCACGTTAGGTCTAGGTTTTTTCTTAGCTTGAAGTAATTAAATGGATGTCATCGAACTGGTTTACATTCAGTGGCTCAATTGTAACGTTGACATTGATACTTGAAACCTCATCTTGAACTCTTCACACTGACATCGTTTACCAAAGGGGGTAACATGTGATGTAGCAGCTGTTGTGCTTTTTGAACTGCGAAAAGAGTGCAGCTTGTTTGGGTGATGCATGTTGAATTGTACGGTTTTGTGGCGCCACCCTTGTATCGTTTACCATGTGTTCCTACAAGAAAGCACTCGCATCTGTGACCTGTGCGAGAGTTTACCAGCTGAGTGTGTGAGGTGTGCAAAAAACATGATAAAGGCTGTAAAGGTTACTAGGCCATGCATTGTTTGAAGTGAAAACTACCGCATGCCTGTGTGCTTTTGTTGGTACAGTTCGTACTATTGAAGTGACAGATCTATATGTACCAATTAGGCGGGAATGTGAATGGCACTAGGTAACTAGTTGTGTGCAGTAAGATCACTTTCCTCCTGCTACTCCATCTTGCCAGAGTATTAGCAGTAGTATTGCACAGATGAATGCTAAGGAGACCGCCTTCTTGCATAGGCCGAGAGATATAGATATAGGCTCCCTTTCACATATTCAAGGCTGTAATTATTACTAAGCTTTTTCTTGCATAACACATTTGGGACTCTAAAAACTGCCATTGTACTTTGACAGAGCTATGTAAAAGTCATTGCAGATGCATCATATTACAAAGTTAACCTTACTCTCTCATTGTAAGGGCTAATGTGGGACTTACCAACTCAGCTTTTAGTTAACCAGTCATACACCAGTGAACTGCTGCCAAACCTGGTAATGTTGATGCTCTCGCTCAAGAGTCATTCAGGCTGGGTAGAGACAGTGGAAAGTTTTCAAGTGTGAATCGAAGTGTTGGAAAATTGCAGCTTGTCCATGTATGTGCACCCTTCATGGAGTATAATTTTACTGTACAGAATGGACTTGCCTTGTATGGAGGCCACTCTTCCAATCCAAAATATGAAAAACAAAGAAAGGTTCTTCAAAATGTTTTTTGTGGATGCTAATATTGATTACCTTACCTTGTCGTAAGCCTTACCTTGTCGTAATCATTATCTTAACCATTAGAGCCTTTTATATTGCATCTGCAACTGATATTCCTTTTTGATAACCTTATGATGTCCTGACAAGGTTTTCTCTGCTCTGGCACATGCAGTTTTATGAATGTTATTGTGCTAAAATACAGTGCTTAGAAAGTGCGAAAGAGTGTCTGCCACAACTTTGGAAAGTTTTACATGTTTTAAAACCTTTAGCAACATCTGTGCATTTCGTTCAATATAAAAGAGATGTGTCTAGGCAACGAAAAGTGTTTCATGAGCAAAGCCTTGTGGTAAAAAGTTTTTGTAGTACATGTAAGCAGGATGCTGTAAAAAGCCATGATGTCAAGCCACGCTCATGCAAGGACTATTGCAGCGAATATCTTTCGGGCCTTTATTCTTCCTAACGTTGCCACGCCTCCAGTCATAAGCATAAGGATGCAGGCTTACGTCGCGCTATGCACGATTTTTATTTTAAGAGCCTGCTCGTGCTTAGTTAAAAAACAAAGGACATTAGCCACAATTAGCAAAGCGGAAACCGGGCGGGGCAATGGCCTGCAAATTATGCAAGGCTAGATCCGCCGGCTACCCCCAACATCCTTATCCAGTCATGGTAGAGCTGGCATTTTTGCAATTCCAGGTCTAAAAGCTGGCAACTTACTGACTTGTCTTCGGTGCTATAGAGTTTCATGTATCCAGTAGAGTCAGCTCTGGCGCTAGTGTATATGGGAGCTGCAATGCATGGCACTTCTGTGAGCATGGGAATGATGGGTAGTACGTACATGAATTTGCCCAATTTTCATACTTAATGCTTAATTTGGCTTCGCTTGGCTTGGAGCCACTTCGTCATGAAATAACAATCGGCAAATGTCGGCAGTTACACTTTGCCATCTTAATCTTTTAGGATCACCAATTCAAATTGGGTCAGAACGGTGTCGAATTGGGTCAAAAGTCAAATTGGGTCAAAACGGTGAACTTCAAAACGGTGTCAAGAAGTTCAAAACGAAGACCCATCATGTAATACCCATCATTCCCGTGGTCACTGAATGATTGCAGTTCCAGTGTCCTTTTAAGTTAATTTCAAGAAAGCCCCTTTCAAAGGCTTTGAAAGTTCACCTAATGTTAGTACACCATTTCCTTACAAAGTGTTTATTGCACGTTGCCCTGCTCTTTTTTTCAGAGGCCAGTAGGGGCAATGGCTATACAGCTCTTGCAGAGCCAAAGCCCCGATACCAGTGGGTCTCATTTGTGCTGGTTCTAGCTGCTAGCCTTTTCTTTGCGTTCCTGGGTGCAGCATACATGGGTGTGCGCTACCCATCTCAGTCAGGTAAGCTCATGTTTTCTCATGTGCCTAGGAAATGAAATGTGTTTCTTCTGCAAAGTTTTGTGGTAAAAAGTTTCACTAGGAGATAGAACTCTTGGCTGAATTTTACAGATACAGCGGGAGGGTTTTTTATATTGAAGTAAACTTGTTTTTGCCATTGATGTGTTGTTGCACATTCAGACAGGGAAGTGCAAGCCTCTTACTATGAATACTGCCTGCCGTGGTGGCTTAGCAGGGGACTTGCTCTGTGAAGGTTAAGGGGGCAGATTTGAATCCTAGCCTCAGGGGAGGCCTAATGGTTGGGGTGAAAATCAAAAAAGCCCTGCGTGCTTAGATTTATGTGCATCATGAACTCCAGTTAGTTGTAATTATACCGGAGTTTGCAATCATGATGGGCCTCATAATCATATCGTGATTTTGACCTGTAAAACCCCAGCGATTATTATGATATTGTACGTACATACTGCATTGAACTGTACTTCACAAACTAGTTCTGTGAGTTTTGCAAACAATGCAGTATGAATAAGGCATTTTTTCTTGTGCACTTTTTATATGCACTATAGTTGTTGAAATCAAGGAATTAAAGTTGGTCAGCTCTTGAGATGCACTCAATAGCTATCTTACTAGCACCATTTTTCATGCATTTGTTTTTAGGAGCAGTTTTGCACACCCAGCAAGTTGTTGGATTGTGTGATGTAGTTCTAGCCCACAAAGCAGAAGAAAAGCTTTTCTACAAACTGTTTGAAACATAGTATGTTTCACAGAAACCTTTTAACTAGTTATGTTAGAGCTCTGAAAATACTGTTGTTGTTTCAAGGCTGAACTTCTCCACATGGTATAGTACACAGTGTATAGTAATCAATGCAGCAAGGAAGTCCGCTATGGAAAATGTGTATATGGTGTGAAATTGATCAGTTTTTTTTTTCTTTTCTATGTCGTTAAGTTCTTACGGTGATACATATTACATCTTATGTTTCCCTCAGAGACACATTTTGTGGGGTCTTGAAAGAGCCGTGCACCCCGCAGTCTTCAGATACTTTTTTGCAAAAACCCGCGTGCTCAAAGTAACCCTTGATTTTTTTTTACACCGCCAGGTCAGCTGCCCTCTGATGCCAAGACGCCTGGCAGGCCACATGTAGATGCACCTTTTAATGTCACACTCTGTGAGAACAGCCGTGAGGTAGGTCAAGTCTGTGGATATGTACTGAAATGCAAGATTTAGAAGAATAGTGCTGGGCTTGTGGTGATATCACATGACACTGTGTTCAACCAATGCTCTGTGAAGAGACTGAGGATATCTCGGTCGATAAAAAAAAAAAAAATGAACATGGGCACAGCAAGTAGCACACAGTAATTTGGTCAGTAGGGATAGCTGACTTGATTCCTCGAGAAGGCAAACGCACCAGCGGGAGACAGAAAGTTAGGTGGGTTGATGAGATTTGGAAGTTTGTAAGTATAACATTGCCGCAGCAGGCTGCATTGTTTGGCGCAACATGGGAGAGGTTTTCGCCCTGCAGGGGCATAGTCAGGATGATGTTGATGACGACTATTTGTTTGTATTAATCGGTCTGAACTCTTGCAGAACATATAACATATATAATGATGTTTACTTATGCATGGTGGAGATAATTATAGGCGGGCCCCGCCGCGGTGGTCTAGTGGCTAAGGTACTCAGCTGCTGACCCGCATGTCGCGGGATCGAATCCTGGCTGCGGCGGCTGCATTTTCGATGGAGACGAAAATTCTGTAGGCCCGTGTACTCAGATTTGGGTGCACGTTAAAAAATCCCAGGCGGTCAAAACTCCCGGGGCTCTCCACTATGGTGTCTCTCATAATCATTTGCTGGTTTTGGGATGTTAAACCCCACATACCATATCGAGATAATTATAGGCATTTTGGGGTTCAGCATCACTCTTGTTGAGCTCGTCAATGTTGTGTGTTACATGTTGCCACTGTTAAAATTGAGAGTGAGAATGACATACAGTGTGGAGTGTAAACCATTATCCAGAATTATGGATCATACTCTTCGTAATTGTGCAGTCAAGTAATGTGATGGTTGTGTGTGGCTTGCAGAAACCCTGTATCTATGAAAATGACGTTCCAGATGCATTAGAACTGGCTGGACGGATGCAGAAACTTTTGGGCCAGACTGCAGGTGAGATGCAAAATATATGTTTGATATAGCAGTTCCCAGTTTTTTTGTTATCTTTTGGTATTGAGGCAGTTATAGTAAATGGGTTATGTATTTTTTTTTTTCATCATTAAGTAAACTGGGATTTGAAAACCATTTTGATTCTCTCGTAGGAAATTACGAGTGTGGACAGGCACCATATCGCTCTCTCACAGCTGCATCCTGTTTGGAATTTCTGCGAGCCAACAGTGTGGAGCCCATCACTGTATGTTGTTTGCTTGCACTGTAGACCATTTCACTCTTCATTGGTCGGGATAGGTTCTGCAGTGTTTTCGCATGCTTGTACTCTCCTGCATTTGTTACACATTACCAAAGTTCATCAAATGAGTCCATATTAATATTCAGATTAGTACTTAGCCTTGCTTTGTTGGTGTAAAGAGGAGTTAAATGTCTAAGCCAATGCTGTCATGGTCCCTTGAAATGACTGAAAACTGTGGTAAGAGTATTCAAGGGACACCCAAAAAGGTACTGACATTATTTTCGGAAGGCGAGTTGATTCTGCCACGCGCTTTTGTGTACACTCTTTTGTGCACAGAGACGCCTCTCTCATGCTTTAGAATGCCTGTTTTAACTTTTTTGTCACTTCGAAAGAGCAATATTTTCACCGCTACCATTTCTGAAACGTTCATTTTAAAAGTACGAGGCTTTGAAAAATGTTTGCTATATGTGGACTCGTAAAAAAATTGAAAGTGTGATGAAATATGGTCGTTATAATAGATAGATCGTTACATCTGGGATCGTTGTAAGTGGGCTCAACTGTATATTCCTTATGATGAATAAGGAATATATAGTGAAGCTTAATGTTACTGAACAGTGCTGATGAAGAATCTGTAAATGTGGTGTGCTGGGGTCGACGCTTTGACACGTCTTCTTTTAGCATGCTTAGAAGTTTGCAGCCTTTAAGAAGACAAGTCAAAATGTTGACTCCAGCACATCCTGTTCACGAATTTCTTAAGAGCTTCCATCTTCCCTTCCTGCCTTTTTTTTTAAACAATGCTGAGAATGTTGACAGCCTGTCTGTTTATTTCTTCTTCTTTTTGTTTTTCTTTTGTGCAGGACACTGCCTTTAGGAACAGCTTGTTGCTTTTGTTTGAGAATCCTGCCTGGGGAGTCAAGTAAGATACTCTGACGAGTGCCTTTTTTCTCCTATCTTGAGTTGTCTATGTAAAACTTCAGTTGCTAAGTGTGCCAAACTTAAGCACGGTCCATGGCACGAAATCGCTTCAAAATGGCATTTTAGCAAAAAATTACTCTTCGCTAATGCTTCCTCAATAGACAAACTTAAACCTAAAGGAGAACACCAAGTTTGGCTACTAGCTAAATGTTCATTCTAACTGCGCAAATAAAACAACGACACAATGTAAGTAAATGACAGCACATGCACAGACTCACAACTAAAAGTTATTGAGTTATGGTTGTGGGTGTGTGCACGTGCTGTCCTTTGCATTCTTTGTGTCCTTGTTTTATTAGTGCAGCTAAACCCTACTGGATGTAAAGTAGGCCATTATCCTCTTGGAAGGTGATAGAGCAGCGATACTTTCAGATAGATTACCTCACTGCTCGTTTGTTTGCTGCTCTCATGCTTTCATTTCTTTCTGGAGGAGACTCAGTGCGCTGATTCTGTAGTGTCTTGTTTTGAGGACTTGCACTAGTTTTTTACCTCTCTAGGAGTTCAGGAAAAATGCAAAGTGTGCATGTGCTTGTTTTTGTGTGATGTCAATCATGGTTAAACAGATTACTTAAGTTGTTAAATTGTCACTTGTGCTGACATCACTCCAGGCTATACAGTGTGTCGGTTGCAAAAGGTAGCTGTAGAAATGGTACACAAGGAATGGGAAGTAAAGAAGTATCACATTTAGGATGACTGCCAGTTGGGCGTGTTGGTAAAGGTTCATGATCAAACGCGCAAAAATACACACACTCAGAGAGGACACAGACAAGCGCTTGTCTGTGTCCTTTCTGAGTGTGAGTATTTTTGCGCTTTCTCATCATGAAGTATCACATCGACTTGTTTACGATGGTCAGAAATAAAACCTCTTTCTTGATGAGGTCTTGACCAGTGAAATGTGCTGCAGGCTCCTCGATTCTGGTGGGCAGTTGCTGCGCACCTACACCTTGCCCAGTGACGTGTCCTCCTTGGAGGCTAACCAAGCTGTCAAATCCTTCTGGTGCTGCTTGCGCCTTGCGGTGCATCGCATCCTCAACCAGATCATTATGGTCGTCTTTGGTAAGATAGAATGTAGCATTATGCACTCAGTATATAAAGGGCAATCACTTACATACTCAGAACTGTACTTAGTCTGATGGCGTGTAAAACTTTAAAAAACAAATACGTCGTGTCCCTAAGATGCGCACAAACTATCGAAAACAAAAATTAAGTTATCACGTAACTGTGGCTATACATAAAATGTCGATGAATGTTGATTTTGATATTGTCTTGAAATTAATTAAAAAACGAAGCAAAGAAATATTTACCCAAATCTGGTTTGTATTTTGTAACAGTTTGTTTTTTATAATGCTTTGTTTTGTCTACGCTGTATGTCGAACAGCAGCATTGCGTTACACTGGCAAATGCAGCTAACTGCAATTACAGTCGACTCCTGATAATTTGAAACTGCTTAATTGGAATTTCCGGGTAACAAAACGTGAACAAGTGGTCCCATCAATTTTGCGTGCACACCTATAGGAAAAAATGCTCGGTAGTTCAAAGTTAAGAGCCCATAATGTTGGTTAATTATAAGTTCTTCAGTCGAGAGCCTCGAGGCGACTGTTATTCTTCAATAAAGTTATGAATTTTTTATGTGCCAAGACAGCTGTTGGACCGTGCTGTTGTCGCCATCGCCACTTCCTGCAGCGATAGGGTTCACGAAGTCGCCACCTTGTTTAGTCAACGCCGGGGTACCGCATCAATCACATCGTCTAACTAGGTCTTTCGTTGTGATGTGTCCAGGGCTTCAGCCGCGCGCTTGGTTGAAGCCTGGTTGAAGTTAGAGCAGCACAACTGGACACTAGTGGAAAAGAACGCTCAAACACGTGCTTGATGGTTGATCTCTCTTTCATAGGAAATGTTTGTGGCACATCTTTGTGAGAAATGCATCTCCATGGAAGTTGTTGCAGCTGGTTGCCCATTCAAGGGGCCCTGCAACACTCTTTGAATGTGGTCAGAAAATGCTGCCAATCCGTAGTCGAGGCTTCTCAGAACACGTCAGGCAAATATTATACTGCAGCACACCGGCCGAAATTTACACACCGGCCGAAATGCACACCGGCCGAAATGTCAGCTAAAAATTGCCTTCTCTTGACAAATGATGCTACAGGCTCAAAAATCGCTGCATCACTGGCGAAGTATCAGTTATTGGCTGATATAAGCATGGTGCACTTGGTTGCTACTGGGGCTGCTGCGACTTGTCCACACGTGTGCTTGCGATTGCACTGAAAAGCCGTGCATTCGAAGAAAAAAAAAGAAAGAAGAAAAAAGTGCTCAAGGTTATGAGGCATGCGGGACGTATTTTTTCCCCCACGCCTGCCCTCCTTGCTTAGCTTCCAGTGCATTCGTCAGAACGAGAGAAGAGAGAATGCATCTGCAGCGTGTGACAAAACTCTGCCCGTACTGGATGGATTTCAAAGAGTTTTGCGGTGGGGATGAATTCGTGAAGCAATAAGCTCCTTCAGCAAATCTATTCCATGGCTACTTTGAAAGGCGTTGCAAGGTCCCTTTAAAGGGATATTTAAAAAAAAATTTTAGTACGCAAGATTTTCGACTACATTGAAAGATTGGGTCATCAAATCAATAGAGACAACCTTCATTCCATGCAGAAACTACAGGAAAATGATGAATTTATTGTGTTTTTCACAACAGCCACTCTGTGAACCAGTGGAGGCAGTGTCACATATACCCTGAACGGGCCAGCTATACTACTAGCCGAGTGTGTCCCGCTGATCATAGGGTCATAACTATCGTAACGCCAAGATGCTGCAGCAATGGCTCGGTGTCGTGGAGCGGTGGTACTTAAGTCGCGCGACTTTGCACTGCTATCACTGCCTTCATGCCGATTAACGTGTTTACGTTTGTGGCACAGTGGCCACTTTTAATCGGGATCAGGCTTAATTGGGATGAAGACAATTGTGACTGTGCACGACGTCAGTGCTGATCTTCGTTTTTTCTAGAAGCCAAGGCACAAGACACCTGCCGAGCATCGTCTGCTATTGCTCGCCACAGCCAGAATTAGATTATGCTTTAATGATATAACTTGAAACACTTGCATAAAGTGATAAAGTTTGGATAAAGAGATAAAGCCACATGTATCTATATCAGTTAAAAAAAAAAGGAAGTGGATTAATCTGACAGTAACTGGTTAAGGTTACCAATTTATGCTTTTCTTTTTTTTTGTTCTGTTATGCTTTCACTGTGATTGTAGTTATCGTGACGCTTGTGGCACTCTACATATGCGTGGTGTGGTACAAGGCACGGAGGGATCGCTGGCAGCAGCAGGTCTACAACCTCGCAGAAAAGATCACAGGTGGGTGCCTCTAAACAGAGATGTATAGCACATCCCATATTTTGGTATACGCAACGGCTTTTGCTTAATATCCTAATAATTTCATTTCATTTTTTCATTTTATTATACCCCTCAGGGCCAGAGGCATTACAGAGGGGGAGTGGTAAAAGCACAAAAAGGTAACAAAATAAAAGGAACAAAATATGCAAGTACAATAGAGACGCACTATAAGTTAGAAAGAGCCTGAGTATACAATATTAGCTACAGCATTGCGAAAATGTTTACAGTTATTAATGTTTACAATGTCAGCGGGAAGGCCATTCCAGTCGCGAGAGGTTCGTGGTAGAAATGATTGATAAAAGTACTCAGTATTACATGAAGCGAATCCAACTTTGTGACGATGATCAGTGCGATGGGATACATAAGATGGTTGAGGGATGAGTCGATCGCGCAGATCAGGATGATGATACATTTTATGAAACAAGGCAATGCGTGACACTTTTCTGCGCAGTGATAATGATGGGAGGGAAAGGTCTGATTTCATAGAAGTTATGCTGGCGGTGCGACTGTAATTAGCGCGAATGAAACGTACAGAGTTGTTCTGAACCATCTCTAGAGCAGTAATTAAGTTGATATGGGTGGGATCCCACACCGATGTAGCATACTCTAATTTCGATCGGATTAGTGTTTTATAGAGCAGGAGTTTCAAGGAGGAAGGAACGTGATAAAAATTTCGACGAAGATAGCCTAACATGCGGTTAGCTTTGTTAATTAAGTGCTCGATATGAGCAGACCAGTTTAGGTTTGCAGTAATGTAAACACCGAGGTATTTATATGAAGTAACTGATTCTAAATGAATGTTATCAATGTGGTATGGTGGTGGACGGGAAGATTTTCTGGAAACACGCATGACTTTACATTTATTAATATTTAGTTGCATTAGCCATTCACTGCACCAGTTTGCGATTGCGCCAAGATCAGACTGAAGTGAGGCAACATCATAATATCTGGGGTTTACGTCCTGAAACCAAGATATGATTATGGGAGACGCCGTAGTAGAGGGCATCGGAACTTTCGACTGTCTGGTGTTCTTTAAAGGGACACTAAGACAAATGACATTTTATGTCAGAGTGAAAACTGAATGTATGAAAACATCTGAAACTGAAATTATCAACAGTAGTGCTTTACTTGTCAAGAAATTAAGCTGAATGTATCGTAAGACATGCGCCATGAGTGGAAAATTTGTGAAATGATCCCAATAACGTGAGAGCGTCAGGCTACTATTAATAACTAGTAATCAAACTAGCTGCAATAAAAAAAACTTTCCGGGCATCGAGAGACGTAATAAATTGCTGCTTGTTTGTTTCTATTTGATTTATAGAAAAAATAACTATGGCATTACTATGGCATTATTATGGGGATGGCATAATTATGGGGAATAGCACGAGTGGTTCAAAAGTTCAGTTTTCGGCCAGTTAGACCAGATAGGTGTTGCCATCTAGCTGGGCCCAATTGAACCATGCAAGCAGAACCATGGCCTCTGAGATAGCAGAAAATGGTTCAATGGCTGTTGTTGCTACTGTGGCTCCCGCTACTCGCGCTCTGCTGCTTCTGGTGTCTGCGGCCATGTAGTAAAGGTGGGAAACGGACACGGTAACAGTGATGTCTTTTATACAAGACCGCTTTTATGCAAGTGATTTGAAGTGCGCTAATGTGTAGGCACATTTATAATCATTTTTCTTTGTGTGTTGATTGATTGCGCTAGTAGTATAAACATTAAATTGATGCACAGATACGAAACTTTACACTAGCAGTGATGTAGAGTGTGCTTGTTTACTGTAATGTTCACGTGGTAAATCTCTGCACCACAAGTGCCACTACACATGTTTATGCCTCCAATTTGCAGATGATGACATCGAGCCGTATTTGTTTTACGGTTTTACCGTAAAAGCTCATTAATTCAGATTTCACAAGATGGGAAAAAAATTTCTGAATTAACCGAATGTCAAATTGTCGAAAGTATCAAGAAAACAATTGTCTGTTACATCACTACACTTCCATTTTTTTGATGAAATTGAAATCTCATAGTTACATAAGAGCAGTGTAAGAACTGCAACTTTTTTCCTGCAACTTCGTTATCGTTACGACTGCGGCGCCAGACTCTTGTGTTTACTTACCCTGAAACGTGCCCTGCACTCTTCCTTGTGACCGTATTTGCACGATTGTAGGTTGATCCATATTATGTAAATTCAAAATCTGAAGTTGGGAGGTCGACTTACAATTGAACACGAAACAAGAGCTGCTGTTTTTTGTCTCTCTCTCTTCTTTTATTCATATGATTTTTGAGCAGTCCACCTATATTTCAGATAACTTACAGTCGTGTAAAATACAGTACATATGGCCACCACTACTTACAATCGCGTAACCTACAATCGTGTAAATACGGTCACAAGGAAGTGTGCGGAGCACGTTTCAGGGTAAGTAAACACAATAGTCTGGCGCCGCGATCGTATCGATGTGACAATAGGGTGACAATAGTCATAGCACGTGACAATAGTCATATTGAAGTGAAATGGTGTACAGCTGATAGTTTATCCATCATCACGTGAAAAACATTTTATGCCATGATGCAGACCGTGGCTGAAAGCTCTTCATCTTCAACAGCTTCTGTCATGTTTTAGCTTTGTGACAGTGCGTGTGCATTGCATCGAGTTACAATGAGGTGGCTTAGTGTCGAATCCTCATATAGACAAAACTGTGGTCACTAACTGTTGTCGATAGCGGCGTGGACAACAGCGCTTCGTTTTGGCTGTCTGCAAGTGCATTTTTACTCTTTTGTGTGGCACATTTCTGGCATTTCACGCTAGGCACACTTAAAAGGGCCCTGCAACGCTTTTCAAACATGGTCGGAAAACACTGCTTGATTGGTAGTCGAGTCTCCCGAGAACATGGGAGCCAAATATTATAGCTCAGCACGCGACCAGGAACTTGCAATAAATGATCAAAGTCAGCTAAAAATTGCTTTTTATCTTCTCAACAAATGACTGAACAAGCTCAAAAATCACTCCTCACAGCTGTTGTATCTGCGATTGGCTGATTTGAGCATGATGCGCTTGGTCGTTACTGGGCCCGCCACGGAAAGCCGTGACTTTGTCTGTGTGCACGTGCGATTGTGCTGAAAAGTTAATTATCCGAAGAAATAAAATATACAGAGAGAAAAAGTGCTTATGGTCACGAGGTGCGCGTGGCGTATTTTATTTCTCCATGCCATCCCTCCCTGCTTCCTGTGCTTTCGTCAGGATGGAAGAGAGAATGCTGTGGCAGTGTGCGGCAAATATTTGTAACTTTGCTAGTACTGGATGGGTTCTAAAAGCTTTTAAGGCAGTGAATTTATGGCTTCTTGAAAATGTTTAGCAGGGCCCCTTTAAGGGATCATCTGAATTGAACGGGTTGCAGCCAAAGGTGATTGGCTTAATTAGGCTTTGATGTCGTTAAGCACATACTAGACAGGACCAGAGAACATGTTCCAAAATATCTGATTTTCTGAATTAACGAGGGTTCATTGTAATGTTAGGTTGTAGAGGTTTGCTGACAAACTAAAAGTTTCTTGCGTGTGTTTATATACAGGCAGCATGCCATTAGCCATTATTGTTGTCTAGATGGCAGTTTAATCAATCAATCTGTTTATTTACGCTTAATGTGTACAAGATAGGAGTCTAGTTATGAACAGATGAAAAACTGAACAAAGAACAGCTGCAGCACATATTTTTTTAGAGCACTTAGTTAAATTACAGGCTCTAGATTAGCTCGAAATGCAAGGGGGGGGGGGGGGGTGGCAAAAACTGTCGTGGACTGTACTTATACCATTTTCAGCAATTATGAAGGAGCATGCAGAGCAGCCAAACTGCCGAGAACCCTTCCTGGCGCAAGTGCACGTGCGGGACAGGCTTATCAGCCCTTCTCAACGGTACGTGTCTGAATATTTCACCTACATTCCAGCCCAGGTAATGGGAGCGTGTCGCATGATATCACATTTTATAGGAGCAAGTATGAATGCCAGTTACTCTCATATGGGCAGAATTAAAACCATCATTCCAATTCAATTCAATTATCTTTATTTATAGGAATAGAATAGAAAAGTATTATGAGCAGGTTTGTGGGTTAAAGGCTCCAAAAAAAGGCAATTTGAGAGGGTTTAGGAGACCCATTACATGGTAACATAGGAGAGTATACAAAGAACAATTGCATCAAGCTACAGTGACAGCAACATGTGCTGTCAATGCGTGACAGCATACATGTTTTGAGCCTCAGTGCTGAAGGTAATGTTGTGTGGTATTATTAGGCAATCTAAAAGCATAGCACAGTTGAACATCATTAATTTGAACTCTGTTTAATTTTAAAAGTTTGCTTAGTTCAACAAATTCCTGCTGTGCCATATTTTGCAATGTGTAAGTTTGAGTGAATAAATTTAAACAGCAGTCAGCACCAGCCTGATCAATTTGAAATTTAGGTGCCATGCGGCAGTGCTGATCCCGATTTCGCTGCAAATTCGCGAAACCCCGGCCTTTACGACCCACAAAGCAATGCATTATAGCCATACTAATGAGTTAAAGGTGAAGCACTCCAGCCTCACTGCGACCAGCGCAAAATAGATAGTTAACTTTATTTGGGTCCGGAAGAATCTTCACCCCGATTTTATAGGGGCAAGACCGCGGGCCGCTCCCACGTTGGGATAGGGAGGCCAAGCCTCACCGCCGCATCGTGGGCCTTCTGGACAGCCCGGAGTTGGTCAAACCAGTCGTGGCTCGTGAGGAAAGCAGAGAAGGCTTCCTCCGTCAAGCCGTGGATTGTGTGGTACTGCAAAGAGGGGCACGCCCAGAGCATGTGCTTAAAGGCTATAACCGCCCCACAGTCGGGACATAGAGGGGAGACCTCTGTGTACCTACTGAAGACGGAGAGTGTGGGATACGACTTTGTCTGCAGAAGCCTGAGAGTCACGGCCTGGGGCCTCGTGAGATTTCGATGTGGCAAGGGGAAAGCCCTGTGGCTCATCTGGTAGTGGCTAGTGATCTCGTTAAAGGTGGAGAGAATGTCCCTGAAGCGGGGGGGGGTCAGCTTCCGAAAGGGTCGGACCAAGCCCGTCGCTGATCCCACCCGGCACACCGGCTTCCCAGTGCCCGGCGCGGCCGGCAAGACCTCAAGCCTGGGCATGGGCCAACTGATTGACGTTGGCCAACCCCCCCCATACGAAGGCGGCGAGAACCATGTAATGACGTGATGAGTCAGCACCTTATCCTCAAGTGCCCTAGCAACTTCCTCACAAACAGCCCCAGTTGAGAAAGCTCGAAGGGCTGATCTCGAGTCCGTAAATATCTCTTCTCTGTCCGACCTGAGGATTGCCAGTGCAATGGCCAGTTGCTCTGCCTTATAAGCCGACGACGTGCTGATTGACACGGCTGATAATACGCGTCCCTTTAGGTCCACAACGTTAGCAACAAAGCGATTGGAGTCACCTTCGTACTGAGCAGCGTCTACAAAACACGACTCTGCCTCATGCGCGTACCGCGGAGCGCGAGCCGTCCTCCTGCCAGCGTTGAAAGTTGGATGCACGTTCCTTGGAATAGGGCAGACTGTAATAGCCTGTCGCACACTATCCGAAAGCTGAATGGTCCTATCCTTTTAAGTCGTTGGACTGAGCCCGACCTTAGTCAAGATTCCCCTTCCAGTTGTCGTAGACGAGAGTCTGGAAATATGTGCGGTGTGCTGAGCTTCAATCACTTCTTCCAATATGTTGTGTATGCCAAGTCTTGCTAGGTTTTCTGTGTGTGTGTGCATTGGGAGTCCGAGAACTCTCTTAATACACTTCCTGATTAGCGTGTTCAGCTTGTTAATCTCGTGTTTCTGTCATCTGTGCATGTGAGTGACATAATTCACATGGCTCATGAGGAACGCGTGAAATAGCTTGAGTAGATTATCTTCCTTAAGCCCCCCCTTTTTATTGGAAACCCTTGCAATGAGTCTGAGTGCTCTTTCAGCATGCCCTGTAAGCTTATCTATAGTACGCCCGTGCTGACCGTTAGCTTCAATAATCATGCCTAGCACCCGGAGAGAGCGAACCCTGGGGATCTCGCACCCGGATGAAGTTGGTACCCTAATATCTGTCTCCTCGGGAGGCCTCCACCCTCTAGGCTATGGTCCCCCTCTAGTGGGACAATATAGGAGCAACTCTGATTTAGAAGGTGAGAGACGGAGGCCCATCTGACTAACGTGTTTCTCGACACAATGCACTGCCGCTTGCATTGCTTCTTCAACGCTAAATGCTTCTCCAGTGCAAAAAAAGAAAAAAAATGCAAGCAGCCTTGTGGTCAGCTGACATCTGCACCAGTGAAAAGGAAGATGTGCTTCATTTCAACGCAGCAGTGACGCGTGGGCAGCATGTTGAATGATTCTCGCAACGTCAGCACATCGTGATTTATCGTAATTTCTGGGAATATGAAAAATATTATAAAGGACAGTCTGATGGAATTCGCAATGAATGGGAACCTCCAACTGGCGGTTTCTTCAGCAATTCGTGCACTTACAGTGCTGTTAGAGTTTTGCCTGCGATACCTACTTCGATAACTCAGTTCAAAAACTTCAATGGTGATGAGGGAACGGTCGCCTCACAATCCACTGAGTTGGTAAAGTGCTGCCTTGTGTCACCACTGCGTGGCAGCGAGGCGCGTCTTTTCTGCTGGCAGCAGCGAGGCTCATGGCTCCCCGTGTATGCTGCCCAATCGGAATCGGGTATTGCTGGAAAACAGAACCCTTACGGAGCCAAAAGCTAGCCAGCGCAGCAAATGACCAGCACTGATTAGTTTCAATAATTCAATGTTCCTTGCATCCCACTTTGTATACGTTTTGTTAATTTGAAAACCCACTTAATTCAGGTATTTTTCACAGTCCCAGTGGCTTTGAAATAATGAGGTTTTACTGTACTAACACAAAATATTCTAAAGAACCTTGTAACCCAAATTAAACATGTTGTTTTTATAATTTCTTATGGTACTTTCGAGTGCACCATTATTATGAAGCAAGTGGCAGCGCCAACCTCTTGCAGTTTTATTTCAATGGAGACCCTACCTTGATATTGAGCTACTGAAATACTCAACGGCTATTTTTGTGAGGGGAATCGCAACCTTTCATTACGTGGCTATAGCAATAACGGCTGAGTGTTCTGATTTGCTCTACATGTCACATGTACTATTCATATGGTCTGAGCTGTGCCACGCTATGTTGTGTGTTAAGAAATTTGAATAACCCTTCTTATAGTTCCTAAGATGCAGAAGAATATACATTTTTGAATATCAAAACTTGGAATTCCTGTCAGAATTGCTGCACGTCGATTCTGTCGTTGTTTATGTGCACCATGTGCAGCTAGAAGTGGACCACAGAGTTGCTGCTAGTATACATCACAAATTGCTGTCTTAAAAAAATTAGAGCAAGCAAGTCACGAAATGCGTGACGCCTGCAATGCCCGCTGCCAAGTACTCATGGGGAACGTAGCTTTCAGCATGAAATATATAGTGCAGCCTCATCCACAGTATTTCACGCTATAACCAATCATTGTGTAGCTGATGGTGGAGTGCGTGCAGGAACTCTCACTACTTTTTTTTTTGCCTGGTTTACACAAGTTCTATCTTCAATAATTTTGTCTATTAGGTGTGTATGCAACCAAGAGGTGGCACACGAGATGTTACGTAATTCTGCCGTACGTTTTTTTTTATTGCAAGTTTCTCGTTTCTGTGGCATATAGAGAATTTGTGACATACATAAAAGTATGCATTAAAGTTGCATTTTAGATAATTTAGCTGTTGAATCCTTTAAAGGTTGCTATTTAAAGCTGGAAATTGAGAACACTTTTTTTTTCGTTTGGAGTTTTATAACTCAGACAAGAAAGGGTTAACATTCTCTACACCAGTGTTTTATTTACAGCAACAATAGCATTAGGCAAATTTTTAAAATTCGTCCCAGGACTTTAAAAGTGCCTTGACGGTAAGGAAAGTCCAATACGATGTTGAAACGACTGCAGGAAACAGCTGAGCAGCCTGTGGCAAAGTGCGGTAGCATTCCTCGAGCAGAATGACTCGCGCCTGCGTACGGAACTACAGCAAATCGAGGGAGAGAGCTACCTGGTGTGGCGTTGGCTGGGCACAGCTTCCCCATCACGCTCCAAGGTGTGGCAGGGAAAGGCCTTCGAAAGCCAGAGCGGGGCCACGGGCACGCCTCCGGGACCAGCTTGCGTGCCGGCCACCTGCCTAAAGATTCGCCACATGTTCGACCCTGAAGTGTGAGTGTGTCCCACAATCTTGTTGGAAGGAACTGCTTGTCTGGATCAGTACCTCCTGTGACACGGTGCCTGGAATGTGAGCTACGAGAGCACTGCAATTTCCCCAGTGTGTTCTCACCTCCTTTTTAATGTGGAGCACTTTTTAATGTGGGCCAGGCTGTACTGTATGTAGTATGCTGTCATGGTCGCTTGATCATCATCATCATCAGCCTGACTACATCCACTGCAGGACAAAGGCCTCTCCCATGTTCCGCCACAGTTAACCCGGTCTTGTGCTTGCTGCTGCCAATTTGTACCCGCAAACTTCTTAATCTCATCTGCCCACCTAACCTTCTGTCTCCCCCTAACCCCCTTACCTTCTCTGGGAATCCAGTTAGTTACCCTTAACGACCAGCGGTTATCCTGTCTACGTGCTACATGCCCGGCCCATGTCCATTTCTTCTTCTTGATTTTAGCTATGATATCCTTAACCCCCGTTTGTTGCCTAATCCACTCTGCTCTCTTCTTGTCTGTCAAGGTTGCACCTATCATTTTTATTTCCATTGCTTGCTGCGTCGTCCTCAATTTAAGCTGAACCCTTTTTGTAAGTCTCCAGGTTTCTGCTCCGTGGCTAAGTACCGACAAGATACAGCTGTTATATACCTTCCTTTTGAGGGATAGTGGCAATCTACCTGTCATGATATGAGAGTGCTTGCCAAATGTGCTCTATCCCATTCTTATTCTTCTAGTTATTTCAGTCTCGTGGTTTGGCTCAACGGTTATTACCTGCCCTAAGTAGACATAGTCTTTTAACACTTGAAGTGCACTATTACCTATCTCGAAGCGCTGCTCTTTTCTGAGGTTGTTGTACATTATTTTTGTTTTCTACAGATTAATTTTAAGACCCACTTTTCTGCTCTCCTTGTCTAACTCTGTAATCATGTGTTGCAATTCGTCCCCTGAGTTACTCAGCAATGCAATGTCATCGGTGAAGTGCAGGTTACTAAGGTACTCTCCATTAACTCTTATCCCTAACTGTTCCCATTCTAGGTTTCTGAAAACCTCCTGTAAGCACGCGGTAAATAGCATTGGGGGATTTACACCCTTCTTGATTGGTATTCTGTTGCTTTCTTTATGAAGCACTATGGTAG
This sequence comes from Rhipicephalus annulatus, assembly GCA_013436015.1. Classification (NCBI taxonomy): domain Eukaryota; kingdom Metazoa; phylum Arthropoda; class Arachnida; order Ixodida; family Ixodidae; genus Rhipicephalus; species Rhipicephalus annulatus. The sequence continues at coordinate 338,503 of WOVY01002803.1, forward strand.
CAGTTGATCCCCTGTAGATTTCTTCCAGGATGTTTATATATACCTCATCGTTGCTTGATATAAAGCTCCATATAGAGAATATTAAGCACGAGTTCACACTAAAGAGAAGCCTTCTTCCTCTTGTTCGTCAAGTGCCTTGATGATGATTACTTATTGTCAGGAAAAAAATAAACAACTAGTGCACTTAACGCAGGCAAAACCACATATAAAAACAGCAAAAAAAGTAAGCAAATGCAAAGTATAAGTAGGAACGAAAAAAAAAAGAGAAATGTAGATAGAGAGGAAAAAATAAATATAAATAAAGAGACAAAATGAATCAAAAAAAGGAGAAAAAGAACAAAAAAGAATAGGAAGGGAAAAATATAGATAGAGAGGGAAAAATAAATAGAAACAGAGACAAAATGAAATGAAAAAAAAAAGAACAAAAAAGGAAGAAAAGTGTGGAAACCAAAAAGAGAGAAAAAAAAAAAAAACCACTGCCGGGATCTGTACTTTTTTCAGGCTTGGCACTCTTCGTGCTAAAGCTGGTCTTAACTTTTTTTGTATATGTGACAGTACCTCTCTTGGTGTTTTCTTGTGAACACGCATAGCTTCAGCAACTGGCTCTGAGGGGCTGCCAATGTTATGTCACGTCACTATGTGGTACAGTGGCTAGCACTCTGCCACGGCATCAGTGTGCAACATGCGGCCGGAGGATTGGCTTCTGCAGCTTTCTCAGAAGGAGGCTTTCACTGAAAAAAAGGGCAATGTTCTAGGCATATAGTTAGAATAGGCATTCTGGATACATGTAACTGTGCATGAACTGTTGACAGTAATGATACACGAGTTGAATTTTATCATTTACTCTTTGTATAAGTACTTCCAGCCTGTTGTGAGCTTGAGAAAAGAGTACGGTTCAGCGTCGATGTGTTCTATAGCAAATTGTAAGATATGGCCTATGTTTAATTTTTCATACTTTCTAGGACCTTGAAATTGTATTTGAAATAGGGTATTCTGAAGGTAATGCATGTTTTTTGGCTTTTCTTATGGTTCTTAACCTTCTCAATCATATCTCCAGTAGTTCGGAAGGCCTGCTGGTTCGCTTAAAGGTGTCTGGGTGCTTGTACTATGACAGTAGATGGCAGATGCATGCTAATGCCGCATAACCACAGCTCATTTTCATTCTTGGTATTCTTTGCCACAACATCATGTACGTTTGACCAGGGAGCGTTTTTACACTGCAGTACAGTAAACCTACGGGATTCGCCACGGCTATCAGGGGACCGGCGCGCTAAAGGACTGCTTCCAGGGTGTGGAATAAGTAACAAAAAGGGAGTGGTGGCTTCAAATAATGGCATTTCTTAACTGTAATCGTGGCAAGAAGTCATAATAATCAAATGGCCAATAATTTCATCTTTTGACATTGTCAAGTGTCTTTATGCGAATGCTGTATCAAGTACATTGTAATGCTGGGAAGTTGTCTGAAATATTGAACATGGCCGAAAGTGCTGTTCTTGACTGAATGTATAATAAAAAGTAAACTTGAAGTGTTTTGTAGAAATATATATCTGAGGGAAAGAATTGGAAAATTCAACGACTTGTTTTTTTTTTGTTGGACACAATAATAATGAGAACTAACAGACAATCACGTATAGGGATGTATAGGGGATGTTATTTGTAATAATTATGGTGTAATTGTGAAGAAAGTAAAGTGAACAAAAAAACAAAAATATAACTTATTGTTGCCAGGGGCTGAACCTACGACCTTCATATACTGATGGGTTGGGTGTTCTTCCTACCAAGCTACAATGGCGGTCATCCCCTTGTCTATTTCACGGAGTATATAAGTGCACTTGAATGCGAGTGTTAGCCGGCGTCGCTAGTACTTGTGATGGAGAGTGCGAAACACTCTGGTTCTACCTATTGGCGTCACATAGCACGTGATCTTGGGAGTTGGCAGCTGACCAATAGATAGCTTGCAAGTGACGTCATTGTCGCAGCTTCGTAATGTGCTGGTTCTCCAACATGGCAGCCTTGATGACGTAGAGACAGCATGATCACATCGTGTTTGACTTGCTTCAATATCATAACGATGTGGCCAGAATTTGATTGGCCTCTGTCCGTCAATAACGAAAGAACTTGCGAGGGAAATAAGAATAACATTACCGCGTGACGTCTTGAACTTTGCGTGTGCCATGCAGTTCACCAACGTGGTGGTTTTAGTCACATCAGCGCAAGCCATCTATAATCTCTCGCCCAGTACCTGAAGGCATCAAGTCTGGAAGAACGAGACCTTTTCTATGAATGAGGGAAAGAAGTGGAAACAATTAAGGGCTTGTTCATCTTTTTCGCACTCAATATTAGTTATATTGATATTGTATGCTAGCTATATTAACATTGTATATACATTGTAATAATTAAATATATACCTGTAATGTCAGACACTATACAACTTACTTTCACATTAGTTATGGTTTTTATTTGAGCTTTGGCTGTAATTAGAGCATCTGCATTGTCTAACTTGGACTGCATCCAATGACTCTGCAGGGAGTATGAAGATGACTGGCCCAAGCAGATTGAGAATGCGATACTAGAGAAGTGTGAAGGAAACACTGGCATCGTACACATACATGTGGACACGTCATCTCGAGAGGTAAGCACAATCCGATGTAATGACATGTGTGGTTTAGTGGTGGCAGCCCTTACTGTTATGTGGTACTAAAGCACCTGTTATGCATCTTCGTTTGGGATGTGAAAGGTGCTGCGGGGCTCGACTTGTTGCTAAGAATTACCAGACCATCTGTCTCGTGCAAACACGAGCTTGAACGAAAAACCTGCATGAGGGGAATGGAGCAAAAAAGTCAGTGATTGAAAGCTACACATTTGCTTCGTCAGTGCTGCATTCACATGACTCAAAGAATATAAAGGAGCAGATATGATAGGACTATGTAGGCTGATTGTTCACTTTGTTCTTGTGGCATTCATGTAACAAACCAAAAGAAGATGTGTTAGCTCAAACGTGCATCGAGTCAGGCAAGCAGTGCATTAATTGTCTGTGGCAGTTACGTGGGCAAAATAAATTTTTAAAAGCAGTGTTTGTGTGATAATGAAGTGCACAGAAAAATAACTAGACTGGATGGTTTTTGCCTTCAAGTCATTTTAGGTGAATGCATGAGGTGCGTTTCTGTAGAAATGGTGACTCATTTCATAGCCCATAGTTTTTAAGGCTTCATTTCATTCTTTGTTTTCCTTTTGTCATGCATTGTATCAAATGACCCATCTCGATGATAGTGATGTGGCAGTGCCAAAGTCAGTGATGAAACGAATTAAAAATATCAGATTGATTGTCTGAAAATGTCCCCTGCTTTGTGTAAAACAAGTGAAAAAAAGGAATGTCTTGTTTAGTATGCTTGTGCGAACATTCGTACGAATATTGCAGTATTTGAATTTGCTGCAAGTTGAATTTTAATTGTTGAAAATTTGGAAGTATTCGAAATGAACGAATAAACATTAATAATCGACACTCAGTTTTTTTTTTGTAAAAGTGGTTTCACTGCAGTGTAGGCGTGCTAAGCTGTGAAAACACCTATCCAGGGGAAATCTGCACTGCCCTGAAGCCCCACTTCAAGGTTAAATCGTCTTACCCTCACACCGATTCATCACTTTTTAAAGGGGCCCACTTTTTGAGCATGGTCAGAAAACCCTGCCGATCGGTAGTAGAGGATTTCGAGAACATGGGAGCCAAATGTTATATCGCAGCATCTGGCCTAGAATGCACAATAAATTATCAAAGTCAGCTAAATATTGCGTTCTCTTTCCTCGACAAAGAATGGAAGGTGCTAAAAATTACTCGTAAAATGCCCATCTATCGGCCATTGGCCGGTTTGAACATTGCGCGCTCTGTCGTTACAAAGATCGCCTCAAGAGGCCGTCACTTGCCCACGCATGCACGCATGATCGCACTGCGAAAGCTGCGTATTCAAAGAAAAAAAAAGAGAACAAGTGCTCAAGGTAACGAGACGCCCTTGACGTATTTTGTTTGCCCCTCCCATCCCTCCCTGCTTAGCTTCCAGCGCTTTCGTCAAGGTGAGAGAAGAGAGAATGCAGTTGCAGTGTGTGGCAAATTTTTGTAACTCGGCTCATATTGGATGGATTCTTAGCGTTTTTGCTGCTTTCAATTTGTGAGGCAATAAGCTCTTCCAGTGAATTAATATCATGGTTACTCAAAACTGTGTTTCAGGGCATCCTTAAAGGGCCACTCACCAGGCACCATACCGAACTTTAGCTAGACAGTGGAAGTTGTTGGGTGTCCGATGAGGAACGTTTTGCCACAAATTTTTTTCGAATCGGTTCATTACGAGTGGAGAAAACAGGTGTTTTTGAAGCGGCGTGAAACGAGGGTGAGAGGAGGCGATCTCGAAACTCTTGCCGCTCCTCCGCGTAGCTTTCGCAAGCCAAATCTCTTCCCCACACTCTCCGGCATACGACCAAGAGGTGACGTTCGCATGACGTGCCTGAACAAGTCCAGCCCCCGTGCACCCAAGTGGCGTTTCTTTGTTGACCAGCGTTATTTTGTGGTCTTCTGACTGTTTCTGCGTGATTGTTTGGAAACGCTGGCTTAGACGTGGTAGAGTAGATGAGTACAATGAGTTAGCGAATGCGTAGGAGCGTTCCACGGTGGTCGTCTGCTCAATGCGCTGACCGTGGGGACCCGAACGCATGTGAAACGCTGGCACATTAGCCCTCATCTCGTAGCATTTCATGGGAAAAAATGTAAAAAAAAACGCGCACAATTTTTTATTGTGTCTCATTATTTATTTCAAGTTTTATTGATCTCTTAAACCAACAAATACATAAACTACACATGTTGTGTTAAATCAATTTTGCCATGCCACGTGGTATACTGTTGACAACGTCAGAGCAGGGTCTACGTAGAGGACCAACGTCGCTGCATTGCCGTGTACGTAGGGCCATTCCTACGCCTACGTCATGCCCTCATTCTCTATGCGTACGCCGGCAGAGGGGAGGGGGAGCAGCCTTCATCTTGAAATTTGACCCATTTCCGCGGCGCGTAGCGTTGTAAATTTTGGCAGACGTGATCATGAATGCCTCGTCTACGCATTGCGCTTGTCAGCTCAAAATTGTCAAACCTGGTGAGTGGCCCTTTAGGGGAGATACGGGTCGAAAAACGTGAGTTTTTTTTTTTTTTTTTCAAAATTACCAATTTTTTATTTTCGTCTGTTTTGACAAGATTAGTACCTCTACTGTTATGAAAAAAATATTACAGGTCGAGACTTAACTGGAAATGCTTTAAAATTTCATTAAAAAGCACAAGGTGCCTGTTAAAAGGTCGAAAGTGTGCATTCTTCGAGCACCTTGCCACCGATAATGCGCCGCCGCTAGCCATTGTTGATCGCACGAGTCGAAGAGTCGAGCCTCGTTCTTCAAATAACAACAGTTTCTCTCGCTGACGCAGCGAAATAAATAATGAAAAGAATAACCCTTCTGTGCGTTTTTCGAGCGCTGCGACTGGCTTATCACATGGTACGAATCGGGGACCGCCATTGGCCGCTGCAAGACTGTATGTTCTGTGAAACCTATTTGCGGGGTCCATGTCTTGTCGAGCAGCGCAGCTGAACAATGCTTTTCTCGTGTAATTATCTTCGTTATGAATGAAAAAAGTCATTGCTCGCAAATGAAAGCCGTTGTGCCGCATGCTCTGTAGGAATAGGCTACGAGCAGCTGGTCCGATTTGCGGCAGTTGTTGGCTTGCAAAAGCCAATGCATCAAAAGTAATTCGCACCCGTCAGCTGGAAAGTTCGTGATGCTGCAATGGATGACGTCAGCACCAATCTTGAGCGGTGGAAAGAGCTCGCAGCGAGAGAACTTAGCCGGGACAACATTGAATATATGTACGATCGTATGTGGCACAAGCATGCCTGCAAAATGGCATGACACTGGACTTAGTTTGGATTTCGCAGTCCTGTCGAACTTCTTCCTAGCTTGCAGTTGGCACAAGGCTCTGCCAGATAGAGCGGAAGTTTGGCAAGCGTTTCATGGCCTTGTCCGTGAGCAAAATGTCTGTGAGGAGTCGGCTCGAAAAAGCCGAGAGGGACAAACTCATGGTGATGGCGTATTTTAGTCACAGTGGCCACTACAAGAAGTATTGTTCTTTTTGCTGTGCAAATTTCATCTGATTTAATGACATCTTTCATAAATAAAAACTCAATTTTAACTTTCAAACTCGTTTTTCTCAAAACACAAATTTTGCCATTTTTTCCAATGTGCCCCTTTTTTTTTCGGGCACTTCTAGTGCTCAGATCTGCATGAAATTTTGCCCAAATTTTTTCCAAAGTATGACAAATGCAATTATCTAGTTTAAGTTTCAATATTTTATTGTATAATCAAAAATTATATGTATACATTTACTAGGGTAGGTGAAATATGGACTTTTTACGCCTATTATTTTTCACGCATATTACATATTTTGTATGTGCTTCCTAATTAGTTATTTGCACTCTACACTTTATTTGAAGCATTATGAGCTATGAATGGTAAAAAATTACAGAAGTTTAGGAATGAAAAGAGGGGGGGGGGGGGGGGGCAAAAGGGTTAAGGTTTTCACTTTGTCATGTTGCAGAGCTAGAAGTGTGTAACTTGCAAGAAAACTAATATATTTGAAATCAGCATAAAAAGTTCCATAAACAGCTCACGTTTCATTGCTCTAGGGTGAACATTAAAAAAGGTGTCTTCGAGTAGCATCTCCCCTTAAGATTAAAAGATTGTTATATCAGCTCCTATGCTCTGAGTACTGTCAACTTCAGAACGCTTCATGTTTTACAGGTTATCTCTTGCATTCTGATGAAAGTCAAATACTGCTAGTATTCAAAGTTGTTTCTACTTTTTCTGAACTTTTTTAAAAAAGTGGTTTTTGCTCAGGCCAAAAATATTGCATAGGTTAGTTGGGTCACGACAAATACGCTTATTTTTTTTATAATACGAGATATATACTACTCGAATTTGATTCAAAATTATTCTACCAAATCACTATTCACTTCGAAAATAAAATTAGCTATTGGCACAAGCCTATTGTTTAGTGTTGAAACTGGGCTCTCTTTGACAACTAGCACCACTCCACTGATTATGTCCTTAGAGCATTGGACACCTGAATGCATGAAGACTGCGATTCTCAGATGGAAATAGAAATTAGTATCTCTTTATGCGCAAGTACTATTATTCTCCTAGTTCTATAATTACTACAGAAGAATATTGAAGGCAAGTGCACGTCCAGATGTAAATGACTAGCACTAACCACTTTCTGTGAAATTTCAAGCTCTCTTCAATTTTCAGAATGGGTGGACCTAGCCATGGTTTTGTAGCTTACCTTTCCTGTTCATTTTTTTTTTCTTATGTTGTTTCTGGGCGTTCCACATGTTGGGGACCATGTCATTAAAAACTTCTGCTGCCGTATCGTTTCTTGAAAGCAGCCACTCTCATGAGAAAGATATGTGAAGGATGAAAATCATAGAAGTGTTAAAGCGATTTAGTCTTCATTTAATGACCATCGTTTCATGATCTCGTCCTATTGAACAGGGCTGCGTCTACATGAAGTGTTCTAGCTTGGAGTCAGCGGGACAAGCATATCGTTCCCTGCATGGCTCTTGGTTCGACGGTAAGTGTTATTTGTACTTTTCTTTGTGTGTACTTGTAAGCATAATAAACACAGATCCAAAATGACAATGTGAAAATTATGCTTTTGTTGTTCTGTGTGTGTCTGCTTTGTTTTTGCTAATAGCACAGGCATGCTTATAATGATAAAAAATATGGCAAAAGTATTCTTTTCTCTGTATAAGGCTTGACTGGTGACAAAAACCGAAATGCGGCCTACCCACGAGACATGTCTGCACCATAGAGTTCACTATAAATACACTAGAGGCAACTCTGGCACTAGTGTCTATAGGAGCTGCTATGCACGGCGCTTCAGGAAGCATGGGAGTGATGGGTAGTACACGCATTTGTCTAATTTTCGTACTTCTGGCTCCGTTAGGGTTCACGTGGCTTGAAGCTGTTCTATCACGAAACAAAAATAAGCAAATGTTTGGCAGTTACGCCTGACCACCTTAATTTTTTAAGTTTAGCATTTCAGATCGGGTTATGAAGTTCAAAAGGGCTCATTCTTTTCTTTAAAACACAACCGAAACACAGCAATAAACAAAGCCACAGGTGCGTTCGCCACCTGTAAGTGCAAAGACTAGGCAAATTCGTGTACTACCCATCATTCCCATAATCGCCGAACGATATGGTGTGCACCACGAGGCGCAAACGATTTCAAAAGAGGTGATAGCGCCCTCCTTTCTAGTTCATTTTAGGAAACCCTACGGTGTGCACTGTGAGGTGAAAACGATTTCGAAGGAGATGATAGCACCCTCACAATTTTTTGGCTTTTACACATATTTCAGCCTTTTCTTTTTTACTGCACATTAAATGCTGGTCCGCCTCATATTTTCACTCTCCGAATATTATAGTGCTGTGCATCTTTGGGAGATTAAGCTACATCATTTCATTTCTGTCATTTTCGAATTCTCTGCAGGGAACCTGATTACGGTGAAGTACCTGCGGCTGGAGCGATACCATGATCGCTTTCCGGAGGCACGATACTGCCAATCGTCGCTCCGGCCCAGCAACTCGTTGAGACTTTCAATGGACAGCAGCCCACCCAACCCCGAGGAGGACATGCTCTGAGGCACTTGGTGGCTTTTAGGATGATCGACTAATTATCACTCTCGCTTTATTGCGGGCTTTTGGCAAGTGGTCCAGCTCGCCCGAGTTCCCTGAAGCACTCAAAATTTAAGCTTGATTATAATAATAAAAAAAACTAAAATAATTAACAGCTCAAGTTGAGCAGCGTCTCATTCTTTCTAGGGTGCAGGTGTGAAGAATGGTGGGTGTTTGATTCTTGTGCACTTTCTGCATAGTAGCAATAAACTGTAGAGTGCATGAATGTGTACAGTGCATGAAAGAAACAGTCGCGAAGGTGGCATTTGCCGACAAACTGGATGCAGAAACAGCATCGCGTGCTGTAAATTTCATTCCAGCCACTGCTATAAGAAAGTGTTACTCATTCCAGCTTTTTTTGTTGTTGTACTCCATGCTTCAGCCTCGTGTTTTGTTCGGTTGCAACATCATGGTCAGGCTATTTACAGGTGCTGCAGCACAAAAATACTAACACATGGGTACTTTAAAAAGCCTTTCTACCTTTGGCCTTTCAGTCCAACATTGCAATCCTTCCCAACTGCATGAAAATTTTATGTTAAGGGGCCTTCATAATATTAGACTGCATTTTTATGCTGAGCCTTTGGAATGGTCACATTTTAAAAAGTGCAGAGGTTTAGAACAGCTGGTCAATAATATGGAACTCACAGTGCAACATTTTCAAATTCCTAAAGAAATGAGCGGTAGTGCAATAAACTATGGTAGTCACTGGTTGGCTACTGTTAATACTATTAAAAAAAAAGAATTACATGTTTTACAAAAGGGTTGGCAAGTCTGACTGGCTTTTCCTGCCTAAGTGACTGTGAGAAAACAGAAATTTGGAAATATCTGCGATCCCAGCGGTTGTCATTTGAACTTGAGGGATATGCGACCCAACAAGTCTAAACTGTGTCTATTGGAACTGTAAAAGTGTGAACAGGGTGTTCTAAGTAAAAAATCTGGCGTTCATATAATCAGGTCTTTGTAATTCAAAGTCTAAGCATGGGAGAACACGACCCAGATAGTCTCGCCTTTAGTTGAAGTTTTCTCTCGTAAGAAAGCTAAAGCCAGTTTGACATCTTTGCAGTCCAAGTGAGCAGTGGAGCTGCCAAGCAAGCCTCACCTTTTGGCGAGCGCAGATTGAGCTGTTCCTCAGATACTTGGCACAGCCTACTCCAGGGGATAGGTCATTAATCGGAGCGTGCTTTACAAGAAATTAATTAGCTTGCTGAAGGAAAAGGTTGAAGAAAGATTTACGTAGTTTTTCCATCCTTGTTGATTTTATCCTTTCACCCCCACTTTCTCAGCCCTGCATGTTTATTTTGTTCTTCTACTTCTTTCTTTTCTTATCTGTTTCTATACTATTGCCCTCTCTTGTCTTTCTATCAGTCTAACCCTTACATTTACCATATTTTCGCGCGTATAACCCGCCCCTGCATATTATTTGCACCCCCACTTTCAGCTAGTCGAGAAAAAAAAGAAATCCTCACGTATTGCCTGCACATTTGATATACCAAAAAGGCTGTACAAAAGCTACTGCTCAAGCAGTAGAGAGCCCTTGTCGCTTCATAAAGTAGTGCAGCCATCCGCGGCTTGCACAGAATTCATAAGGTAGGCCTTGCTTCCTCGACAGTCACTCCGCTTTGCAATTCCTGAATTCCTTGACGATCTTGAGCTTTTGCTGTGCAGTGAAGGACTTTCGCCGAACACTACTCATGGTGACAGAACAGAACGAGTTAGGCTTGGCGAACAGGTCGAGATGTGGAGAACTAGTGTTATCAACGAGGTAATGATAGCAGATGACTGAGGCACCAAACACATTTCGTGAAACGGGAAGAGCAGAAAGAACAGCGCGATGCGCAATGTGCCAAGGGGCTGCCAGAAGCAGCACTCTAAACCTTTTAGGCGATGCGCACAAGGGGTGGTATACAAGACACCCCTAAGCTACGGCAAGTCCCCCTAAACCTTTTAGGCGATGCGCACAAGGGGTGGTATACAAGACACCCCTAAGCTGCGGCAAGTCCTACATCGGACAAACGGAACGTTGCATCAGTGATAGATTGAGGGAGCATGCCAATAGCTTAATCAAAAGTGATGATGCAGGTCTTCCTGCGTACTGTAGAGCGTGCGGATGTGAGCCATGCTTGCTTGCTTCCTTCATCTTTGCTGGCACTCGCCCACAAAGGGGGATCGGCCATGCTTTGAGCAAACGGCGATTCTGGGTAAGAGCAGCAAACAAACAGCTAGAGAGCTCTGGGAAGCTTTTTTTATCAAAAAGAAAGGGCCTGATTGTATCAATGAAACATTTATGATGTTGCATTCCACAGAAATGCCGTTTTCGATAGCTTATTGCCTTGACTATGTCGCTGTACGTCATTTGTTGGCTGTGCACGCATGCGCAGTCTTCTTTTTTCCTGTGCATTTCTTAGATTGTCATTAAACAGTTGGTAGTTGGCACTGTTCTTTGTTCTTTTCTGCTCTTCCCATTTCACGAAATGTTTTTTGCGCCTCAGTTATCTGCACCAAGTAAGCACCAAGTCACCCAAAAACAAGTGCTTTTGGAAGTAAAGAGAGTTCACATGCGCTGACAACTTTACTTGACAGCACCGTGGAAGCAATAGAAGTGAAATGCATGTCTGCTACCTCAAATTTACTGATATCTCACTTGCCGTGCTGAAATAAATACTGCTTTATTTATTATGGAACTCAAAACGGTTGTGGGAAGACGTAAATAAGATACGGGTATTGTTCACTTTGCAAAAATTCCTTTCCTTTCTTTCTATTTCTTAGACAGCACTACCTTTTCGGCAAGCCTTCTTGCAAGGTAAACATGGCGTCCATAGCGTCCGTGACGTAGGGGCACATGGAGGGTGGCGAAGTCACTGTGCGGCCGCAAACGTCTAAAAACATACTTGTGATGTAACAGTAAGGTTTACACTGAACAAACGAGTTGTCTATCCCCAAATGTTTCTCTAATAGCTTCAGCGATGCAAGGAAGCAATACCAAAATCGACCACAAGCTGTTGTGCTTCTTGCGGAGCAACACGAATTTGCAGAAACCACTTCCATAGTGTTCGCTACATTGTCAAGAAGCTTAACTGCACAACATGCAATGCTGTGAAGCAGCAATACAGAAAAAAAACTCAGCGCATTATTCGTACCCTCACTTGCGCCCTGAAATTTTCAGGTTTTTGGTGCGGGTTATACGTGCAAAAATATGGTGATTTCCCTTCGCACCCTTTGCTATGCTATGGTTTAACTTTTCACTTCCTCATCAACCGAACGTCAGCCTTCCTCAGTCATGCTTCCCTTTCCCACTGCCTTGCCATACTGCTATGTTATGCATTGTCATGCTATGCTAGGAGCTGTTTGGCATATACCTGTTTCTGTTGGTCATGTAAACTAGCGGAATGAGAAGCCTAAACAGCTTTGCTATTTCGTATTAAGTTGAGAAAGACCCCAATGCATACTGTTAGAGATAAGCAGGGCAACAACAATTTGTAATGATGTAGTGAAGGTAGTTGAGTATTTCTACTCAGAACAAAAGAGCCCCAATGCTAATCGTCTTCCTCCAAGTTGAAGCAATATCAACCACGACACCGAAGTACCAAGTGTAACTATTGATTAGGTTAAAAATACCAAGTGTAACTATCGATCAGGTTAGAAAGGCCTGACAGCACATGTCCCACAGTAAAGCAGCTGAGAAAAAAAGCATAACCGATTTGATTAAAAGGCCACTCACCAGGCCCCATAACAAATTTTAGTTAGACAGTGGAAGTTGTGTGACTGTTGCGGAGCATTATGCCATAAAATTTTTTTCAAGCGGCTCATTACCAACTGAGAAAACTGTTTTTTTGAACCGGCGCGAAACGAGTATGAGAGGAGGGAAACCCTTGCCGCGGCCCGGTGTAGCCTTCGCAAGCCAAATCTCTTCGCTAACCTCTCCGGCATCCGACCAAGAGGTCATGCGCGTATGACATGCCCAAGCGAGCCCAACCCCAGAGCACAATAGCGGTTTTTCTTTGTTGTTGTTGTTGACCAGCATTTTTTTTTTTTTGGTCTACTGCCTGTTTCTGTGGGTTGGTTTGGAAACACTGGCTTAGCTGCGGTTGAATAGATGAGCACAATGAGTGCACGAACGCGTGGGAGCGTAACCTTCGCTTCCACGGCTGTCGTCTGCTCGGTGCGCTGACCGCGGGGACATGTACGCATGCAAAACGCTAGCACATTAGCCACGCCCCGCAACTTATTGCAATTTATGGAAAAAAAATTGAGAAAAAAAAATCATCATCTTGAAAGTTTACCCGTGAACGCCTTATCTATGCATTGCACTTGTCAGCTCAAATTTGTCAAACCTGGTGAGCGGCCCTTTAAAGCTGGTGGAGATTACCGCAACACCCCGAGCAAGCGCCCCCCCCCCCCCCCTTCCTTCTTCGGGAGATTTCAAATACGCGGCCTGTTCTCTTCTCCCACAATTTTCACTATTTCATTCAAATTTTATTTGCCCTATGATGGCAAATGAAAACTTTAATGCTCCCATATTCAATAAAGCATTCAATTACAAGCACGGGAGTGCATTGTTTATTTTTTGCGGTTCTTCTGCGACCATTTTGAATTTTTGTCCCTGTCTGAGCAAGGGCCCCACTACAAATCTTGTCGAATCATTCTTCTTCTCCGTAGGGGTGGGTGCTTGCTTGGGATTTTATGGTATATGCAAGAAACTTACATTCCCATACATGTCTTTTAAGAGTTTGAATGTACCAGTGAGCGAGAAGAATGTCAATATATTTATTATGATATACAAAGAGGGAGACGTTCACTGTTAAATATTCATCTTTTATTTTTGTGCATTTCATAAGAACCGACTACAAGTACTCTAGTTTGTCTTATTCGCATCTTGCAGGCGGTGTGACTGTGCTTTTGTAGTGACAGCAAGTTTTTTTGTAATTAGCCAAGCACTGTAGATCTTCTGTATAATAGCATGCCCCAAAGGTTATTTTCACCGTCCCTCCACCATTTTTATGTGTTCAATACTGCTTTATGAAGCAGGTTTTCCCTTCCTAGCAGTAGATTTTTCTGCCCATTAACCAACAAATTTACTAAGTTAAATGGCATTCCTGACTACAAGATCACAATACGTGGCCGGCCTTGCGGAACATTAACATTTGTCCGTTGATGTTGAAGTAGGGAGTCATACTGGGCTCGCACTGTTTGGGAAGCATTTGATGCAGCTGCTATGGTGGCTACAGTAGTTGTATTGCCACCAACAGCTATGCTGGACGAAGACCGCACATTCTCTTTTGGGCTTGCAGTCTTGGTGGATTGGTTTGCTTGCGTGTGGTCATGCTCTGAAATGAAAGCAAATGGTTCTCAGTACTGACCACTTGAAGTTTTGAGAGAAGTCATAATGAGAGAGAATTAGCAGCACTGCCTAGGCACTCTAAATTTATACGATTTTAGTAAGGTTACCATCTCATGATTGCATCAAGGTGTTACAATGAAAGGCCTTAAGTTGCAATCACCATTAGCTACCACAAACTCAAAAGTGACCTCAGCAATATGAAATGTAAGTGTTGTGTGTCACTCCTTGAAAAATGACCACTGAGCAAGTGTGATTTTTGTTAATGCTGCACATTTGTACTGGCTTAGTACACTAGATTGCTGAGCCCCTCTTCAGTGCAAGTGCTCCTAAGTGATAGGATGGCGTCTGTAAGAAGCTGCTGTGCACTAAGATACCACTTCCAACAATTCACTGAATCCTGTCTTTGGCTTCGAGCATGTTGTAAAAAAAAAAACTCACCTGCAGGTACAGAGAAAGAGTATATCGTGATGCAAAAGCAGGCTACCATTACAATGGTTAGCAGTGCAGCCACAACAATGAAGCGAGACTTTGGGATGGAGATAATCTCTTGGTGGCCTGGTTTCGAATGCACCACGCTGCAGAGAAAAACAATTTTTTTTTACTGTTATCTGCATACCAAACCTTGCTAAACAATCTGTGCACTTTGCAATTGTGTTTATCACATAAGTGTTGTGGCAAAAGTGGTGAAGCCAGTATGCACTGCACCTATATTTTCGTTCCAATAAATTTGTTTGCTAACAATCAATTAACAACAAACTGCAGAAATTGCATGAATTGTTGCTCATGATGATGCTGTTGGGCAAATCATGCTGCTATGCTATCTGTTGCTTTAGCACAAAACCTAAAAGACTTCTTTTCTACCAAGGAGGCTTATTGTGCCCACAATGTCTTTTGCGACATGGGAGTGCACTAGCTCATATGCTTCCCCAATTCAGCTGATCAATCGGCTTTCTCCTGAGCTTGCCTCCACAAAGAGATGTCAATCCAACTAGCCTCAGTTCATCCAGAAGCAAATGCATACATTACCTAACCATAGAGCTGTCACGCTGCAGGCTTCGCTCTGATATGGATCGATGCGTTGTGCATGAGTGATTTACCGTCATGAGGACTTCTATGCTTGTAGGGAAGGTGCTAGGAAAGTGGCTGCAGGAGAGACAGAAAAACTCATGACAAGCACTTGCATCATATCAGTTATATATCAAACAAAAACGGAGCGAGAAATATTTTTCATTCCATCTTCATTTTAGCGAGAAATATTTGGCATTTTGTATTCGAAAAAAAACACGTGCTTGTGTTCAGTATTCATCTTTTTTGGTCATTGTTTTAAAGGTTATTTGCAGCTGACAATACTTAACTTGAAGGACTTTTACTGAACTAGCAGGGGCCACATTTCTGTTTTATCATATTATAAACAAGAATATAACAAGGTAAATAAAATATAGAAGGTTCCTCACCAAATTTTTGATATAACAAAAATGTGCTATATCGAATGCGACTTGGTTAAAAAAAATTGTTCGATTGAAGCATATGTATAGAGTCCCCTGATGTTGGGAAAGCGCATTTCAAAAGCAGCTGAATTGTCAGTGGAAGAAACTTGCCTTCGGCTGCATTGAGCTGCCTCTTTCATGCAGCAGATTTCGTTGTGTTTGTGGGCATGTGTCTTGCTGTCATCATCCTTGTGGACTTTGATGTCTTTGTCCTTGTTTGCCCTGCTCTCTTTGTCCTTGACTTTCATGGAGATCTTGCAGTTGCCCGAACAGAGCTGGCCAAGCAGGGCATCCAGTGACTGAACACCCATAGCTCTGGCAGGGCTCTGGGTGAGAGCCCTGGACGGTGAGTGGCCAGAGGCCGCCTCTTGGTTGTGGCACCCTGGGAAGGCCAGCCTGCAAGAACAGTGTTTGCCACATCTGCAAACATGAGCGTACTAAGCAGACTTTCAAACTTCAACAGCTCAACAGAAACCATTGAGGGATGACTGCCAAGCTTTCTAGCTAAACTACTGAGATGTGCTACTGGAAGCACTCATTACATGATTGATTTGTGGTGTTTAACGTCCCAAAACCGCCATATGATTATGAGAGACGCCGTAGTGGAGGGCTCCGGAAATTTCGACCACCTAGGGTTCTTTAACGTGCACCCAAATCTGAGCGCACGGGCCTACAACATTACCGCCTCCATCAAAAATGCAGCCGCCCCAGCCGGGATTCGATCCCACGACCTGCGGGTCAGCAGCAGAGTACCTTAGCCACTAGACCACCGCGGCGGGGCCACTCATTACTTAAATTGCTGTGCTGTTTTGTTATATGAGTATTGTTACGGCTCAAGGTTCTGTGTCGTATCCCACCGCTGCCACCAGTTGTTGTGGCTCGGGGTGTTGAGTCGTATCCCACCGCTGCCACCAGTTGTTGTGGCTCGGGGTTCCGTGTCGTATCCCACCGCTGACGACCAGTTGTCGTGATCGCACCGCTGACACCAGTTGTTGCGGCTCGGGGTGCTGAGTCGTATCCCACCGCTGCAAACCAGTTGTTGCGGGTCGGAAGGAAGGTCGCTGGAGGATACGAAAACAAAACCCGGTCTCTTGTGGTAGCGTGGTGTAGCTTCGGGTTGAGGAAACGAACGCTTACGAGATGGGGATACGAAAAACAAACAGGTTTATGGCACTATTTACAAATATTTACAGCATGGTAGGTTAGGAGTTCACAAACCACGAGCGTGGTGGTTGAACCGCTACACAGTTCAGAGCGACGTCCTGCACTCTGCGGCGCCGTTATAAGCCCTGTCGGGCTCCTCCTTCTTCAGTGGAACACCAATCACACACACAACAGGTGAGGGGTACGAGCATGCACGGCGCACGTGAACATCCAATTTTGAGTCAAGATCACAGCACTGAAAGGTGGCGCCAGAGGGGCTCTTGCTCGTCGTGTGTGTCACTGGTCGAGGGGTCCCAAGCTTCGGACAGCAGACATCAAACGGTCCGCCAATCTGTCCGCTCAATTAACAGGGCACTTTGTGGCGGCGGTCGCCGTTTCTTCAAAGGAAGACGCTGTCTTTGTTGTCCTCTCTGGAACGGCTTACAGCTTTGTGGCGACACGACGTCTCATCCGCCGGCTAGCAGGGACAATACCTGGCGGGCATAGGCAGCCGACCAAGCGGCTACCTCTTTGAGGACTAAAAGAGCGCCGCTCCCCCGTCATTTCTCGATGCTGGTTCCAAGAAAACCGGGGTTCCAGGCGTGGGAACGCTGCCCGGCTACGCTTCTCAGCGACAGCATGGCGCCTACTGATGGCGGTCATAACAGTATCCTCATTCATGAATCGACTCATTGGACTGATCCAGGTTCGGATCGAGTCGCGAGTATGAGCGAGTCTGAGTGACTATATTATTTATTTATTTATTGAAAAATCCTTACAGGCCCTTTACAGGGCATTGAGTAAGGGGGGTAATTGGTGAAGTTTTACAGATCACACAAAATTAATTCACACGTTACAAAGCATATCAGCACAATGAAAGTATGACGCGGATTGCAGTTAACAGGCAATAAGTTGAAGTTAACAGGCAATAACAAGAAAAAAGAAAAGGCGATTTCATAGTGCACACACGACAGTGGTAACTGAATACAGTCATTATAGCATATGAAGGCGACATCAACCAAAGATAGCCAGCTGGCTTTACCTCAACGACGCGCCGTAATTTGTTTATAAGTTGGCGAGTTTGAGTTCTAGTAAGTATCGCTGAGAAAAATTTCAGCAAGTCTGAGTACAAGTAAATCCAGTTTAGGAAAACTTTGGCGAGTTGCAGAAAAAGTTTCAAAGATAAGGCATCACAAATGTGCCTGGTGGGCCGTGGATGGACCCTCATATGTGCAATGAAAGCATAATCACAATATTGATGCTTGTTGCTATGAATATGGCGTGCAGTATTTAGCAAAGATTCATGTTTCATATGTACAATGTTTTGGCGAAAAAGACGCGAGGTTCTTTTATATATATACTGTCATGCGTGACATAATTGTAAAATGCTTCAACCACTGAGCTGTACGTACACTCAGCCTAACTACAGCCTCTGGAGCATACGTACCGGGCTCTTTCGGCTGGACACAATGACCGTGTTTTGTTGGGTAGCTGCATGGGCTGACATGATGCGGGTCTGGGTGGCAAGGCGGGCACCTCAGATTTGTCTGCACGTTCGGCTTGCTGATGGGCCACAGTGTGGCCCTGCTGTCTGGCCCTGGTGCTCAGGTCTTCCTCTGGCAGGGAGATGCGCACCCGCGGGCCATAGGTCCCACTGGCTGCTGTCGGCTTGTGCGGCTGCACAGACGTTGTGGAGGAAGGGCACTTCTTGGACTCGCAGTTGCTGCTGCTTTTGTTGGGTTTCGCCAATGACTTGGGCGCTCCCCCTGAGCCGTTAGTGCTGACTGCCCCAGGTTGTCGGCTGCCCCGTACCTGCTGCTGCTGCTGTGAATGGCTTTCGTGACTGGCATCATACTCGGCATCCAGCAGCCCAGCTTCATCGTCTTTGCTTCGCCGTCGGCCGCGGTACCACTGCACTCGATAGCGACCACATTTTAGATAGCGATAACTGATACTCCAATTGAAATAAAACTTTACAGTCACTTTGCATACAGTGCACTGCTACCCACGTTGCACAGATGGCGCACGAAACGGCGCACAAAAAGTGGCTAGGTCATGGTGGACGACCATTGTTTTCTGGTGGGAAGATCGGAGCAGAGTGAACTGGGGTCATGAACGCAGTCCAGGAGACGCTGTGGGAATTGTTGCAGCGCGGCTGTTAACATTCTGATGTAAAATCGTCTCGAGAGAGCTGCAGAGAACGGCCATAGTAGTGGGAATGAGGAAGAAATAAAAGGGGAGGGAGGTTAACGCATAGTTTAGCGATGACGAGTGGAGGAGGGAGCAAGTGGAGATTGCAGACATTGTTAAAGAAGGTTATACCTGCTCCGTTGATCTTTATTTTCGCACCACTAGTGCGCCGCTGCTTTGTGTGTATGTGTGTGTGTGGGTGGGGGGTGCGACTAATATTTCACGATTCGTGCGGCGCATTAAAATCGCCACGCATATGCCTGCGCTCGCATATGAAATGAACAATCCAGCAATATGCAACCAATCTTTCACACAACGCCCCATTATGAACTCTAAAAATAACTACGATCACTAAGCTCTGGAAAAGAAATAGCAGCAATGCAGGGGTATCGCCCGTGTCTTCAGGAGCTCTGATCGTATGCGTACCTTGCTGAGAGGATTCCTGAAGAGGTGTTCTTCGCCGGCGTTTTCGCTGCGGCACTCAACGCTGCGACAGCGCCGAGAATGTCCCCTGCGAGGCTCCTTCATGTTACAAGCGGCTTTGCGTGTTTTAGATCACTATCATGACAGCGGGCAACTCCGCAAGCCCAGCAGTTTCTACGCCAGAGCGTAGCTTCTGGCTATGCCGGAATCGCCCCTTGAAGCAGACCGCGCGCGACAAGGTTCGCGTTTCGGTTTCGTTGTCTTCTAATAAAAGGCGCCGGCAGCGCCTTGTCAACGATGGAGGAATGTACTTCCTACAAGCTGAAACTTAACAGAGCAACTCGTGCTTTTAGTTTTCTTAACTAACTGAAACAAACGCACAAGTCAAGTTATTCGGGATATTGCACACAAAAAAAAACTACATATCAAACATGGATTTAGGTTTCGTTTTGTTGATTCCTTTATACATTGTCGTATAAATGACAAGCTGATGCCATGAGATGCCTTTATTTATAAGAGCACATGAATTTTTATACAAAACTTTATGTGAGAGCATTAGAAAATATTATTTGCGGCAGCGTGGACAAACGCATCGCAGTAAGCATCAACATTAGCGGCATTCGCCGAAGTAGCCGAAGCGTGTTTGTGAGGTTGAAAGCTAGCAGGACTATGAAAACAATTTTGTGGAACTCTCACGTTTAGGCGGAACGCATTGCAGATAGCTGCGAACATGAGTAACAATCAGGGGAACCTCAGTGGTCGGTTTTCTTCGAGCAATGGCCGAATGCCGGTGGTCGACGACATATTTGCCAAAAGAGCCAGGATGGAACGTGTGAAGCCAGCATTGAAACAGGCGACTGTCAACTCTCTCCTCGCTTTGGCCGTGCTCATCGATCTGTGCGTCTACTTTTCTATATGTTTGTACTGCAATTCCGTCTGTTACGCTTGTCAGGTGGCACTTAATGGCCGTTCATCGTGCTGCTTCTCGCTCGATGTTTCGGTTGGTTGTGATCGAGGCAAGGTTCTGCTTGGCGTTGCATAAGTCAGTTGCCAGACTTTGGCAACTCATGGGTGATCGACACCCATGATTTCATTTGAAGGCTGAAACGAAGCACGGTACTAGGATCATCACAATGATCCCACTATAGCACAAATAACGCTGACGTCTTTAACGCAAATAAAGGCAGAACACCTATGCTGGCGGGTAAATTTTCTTTCTACCAGGGCCCTAGCTCTAACCAGCGAGTCCATCAATGTTCTCTTGCAGCTGACAATTTAAGCAGCCAGAATATTTCCCGTGAGCGCAAGCCCACAGTGATATGTAGCCTATGAAAATTAAGTTCTATATCGTATTTACTTTCTAAGTAACTTTCCTTTACCATATACATATTACAACATAAATTCTTCAAGGCTGTTTTGTTCAAAGAGTGATGTATAAAAGAAAACCCGTAAGCATATTCAGTTGCGAAATGTAGACTCAGCGTCGCAGAAATAACCCTCGGAACCGGTGCTACATTGATAGGATGGCACCGTAGCCGTGATTGGTTGTGGAATTGTTTAATTTTACGAACAGTGTTAATTGAGTTGACTTTACTGTTTTGTTCCGGCAGGCGCCTAGGATCGGTGACGAGGTTTTTTGAAGAAGAGTGGTTAGTGCTTTGGTACATTGGTAAGTTGATCTACTTAAAATGCTATTTTGGTGCTAACCATTCCCGCTTTATTTTGTTATGCAGAGTGTACCTTGGGTGCACTGCTTTGTTGCAACGCCCTTGTGTACATTGCTTCATACATGTGGACTCACTTTTGGGAGCAGCCAGTGCCCATCACTCCCAAGCAGATGAAGTTGTTCCGCATATCTGAAAAGGGTAAGCCTGTAGCATTTCTTAGGTGTTAGGTAACAGTAAAACGCAGATTCTGATGTGCAGTGGTCAACACACATGCCTAGAATGACGGAGCATTGAGCTCAGACCTGCAAAAGTGTTATCTGCTGTCGTAAATACTACACAACTAATCTTGGGCCGTGCCATCAATGCGCCCCCCTTGAATTTTTTATCCTTGCTTGTCACCGCGTATGCAATTGCTTTGACCATCGAAAGCACTCAGAATGGCTCAGCACACAAAAAAAAGCAGAAAACGAAACGAACTGCTGTTGTTGTGACATGATACCATGAACAAAGAATGAGCTCACAGTATAAAACGCACCTATCCAGGTGATTGAACTTTTTTTTTCTGTGCTATACAGTTGACAGCACTTCTGTCTGCCAAAGCAGTTGTGGCCGCGTCAATAAACAAGAACAAAAACGGCAAAGCAGGAACATTACTGGCTTTATGCATGCTCAGACGTGGCCTGCTTTGAACTCCAGATGTCGCTTGTGCTGTTGTGAGCGTCCATCGTTTTAGGGCACGCGTGTTGACCACTGTACCTGGTCAGTACTGGTACAAGATGACTGTGTTTCCTGCTTGCTCAGTATCATTCAGTCATTTACCACTTAATAGCATTGCCAGATTCCCTCCTCAGGATTTGTTATCGTCCCGTCTCACTGTCACTAATTCTCAGCGCAAACCGTGCCTGCAGTGTTCGAGAAGCTTCAGAATTGCAGTAAATCATTTTGTTAAGATTATGCCTGTTTCATGAACATTACAGATTATTCTGGAAGCTACGTGGATGCTAGTGATAACGCTAGAATATTCGATGGCACGTGTACAAATGCCGACGCACTTTGCCGCTATCAGTTCCAGTATGCTACTGTAATCTGAATTTTCGTTTACTGGCCACAAGTTCGGCCCAAATAAACAGTTTGACCCGAACAGTTTGCTCCCTTCATCCACGTCACGACCCCGTGACAATATGTACGGATGGGCTAATTGGTGAGCCATGATTTTTGAAGAAGCAATGCATAGAAGGACACTACTCTTTGTGGGTGGCACTCATCATCATCAGCCTGACTGTACCCACTGCAGGGCAAAGGCCTCTCCCATGATCTGCCAATCAACCCGATATTGTGCTTTCTGCTGCTGCATAATACCTGTAAATTTTTTAATCTCATTGACCCACCTGACTTCCTGCTTTCTGTCTCCCCCTCGTGTGTTGGTGTTACAAGCTGCCACTCTAGCGTCGCCAGCGCGAAGTCGGCGACGGGAATGACAGCAGGTTGGTTCGTTCCGTACGCAAGCAGAGACAGTGAAGAGATCAGAGACGTGAGAAAACAAAACAAACTTTACTCTAGTGATATGGCAGCACACGGGATCTAATACAACACTTCTATACAACTAACAATATACAACGACACTTGATACAATTAAAGAAATATATAACAGAAACAATAAATCAGCTTACGAGAGAGAACTATTACAAACTACACAAACTAACGAGAATAGAACGACGGAGGAGAAAGTTCGAAGATATAAACAGGTGAAGGCATACGTGTGATGACCGGCAGCGTTGTGTCCCCGACGATCGGATGCGAGAAGTCGAAGAGAGTTCTGGCACGACTGCGATGTCGGCGGTGTTGCAACGCTGGTGGCTCCGGGAGGCTAGTGCTTGCAGGTGACTTCGAGCAGGTTGAGCTAACTCGAGGCGAAGTCCCGATGTCTACGTTGCAGACGTTAATATCGCGTCACAACTAGACGAACGGCTAAGTTTAGGTGGCCAGCCGATACAGAGCCACACTAAAAACTTCTAGAAGAGATGCTTGTTGATCTGTTTCTACACCATGTTGGTCAGCGACTAGTCTGCCTAGCAGGGCAAAATCCTGCGCTTAAATCCCCCTCGTGTCTCCTCGCTCTCTTCCTTGGGGACAAGAGACCTCTACATGGGTCCAATCATGCGCGTTTAATTGATGGAAACTCCGCCCCAAAAATATTTTGACCCCACCCCTTTTTAATTGGGAGAGGGCCGCAATTAGCGAGAGTGACAACCTGTCGGGTTGTTGTCATACGGCTTGGCCACCAGAGCGTTTCCCACGCTTTTCCCCGTGGGAACGGTCAACCACTTAGCTCTCAGCCGGTGCGTCCCGTAGTCTAATCCTTGTTTAGGGTACATCGCGGCCTTCCACGACCTTGCAGACGCCGCCGCAGTTACAAAAGGATCAAACGTCGACGGCGACGTTCCAAGAAGAGCACCCCATTCTGCACTTCTCGGCTCTGTTTTATGCGCCCGCCGTTCCCACGGTCAGTGGGGGAGTACGGCGCCCGTTAATTGCCGTGACGCAGGGTCGCCAAAAATGGCCGTCCTTGACAATCTGCTCTTCTTTAGTATTGCTATCAGCTTTACCTGCATTCACATTTATTCTCTCTAATCTTCTAATCTAGTCTAATCCTTGTTCGGGGTATACCGCGGCCTTCTACGATTTTGCAGACGCCAGTTTTGTTACAAAAAGATTAACCGTCGGCGGCGACGTTCTAAGAAGAGCACCCCATTCGGCCCTTCTCGGCTCCCTTTCATGCGCCGCCGTTTCTCACGGTAAGTCGGGGAGTACGGCGCCCATTAATTGCCGTGACCCGGTGTCGCCAAAAATGGCCGTCCGTGACAGTTGGCCTTCTTTAGGTATCCAGTCCTCTAACCCTTTGCGGTCCCAAACTTTTACCCACTTTCCAGCGGTTCTGGTCCGAAACTATTTCACTAGTTTGAGGCACCACGAAAGAAAACGACAACTGTGAGAAATTAACTTGGCGGTTGTTTATTTCGTCAGTTCCTCTTTGTCCCCAAGTTATTTAGCGATACTTGGGCAGTGTGTGGAAGCGTTCAAAGCACTCTCCTGGGTGCAGTCCGGGATTATTGCTGCAGGTTTTGCAGAAGAACACTGTTTCCCTCCTGCCCCCTTTTGTTTTCCGGTCACTGCAAACAGTGCAGTCCTTGCTGCTTCGGCCAGGGAGCTTGTAGATTAAATGGGGCTTTCCATCCAGCCTTTGTTTGCAATCCAATCTTGCAGATGGGCCCCGCTTCCCAGCGCGAGCCCTTACGTCACCAACCAGCTGCTCTATCAGGTTCCTCCGGTACTGGAGGTGTCGCTGCTCTTTCTCTCCCTGCTTCAGGAGCTGCAGTCTCATCAAAATGAAGCTGTTCACTATCGAAACTTCCAGAAGCCAAAAAAAAAAAAAAAAAAGCTTCCTCCACCATTTCATTGACTTCCGGGAAAATGCATAACTTGCACAGTAATGATTGGCCCTGTCCACTGCACCCATGTTTTCAGTGTAGTCGCATATCACCACAGGCTTCTTCAGTGTCAGTGTTTTTCCTCCAGCTATCTTCCTTGGCACTTCTTTCGTAGACGCATTGTGGGCTAAGCTTAGCATTGTCACTTGATGCTTATCCCGCCAGGCAGGTGCCATGTACGAGTTTCCTCTGCGATAAGCCGTCACTTCACCTTTTTTCATCTTTTTTTTGTGCTGCTGCGGCATTTGTTTTCGATTTGTCATCACAGTCCCAGTTAGCAAAATACTGTGCGAAAGTAACTCTTCCGCAAGCATTGGGGACGTATAAAATCTGTCCGTATACAGATGATAGCCACTGCCCGGTGTAGCTTGCTCCACTTTCTCCAGCAGGTAGAGCACAATCCTGCATGTGAAGGGAAGCTCGGGACGGCAGAGGCTATCAGTTGTGCTGCCGTAGTATGGTTCAAAGGCCGAAATGTAGCCTGTTTGGCAGTCAGCCAGCGCATAAACGCGCATGCCCTATTTTGTTGGCTTCTGGGGATTGTAGCACTTGAATGAGACTCGGCCTTTGAAGCCGACGGTACCTTCATCTACGCAAATTTTGGGGCCGGCGTTGAAATGCTCTCTGCATTTAGCATCTATGTAAGTCACAACATCCCTGATCTTGCTTCCACGAGTTGGTGGACCTGAAGAGGTATGTGGGCTTGGTGCAACGTGCAGCATCCAAAATATTTGAAGAAACCTTTTTCGTTTGAAAACGTGTGGGAAAAAAGGCATCTTCTTGAGGAGGTCGTTGCTAAAGTATTCCTTCAGCTCCGGTTTGGAGTTCAAGGCCATGTTCACTATAACCCCTAGGAAGGCTTTGAATTCTTCCACGCGCACATCTTCCCAGTCATTCTAAATCAAGTACTGCTGAAGAACACCGGCACTCGAGATTTCATCACGGGCGTAGCAATTTGTTTCGCGCACTATTTGCTCAATCAGCTGGTCGGTGAAGAACAACTGAAAGTAGTCCAACTCGCACTTTACATTGGAAGAGCTTACTTGAGATCCCGGGTTCAGGACAGTAAAGGGAAGAGGGTCAAAATCTGGTAAATTATCCAAGTAGGCTGTCCAGTCGGTTCCACTGGTCCTGTGTTGTTCTGGTTGTTTCCACCGTCTCTACCGTCCTCGTTTTCTTCCTCACTGGCTTCTGTAGAATCACTTTCTTCGGTATCCGATGGAGCCACATAGTTGTCTTCGTCACAAAAATCGTCTTCGCTTTCGCTAAAAGCTTCAGAATTACCGCCGTAGAAGGCACTCGGTAAAAAGGCGGCCATTTCGCTGCAAGCGGCGCCGAATCTGAGCTGCGCGCCACTCGAACAATCGAAGAGTTAAACCGCGTAAACTGCGCCTTCTGGTGAAAAAAACAAAGCTGAAATCAAGGCAGTTCTTGCCTTTTATAAGAAGTGGCGCAACATGCACAGTAAAAAAAAAATGCGCGCGCAATTCAGTCAGGAGAAAGCGTGTCGGGCAGTGCCCGACAGCGGACCGCTGCGGCCGTGTTGTGTTGTCGGGCGGGGCCCGACAATGGACCGCAAAGAGCTAATGACCTGCGGTTATCCTGCCTTCGGTGGCAGTATAACCACTCGTTGAACTGTAACTATACGATCTACACTTAGATTCGTATCATACAAAATCATTAGTTCACATTGTTGGTTAATGCTGAATGAAGCCATTGAAGTGTAAAATAAATACAAGTATGATTGAGGAACACAGGACCAAACACCATGTTCTTGGTGTCTAGTTTTGTGATTTTACTTGAATTTCTTTTAGCATTGCATTACAATTCAGTAAATTCTCATTAAACGGAACCTGAAGTGAAGGGACCGGGAAAATGTGTTCTATTTAACAGGACTTTCAATGACTGAGAGGTGAAGTGAGTTGCAGCATTCAAGTATGAAACCAATCATATAACATGAATTTGTTCCATTTAAGCAGCAGTTATGTTTAACAGATTTACGTTTACTGAGAGTCTTAGGCATTTTCAAATTATAAGAAGTACTAATGCAATTTTTTTAAGCTTCTTGACATAATGCTTTTATGTGGTCAGGAGAATATGGTCTCTCAAATTTGTTCATGGGCTGCCCCTTACTTCTTCGACTTAGCTAGTACAAATTTTCACCTTGTTCGACCAATATGACATGACTAGCAAGCAGTTTTAGTGTCAGGAGCATTGCTTCTAAAGAACGTTTGAAATTGATCTTTGTTAAGACTTAGGTATAGGTTCATCTGGCAGTCTGTGCGATTCTCAGAAGTTTGTGCTAGTTCCACAGCTGAAAAGCGAAGGTTTTTTTTTTCTTTCATATTTCTACGGAGTTGACATTTGCTGTGTTACTCCTATGTCAAAGTGGTACTGCTGTTTACTACAGTGCTCTACTCAAACTTGAATGATTATAGAAGTACCAGGTCTGACATGCTATCATCTCAGAGTGCAGTCACACTGATAGGTTGCATTGGTTGAAAAGCATATGTTTTAGTAAAATTGTTTTCCGGCTGATTCTCCAGCTTTGCAGCTACAGTCTCAAAGGTGCTGAGCCTATGAGATCACAGGGCTATGGCACTGCAGTAGCTGTGGCAATATGCTGAAGGTCATTTTTTAACGCAATAGCGTTAAAGAGCTCATTTCGCAGAAGTTCCTGTGTCGGCGTTGTTGGTTATGAGCGAAAAATAGAGAAAGATGCAAATAAAATAAATACTAATACAAAATCACAGCATATCTACAGAGTGAATGATGATGAGTGGGGCGAAGTATCTGTCGTATACACATGCATTCATCTGTCTGGCGACAAGCATGAGCTCCCCCGGCCCTCAGCTCCGCTTCGTCCATGCCCACCAACGAGGCGATTAGCACGAGCCGCTGCAGTGCCGCTGCTCTGCTTCATGCATGCCCCCGATCTGCCACATACAGCGGTGATACAGGAGACTGAGAGAGGCACTTGCTCCCCGCGCACCCAGGCACAGCCCGCGCGGCAGCCAATCGTAGTGTAGCAGTACAGCGCCATCTAAAATATCCTCACTCAACTGCAGTTTGTATGTATGTTTTTGAGACAGTGCCATTTATTATACTGTTTGGGAGATATTGCCTTCCTTTTTTCTCGTTTTATTCTTCCGGTTACGCCTGACGCAGGAGAAGGTTAGACTAAAAGGAGATTCGCCCCTGAAAACTATGGGTATGAGTGCAGAATGAATCCGTGTCGTTAGCATGGCAAGCAGATGTTCTACTACACTGTCATTCGTCTGTTTGTGAATAGAATGAAAATAATTCCTCTGCTTAGAAATGCAGTGACGGTTGTGGGAATCGAGGCTAGCCCGCTGCCTATGTACAGGCTTTGCCGCCTTTTTCTGCGTTCTCATGTCCAGAAATCACTCTTTTTTGCGGTCTGTCGCGCTGGGAGAGAGGGAGTAAGTATTAACCCCTCTCACCCGGTAGCAGATGTCGACTGTGGCGCGGTGCGCAAAGTCTCTCGGGACGTTACACGCGCGCCCGTCAGGAGTGAGGGAGAATTTCTCCGGGACGACATAGGGTAAGCACGCATTTCTTTTCCGTTCATCGGCTCCCTTTGTTTGGGGCTCGTTCGGACTTCGCCAATGGCGCCCAGGCCAAACGCTTACCTTTTGTTGCCTGTTGCCCCCCCCCCCCCCCCTTCATACACTAGGTTGAAGAGCGGTGCGTTGTCCTAGTGCGTGGTCATACTACAACGATCCGTACCTCTTGGAAGCCAACGCGAGCAGAGTTTTGTCCACGCTTGAGTAACAAGGCCCTTTTGTCCCGGTGTCCCCGTGAATCACCTTTGCCCACGGGGACGTGCTCGCGACACCCTATGCAGTACTTTTTGCCTGGGGCGTGGATAAGCCCATTTGCTTTCTTGCCGCTCCTGTTACAACGAGCTCTGTACTGCGTTTTTGGTGTTGTCGCAGGCAATAAAGTGTTGCGACCTTTAGCAGTGCCATGTTCTCGCCACTGCGACGGTCAACGCGTGCCCTGCAGCTCGCTAAGAACGGACCCACGCTAGTGACCGTAATCCTTCGAGATCCGTGTACACTACATTGGCGCTTAACATGTACACTACAAAGCCTTTTTCATGCTTTGCAAGCGCACGCATCCTGTATATACATGCTTCACAATACAACATGAAATATTGCAGTCGAGCATCGAACATGTATTGTATGGTCGAGCATCGAACAAATATTGCAGACGAGCATCGAACCATCGAGCATCAGAACATGTGGTTATCATAAGGGCTTCATCTTTTAAAGCCTGTCACCCACTAGAAAAGGCACACATATTTTATTATTTTATGTGGCCATAGTTGTGCTTGCAATAAAACAGATGGGAACAGAACTAACCACAGTTTTGACGAAAGGCATGTCACTATTTCCTGTGTGAACCATTGTTGCAGTGAGTAGCTTCTTAGTTGCCAGGCACAGACTTTTTTCAGTCAGCAGTGTGAATGCTACCTTATGATAGTGACAGCGTTTCGGATTTCCTGAATTTCTTGGCTTGTAGACCCTGGCTTCAATGTGAAGAGCCCTCCTCAGACGAACCAAACTGAGAAAAGGTGGCCCAGCCTTGATAGCTTTGTCCTGCCTTCTGCAACCCCTTCGCCACTTTCAAGATCAATGGCAATGACTCCACACGACACATCTGCGGCAAGTTGGGGCTCTGCTGGGTATGTTTTTCAACTGCCTTTGTATTGCTTATGTTGTGTTATCATTGTTTTTGTGATGTCACTTTACATTTTGTTCCTTCTAAGCATTGCCAAGGCAATAGATGTGTGTGAATTTTGGTGCACATATTGGGGGGGTCTCGAAAGGGTGAGTGAGCACCACGCCGCGCTCTTGGAGGGAAAGGACACAGTAGACACGGTCGGTACATACCAAACAACATACACACATTTATTTAACTAATTTATAACGACGATATCGTCCGTCGAATGATACATCAATCGTGATCAACCCACTAAGACATCCTTACACACAATTTCCATACATTCCAAAACATCACAAACACAATAACACGACAAACACACAATAATATACTCAAGGCAGCGTCACCAACGCTTGACTTGGGGCGCGCAGGCCGCGGTACCACGCGCCGAGGACCCACGCTA
The DNA here is from genome assembly GCA_013436015.1 of Rhipicephalus annulatus. Lineage (NCBI taxonomy): Eukaryota > Metazoa > Arthropoda > Arachnida > Ixodida > Ixodidae > Rhipicephalus > Rhipicephalus annulatus. The sequence goes on from WOVY01002803.1 coordinate 368,145, forward strand.
GAGACAACCGTTCTCGGCAACCGCCACGCGCAGAAGAGCCTCGCTCAACTCTCGCCCGCCACCAAGGTTTGTTTTCCGCCAGGGGTCACCACCGGTGCTACACCATGATGATGATGACGATAGTGGTGGCCAACTCTCGCAAACACAACGCCACCTACCGCCCGGCGGTTGTAACTCAACATGCGGCTTTTGGGCGAGACACATGCGCCATGCAGCGCAAACAACTTTACAGGGAGCGTCAGCACTCCCACAATATTAAATTGTGAGAAAACCTCACCATCTTTGATCTCCTCGGAATGGTCGAGTCAATAAAACAAATGAGTTCGTTTAAAAAAAAAAACTATTTGAGGCATATCATCATCAGCTTGACTACGTCTCCTTCAGCACAAAGGCCTCTCCCATGTTCCGCCAGTCAACTCGGTCCTGTGCTTGCTGCTGTCAATTTATACCCGCAAACTTCTTAATCTCATCTGCCCACCTAACCTTCTGTCTCCCCTTAACCTGCTTGCCTTTTCTAGGAATCCAGTTAGTTACCCTTAATGACCAGTGGTTATCCTGTTTATGCGTTACATGCCCGGCCCACGTCCATTTCCTCTTCTTGATTTCATCTATGATGTTCCTCACACCCATTTGTTCTCTCATACACTCTGCTCTCTTCTTGTCTCTTAAGGTTACACGTATCATATTCCTTTCCATCACTCGCTGCATGGCCCTCAATTTAAGCTGAACCCTCTTTGTAAGTCTCCATGTTTTTGCTCCATAGCTAAGTACCGGCAAGATCCAGCTCTTATATACCTTCGTCTTGAGGAATAGTGGCAATCTACCAGTCATGATTTGAGAGTGCTTGCCAAATGTGCTCCAGCCCTTTCTCATTCTTCTAGTTACTTCAATCTCGTGGTTTGGCTCTGCGGTTATTACCTGTCCTAAGTAGACGTAGTCTTTTACAACTTCAAGTGCACTGTTACCTATCTCAAAGTGCTGTTCTCTTCCGAGGTTGATGTAGATTACTTTCGATTTCTGCAGATTAATTTTAAGATCTACCTTCCTGCTCTCCTTGTGTAACTCCATAATCATGAGTTGTAATTCGTCCCCTGAATTACTCAGCAATGCATTGTCATCGGCAAAGCGCAGGTTACTAAGGTACTCTCCAATAACTCTTATGTCTAACTGTTCCATTCTAGGCCTCTGAAAACCTCCTGTAAGTACGCGATAAATAGCATTGGGGAGATTGTATCCCCCTGCTTTACACCTTCCTTGATTAGTATTCTGTTGCTTTCTTTATGAAGCACTATGGTAGCAGTTGATCCCCTGTAGATTTCTTCAGAGATGTTTTCATATGCTTCGTCGACGCCCTGATTCTAAGTATCTAAGTGAGTAACTGTCCTAAGTATCTGGTCTGTACCAAAAAGATTACTTACTGAGGGCAGCATAGGAATCTGTCCAGACAAGAGGCACCACAGGGAGAAGTTGTAGAAGTTGGCATAAAGAGAACTCGTACGGATTTCTCTGAAACGAAGAGTTTTAGTTAATGTAAAATTTGTTGTGGTGTGGGACTTAAACCTGGGACCAACATCTCTTTGGGTTGGTCACTATGCCAACTGAACTGAGCAGTTGGCTGGTAGATTTCTGTGCTAGTATAAATTATTTGACAAGGCACATTAGTGTCTTTGTAGCTTTACACTGCTAAATGGGTGGTTGACAGCATCCTTACACTAATGAAGTTTCCTCCTATCATGTGACCTTCCAGGGAAGAAGCGTAGTTTATCTGTGTTGAAAGAAGTGTATTAGAAGTGGCTAAATAGAATATTTTTCTAATTTCAACATGATTGAATTCTTGTATTTTGACTTAGCTAGTGACTTCAGTGGCCTTTTGTATGAAGACCAGCAGAACCACTTTATCCATTGTGTGTACTAAGCTGGCTGTTTCTTCAAATGCTCCCTAACCCAGGACATAGCCTTTGAAATAAGTCAAGTACATTTTTCATGTCTGCCAGTGCACTTTAGAAAGATGTGACAGCTGCAGTTTTGATGTACTATATCTAGGGGTATGCAAATACTTGAAATTATAAATATTTTTCAAAAAGCATTTACTATTAAGTTTGATTGGTGGTGAAATTTTAAAATTCGAACTATTTAAGCTTCTTAAAGACAAATGTACTGCTAACGTTCAATTGGCAGGGGCCCCTTCAGAAGTTTGATGTGCTTCACCCCATCACGTTTGCATTGCGGCAAAGATGTCTTTGAGGTTCTGCAACAGTTGCAAATGTATTGATGCAACAAAACTCTGTTTCTATTATGGAGATGATAGATGCGGAAAAAGTGGGTGCTCAATTTTAGCATTTTTGGACCTGAAATATGGGCAGGAAGTGCGAAAAATCGGGTGCTGAAGATTTTTAGCATTCATAATTGTTAATAATTTTGGCTTCAACAAAAGTTGAAAGAGGAGAGGCTGAGGATCTTTGCCTTTGATGTGTAAAGTGTTGTCGGCAACACGTTGGTCGCAGTGTCTCATTCTTGATAAGACAACTATGAAACACTACTATGCCAACACTTTCTCATAAGAGTGTGCTCAGATATCCTCAACTTTTTTTTATGCAATTTCACTTCAACGTGTTCAATGAATATTTGAGAATTATTTAAAAAAATGATATTGTTCATACTCAAACTTTAATACTTCAATTCGCTTCCAACATAAATTTTGCCATTCACACAGCTCTAACTATTTCTTACACTGTCTGTTCCAGTTCAAGCTTTGGTGCCAACGCAAGCCTGTCCTCTAGTTCCTGGATGTACTACCCAGGATCAAATGCTTCCCTTGACAAGGTGGGTACACTTTATCGCACTGTACTGTGAGGGCAGGGTTACATGTTCCTGCAACTGGCAGCCACAGCTTATTGTTTGTGCTCATAATAAAAACATGGTGCGTCTTGTACAAGGAACACGGGTGGATGGGCTGGGTCGATTGTGCCACACTGTACAAAACCGTCTCTGCTGCGTCATCCTGCTCCAAAACGCATTATTGCGCCGGAACTGCTCCCACGCGGTCTTTGGTGCCTTCATGGGCCGTCATCCACGATGTGCGGGCCCAAATGAGCTCCTTCATCATCTTCACCTGGGGCGCCCTCTGTGAGTTTGGTGATGGTGCGGAATAGAAGTCTCGCCTCAAAGGCAAAACAATCAATGCTATAGCAACAAATTTGAATGTTATACGAAGTAAGGCGTTAGCTAACTCTATTGGATCCGATCTCGCATAACTCTTAAAAGGCCAGTGGTGTAAGGAAATATGGTAGCTCAATGGAGTGAAGCAGTTTTTGTACTCTGAAATCTCAACGCAAAGTAAACAAACTGTTTGGTGATGTCTGCCAAGATAGCACGCACATTGGCACCAGTGACAGTGCCGCTGAGGTCGAAGTTTCAAGTTGCTTCTCTAACAACGCAGCCTACCCCAATGCAATCGACAGACAGGTGGGGCATTTTTTCTGCTTGAGGAGCCATCAAAAGCATGCCTCGCACAAGGGGCAATGTTATCGCATGCACGTTTCGTGCAACGAAAATGATCAGCCCGTTTTATCTCTGCCTTAGCCACTTTCGTCACAAGCCCTTGCGTGCACATGCTTGAAAATTCGGACGCTTTCACGGGACCGCCACAAGCTTTATAAAGCTAATGTATGGCAGCATCTGAAGTTTTGGATGTTGAAACTCTTGCGAGTTTAAACTGTTTATTCGAATTGCGTGTCGGAAAATGCATTAAATAGCCACCACTGCTACTGAAGCATAGTGCATTTTGAAAGTAGGCTTTGCCGCAATGCTACAACACTGTGCATTGAAGCATATTGCACATCCAAAGGGGCATTTGGGGACGTTGGAGTTGGGGGCAGGAGTTCAGTTGCTTGAACTTCTGATTTGTTTTTCTTTTCGAGGATTTTACATTCCGTTACATTTTGTCACAGACACATATCAGCCAGAATTCACTGTTGTAACCGAGAATGTAATATGCAGACATTGCCCTAAGCAGGTTGTTTCACCATAGAAGACATAGAAAAGTTGATAGTGTGGCAGCTTCTCGTTGTTATAACAATATAGTTTTATAAGCAGTACTGTTATAAGTTGGTTACAATGAATATATATATATATATATATATATATATATATATATATATATATATATATATATATATATATATGTATCGGTGTGTGTGTGTGTATATGAACGCAATAACATTACAGTGCTCGTTTCACAGAAAATCTGGGTCTTAGTAGATCGAAACCGGGTCGTTTGCTTGGCAAGCAAGTGTTCTACCACACAGCCATGTGTCTGCTTGTGGATAGAGTGAAAATAACTGCCGGCCTGTGGTGCAATTTTATACGTGTTCCAAATCCGGACAGAAGTGTTCCGTTCCATCGAGTCGCTCGTGATTGGCACATTTGTCGGGAATGCCGTGACATTCTATGTCAAGTGAGCCAAATTCGTACGAAGGCGTTCCGCTCGATCAAGTCGCATGTGATTGGCCCATTTGTGCCGTGATGAATGCCATGATGTTCTATGTCATGTGAGCCAAATTTCGACGGAGGTGTTCCGCTCCAACGAGTCTCACGCGAATGGCCCATTTGAGCCGTGATGAATGCCATGACATTCTATGTCATGTGAGCCAAGGTGTCAGGTGTCTGCTTTCGTCCGTTTCTCGGATGGAGGCGCAGGAACGGTCGAAGAGACCGTTCCGAATGAAACGAATGGATTGAAATGGCTGTGAGGTGGCATGGATTGGATTTAAATGTAAGCGCTTCGCGCCTTTCACTATCCGAGTATTTTGAGAACATGGCGTCGCAGCGGGACTCATGCCCTTATGCTGTGGCTCAATCCCCTTTCCGTTGTCGTAGCCACCAGTCTGCCTGTCTATGTACCTTGTCGTAGACAGACAGACGGAGAGACAGACAGATGGATGGAGAGACGGACATATGAAGGATTCAAGGTTTATCGATGAAACTCTTTCAAGCTTTGCCCCACTCATCATCATTCACTCGGTGGTGTTACGAGCAAGCTGTGTCTCTTGCAGAGACACTGAGTGCGTCCATCACGGACACTGGGCGCGTCCTACGCAGATTGTAGCAAGAAGATGTGCTGGTCGGAGACTCTGCGCGCTTCTCACAGAGACACTCGAAGCTTTTCTTTTCACATGGGGCGCATTCCACACAGCCAGCGGAAAGGATTGAGGAATCGCTCAGTGGGTTACGTGACTGAGAAGCGGTGCCGCGGTGCAAAGTGATTTCCCTCTCACTTGATGGGGAAGCTTTATTCACAAATCAGGGGACATTCATCATTAATTGAAGTAATCAGGGATGCGCGTCTGCACACGTTTGCCTTGCAGCGAGTCAATCAATTTCGTATGCAGTTTGCAAAGCGTAGTAGCGCGCGGCCAAGTCCAGCGCCAACACTCTATAAAGACGACAGCAACTACTGCATCTCTGCTGCTACCCTCTGCACCGAGAAAGGAGGAACGTCTCCACGTGGAGAGAAGCACATCGGCAATAGAGAGAAGCCAACTCTCCTCGACAGCTTTCTTTTTTTTTTTCCTCTCTTTCCGCGCGCAGCCTTGAGATGAGAAGGGTCTCTATGTGCTGTGGGGGTGCTGACACCCCCCCCCTGTAAAGTTGTCTGCGCCGCGTGGCGCACGTGTCTCGCCCCAAGGCTTTATTTTGGTGGTGACCACCGCCAGGCGATAGATGGCGTTGTGTTCGCTTTGAGTACCACTGTTGGTAGAGTGGTAGCGCCGGCGGTGGCCCCTGGCGGAAGGCGGGCCTTGGTGGCGGGCGAGCGTTGAGCGAGCCTCTTCTGCGCGTGGCGGCTGCCGCGAACGGTTGTCTGTCGCGTGGGCCCCCCGGTGCTCGGCACCGCGGGCTTCGCGCCGGGGTCCCACGTGGAAAGTCAGGCGTTTGGCGCCGCCGCCTTGGGTATGTGTTAGTGTGTTCGGTGTGTTAGTGTGTGCTTATCATGTTATTGTGTGTTTAGGGTGTTACTTCGTTATGTTGTTTGTATGGTAGCCTGTTAATTAAAATTGATGTAACATTCGGCGGACGATATCGTCGTCTAAATTAGTCAATAAATGTATGTATGTTGTTTGCGTTGTAACGACCACGTCTACTGTGTCCGTTCACTCCAAGAGCGTGGCGTGCCGATGCGCTCGTTCGCCTCGCCGAGACCCCCCCACACTGGCGCCCAACGTGGGGCTCTTGGAGTATCGGACGACAGTTTTTGCGGTTCGGTACAGGGATTTTGTTAGAGCCGGAGTAGAGTAGGCCTAGGGGGGACTTCTTTGCTAGCGTCGGTGGTGTGCTTTGTTGAGAAGCGAGGAGATTGGTTTTGTAACGTGTTTCAATTTGTCGGCAGGTTGACTTTCTTTTTTTTTTGCTCGCAAGTGTTGTTATTTTTTGCTGTTGTTAGTTTTCAAAAAACGTTGTTGAATTAGGACGAGAGCCATGCGGTCCGCATCCTGGGGTGAGCAAGGCCTAGAGCACGTGGTTTGTAGGCCAGGCCCGAAGCGAGTGAGTACGGAAGCCTCGTGGGTGGTCCGATTTTCTGTGAATAGCTTCTTCTATCTCTTTGGGCTCAGGGAGCCGGGCGTCATTGCTGTCTGGTATTGCGGCTCGACGCCGAGGCGTCGTGACACCGCCCGGGGCGGTGGACGCCGGTCGCTCGGTAAGCTGCTGTGTGCGGCGAGCGATAGGGCCACCTCACAGAGTGGACGTCTCCTCCCGGCTGCCTCTTCTGCGCCTAGGCTGGGTGCTGGGTGGATGCCGGTTGTTGCCGAGCGACTCATTAGGCCTAAGGCTCTGCGCAGCCGCCTGTCGCACGTGGCACAACTAGGTGGATCGTAGCGTTGAGGTGTTGCGCTCCGCTTCCCTCACTTTTTTTCTTGTGAGCACGAGTTAGGAAAAGTGATTTTTGTTTTTTTTTTATGGGCGTCTCGGCCGCCACCGATGTATTAGCTAGCAGTACTGACCACCGTACCACGTGGCCGAAAAGCTTGAAGCTCCCTCCCCTGGGCCGCGCTCCTTTGTTTCTTTCGAGTTTTGTTTTTTGTTGATGTATTCAGCGGGAGGTATGTCATCCACGGCCGGCTGTCCTGCACATCGTCAGCGTCGTTGGCCAGGAATGGGGTCGTGAGGTCGGGCGATGGAGATGCCTGGGACCTGCGCAACTGCCTGCAGTCCGGCGCCCTCGCGAGTGCTTGTCGCAACTGGAAGACGTGTCGGCGCTAGCGACGGATCGTCGCGCCGACGGCAACGTTGCTGTTGCGGGACCGGTACTGAGGGGAAGTCGAGCCGGACAGTGCAGCAGCCTCGACTGGCGGTGGTGTCGTGGGGAAAGGACAATATGGTCGTGCGATATCATTTTTTTTTGTTAAAGATTGTGTAGCTAATTTTTTATTTCGGGATATGGTTTGATTTAAGGTTGGGGGAATGTGGGGGTGCTGACACCCCCCCCTGTAAAGTTGTCTGCGCCGCGTGGCGCACGTGTCTCGCCCCAAGGCTTTATTTTGGTGGTGACCACCGCCAGGCGATAGATGGCGTTGTGTTCGCTTTGAGTACCACTGTTGGTAGAGTGGTAGCGCCGGCGGTGGCCCCTGGCGGAAGGCGGGCCTTGGTGGCGGGCGAGCGTTGAGCGAGCCTCTTCTGCGCGTGGCGGCTGCCGCGAACGGTTGTCTGTCGCGTGGGCCCCCCGGTGCTCGGCACCGCAGGCTTCGCGCCGGGGTCCCACGTGGAAAGTCAGGCGTTTGGCGACGCCGCCTTGGGTATGTGTTAGTGTGTTCGGTGTGTTAGTGTGTGCTTATCATGTTATTGTGTGTTTAGGGTGTTACTTTGTTATGTTCTTTGTATGGTAGCCTGTTAATTAAAATTGATGTAACATTCGGCGGACGATATCGTCGTCTAAATTAGTCAATAAATGTATGTATGTTGTGTGCGTTGTAACGACCACGTCTACTGTGTCCGTTCACTCCAAGAGCGTGGCGTGCCGATGCGCTCGTTCGCCTCGCCGAGACCCCCCACAGTGCAGAGACGGAAAATAGAGAAGTGTGGCACAGGCTCGTTGCAGATCGGCATTTGAAAGAGCAAACAATCCGCCACGGTCTTTTTTTTACTTTTCTTCTTTTTCTTTGCGCGCAGCATTGAGAGGTGCCGCCACGGGATCGGGCATGGTGCTGAGAGCATTTTCGAAGCGCAGTATGTTCGAATTAACCGTCGCAAGTGCTTGCACGTTCGAATTACAGGGCGTTTTTGCCCCATTGGAATACACGTAACTTTGGCGGGACCACAGCGTGAGTTCGAATTAATCGGAAGTTTGAATTAAGCGTGTTCGAGTTAATGAGATTCAAACGTCGCACGCGTGGTCGCATAGCGGTATATCGGGCTGCGATGTGGTTTCCGTTTTTGAATGCTTATAGGTGTGCCCCATCTGAGCATACCTTGCCACAAACTGTTATAATTGATATAACGAAATAATATTGGCTCCCCTTCAACTTCATTATAACGAGGTATCGAGGAGGCCATATTTTTGCTTAAGGGGGCAGACTGGTCTTAGACATTTTTTGTTTATTTCTTCTGTGATCTTGATAAAACTGCACAGGGTTATACAATTTTTTCTGCTGATTTCAAATATGTAATTAGTTTTCCTGTAACTCACTTTGTTGCTGAGATAACTTAAGTTCACCCCCTATTGTTTAAGGCCACCATAGAAAAAAAAAGTGCTTAATTAAAAGTGATATTTAGGATATGCCAATATAGACTAATGACTATAGAGTGAAAGTATGGAAGAGGTTTTTGTTTTTAGACCTTCATTGGTTATTTTGCAGCAAAATGAACTATACATCTTCAAAAGCAGTTGGAATTGTGTTACGATATTGATTAGTAATTAATTAAAAAGGCATGTGCTCTAAATTCTGCTCCCATACTTGCATTCTACACACATACAGGTTTCCACTGCAAATAGAATTATTGTTGTACCTGCCCTAGCTGCAGAGATATTGAGGCCTCAAAGTTGAATAGTCACAAATTTACTTTTTTGAGAAAAATGGAAAAAACTGAAAACACAGTTTCTTCAAAAAGCAACAATCATGGTGCGCATGTTTGGCAATCCTCATGAAGGCGCTCATAAATTGGTAGTAGAGCTTTAGACAAAGGTGCTGGGAAATTATAAAGAAGCCTCAAAGTCAGTTCCCCATTTTTTTGCAGGTTCTGCATGTTAACAGCACCAAGAATCTGGACAGTTAAAATGACATTACAAAAATATTACTACTTCCTGGTGCGTGAAAATTTGCAGAGAGATAGAAAAATACTTGCAGAAACCAAATATGTCAATTTTAAAAAATGAATCTTTTTGTCACTTTTGGTCCCAAAGAGCAGTCTGCTTAAAGAACATCACTCGTGACCTCCATTAAGTTGCGGATGCCGTTGATGTATATATAACAAAAAAGCCTGCGTACCCACCTGTTGTCATTCATGGTCTGTAGCCAATATTTAAAAGAGATTTTGGTATGGGCCTCTCGATCCTCAAACGAAGACCAACTGACATCCCCCTGGATAGCCTTCATGGTGACACGCCCATAGCGGCCTAAGTCTATGCGGCCCACCTCTCATTGTCCTCGTTCCAGCCAATCCCGTCTCGGGGCTGCCAGACAAATGGCCAAGTTTGCGTGAGTGAGACCAGGCATGTGCACGGCTCTCCACAGGTCGCGCACCATGTGGCATCATCTACAGCCCCGCATGCGTTGTTGACGCACTATGCAGCTGGCTCGCTGTGCCGCTTGTTTCAAGCATGCTTCATGTCGCGAGATGAGCTTCTCTGAGGTGGACAGTAACACGCCTAGATATCAGTATTCCTCTGGCCTGGGCAGCTCTTCGCTGTTTGGCAGCACCAGACCAGCCTTGGCACAATCCCCAGAGAACTGGAGCACCGCTGACTTCTTTGGATTGAAGGCCAGACATAGGGTGTCCAGGATGTTGGCTGATATTTCGACCAGATGTTGCAGTTGCGCCTGATTTACAGCCAGCAGCATGAGATCATCCGCAAAAACAAGGCTGGGTAGTGTCCAAGTCGTTGGGGTGCCATCATAGGAGCAGTTGAGGTTGAACTCCACATCTGTACACTGGAGGGCATGTTCCAGACCACTGTATATATAGCATATGTAGCAATGGGGAAAGAAGGCATCCTTGTTTGAGACCACGTTGTACTTGCACGGTGCGCGTGCATGTTCCACCAAATTTGTTTTCAACTGTATTGTCAGTGTAGAGTCGGCCCAGTAATTCAATCCACACAGGTGGCATGTTAAGATTTTCCATACGAGAAAGGAGGTGGCCACGGGGCACTCGATGACAACGTGCCCCGCTCATATAGTGAGCGGTGCGGCGGACCTTTCTAACTTAGTTGCGGCGGGCCCTTTTAATGCATCCTGTCGTCTGAGCGTCAGAGCCCTCACCAAGCAGTACTCACATGACAAGGAAGAGCCACGTTGGTGTTACATTGTTACATTGTAGTGCAGTGACCATCCCTAAATAGTAATGGCCACACCTGGGTGGGTGTGACCGTCACCCTCGAAAGTTGTATGTGACGTGCGATTGGACAGTGCAATCTGCACCCATTCTCTGATCTAGGGATCTGGGGAGAACGTACCCTTTGTAATGAGCCGCCCGCATCGTTGAAGAGGCTCGCCATGTACAGAGTGTAAATAAACCCTCTGTTAAGTTCGCCTTCTTGCTTCCTCGAAATCTTTCTCTGGAGTCGCCTCTGCCTCAAAGGCCGGTCGCAACAGTGTACATTGTCATCAGGTGTCAGAACATGGGATCATCATAATGATTTAATCGTTTAAAGTCAGTGACGCATAACAAGAGGCACACACGTTACTGTGCCGTTTCCCTTAAAAGGCCCCTAAACCACCCAGCTGTCAAAAGGAGGTGAGGAAGTTGTGCTCAAGTTTACAATGAACACGTAGCCGTGAGAATTTTTCGAAACGGAGCTGTAATAGCGGAGTTACACGCGTTTGATGATCGAAACGCGATGATCGCTTTTTCTTATTTTTTACGCTACCCTCTTCCAAAACCGCTTGGCCCCTCCTCGCTGAGTCAGCTGAGTGCCCCTTCTCATCTCGCGTGGCATCCGTCACCGCTGACGCGCTCTTCGAGACAGCGTCTATTTCCGGTTGCCGCGATCCGCCACTCCGACTACCCAGCTCGCCGTCAACTGTGTTCTGTGTGTCATCTGGGTGCTTTGATCGTTGACTGACCGCTGTTGCTGTCGCGCTGGCCCGTGCCCTTACGAATCGTGCCGGTATGGACCCGATGTTGCCTTACGGGCCACAGATGTCGATTCGCGAGCAGCAACATGACCAAGAACAGCAAAGTGCGCGCAAACAGCTGTTTGCAGAGCGATCGGAAGTCGCCGGTTGTCGTTCGGCCAATCGTAAGCATCGAAAGTGGTAACATCTTCGAGTTTCACTGGTGATGTCACACATGTCAGTGGTGGGAATGGCGGGGACTGGAAAGGAGAAGTTATTGTTTTTTCGAAATTGTGGCGCTCCCGGTACCGTAGCACTGCGATGCTTGGCATAGTTGATCGCGACGGAATTCTGCACGCGATTCGCTTATTTACTTGAAATGTTTGGGAAAATATCAGAGGGGTTCAGGGGCCCTTTAACTTAAGGTCACGTAGTGGGTGCATAGCAAATACGAAAGGAATTCATTTGCTAAGTGTTTAAATTATGCACTCTAAATTCTACAGAGGCTGTATGAACAGGAACAAGTACCTCATTTCAACTGGTGTACTTTTACATGTGTTCTGTTATAGAGAACACATTTAATGTGTGCTATTAGTACAATATGTGATTTTAACACAGGCCATAATAGATCCAAATTCTTGGAGCACAGGGTGTCATTATAGCATTGCACCCACACATACGTGCGCACACACATGCGTGTACACGCGCTCATTGGTTTTGTTGTTTTCCTTGGCATAGAGTGGCTTTTCAGATAGGTCTCCAGATTCTGCACTCGGAGGAGCCACAAGTGGCCTACACTGGCGGGGTTCCTCACCTCAAGGTACGGGTGCTGCTCTTCCAATTTCATGGCTGTTTCTTTCTTGTGAATTGGTAATCCATTAACTCTAACTCCAACTTCATCTTGTGTCAAGTTGGGTTTTACAACTTGAGCAGTACACACACAGCCTTTTTTGTGGAGCTTAAAGTAAAATATTGAGCAGAAGAAATAATATAATTCAATGTCCTCATAACGTTAGCCATGCCTGACATAACAATGGCTTTGTTTTATTGAATATGTATTTGTGAGAATGTATGTACATTTTCAAGAGCAGTGCAAGAGTGGTAAATGAGGTTTTTGTTTCCGTTATTTATCCCATAATCTCGTGGTAGCATATAATGTTCATTATATCTAAGTCCGACTATGTAGGCTCATAGATGGGCAATTAATCAGTGGTAACAGACAATGATGCCAAAAAAGGTATAGGGGATGTTATTAGTAGTAACGATAATTCAAATCTGAACAAAGAAAAGTGGATGAAACAATAACTTACCGCTGCCACAGATCAAACCTGCAACCTTCAAGTAAAGTGTGCAATTCTCTACCAACAACCCCGCCTTGGTGATCTAGTGGCTAAGGTACTCTGCTGCTGACCCGCAGGTCGCGGGATCGAATCCCGGCTGCGGCAGCTGCGTTTTCGATGGAGGCGAAAATGCTGTAGACCCATGTGCTCAGATTTGGACGCACATTAAAGAACCCCAGGGGGCTGAAATTTCTGGAACCCTCCACTACGGCGTTTCTCATAATCATATGTTGGTTTTGGGATGTTAAACTCCACATATCAATCAATCATCAATGCTCTACCATCAGAGCTACAGTGGAGATCATCTCCTTGTCCACTTTATGGGGTATATGTGTATATAAACAGTAGACTCTTGAGTAAAGTGAAATCTCTTAGGTGGAACTGCTTCTTAAAAATGGAAAAAGTGCTTACGACAAGATCGGTTTGATACTTGTATTCTGTACCCCTGTTCATCTCTCAGTGAACTTGACTCCTATTAAATGGAACACGTTTTTCTGGTCCCTTCAGGTTCCACTCAGTGAGAGCCTACTGTATACTCCATAAAGTGTGCAAAATGGAAGACTACATTATTAAGTTTAGTTCAAACTGCTTATATATATGTACGATATATTTATTCATAATTTGAAAGAATTTTATAGTAAACGAATAAAATCTTCATTTGAATGCCATTCTTTAGTTCGGGAAAAATGTGTGAACACTCTTTTTCTGCCTGTTGGCGTCATGTAGCATGTGATCTTATGAGCTGGTGGCTGACCGATAATCCCTCGCATACGACTTTAACACATCATGCCTGTGAAATTGAGACTCTCACTATGAAAGAAAGAATGCATAAATTTGAAGGCTTATTCCTTCTTTTGTTAGAACAATAATGATGAGAACTAACAGACAGTGATGCCAAGGAAACTTTCTTTGGCATCGTTGTCTGTTAGATCTCATTAATATTGTGTCTAACAATGAAAAAAAATGAGCCCTCATAGATGGGGCACCATCTTAAGTGGTATATAAGTGCATTTTTAAGAATACAAAAAAAAAAAGATTTACATGCAGATACAATGCAGTTTTCTCACATTGCTTGCTCATCACAGGGCAAATTGTGAAGCTTTTTTCCACATAGTGAATTCTATTTCTTAGGCAATGTTTTTTGATCCACGCAGTAAGATGGCACATAAGCGATGAACGGAGCTTGGATGACTACCTGGCTTCCCACGAAGAATCTGATCGTAGCCTGTCATTCGGTATGTAACTGAAATTTGATAAACCTGATGAGACGGATGTTTGGGCTAGTTGGTGATTCGTAATCAATATATTTGCACAGCAGTGCAAGAAAGCGAGTACTTACTGCATAACTGCAGAAGGAAGAAATTCCTTTCGTAGTTACGAAAGTTTATTTTCCCGTCCATGTTTTTTCGTTCTGTAGTTAAGCTGTGACTACTCGTTTTCTTGCACTGTGCAAATATGATGATAAACCTTTTGCTGGGTGTCCGGTCGGTTACTTTCGAGTAAGCCAATTTTACTCAGCTTTCTTGCTCTTCCGGTACATGTTGAGGGCAGTGTTGGGGAGCATAGCTGACTGCCTCCCTCTGCCTTTCATGCACGGTCACGAATGCCTTTTGCGGTCTTCCGCTCATGTCCGGTTTTATTTCTTCTGGTGGATTTGGAACATCCATTTTTGTTGCGCTCCAATCTGCTCTGACTCCATATTATTGTGATATGCTGATTTACTCTGCACATCTCTTTAGTTTAGGCACTTGCTCCCAAAGCAAATGAAATGATATTTTGTATTTTAGAAACTAACTTTATGAAGGAAAAAAAAATAATTGCATATATGAAATCAGCACACAAATATACATAAACTCACCAAGTTCCACCAAACTGATCAAGAAAAAAATTTGTTTGTCTGCCTATTTAAATTCTAGCATCGTAACGATTCAAATAGAATGGTTCAAAAGGTGGTGTGTAGAGGAATGCTTCATTATTGTCAGTAGAATTCGCTACATTTGTTGACAAAGTGTCTAAGAGAAAAGATGTGGTCGAGTTACTTCCTTAAACGCTGCTTTGTACAGACCTACCTGAGAGCGCTGGTGTGTTGAACTCTTCCCTGCGTCTGGATGCTGACATGGTGATCTCTCAACTGAACCACTATCAGAAGGCGACCAGGTCCCCACAGACAATGCACGGTGACGACCTGAACTCATCAGCCACCTTCAGTGGAGACAGTGTCAGTGGTGCCTTTTTTTTTTTTTACCCGATAAAAGTGTGTTGAACAGCAAGCACTACATTCACCATAATTTCTCGCACAATGTTCACTTTAAAAATGTAAAGATGTGCGGGTTATGTGGATAGTCTTTCTTTTTCTTTAAAGTAGAGTTTGAGCTACGTGTTATTTGCAGAGAGAGGCTGGTTATATGCAAGAAAATAAAGTTTATTTATATGGCTAGTTTTCAGCAGTGTAATTCAGAGGGAGGCTTTTTACAACCTTGAAGATCATCAGTGCCACTGCAATGTGTGCTATTGGTTTAAAATACTGTAATGGTGGTGATACAGCAAGAATACAATTTACAAAAACATGCATTACCACTGAAGCTAATATATGATGTCTTACAGCTCACAGTAATATGATATGTGTGGTTTTAAAGATAAGCGAAAATACAAACTAGGCATTTAAAAAGGCACACTGGAATTGCAGAAGTTAGTGTAATTTTTTCATCTCTGATAACAGTGCAGTTTTTTCACTTCTACAAAGAATGGTGTGTTTTTATTGCATTCTTTCATCATAAGACGATACACAATATGGAATAATTTATTTTTCTCGTCCTATTAGTTTAGTGTTTGTTTGATATTTTGTTACTATTTGGTCACAATTGTAGGTCTGGAAGAAGTGGTCTATTGATAAAGACAAGCTGGACATTTGGGTCGAGAATATTCGAAAGGTTTGTGAATACTTTTTATGTCCGCCAATGGCCACACTGTGACAGAAATGGCGACTACCAATTAGTAATTTAAAAAAGCCAACTGCAGAAAGCGTGCTTATCATGGATTGATGGTAAATAAAAGTAGGAAATTTTGTAACAAACCACTTTGTCAAGAATGACTGGTTTCTTGATGTTAAGAGACCTAATGTACATTGATGCCAAAGAGGCTGTTACGAGCAGTGTTGGGATGTAAACAGGAAGAGGAAAAGTTTTCTAAGAAACAAATTGACACTGGAAGGGATCAAACCAGTAATCTTCGAATAATGCGCCAGACACTCTGCTGTCAGAGCTATGGCAATGGTCACCCCCCTCCATTCACTTTGTTGGGTTTACATTCTTGATAGAATAATTGGAGTTCATTATATTTTGCATCCTAGTGTTTCTGATAACTAACATATAGCCATGTTTCTGTAGTAGCATTTAGTTGTTATCTATATTTGTTATGTAGGAAACTTGGGAACATATGCTACTCAACATGAGAAAAGCCACATGTTGAAAGCACACTAATAATAAATGTGAGTGCATGAGCATAAAGGCTTAAACAATGGTGTTAATGTGTGATCAGTTGCTCTGTACCTTGTAAAAAAACTTGTGGCTCGACTCTGAGGCAGTGTCTCACCTTATGTCACAGTGGATCAGCCAGACCATCGTGAAGCGAGTGGACTCCGAGATAGACTCTATCAACACTACGCTCCAGAGGTTAGGATCTTCAGACTTGCGTATTGGCGGTAAGTGCAGCACCCTTAAGCACTCGCCAGCTACTTCATTTTGAAGTGCACTAACATTGATAACTCGCATCATGGTTCTCATGTTTGTGCTGGTAATGAGTTGTACTCTTGCTTCTCTTTCACCACGCTATAGTAGCACAGTGCTTGCCTGGAATTGTGTCTCGCGAATCTCCAGTATAAAGCATCATGCTAACGTCATGCCAGGGTCACTTCAAAACACTGCTGATACAAGTATTAATAGCATTTTGATCACTTGAGAAATACTGTATTCTCAGGAAAACAACAAGCTACAACAGACATCTGCTGTTTTAGCAGGTTTTAAACATAAGGCCTTATCAGTCATTATTCTACATAAAACACACAGTCAATAAAACTAATAATTTAGTTCATTATATTGAAACTAGTATTAACTTGAAATTCGACTCATGTAAGGTACAATCACTAGAGGATTAATTTTTTTGTGTGTGAAAAGTGCTGCAAGGATGTCCTTATACTATGGCAATAAACAGAAATGTCAATAATATGAGAAAAATTTACTTTGTTATGCGTACACATATATTTAGATTTCTGATAAACATGGTTCATTGTATCAAAGAAAGAAATGCCGTGTTCTACGGGCATGAAGTCATACAAAGCCAAAAAATGTTATAATAAATTTCATTATGTTGAGGTTTAACTGCACTGTTATACATGTTATCAAATTTCTCATGTGGTTTGTCGCACAAATGTTCAAAGTTCAAATCAGGTTAAGCTACGAAATAATCCAAGTGCAAAAAACGGGGACACAGGTTGAAAAACAAACACAGGATATGTGCATCTTTCTGTTAGTATATCTTTCAAAGCGATACTTCTTTGCAGACTTGCTGGTTCATACTTGAGTTTTCAAGTGTATCTCTTTGGTGTTTGATTTGCCATGCATTGTCAACATGCTGAAGCCTCTGAATTTTTCATGTTCCGATGCTCGGAGCAATAATCACTGAAATGTTATGGCATAGCATGTAGTATAATCCGTTTTATGGGACCTCTGTGTGGTCATCATCATCATCATCATCATCAGCCTGTCTACGTCCACTGCAGGACAAAGGCCTCTCCCATGTTCCGCCAGTTAACCCGGTCCTGTGCTTGCTGTTGCCAATTTATACCCGCAAACTTCTTAATCTCATCTGCCCACCTAACCTTCTGTCTCCCCCTACCCCGCTTCCCTTCTCTGGGAATCCAGTTGGTAACCCTTAATGACCAGCGGTTATCCTGTCTACGTGCTACATGCCCGGCCCATGTCCATTTCCTCTTCTTTATTGCAGCTATGATATCCTTAACTCCCGTTTGTCCCCTAATCCACTCTGCTCTCTTCTTGTCTCTTAAGGTTACACCTACCATTTTTCTTTCCATTGCTCGCTGCGTCGTCCTCAATTTAAGTTGAACCCTCTTTTTGAGTCTCCAGGTTTCTGCTTTGTAGCTAAGTACCGGCAAGATACAGCTGTTATATACCTTCCTCTTGAGGGACAGTGGCAATCTACTTGTCATAATTTGAGAGTGCCTGCCGAATGTGCTCCACCCCATTCTTATTCTTCTAGTTACTTCAATCTCGTGGTTAGGCTCTGCGGTTATTACCTGCCCTAAGTAGACATAGTCTTTTACAACTTCAAGTGCACTATTACCTATCGCAAAGCGCTGCTCCTTTCCGAGGTTGTTGTACATTACTTTCGTTTTCTGCAGATTAATTTTAAGACCCACCTTTCTGCTCTCCTTGTCTAACTCCGTAATCATGAGTTGCAATTCGTCCCCTGAGTGACTCAGCAATGCAATGTCATCGGCGAAGCGCAGGTTACTGAGGTACTCTCCATTAACTCTTATCCCTAACTGTTCCCATTCTAGGCTTCTGAAAACGTCCTGTAAGCACGCAGTGAATAGCATTGGGGAGATTGTGTCCCCCTGCCTTACACCCTTCTTTATTGGTATTCTGTTGCTTTTTTTATGAAGCACTATGGTAGCAGTTGATCCCCTGTAGATTTCTTCCAGAATGTTTATATATATTTCATCTACGCCCTGATTCCGCAGTGTCTGCATGATGGCTGATATTTCTACTGAATCAAACGCCTTCTCGTAATCTAAGAAGGCTATGTATAGTGGTTGGTTATACTCTGAGCATTTCTCTATTACCTGATTGATAGTATGAATGTGGTCAATTGTTGAGTAGCCTGTTCTAAATCCTGCTTGTTCCTTTGATTGTTTGAATTCTAATGTTTTCTTTACTCTGCTAGCAATTACCTTTGTAAATAGCTTGTATACTACAGAGAGCAAGCTGATCGGCCTGTAATTCTTCAAGTCCTTGTCATCTCCTTTCTTATGTATTAAGATGATGTTAGCGTTCTTCCAAGACTCTGGTACTTTTCCCGTCAGGAGACACCTCGTAAATAGAGTGGCTAGTTTTTCTAACACAATCTGTCCTCCATCTTTCAGCAGATCTGATGTTACTTGATCCTCACCAGCAGCTTTGCCTCTGTGCATGCTCTCCAAAGCTTTTCTTACTTCTTCTATCATTACCGGTGGGGTGTCGTCTGGGTTACTGCTAGTTCTTATAGTATTAAGGTCGTGGTTGTCTCGGCTACTGTACAGATCTCTGTAAAACTCCTCCGCTATTTTAACTATCCTATCCATATTGGTAGTTAATTTGCCTTCTTTGTCCCTTAGTGCATACATTCGCCTTTTGCCTATCCCAAGTTTCCTCTTCACTGCTTTGACGCTTCCTCCGTTTTTCAGAGCGTGCTCAATTCTCTCCATGTTATACCTTCTTACATCGCATACTTTACGTCTATTAATCAGGTTCGAAAGCTCTGCCAGTTCTATTTTGTCTGTTGTACTTGACACTTTCATGATTTGACGCTTCTTAATTAGGTTCTTCGTTTCCTGGGAAAGCTTGCCGGTGTCCTGTCTAGCTACCCTGCCTCCAACTTCCACTGCACACTCCGTGATGATACTCGTCAGATTATCATTCATTGTATTTACGCTAAGGTTGGTTTCCTCGCTAAGAGCAGAGTACCTGTTCTGCAGTGACACTCTGAATTCCTGTACTTTCCCTCTCAGTGCTAGCTCATTGATTTGCTTCTTGCGTATCAGTTTCTGCCGTTCCTTCTTCAAGTCTAGGCGGATTCGAGCCCGTACCATTCTATGGTCACTACATCTTACTTTGCCAACCACTTCCACATCCTGCACGACTCCTGGGTGTGCAGTCATTATAAAGTCTATTTCGTTCTTATTTACACCATTAGGGCTCCTCCATGTCCACTTGCGGTTTTCTCGTTTTCGGTAGAAGGTATTCAAAATACGCAGATTATTGCGTTCTGCGAATTGTACTAGTAGCTCTCCTCTGGCGTTTCTAGTGCCGATGCCATAATCTCCTACTGCCTGGTCTCCAGCCTGCTTCTTCCCTACCTTTGCATTAAAGTCGCCCATTACTATAGTATACTGTGTTTTCACCTTACTCATTGCCGATTCCACGTCTTCATAGAAGCTTTCAACTGAAGCGTCATCATGGCTGGATGTAGGCGCGTAAGCCTGTACTACCTTCATTTTGTACCTTTTATTCAGTTTAATTACAATGCCTACCACCCTTTCATTAATGCTATAGTAATCCTCTATGTTGCCAGCTATGTTTCTGTGAATTAGGAACCCTACTCCCAGTTCTCTTCTGTCTGCCAAGCCCCGATAGCAAATGACGTGCCCATTCTGTAGCACAGTATAG
The DNA here is from genome assembly GCA_013436015.1 of Rhipicephalus annulatus. Taxonomy (NCBI): domain Eukaryota; kingdom Metazoa; phylum Arthropoda; class Arachnida; order Ixodida; family Ixodidae; genus Rhipicephalus; species Rhipicephalus annulatus. The sequence goes on from WOVY01002803.1 coordinate 388,194, forward strand.
GCCTCATCTGTCCTCCTAACCTCACTCAGCCCTATTATATCCCATTTAATGCCTTCTAGCTCCTCGAATAATACAGCTAGACTTCCCTCACTAGATAACGTTCTAACGTTAAACGTTGCTAAGTTCAAGTTCCAATGGTGGCCTGTCCGTATCCAGAGATTCCTAGCACCCTCTGCTGCTTTGCAGATCTGACCGCCGCCGTGGTCAGTTGCTCCGCAGCTGGTGGGGACTGAGGGCCGTGAGTTAATTGACGAATGCCTACGGGAGGGGGTGGCCAGATACTGCACCAGGGTGGCCAATCCTTCTCTGGTGAGATCATCGGTGCGTACCGGCTTTAAGCCGGTACGCACCGATACGCACCGTGGTAGAGATCTCTAAAGTGGTAGCCGGTACGCACCGTGGTAGAGATCTCTAAAGAGAAATGTCATGGAGATTAGTGGGCTTGTGTGAATAGCAACATTGAAGTGAAGTGTGATTTGGTCAAATAATATCAAAGCGAGTTCGAATAGTATGTATTACATACTATTATGAAATCGAGCTTATTTCTCATGACCGAACTAGCCTGCGCAATGTCTTTTTTTTTTTAATTAAGATGAAGCACTTGAAAATGTCATTTTTTTTGTTCAAATGAAAAGGAAGCAACCTTGAGTTCAAGGATTCGGCCTTTGGTAAAATGCAAGGGAAAACCTCTAAAATATGTTACGTTTTAAAATTTGCTATACTTAGAGCATATGAGCTAGCATAACAAGCTTTTAATATTAAAAAAGGATCAATCAATGTCGGGATCTTCATTTTGATCCTGAAGTGAGGCTTTCTGGCAGTGTGAATTTCGTCTGGATAAGTGTATTCACGGTGTAGCATCTCTGAAGTGCACAAAGACAACCTGTACAGGGGTTACATGCATATTAACATCCCAGAACGGTTAATTGAGCTAGTTGGTGTGCTTCCATTTTGAACGTATGGCCATGTTCATCATGCCACTTCCATGTCTCATCAGCCACATAGACTGTTCTTGTTTCAATTGTCACTTTGTGCATGCGTGATGATTGTTTATTTTCTTGTTTTTTCCAGGTGTTATTTATTCCGGTTCTTTTCGCAATAAAATTTTAGTTGCGAATAAGTGCTGTAATCTGTCTTTCCTCTGCTCATTTTTGTTTTTGTCATGCTATTATTCATTCAAGATTATCACCTATTTGTTAATTTTGAATGCTTCAAAATTTTCAGAAATTCAAAATTGACTCGGAACGAATTCGAGTTCTGTAATATTCATTCGAATATTCGAAGTGCTTGAATATTTGCACAAGTTTAGAGATAAGCTGACTACAGTTTTCATTCTATGATTTTTACCTGAGAATTGTGCCTTCTTTGGCAGAGGCCAACCCGTCGACATTGCAGCAAGTAGCTCTCAGCAAAGGTCAGCACGTACCCACACTTGCCTCACTCTTGCCCTATTTGGACCTGAATAGCAACCATGAATATCTGGTGCAGCGTATCAAAGGTACGTAGTGTCTTCACTCTCAAGCTGTGTGCCATTTGTTGAAAAGGCTAAACCGTCGATGTGGGATATAAATATCGAACTCAGCCGTGTCAAGTCATTGTTTGCATTGAACAGTCAAGCAGTTCCTTCAGAAATATCATCCAGTAGTGTATTATTGTTCTACTCACTTATTCTCGCATATAAAGCACACAACATAAACAGCAAATTCATAGGTGGAAGTGCAGCAATTTTGAGGTGCAAGTTTGTTGGCTTTGTCACACTGTTTTGTGGTAATGCAAAGTAGGTGGCTTCACAGCTGTGTGCGAAAACTTTTTTATAACTGAAAATATTCAGGGCCAATAAAACAACTCTATTTTGCCAAATGCCACTAAGCAAGACAACGTTAAGTGTGCTTCGAAGAGAACATAATACTGGGGTACTGCAAATTTGTATGGCTTGTGCAAAAGCGTTGTCATTTGTTTGCCATTTGCTGGAGTAGATCGCCATGCTACTTTAAAACAGTCGAAGGCTTGCCTAGTAACGAAGCGTAGATGATATTTAATTTACTCACAAGTGGCTGAACTGCAGATGTTTGCATCTGTGAATTTCTGCGCAGTTTACCGAGTTGCTCTGGCTCAGTTTAGCCGAGAGGCAAAACTTTCGTCAGGATGGGAATAGTACCACGTTCCTCCTGATGTAAGACAAGCCTCCTACTCCAAAGTTCCCGGCTTGCTGATTCAAGCTGATTGAAGGGGAGCACTAGTGAAGCACGGTCTGGTGCTTTCTGACCTTGAGGCTTGAACTGATATTGTTAACAGCTACTAGGGACCTATGCAAGCAGCAGAAATTTGGTTGTCATGCCTTTCAGCGAGACGGTGGCACCCTTGCATAACTTTGTGTCAAAGAGCTCGTGTCACAGCAAATCCATTATCGTCATCTGTGATAACGCTATCCACTCTTAAAGGCAAAGCTTAAAAATGTCCTCCAATTTTTTTACGCAGAGCTAGCACGAGGTGGCTGCATGAGCGACTTTCGGTGGAACAGTGGCAGTCAGAACTACAGAGGCAAGCCATGGAGTGACTCCCTGCCCACCGACTCAGCTGTAAGTAATCTGTCGAGTGATTGGATACGTCGAGGAGATAATTTGTCTGACTGTTGTCCCACGTGAAAAGTGAAGTTACGGACAGGCTCTGGTTATGTAAGCTCCTCAATTTTCACATTGACAACTGTCATTTGTTTTTCCATGGCATAAAATGTGCACCTGTATAATGAATGCCTCTACAGAAAAGGGACCTTTATTATAATAGCATTCCATGTGTTCTGACTATACTGTGAGCATTGCAGTGCATAAACTTTGCAATGAAGTTGGTGAAGTCAGTGCTGAACTTTTTTGAAAATTTGAAGCAGTTCTTCATAAAAGTGTTTTCTTTTTGTAACACCAGTGCTAATGAAAAAGTTGCACACTCAAACCGCGCTTTAACAAAGTCAGATATGCCTCGAAAATACTTCATTATATTCAAAAATTTGTTAGAAACATATATTCTTAACACTGTATCTACAACAAAACTATTCTTTACTTTGTTATAACCGATAATTTGTTATATCTGAGTTCACTTTATTAAGGTATGAGTGTACCTGCAGATTTGTTTTGCCAAATTTGCAAACCAATATTCAAAGGCTCAATTCAGGAATTTTCTTCCAAATCTCCAAATCTTGGTTGATTAGAGCTAGTCTCGTGAGTCTAATCAAAATTGCTTCAGTGGATGTGAACTTGAAAAAAAACCAAGATTTCAGTATTCAATTGCACCATTGCAAAGTTATCATGACCTATTTTTTGCACTTTCTGTAACAATTTTCGTTGCCTTAACTGATGGATATTTTCTTGGGCACTTCTATTTGGTGCTCATCGAACATGTTTTGAAATCATAGGTAAAGGGTTATGGATAATGATATTTTTGAAATACCAATACGATTTAATTTTCTGGCCATGTTTTGTTACACGAAAGCCCTGTCCCTCCATGCTAAATGCTTTCTTCCCTGTGACATATTAGTGAGGTTTGCTGAAGGTTTCTCTGAATTGCTCCTTGCAGATAGTTCTGCACCTGCTGTGTACTTACCTGGACTCCAGGCTGCCTCCTGATCCACGCTTCCCAGATGGGAAAACTTTCACCTCACAGTTCTTTCACAAGGCACCGAACAAGCCTTGTGAGTGCAACATCTTTCTTCTAATTAAATGCTTGGATGAGAAAAGAATCAACACTTTGCAGTTCTGGGCATGCAACAGACTGTATTCTGAAGGGCTAAACAGTAGCTCTAATGTTTGTTGTTGTGGATAGTTTTCAGACTACTGTGCTTTAAACGGACACTGAAGATCAAAACGATTTTTCACCAATTAGGCAAGTGCAATTTAACAATCCCAAAAACACTGCTCTTATCGCGCCGCGACACTTAGTAAGCGAGGAAACGTGTAAAAAGGGAATGCGGGTGGCGACGCCACCTTGGGATTCCTACACCAAACACCGTAACGTAAGAAATTTTCAAGGCATCCTATGGGCCCTACATAGCTTTCAATACATAAATGTGAAGTACATTGCAATTTGTGGGCACCATAGACTTGGCATACGAAGTTTCAGAAATTTTCTTACGTCAAGCGTGCAGATTTTGGCACGAAATAAAAATGAAACTTCAACCTCGTTTTTCTCCACTATGCGGGGATGATGACACCCCCTGTAAAGTTGTTTGCGCCGCGTGGCGCAAATTTCTCACGCAGAAGCCGTATTTCGGGATCACAACTATTGAGCGGTAAATGGCGTTGCGTTCGCGAGCGTTGATCACCACTATCATCGTCATGGTTAGATTGGTAGTGCCGGCGATGACTCCTGGCGGCAAGCCTTGGAGGGGGGGGGGGGAGGCACGAGAGAATTGAGCGAGTGTCTTTGGCTGGTGCCGTCTGGCGTGGACGGTTGTCTCTCGCAGTGGGACCCCGGTGCACGGCACCACGGGCCGTCTGCTGGGGGCCCTTGGGGTGAGTCAGGCGATAACGACACCGCCTTGTTTGTGATGTTGTTCAGTGTTGTGTAATATTGTGCAAGGATGTTATAGCGTGTTGATCACAAGTAATGTTAGAATAATTCGGCTGACAATATTGTCGTTTTAAAAGTAGTTAAGTAAATGTGTGTTGGCTTGGTTTGTTCCGACCGTGTCTGCTTTGTCGGTTCACTCTAAGAGCGTGGTGCTATCTCCACTTGGAGGCCCCACAGCTAATAATGAACTTATGGTAGTTAAACATATGACATTAGAATTCTCAGATTGCAGTTTGTCAATATAAACCAAGTCATTGTTCGTGTTTAGTGTCTCTTTAAGGTGCTTTCTTTTTTGTCCTCTCAGTATAAACCAGATAGTCCTTAATCAAGACTCTGTTAATGCATTTTTGTGCTCACATTTAGCTGTTGCGTGTGCACATGACTCTAGCAGACTTGCGCTATTTAGTATGTTAGTACTGCAGTCTAAACCTACAAAGCCTTTTGGGACCTCTTCTATGCCTAGATGAGTCAGTGTAAGCAGCTAACAAGTTTTTTACTCAAAACTAGAACAAAAGTATGTGTACAGAAATACATTTAAAAAGAAACATTGCAATGTTGATGTCTTTACGAAGAAAACCTGGCACAACTGTTAAAGCAAATCAAAGTTTTGTAAACAGGCTTGTTTTGTAAGATCAGTCAAACTTGTTTTTACATTTGTCATGTCCCTAAGCATGGCATTGCTTGTCACCAATGCGGAGTTCATATTTTGCATTCAAGCATGGCTTTAAGGCAACATGAATTTTGTGAAGTGAGAATATAAAGTAGGAGTTTGTCGAAGTCTGAAATGTAGAAGTTGATGGAAATATGCACTCACTCAAGTTTCAAACTGATGTAGAATAATAATGAGTGAAACAGACATATAGCTAAATGCATAGTACTAACTGGTAGCGTGCTGTTACATAGCAAGGGGAATCAATGTTAGAAATAGTGCTTTGATGTCAAATGTGTAGATATTCAGTTGTTTATGCAATATTAGTCTAAGCGGAAATCCTCTGCCTATGCAAAGATAAGAAATGTCAAATTAATAGGCTTGTGTGGATATTCAAACGAATAACAAAGTGTTCGAGTTTGCTTTGATTCGAATTTAAATAAGTGCAAATTTCGAAGTATTTGCAATGAGCGAATAAATGTATATTAATCCTCATGTAATTGCTTGTAAAGGTGGTTTCACTGCAGTGTAGGGATGCTAAGCCGTGAAAGCACTTTTTTAGTGGGAATTAGCTTTGCCGTGAAGCCTCGCTTCACATTTTAAAGGGGCCCTACAAGGCTTCCTGAGCATCGTCAGTAAGCGCTGCCGATCGGTGGTCGAAACTACTGAGAACTCGCGAGCCAAATAATATAGTGCAGCATGTGGCCTGCAATTCACGATAAATTCTCAAAGTCAGCTAAAAATTGCTGTTTTCTCTCGGCAAATGACGCCACAACTCAGAAATCACTCGTTACAGCCGTTGTATCAGCCATTGGCTGACTCGAGCGTGGCGCGCTCGGTCGTTACTGGTGCCGCTGCGGGAGGCCGCCACTTCCACGAGTACGTGCGCAATCGCACTGAAAAGCCGCTTATTTAAAGGAAAAAAAAAGATAAATCACAGCGAATTTACGGGGTCAATCATGATGAGTGGGCAAAGCTTCGGACAGAATCATCAGTAAACCGTGAATATTCCATGTAATTCGCCTAGTAGATCATCATTTAAAGACGCGAGAAATGCTGTGTATGTATGCCGTGTCGCTTGGGCCTCCCGCTCTCGTACAACAGGATCTTGGCAACGGCGGCGCGCGCTTCTGCCTCGCGGGCTCTCACATCGAGATTCTATCTGTGAGCGCACGCTGCCGCCGCCTTGTGCTCTTGCCGCTCTGCATCCTTGTCCATCTGGCGACTCCGAACATGCGCCAACAGCGAAAGAATCGCCCCCCTAGCGTACGTCGCCACACTAAATCGAATGATTGCCTTCCACCAATGACACGTGCCATATTTATTTATTATATTTATTAAGTACCTGCTTTGACATAAGGCATTACAGCAGGAAGGGTACAGTACATATGATCATACACATAAAAAAAAACATTCATAAAGCATGGGAAAAATCATCACTTGAATCAATAGAGACTATTTCTGGTGGCAGAGTGTTTCATTCTCTTATAGTGCGGACAAAGAAAGAGTAGCAAAAAGCGTCACCCTCAAAAGGAATCTCGCGTGTTTTTAGGTGATTATTGCGTCTTTGAGAAACATAGTTGGGTGGTTGAATACAATTGCCTGATGATCTCTGTTCTCGAATGATAAATGCTATGAAAGAATTTTAATGGGACGTTTCGACGACGGTTTTCAAGAAGATCCCAATTTAATGTTTTTCTGCTCTCTGCCACACTAAGCATCCTGTCGTAATTTTCAAGGACAAATCGAATCGCTCTATTTTGTACTTTTTCATGTTTATCTGTAAGTTATTTAGTATATGGGTCCCAGCAGACGCACGCATATTCCAGTATATTGCGGGCGTGTGTAAAATAGAGCTGCTCTCTAAGTTTTTGTGGTAAACTACTGAAGTTATGTTTCAGAAAACTTAATGTTCCTACCGCCTTGTTCCTAACGTGACATGTTTATTCCATCTCAAATCAGCTGTGAAAAATACGCCTAGATATTTATATTCCGTGAGATGTTGAAGATTAGCGTTATTAATCGTATAATGCTTTCTGCAGTGCGAGAGTTTTCTGGTAAAGGTGACGTGGACGCTTTTTTTTTCACATTCAACATTTTTCATTTTTCACACCATGCAGCAATAAATCTAAATCGTTTTGCAGTGCTTGTTTGTCAAGGTCGCTATTGATGGCCCTATATACTATACAGTCATCTTCAAACATTCTAAATGATGATGTGATACCGAAAGTGACGTCATTTATGAACAATGAAAATAAAAGTGGACCTAAGCCCCGCCGCAATGGTCTAGTGGCTAAGATACTCGGCTGCTGACCCGCAGGGCGCGGGTTCAAATCCCGGCTGCGGCAACTGCATTTTTGATGGAGGCGGAAATGTTGTAGGCCCGTGTGCTCAGATTTGGGTGCACGTTAAAGAACCCCAGGTGGTCTAAATTTCCGGAGCCCTCCACTACGGCGTCTCTCATAATCATATAGTGGTTTTGGGACGTTAAACCCCACATATCAATCAATCAAAAGTGGACCTAAGACTGATCCCTGTGGTGCACCAGAGGTCACAGCAACGTATGTAGAGGAACAACCGTTCAAAGCCACAGACATCTGCCTTGAGTGAAGATACTCAGCTATCCAAGCAGTAACCCTATCATCCAATTTGTAATTTCGAAGTTTAGCGATCAAGAGACTATGCGTAACGACGTCAAAAGCTTTCCTGAAATCCAGAAATATACAGTCAACAATGTGACATCATTGCTATTATAACATCTCGCTTCTTTCATTATCAACTACAAGTACTGCCATGTAGTGAATACTGCAAAAACTAAACTAGAGGTGGCTACCTACTACTACAACTACATACCTCAGGGGATGTACAGACTCACGCCTTTAGGAGCTTCGCCTCTAAAAATTCTCAAGGTCACGGGGCACGCGTGATATATTTTCTTTCCAAGTGCATCCCTCCCTGCCCAGGACTTTCACAGGGACGAGAAGAGAGAATGCAATTGCAGCGTGCTACAAAGCTTTGCAACTTCGCTCATACGCAATGAATTCTAAAAATTTTTGCAGTGAACTCATGAGGCAATAAGCGTCTTTAATGATTCCATTCAATGGAATTGCCGCAGGGCCCCTTTAAAATAACCAATTACTATGAAATCGATTCATCATTTAAGATCAAAAGCTTGTAAGAACAGCTTATATACCCTAAGTATAATAAATTTTAAAATGTTATGTATCTTACAGGTTATCATTCGTATCCTGCTACTACTCAAATCTTGCAATAACTCAATGTTGTTTTGACTTCCTTTGAATGAAAAAAAAAAAAGCGCATCTGCATAGAGGCCTTATTTCAATTTTTAATAAATATTGTGCAGGTATGATGAATATGCCCATTTTTTTTATAAGTCATATATACTATTCGAAATCGTTTCGACCAAAATAACTATTCACTTCGAACCTAAAATTCACTATTTGCACAAGCCGACAAAGTAAGCTTAACACTTTTGTGACCGTGCCTATCTCTATCGATAGTATGTTTTCGATGTTTAAAACTTCGATACTTTCCCTGTTTCGATCGCTTTTGGACCCCTCAGGCTATCTAAGATAACACGTAAAAGAAAAAGTATTTTATCATGTTTGTTTTTGTGTTTCTCTTTTTTCACCGTGTGGTGATATTAAAGTGCCTATCCATGTGCACGAGTGAACATGCATTGTTTTAATCATGGCGTTGACGTCGCGTGTTACCGCTTCACGAAAACGGCGAATTTCGGGGGATTATCATGCATCTGGGCTAAAATATTCAAATGACGACAACAGCACAGGCTTGGAAGACAACATCAACACTTTTGATTTCAGCGCGTTCAATAAGAGTTCGTCAAACCGCCCCGGAACATAAGCGGTCGTCCACCGGTGAATTTAGCTTTGTGCTCGGGCCGCTTCATTGCTGGCGTGCGTCTGTTTAAGTTGATCTGATGTGTTCTGATGGTTTGGGCTCTTGTCTGCAGGGCGTCCACTTCTTTCGGGCGGGATTACTTACAAGCGGCAGGGCAGAGAGTGCAGTTTCAAACGTGGAGGCAGCTGGGAGTGAACCTTGAAACCGTGTTACATAGTGCTGCGCGGCGCTTTGTAAACGCTGTCGACTTTTTGTTTCTTACTGTTAAAGTTATTGGAGGGCTATGCAAGAACACAAATTAATATGCTCGCATGCATATTTTTCAGAAGCCGATGTACAGCGAAAGAGGCGGTGGTTAAAGGTCCCACAGTCCATCTTGATGCCCCTATACGAAACGCTCTTCAGGGCTAACGGCACCAGCCAAAAAATATATATATATATATATATATATATATATCAGGAACTGTAAATAATGCTATGAAGAAAGAAAAGTAGAACAGAGAGCAAGTGATTCCTGTGAAACATGCGTAGCAAACCTGTGTTTTACCGCATCGCGAAATTGCTTAGCACGGTGGCATGAAAGACACTAATGTGTAGTGTTATTTTATATACACAAAAACTTTTGTATTAACAGCGCTTGTGTTACCAGGTTAATTGTGTGTGCTCCTTATGCTTAAAATGTATATTTTGATTTTTTTATGCTTAGCCTGTCCAGAGCAGTGTTGGTGGTTCTATGAAATTTCTTTGTTCATGTTTAGAATGTTTTTCATTTGATGATTTTTTCGTACTATTGTTAATAAATTTGGGGTTTCAAACTAACTTTGTTTGAAAAATAACTCCTACCCGCATAATTTGACACCATAAACATTAACATCAGTAACTTTGAGTGTTATTAAAAAAATAAGGTTTTCTGGACTACCCAAGAACGGCCAAATTTCTCACAGTCACGAAAGTGTTAATCTGAGAAAATCATGTGTTTAATTGTGTGGTATGATGTCTCTTGAAAGTGAAGGGGTTCACTTGAGGAACTGAGTACTGAATGAACTCGCCAAAATTGTGTATCTTCCAAGTTTTATTTGTTAAGCCTAAGCTGGAGAATCTGAAGAGGCAGCTTTTCCGTTTCTGTGTGTAATATAGCTGAACGTGTGGATGGCATAAAACAATATCTTCTCACAATCTTGCTGTTGTTATTTGATGCAGCTGCGGACAAGGGTGCCTTATGCATTTATCAGACCAGCGTGCTACCACCACACTACCGTGTCATCGTAGGTGAGGACACCTGCGACCTTCCGAAGGTACATTGTGTATTTATTTATTTTCTTACTTATTTTCATATACTGCAGCTTGGTTTCAGAGCTATCGCAGGAGTGGGTACAGAGCAGCAAATAGTATGAAAAGAAAACAAGCAATGACAGGTCAGACAATTATGAAAAATATCTTAAACATAATTATATAAACATTGCAAAGCAAAAAGTAAGGATTAGAGTATACAATCTTTTAGTGCTTCCAAAAATTCATTTTTTTTAATGAACGAATGTGACCTAGTATAATATTTCACATTTAAAAGCATGGGGGGAAAAAGTGTATTTGAAAGTGTACTTGTAGTGGGTGGTTTTCCACGATTAGCAATTATATGTTTGTTTATTTCCAGAGCGTAGCCAATTAATCAGTAGTTTTATATTTATTTTTTCCACAAAGCGAGGAACAGGCACAAAGTGAATGGATTACTGAAACCGCTAGAATTTGGGAGGGGGGGTGGCTTAGTAGTAAAAATGTACGTCTTGCGAAAAACTCAGCAAACTGTAGTCCCCGATACAGCACCTTAGATTGAGCACATTAGCTTTTTCCCTGCTAAAGACAAGCTGAGCTCGTCCACATGGTTTGTGCCGTTCCTACCGCAGACGAGCTGGGCTTGTCTACGCAATGAAGCTGCTCTGATTCATTTTGCCGAGTGCTCCTTCATTTTAACAGATGGTGCAGCAAAAAATTAAATACATTCAAAGCATGCATTCAGTATCAAAATGCATTGCACTTGCATTTATTTTTGGCCAGAAAGCTTGCCAAGCATTGGGCTATGAACTAAAAAGTGAGGCATTCACATTGAATCTTAATGTGTATCTTGCACAGCAATGTTGCACAGTCGGCATTGTTAGCCACGCTATAGGCTCTATTGGTTGTATGAAACTGAAACATCCACTTTTTGCACAATCTTAAAAACAAGACGTGATGGTTATGTAATAAGCAATATAGGGTAGGTTTTATCTGACTGTCTGGGTTTGGACTGGCAGTTTTTTTTTTTTATTCATTTCATTCGTGAATTTCACTGGCTGGAAGCTTAAATGGTTCTGTGGCCATGCCTTATTTGCCACAGGGTCGAAACAATCTCTTCTATGCCATCCTCCTGTTCCTGCACTGCATCAAGACTAAACACGGAGGCATGCTAGGGTAAGTAAATGGCAAACACATTCCTAACTGTCGACCTCCCATGGCGATGCAAGCGGATGCAGTGATCTTGTACGTCCTACCGGATGACATCTCTTCTCTCTAAGTTTCTCTTTCTCACAACTGTGCTCGTTTCCCATGTTCCGCATGTGCTGAGGGCATTCCCATGGTCAAGGTTTGCCCACCTTTAGCTGAGTTGTTTGATAAAATGTTGCCAGAAAAATATACGTAGGCATGAGAGGTAAAAGTGTCAGATTACTATTAAATTTGATAATTAAAAACTGTGCCAGTGTCTGTGTCATGCAAAGCTGCGAGCTTTAAGATCTTCAGCTTGCTACAAGTGGTTCCTGATCTTGGAGACTGTGCCAAGGAGTTGCACTGGTTCCCAAAATTTGTAGTCGTGTTTTAATTATTATAATCAGCAGCAAAATCATCAACAAAGTGAGCAACAGCATAGGTTCATGTGTTGCCTTATGAACTCATGGTGGGCCCTTTGCTGATTTTCAAAATACATGAATTACAGTGTTGTGAGCACATTGCAACTGTACTTGCAGTGGGCATTCTATGATAGTTTTAAATGGCCAGCCTTATCTGCACAGACATTCATTTTCTTGTAGCACAGTCGAGGCATACGTCGAGAACTGCAACCAGGCTAGCCATTGAGAAAGCGATGTGCATGAGGCCAGATTGCACTGCCTCATTCTGCTCTTGTAGGCGAAACTCAGTCATCCTCCTAGTTCTTGTTTCTAGTGGGCAGCATGACCAGTTATTTATGTTCTCTTTTCTTTCTTTGAAATTCTCTGTACTGAAAGGGCTTTCAGGCAGGAATAATGAAATTAAGGACAGGGACTAAACAAAGTCACATAATAAGAAGGCACGCTGTGCTGAAGAATGGCAAATCTTTTTCTTCTTCACCTCACCGTTGTGCTTGGAATGGTTGAAAGTGTAAATACATATAAATAAATAGTCGATGCTTTCACCTTCAAAGATTAATGGCTTTGTGACCAACTGTGCAGGAGGATCAACCTTGGTCTTTCGGGAGTGAACGTCCTGTGTGTCTTGGATGGATAGCGTTGCTCACCTAGACGTTGTACAGTTGCTTCAAGTCAAGTGGGCCTCACCTGAAAGAAGCTGTTCAGTGGGACACTGCCAGGCATCGCCATCAAGTGTTGTTTGCAGACATTGGTAGCTGACGCAGTGAACGGTTGAGAACAGTCTTCCTTCAACCAACAGTGCCATTTTTTGTGCAACCATATGAACTGTGCATTTCTATCGTGCTCTAGTTTAGCACTTCATTCATTACTATTCATCGCGCCATCTTGTTGCATCATAGTCACGGCAGTACATAAATTGTATCAGTACTCACATTGCATAAACAACCAAACGACGAGTTTTCTTTCACTAATTATTGTGGTTCATTGAATTACGATTGCCTTCTGCATCTTGAGCATGTGATTTTGAGATCATCAAGTCATACCATGTACAGATTCGTATAAATAAACATTCTTGCACTGTTATTTGTCTTCTCTTATTTCTGCTTTTAGGTATTCAAGAATGTAACTAAGAATGAAAGCACGAGTAAAGGCACGTCACATTGGACGCAGATCCAGAAAGCAAACATGAATTTACCATAGAAGCAGAAAACCCACAGCTGCTTGCCCATATTGCCCGCGAACAGACCTTCTTTGTGCGGAACAGTCGGCCGCTTTCACTGCAGCCAGTTAGGCGGTGGCATGTGCTCCGTGGATTGGTAGATTGCACTGCCTCTGTGTTTGAGCAGGCAGAAGGCCATGTGGTCTGTCTGAACAGCCGTGTGCAATTCCCTCTTCTAGAAAATCTACTTCCCTGCTTGCGTGCTCTGCAATCAGTATGAATGTGCCTTTAATGCAAAACTTCTGCACATAACTTGCCTGCATTATTCAAAGACTGGTGACATGGGCTGATCATCTTCATAACAGGCCCCTTTAACCTTTTGCTGTAAAGCAGAGAGGCTGCTACACAATCTTCGCAAGTTGGATGTCCTACAAATCTTTCTTTAAAACAAAGGCCATGTTTCTGAAATTCATATTTAAAAGGAACTTAGACAATTAGAGAGCTTGCAAAGAGATTTTAGCATTATAAAATGTTGACTAACAAGTTGGTTTACTCTTTTTCTGGCGATGTGAGACTTAATTTTTGATGTTGTGTTCACAATGGTCAATGCCTACTTTGAAGGTCTACACCGCTTCCTTTGTGGTGTTACAGATGTCAGGTGGATAAATTGTAACTGTGGGATTAAATTACTCATTTTGCATTTCGTGAAAATAGAGGAAAATAACTGTGCATTGCTACATTCATAGCAGATGTTTTTTCTACTTGTGCTGGGTTCCTCAAGGGAAAACGTGATATATAATCATCTATTCAATGGAAATGTAAAATAGTGATGTGCTCCAGAACTTTGCAGGGTATTCAAATAAATTACTGTACCCTCGTTCAAAGAAACACTGCACAAGAAAATAAACAAAATTGATCAGGCTGTAGAAAAAGGCAATACGACATATTGCTGATGTTCCGTACAACATTCGTACATCAAGTGTAGTGCGAAAGAGACACGGACAAGAAAGTGCACACCACAAGTGCTTGCTCACAACTGAAAGCTTTAATGCTTGAACCGAAAATATACAACACTTACACTTGGTGCTTAACAAAAACCCACGCGTGCGCATCGTGGGTAAAACAGAAGCCAAAAATCAAACCAAGAACGCGTATAGGGTCAGTACCAATTTGCTGGCCTCTCAGTCTTGCTTCTTACATCAACCTTATTCACAACATTTAACGTGCTTTAAGTTGAAGTGCTGTTTTGAGTTCAATCTGTTTGCTAAATACAAACATGGCTCGAAGAATAAAATCAATTTTCTCACAATATGTCAACTAAAAGAGTCGTCTCCAACTCAAAAGAAAAAGACACATGGCATGTATTGTTTTCAAGAATGAGTTAGGGCCTTAAGTCATGCATATCATGCCAAATTTTTTAAATTGCCTAAACAAAGGTATTGCAGCTAACGTCGTTGCTTGGGCAAGTTGGTACGACATGACATGTTGACAAACAAGCAGTGGATAGAATATTTAATTGGCAACTCCAGATAGCGTCTGTGAATGCGATCAATTATTCTCAAGTTCATGTTTCTGTGATAAGCTTCAATTTTACATTTCATGTTTGGTTTGATTAGAATTGCATTTTGCTTTTTTATATGTAAATGCAAAACATGAGCTGTATTATGTACTTAATTTTTTGTTATGCATACCATATTTATGCAGTATTGTTTTGAGCACATATTTGGGCTCATTTCTATTCTTTCTTATTTTCTTCTTCCATATGTATACCTTATTTCTCAGTGTTTGCAGATTTTTACTTTGGATCTGCAGTTACAATTTGCTGCTAAATTTGCTTATGTTTTGCTTGCTTGCATGTTGCTTGCTTGTACTTTGTATGTTAGTTTACTTGTATTTCTTTTTTTATACATGACCACATGCTTTAGGGTGAAAGAGCTCATTAAGCTGCTTTTTTAGCAGTTTTTAATTCCTGTCCTTGCATCTTTTTCACTTTTTAATTTTGATTTGCATTATGTTGTGTTGACCATTACCATTGTATGAAAACATTAAATCATTGTAGCTCTAACATTGTCCTTTAACATGACTAGTTAAAAATACTGCTAAATAAACTGAAACTGAAATACAGTGTCTCTTAGATGGCAAGTTGGGCTTGGTGCTGCAGCTTTAATTTTGCTGGCATTTTTCTGGTTACTTGCCAATTTTACATGCACTGCCTAAGTGTTATGGCTTGGTCTGATGGTTGCTGTATTTCTTATCATTTAAAATGATAAAGAATGTAAAATAAAAATATTTGCACTAATAGAAAAAAATATGCACATTATTATATTCCTGTTTCCACCTGTTATAACTAGTGAAAGAGTTGCCCCTGCTTTCTCCTCTAAAGAACAATGGTTGGTAGGGACACAGAGAACATATAAAAAGGGTGTGTGTGTGCATTCCAAGTCTTATCCTTCCTTCTTTCTATAAAAAAAAATAAAGAAAGCAGCTAGTCGCACTATCTGCAGTTGCTAATGGCTATCTGTGTAACTTGAAACTGTTTGTGTCACAGCTTTGACTGCCATTGCATTCATCTCAGAGCTTTTTTATCTGGTTTGTCCAAGTGTCAGACGTGAAAGGAGATAACTCGGTTATCTCTTGAGAGCTTCTTCAATAAGCGGGCACTGGCTGGTGCCAAACGCAGAGGTGGTAAGAACCGCCTCCGGGAACGGCTGTAGCATAATGTGGCACGCCTGTGTTGTGCTGCTGTGGAGCATCGGTAAGTTGCATACCTGCACACATTTTGCAGTGCTTGTTTACCTTAACCATGCTTGTGGTTTGTATTGTTTGCACTAACTACCGTAGGAGTGGTGACAGGTTCTAACACAGGAAGTTGCTGCGACTAGTGCAACTATGTTTAACAATGGTTAATACAGTCACTAAATGTATAAACTTCATTGTCAGACAACTTCACTTCTGTAATCGGGGCCATCCTGTAATGTGCTTGATGTAAAGTTAAAATATTGTCGGCACACAATTTCTTGTCAGAGGTGTTCATTTCTTAAAGCAATTTAGCTGACATGACAGAACTTTGAGCATCTATCCGTTAGTAAGCCTCTTTCTATAAAAATTAGTAGCCCAGCAGAGCTAAGCCTCGATTTAGTAAACATTACTATAACTTACCTGTGTAATGTAACGAAGATAGTATAAAACTTTGTTGGCCTTGCATCTTTTTGCATGCATTATTTCATTCAGTATTCTACTTCTACACTGAAGCTGAAAATGCAACATCTGAGCAATCTCTGATGACCAGTTATGGTAAAGCAAATGCCTATTTTCATGCAGCTCCATGTATATATTCTAACAGGAAAAATTCAGTATGCTCCTGACCACGGTAAAATAGCACTTTCTGGTTATTGACAAAGCCTAGATTATTAGCATTGAGATCATAGGTTGTCACCCTGGTCGTACTGATGCGGATGGGCCATCAAAGTTATCAAGAAACTATTTGCCCACCTGCTATACACATTGAATTTCCATTTGCTTCACACGTGTTTAATCTAGAATTCTTAAAAGTGTCAATGTGTGTGTTGATAATAAACACTGGTTACACTGAATAGACTTTTTAACCATATCTAATATTGTTTTGGGGGATTTTTAAACTACCAAAATTTTTGCTGCATAGTTTGCTTCCCAAGCTTTATCATAATTGCCACTTCCCATCATGTTCTATTTTGTTAAATGCACTCTAGGTGCTCGCATTTTGTGAATGCTGTGGATATGGTTTTTAGATTTGTTTTCATGCTTTTGCAGCAGCATGCTTGGCTCAAGATTTGCCCGACTGGGGCAGTTTCTACAAAGTGAAAGGCGTTTTGTATTTGCCATATGCGGAAATTCGTGAACCATTCACAGGCTACTACGATGCTACGCAGAACACCAGCCGCATTGACTACTACAATGGTATGCATTTTCACCCTTAAGAATTGGGGGCTCACAGCTTGGTATACAGCACCAATACATTGAAAACAGGAAATAGAGATCCACTACTACAAAAAATATGGTGCATTACCATTAATAAATTAAAACTTATGAAATGTTACCAATGTAGTCAAAACAGTAACCTCAGATACAAAAAATGCTTGAGCTGTTTGAACCATTTTTTATTTGCAACAGAGACATAATTTTGTCTAAGAAAAGCACTTGAAATTCTACACGTGTGTGGGTATTTACTGTACATTTTAAAAGAGGCTGTAATGATCAAAGATAGCCTAATGTGTAGAAGTATTTATTATCCATTTTGTAAGTTTTTTAAAGTAATTGTCAATGATGGCTGAGTTGAACCTATGTGGATATTGCAACAAAATTTTTGTGTATATCAAATGTTGTACACTGCCAAAGTTAATGTCGCAGGCAAACTTTTTGTGCCACTCAAAGCATCTAGATCTGGTTTTTCAGTACTACTTCACTGCAAACCTGAGAGATTTGGGACAAAAAAATATGTGGCAAAGATTATCACGGGGTTACCAACTAGCTCATGCATGCCTATTGCCAAGTTATATTTCTGGCTTTTTGCAAGTTTTATTGTCAACCTAATTCTCGGTAAATGAGTGTTACATAATGTCTCGTAAGTAATGTCTTATAGCTAATCAATCGTCAGTGGCTAAGTTGAAGACTCGTGAGCTTTTCATTCATTGGAATTTTGACAAACTCTGTCAAAATTATATAAACTGCATTTGCTGGTTCATCTAGAGCAGACAAAAATTGTGTTACATACCACTCTGAGAAATAAAGACAGAAAAAGAAAAAAAATTGAGGATACATATGAGTTTTGTGTTACCTTAAAATTGTTATACAACCATTTTTCATATGCTACAAATTCACATACCGAATTTGCCTGCTCTAAATGCTCTAACAGAGCCTGATTACGGAAGTACAGTACTGTCTAGTTTTGATGCAGAGCTGTGAATTTGTAAAAGTTTCTTGTTAAAATTTTTTGAGCAACCAAAGTTTTCAGACATCTCTAAAAAAATTCCAAGTCCTAAATCAAGATTCCACTTTCTAGGACCACTACAATTAAACTTGCTCTTTGAGATGGGATGAATTTTATTTATATCCATTTGGCAGTTGCGTCATTGCGGCATTTTACATGTAAAATTTGGACAAGGAACTTTCGGGTACAGGTTGGCACTGAGCCAAAGCACTCTGGGATGGATGTGGGGCCTTGGGTCTTCTTTGAAATAGGGTTGTTCTAAGCTTTCCACCTTTTCTTTATATTGGCGATGCATGTTTGCATTGAAACACATTCAGCTGGTTTCATTAGATCCTCATTGTTGTGTGAGGCATTGCTGCATAGGCACTGTACCTTAATAACAAAGGGAAAAAAGACAACGACCTGTTTGTAGCACAAAGCCACAAGCCCTTAATCCTTCCACCACCTTGCGGGTTTCGGCAGAACTCATTTGCAGCACTGTACCTTATCTGACAGTACTTGTGCGCTTGAAGCGGTACATGCGATTTGATTTATCCGGTACGTTGAGGTCTTGAGAATGTATAAATACTTCACTGCTTATGACCCTTGTGGTGCTTCGTCTCTATGAGTACATAATGGCAAGTTATTGTAATGTTGCCAAGCGACATCACGTTAAGTACGTAACACTTTAGGGGTCCAGGCTGTTGTATGTCGTGTGCGGTCATCATTGCTTGGCATAACACAGGCAGAACCACGTATAGTATAGCCGGCTGTAGAATATTGAGTGTGCACTCGCGCTAAGCAGAAGTTTTCGTCCCCTTATTGGTCGAGCGCCTTCTTGATGGTATTAAGTGCATACGTTACGACGATGGCTAGGGAAGTGCAACACAAACTATGTACAAAAATTGAAAGAGAAAGCTAGTGAGAAATAGAAATAAAGAGAAATAAAGAAGCAAAATCAAAATAAATAAAAAAAGAAAATGGGAAAATACAGAAAAAAGGAGGGAAAAAAACAAAATGCCAAAAAGAAAAAGGATGGCTATCTCATGGAGAAAGGGAAACGTTAGCCAGCTCTGCTGGAATTAAAAAAGTGTTATGCAGTGAAAAATACTAAGGATTAGAAAGGGACGCCATCACGTGACATAGCATCCTCTAAATGACTTTTTTTTTCTTAGGACAAGTTTTGTCAATTCCTATAAGTGGCTTTGCAGAACCCTGAGGTCTGCAGACTCCCATTAAAAAAACCACTGAACTATGGGTCTTGTGAATTAAAAAAAATATAGAAAGAGATAGGATGATATTCATTTTTTTCAACGTTGGTTTTATTCAAACTTTTCTGCTGGTTGTCTTCGTGAGGCAAGTTAGCACTATCTGGGAGCTGTCGTGGCTGCTTGCCTTGCAAGAGCAACGCCTTCAGACACCTCTTGTGACTTTCTATCTATTGATGCAATCCACTTAGCAGAGCATATGTCGATAAGGATTTCCTCATGGTCCAAGATATGCCTCTCCAACACCGTGATGTCGTCATCAATGGACTTTCAGAGAATGCAAGAAGGGGAAATTTCCCCGAGGGGCTCGTTCAAATGTTAGGCACAATCGAATAGCTCCAACAGAGAATTATGCCAAGCAAAGCATTGAAGATGTTAGTTGATGTCTTGAACTGCTGTGCACTGTTTGTGACGTAAATTGAAATGAATTGAAGTTGGTGAAAAGTTGAACTTTTCATCGGTACATCATCCCCTCGTGTGCACATCCCTAGTACGCACAATTTGAAGGTTGTGTGCTTAGATTTCACTGGCGTAGAAGTTTTTTTTATTTCAATTTATGTCACAATAAATACTCTATAGTTAAAATAACAATTAGCATCAGTTATGCTTTCCCTGGCTTACTTGTCTGTTCAATTCATTTGTATAGAGTTGGAGAGTTATTCTGATATATATTACACCCAGATGACACTGCATTCTATTCAACATTGTCTCTTTCGTTTGAATGCTTGTGATAATGATTAAAAAAAAACTTTGCTACGTGAGGGCACTGAAGACTCCACTAGTACCTATAAACAGCTAGCCTATTCGGCATTTACCGCTTGATGGAGAAACTTCTAAGTGATACTGTTATGTCTTATCTTTCGTGGCTTCTTTTTTTCTCACTTATATTTGTCGACTCGGCTTTAGCTATCAGTTGCTATAGCTCTTCAGACCCGACAGTCGCGTGATGCTTCTAGCATGATAGCTGCTGCTATGGGCGTCGCCGGTCTTTAAATTCTCTGAACTATCAGTTCTTGCTTTGTTCTCTAAACAAGTGCCGTATGTCTTTTGTCTGAGAAACTGTCTGGTGCGATGATGAACAATAGTGCTGATTGAGCGGGGACACTAGAAGAGGACACACAATGCAGGCGCCAACTTTCAACGTAATGTTTATTACCACACTTACTTACATATATGGCCAGAGAAAAGGCATGGCATGACATATGATGCACAAAAGAAAATTATTTCTTTGAAAAGACTGTTCTTTTTCACTGAAGTTAAGTGATTGTTTCTAATTATCTTGCTATTTTTGTAGTATCCTAAAAAAAAAAGGGACACAAATATGAAAGCTAATTTGTCATTTGAAAATAAGGAAAGATTCACTGCACAATAACGCAGTTCCTATCACTAAGCCAGAAAAGCTGCAAATGCAAAAATGACAGATTGGTTGTAATAAAATTTTCAAATTACTGAAATAGCTCTCCATCTCTTAATAAACTTGGTAAATTTTATTAATGCCTTCTAGGACCTAGTCAATATTTTTATCTGTATAGAAACAGTTTGAAAGGACTAAAATATTGAACTGAACAAGTTTCAAGAGCTTTGACAAAACCAGTTTAGGTAGAATATTAGAAAATACCTTGAAATCTATGCGATCAACGTAACATAGCTGCTCTGGATTTTCAGCATGAAATTCAAGAAATTATGGTATTACACACAGAGTAATGAAATCCAGGATGTGAAGGGATGCCATCTGGTTGAAAAGAGGTATTGTAAAAGGGAAGAAAACCGACCACAATAAAAACATTATATCTGCCTCCTGCACGAAAGCTCCTGCACTAAACTTCTATAGTCCAGAAAAGCAGGGTTATAGGATACAGCAAATGCATACAGCATCATGCCATAGGCTGTTCCCTGAATTGTATTCATTCTTAGTTGCAAAAATCATGAAAATATTTATTTCTTTAATTTACCCTCTGGGTTTATGCATTGAGAAGAAAGAGTGTAAATTAACCGGGTGAAATTGCAGCAGATTTGACACAATAATGAACACAAAACAAATGATCCACATGTACAGAAAAATTGAAGCTGAAAAAAAGTGCACTCATACCTCGATATAATGAACCCAGATATAACAAAACATTGGTTTTAACCATGCTTGTGCGAATATTGAAATATTTGAACGAATAATGCATTATTTGAATTCGCCTCGAATGGAACTTCTATTGTTGAAAATTTCAAATTATTCGAAACTAATGAATACTAAGTGCATATTAAACTGCATGTAGCACTTTGTAAAGGTGGTTTCACTGCTGTATAGGGGTGCTAAGCCCTGAAAGCACCTATCCAAACATATTAATTTGCATGTAAAAATGGTTTCACTGCAGTGAAGTGGTGCTAAGCAGTCAAAACACATGTTCATGAGAAATTCGCACTGCAGCGAAGCCCCACTTCATAGTTTTAATGAAGAATTACCCTCACATTGATTCTGTCTTTTCGTTTATTTTATTTTCAGTTTAAAAGCTCGTTACACCGATTTATATGCTCTAAGTATAGCAAATTTTAAAACGCAGCATATTTTACTGGCTATCACTAGGACTGTGCCGAAAGTCAAATCCTGCTACTATACAAAGTTGTTGCCATTTCCTTTGATGCAAAAAAATGGCCTTGTTTCAATTAAAAAAAAAAAATATTGTGCAGCTTAGTTTGGTGATGACGAATATGCCCCCTTTCCATTATAATATGCAATATATATACCATTCCAATTTGATTCAAAATTATATGCCCAAAATCACTATTCATTTCAAATTTGCTTCGAACCTAGAAATTCACCATTTGCACAAACCTAGTTATTACAAAGTAAATGAAGAATGGTCTTGCAATAGATATAGTGTTAGGAATAAACCTTTACAACGTATTATCGGATATAGTGAACTTATTCTCCCATAATATGCAACTTTGCTATAATGAAGTTTGAGTGTACATCAAATGTTATTCTAGCATAAAGATTTCTCTGCTCTGCTCAATTGATTGCTTAGCTTCAGCAAAAGAAAAAAAGATATAAACCTTCTTTAATGACTTAAGTGCCCAATTCTATATTTTTAGTACAGTTATTGGGAACCACAAGAGAGCAAAGAAAAGGAAAGAAGTGTATATATAAGCACTGCTTTTTTTTTGTTAGAAAAATCATTGTCTGTTATTCCTCATTAAAAAAGCAAATAGGTGATATAGTAAATCAATGTATTGAAACAGGTGCACTTTAAGAAATTCACCTTTAAAAGGGCCCTGAAACACTTTTTTAAGAAACCATGGAATGAATTTACTGGAAGAGCTTATTATCTCACAAATTCAATGTTGCAAAAGTTTTAAGAATTCATCCAGTGCGAGTGGAGTTGCAAAGATTTGTCGCATGCTGCAATTGCATTCTCTCTTCTCTCATCCTGACGAAAGGGCTGTAAGCTAAGCAGGAAGGGATAGCAGGGGCAAAGAAAATACTTCACGCGTGCCTCGTGTCCATGAGCAATTTTTCTTTTTCTTCTTCGAATACACGGCTTTTTTCAGTGCGATCGCGCATGCACTTGTGGACAAGTTGCAGCTTCCCGCAGCGATTTCTGTTATGACTGGGTGCGCTATGTTCAAATCAACCAATATGGTAGATGAGCTTTTTACAAGTGATTTTTGAGTGTCTTCCGTCATTTTTCGAGAGAAAAAAAAAATAAATTTTTAGCTGACTTTGATAATTTATGGTTGAAGGTTGTGAATTCTAGGCCACATGCTGCTTTCTAATATTTCGCTCACGTGCTGTCGGGAGTCTTTACTACTGATCACCAGTGTTTTCTGACCATGCTCAAAAAGTGTTGCAGGGCCCCTTTAACATCAGTGATATATTGTCATGGGGATATTTAATCGGCTAAACTGAAGAAAAATAAACTAATGCAAAGATATAGCTTGGAATGATAAACGGTTGAGAATGTAAGTTGGGATTCATTGTGGACAGAATTATACACACTCAAGATGGTGTCCGTGCCTTTTTTTTCACTGATACTCTTGTTGGAATGTCAGTATGCCTGACCTTTTCGCCATGCTGGTCTAGTGCTTATGGTGCTTGACTGCTCATTTGACGGTCATGGGATCGAATCCTGGCCACAGTTTTGATGGAGCTGAAAATGACTGAGTGTGCTTAGATTTACATGCATGATGAAGAATCCAGGTGGGCAGAATTTGCAGAGTCCTCCACTATGGCATCTGTCATAATAATAGTGTGCTTTTGGGACAGCTTACCTCAACAATTATTATTATTATCATGTCGGACCTTTTCAAGAATGTCCGTCTTGGTGGAATAGTGGCTACGGTGCATGGCTGATGACCCAAAAGTTGCTGGTGCGATCCCAGCCGTGGCAGTCACATTTCTATGGAGATGAAATGGTAGAGGCTTGTGTACTGTGCTATTTCAGTGCGCGTAAAAACACCAGATGGCCAAAATTTCCGGAGCCCTGCATTACAGCATTTGTCATAATGATATGGTGGTTTCGGGATGTAAAACTTTAGATAATATTATTATTACATTCTAGGACGAAGATGGGAATTTGATGGACATTATACGGTGTTATATACGCATGAGAAATGTTTTTAATTTTGCTTATTTTCATTGTAGGCATGGTGCAAACAGTGCAACTTTCACCGAGTGCCCAAACAGAGGGATACCCCTATGGCACTAACTACAAGATCGCATACATGCCAGACCCGAAGACATGGGAGTCGGTCCGCACCTGCTTTCAAGTTAATGGAACCGAGAATGCCACTGTTCCCCTGCAAGATGTACTGCCAAATGTTGAAGGCTTTACGGTGAGTCCCAACATTTCCAAACATATTTCTCAAGTTAAGAAAAAAACTACTTTTGGCTTAGGAGCCTCAATAAAAGCTAGACATTGCCTCTCTACTCCTGCTCTTTTTCACTTTACCATGCATTAATTTATACACACATTAATTGCGGCCTTGCTGCCTACGACCACACGTATCATTGTCACTTCTCATCTGTCTAACATACACAAAACCAAGCTCTGCGCATTATTTCAAACTTTAGACACAATAACATCAATATCGTACGCTTGGAAAGCAAAGTGCTCATAACTAATGATTTATTTGCACTCAACCTAATCACCACATTTTTGAGGTTAATCAATCAGGATTTCACCGACGATTTTATTTCATTGCATTCCTTGAAGAATGATAAGCCCGCTCGTTTTGCTTAAAACATTAACTTCTTGCTGCCGAAAGCATTTACAAATTACGACAAAACAACAGCATCATTCTGTGCTGTCAAAATGTAGAATTCTCTCCCTCTCCCAATCAAAGCATCGTCATGTTTTACTGCATTTAAAATAACACTTAAAACTCATTTCTTGAGCCAATAATTAATGTAAGCATGTACTGTGTTCTTTTAGTGCTTTTTATTTTTCTGTTTAATCACATAAGAACATTACCTTAATTTGTATTCTTACTGTTCATGGTGGCTTTTGCTGCATGTTGTCAAAATGAGCTTGTATTTCTTTATTCTAGTATTTTACAAATGAAGTTCTATGTACTAAAATCCATCATTGTCACCTATTATCGTCGTATTTCTTTTGCGTAACTTTTGCACCCGTGCAAGTTTGTGTGTTTTTTATTGACTGGTATTTTTACATTTTTGTGCATATTTCGTAGTTTGTATTTGATCATTCTGTACAGAGTGTCTTGGTACGGTCCCCTGACCTTGGGAGCCTCTTCTGTATGTCCTTCATGCTGTAACCACGTTATGCCAAAATAAAACTTTGATTTAGTTTGAAGTCATCCAGGGTAAACAGTTTTTAAAAAATTGGTAGATTTGTCAATGATAGGGCTGAGATAGCAAGAAAACAACACTGCAATATTACTTGTCTTGAAATATCAGCTTCAGCTTGTGAAATTCAACTCAAGATTAAATGTTCCTACTACGTTAAAGGAAGTACTACCCTAAAGAATTGAAATAAGGTCGTACAATACATCCTTCTATTCACACAAAATGTGCTGAGTTTGCCTTGGTTATGGAATTGGAATGTGTGGTGTGCCTAGCAAAAGACTGCCTCTTTTCAAGGCAGCTCATATTATATGATAAATTATAGACGTCTTACCCTCTTTGCTCTTCTTTCTTTTTTCAATTTGTTAATGTACAGTTGGCTGTCATTAAAGCAAAATCAAAAGAGGCTATGAAAATTTGCTTGCTCCTACAGACCTTTTCACCAGGAGTGGAAAGGAATTCATTATTATTGAAGAACAAATATGCTAAAAATGAGGCACATGCATTAAAACATTTATTACACTTGCATAATTAAAACATTTGCTTTGGATTTCCGTACAGAAGCCACGTGTTCAGAAATTAATGCTTGTCGATACTGTGCCTTCACAAAAGTTTACTCTTCATATAACTGGTTAGAAAATTCTTCATTGTCTCAGACTGTTCTAAAAGGGGCCAATGTATTTACTGCATTACCTTGCATCATGTTCAAACACAAATTGTGAACGTTTGCCATAAACTAAGGAGCAATTAATAGTGTTCAGCTGACCTTTTCCATATTAAGCTGATGAGACACCAACCATATGCTTTTGCATTCTATGTGTAGTACATCAGAAAAATCAGCTTACGGTGAAGTGCTGACAAGCATCCCCTCTCCTTTGGCAATATTTATTCAATCTGTCCTCCGCTACAGAATCCTGAAGTGGTTCCTAAGACCCCAAGTTCTGAGATTCAAAGAAAGTTTTTTTTTTTCTCTTGTTATAACAAATGAAATTTTGAAGTGGTTCCCAAGACCCCAAGTTCTGAGATTCAAAGAACGTTTTTTTTTTTTCTCTTGTTATAACAAATGAAATTTTGCTCAGGGATTCTTTTTGATTCAGTAAAAACTGTAAGTGCATGCGTAGTCACTAAAGCATTTCATTAGAAACACAGGTGTTCATCACTTTTTAGAGGCTCTTTTACCTCAATTTTGGCCGAAGACCGAGCAAGAATTCTCCTCCGAACCTCGTTCATTATCACATTTTGTAGCAGGAGGGCTTGCTCGGGATTTTATGGTAGCCATTTTTTATGCAGTTTTGTTCTACTATTGATAGCTAGTGACCCTGGTGATAGTTAACGACGCTTTGTTTTCAAGTGTGCTCTGGCATTTTTGCAGTTTGTGCGCAAGGAGTCATGCTGGTTTGGTAATGATGAGCTGCTCGCTCACCAAGGCAAGAGGCAGTGTGAGCGATTCCAACTCACCGTGCCCACAAGGGATCGTGTGAGCAAATACACACTGTGGGTGTCACGAGACCCTGAGGGACGGGCCGTACCGAGGCGCTACCTGATGCGTGGCTACAACACCTTGCTTGGCTCCCACTTTGACAAATACGAGGTTCTCTACTATGGCCACTCCCGAGACCCAGTGTCTCCCAGTGTATTCGACGTTACCACGCTTTTCAGTAAGTACACAGCAGCTCAGAGTGTGTAAAGTCAAATTTTATGCAAACACAATTGGGGGACTTCATTTTTACGTTTTCATTTGCTTATTTCTGGCCACTGCACTGTGTTTGCTCAATGCTAGTGCAAATCTCAAGGGATGGGTGAATATTTAGGTACTTAAAATATTCAAACGAATGTTAGAGTATTCGAATTCACTTTGACATGAATTTAAATGATTCGAAATGAATTGATTGATATGTGGGGTTCCACAAAACCATCATAGGATTATGAGAGACCTCGTATTGGAAAGTTCCGGACATTTTGACCACCTGAGGTTCTTTAACGTGCACCCAAATCTGAGCACACGGGCCTGCAGCATTTATGTCTCCATCAAAAATGCAGCCGCCGCAGCCGAGTACCTTAGCCACTAGACCAGCGCGGCGAGTTTTATTCAAAATAAACCTGTGCACGTGTTTGTGTGTGTGGGTGTGCGTGCATGTGTGTGTGTAACCACTTGTTCTCACAGCTGTGTGGGCTTGATATGCTGTGAACAAACTATCAGGGAAGAATGCACTCTGAAATTTAAAAGCGTGTTATACAGACTTACATGTGGGAAATGCAGTCTTTTTTAATGTGTAACATAATGTATAAGTTATAACTTGCACCCTGCTGCTATGAAAATCTTATTGTTATTCAAAGGTGCTTTCACTTCACTTTGAACCAATGTGAGACATTCACAAATGCCTACTTACAATATTTAACAAGTTGTGCAAATTAGTTGGGTCATGACAAAAATGCTCATTTTTGTTAAAATAATAAGTTAAATATTTAATTCAACCTATTGACTTGAAATTATTAGACGAAACCTCTATTCACTTTGAAATCACTCCAAACGTCAAGGTTACTATTCCACCATCTCTACAAATACCACAATAATATAGGCTATTTGGCCACTTTTTTTCATGAATCTTATATTGAATGTTTCAAACACACTCTGGGGCGGTTCTTCAGCCACTTTGGAATACTAGTGCATTCCTACTGAGTAAAATATTTCTAGCTTTTCTTGTTGTGCATTGTAAAGGTACTTGAAGTTTGGAGTTAATGGGGTCAATTGGATTAGCATAAGGCTTCATGATGATTAAAAATGGCATAAGAGTGGTTTAATTGACAAGTATTTTGTTCTCACTGTGTGCTTAATGTGTACTGTAAAAATTTTAAGTTCTCTTGTTTGTGCTTGTGAGTTCACACAGTGATGAAGCTTGAGTTTCTTATAAACTTTTTATATGCTCATATTGTGATATGGTTGTGTGTTTCTTTGTGTTCTGGGCTGGCTAGAGTGTCATTTACAGAGGGAGGGGGCAGGGTACACTGACACCCCCCACCCTTCTTCAGGCTGAGAACATTAACAAGAAAATAAGCATTTTACTGTGGTAGGGTATTGTCGTAACTTTAAGAGAAAGCAAGTTCTAGTTTATAGCAGTTACACAGATCCATTCCCCCAAGCTAGGTGAATGTTTCCTGCTTTCAAGCTTGTTAGATGAAATTGCCTTTAATTTCTTAGCAAACTTGCTCACTTGAAGTATGCCCACAAGGGCTGTAAGGTTGTGAAAGTCTAAGTGTTCATTATTACCTGTGCAGACGGCACATGCCACAGTTTTCCGGGTCCAGGGGCAGAGCGACTGGCTCTGCACAATCCAATGGCCGAGTTCCTTGGCAACCACGATGGTCACATCAAGCACTCATTTGAAGACTTCAAGGAAGTGCACAAGCGCACTTATGAGCATGACGTGGAGCATGACAGGCGTCGTGATATCTTTCGCCAGAACCTCAGGTTTGTGTCGTCTTTTGTGTCTTTTCATTTACTACTCGGCATTATTTAGACACGTTTTGCTGTGACCAGTGCTAAGCTTAGGAAGTTGCCAATGCGGTAGAGTGATATTATACTATCGATGCTTGACTTATAGGTGCAGGCGTAAGGTTCTAAGATATTTTAGAAGTCTTCAACACTGAATATAGGGGAGCAAAAAATTATTCAAAGATATTGATGTTGCTGACATTGTGTGCCCACTGGTGTGTGAAAAAATTAATATTTGTTTAGAAGAATTGCTATTAGCCTCGCTGTCGATAAAGAGGGCAGTCATGTGAATGTTTGTTGTGAGATTTCCGATCATCGCTTCAGCTGGTCGCATGCTCATCATAGTCAAAATAAAACATGGCATCTCACTTCTATTTCTCTTGGTGCTTAAGCAGCTCATTTGGTGCAATAAGCATAAGCACGATCATTTTTCATCATGGCAGAGAGAGAATGTGGGGTGTAAAACGCGTTTCTTCTTCATTGTCATCAGCGTCAACGTCGCGACGTGTAGTGGTACCTTGCATGTGCTGTACAGCGAGGTAAAAAGAGAATGTGTGGTCTGGGACGCACTTGTTCATCAGCATCATCGTCATCATCATCAAGGAATGATGGCGGACATCGCTGACTCTAAGGAGCTTCGCCCCTAAGAGAAAACAAAAAGTGCTTAAAGCGTGCGACAAATCCTTGTAACTCTGCTTTTACCTGATGGATTGCAAAAATTTTTTTTGGCAATCAATTCATGAGGCAGTACATTCTATTAATTAAACAAATGGATGATTATTTGCTAAAGTATTCTAGGGCTTCTGAAAAAAAAAAAATTGTCACGCAAAGAGCACAGGACAGTTTCTTTATCTGTCCTTTTTCTGCTCTGGGCTACAATTTTTTACTTCTTCAGTCATGAACCAGCCAGCCCAAGAAAACATTTCACTAAGCCATGTTACAGGGCCCCTTGAAAGGTAAAACTCATTTGACAGACCTCTGTCTGACTGGGTAAAAAAATGCAAAATTGCTCAAGACCCAAATTTAGTTTTAATAAAAACTTACCCAATGTTTCAGGAGAAGAATGGCCTCCAAATGTTGTGCCAACTTCTTATTAAAATGAAGGTTGACTGGAGGGTCATTTTCTATGTTATATTAAAGGGTGCCAGCATGCTACGACACGAGCACAAGAGGAGAGACACACTGGATGAAGCCCGGTTTTTGTCCTGCACATCTCTCTTATTGTGTTTGTGTTGTAGCATGCTGGAACCCTTCATTTTGTCCTCATGTAGCAACTGGCCCAGAAAACCACACCGCTAAACTTCTTCTGTGTCTGTCACCCTTTCTAGGTTTATTGATTCAAAGAACCGTGCCAATCTAGGCTACAACCTTGCTGTAAACCACCTGGCTGACCGTACGGCACAAGAAATTAGCGTACTTCGTGGACGTCTTCAATCAAAAGACGGCTCTTCCAAGGCTGAACCATTTCCCAGGCACAGGTTCACTGCCAAGTTGCCCGACCAAATAGACTGGAGGCTTTACGGTTAGTTGGGAAAGAAAATTTGATGTAATGAAGATGAGACAATGCTAATTTTCTCTCCCAGCGGTGTTCTGTGGTAGTTTGTTATAAAAAGGTTCAATTGCAATAATTCTCTGACGATGGGGTTTTATATATGATACCAGACGTTTATTTTATATGATTTACTACTGAGCTGGAGAGCATAGAGTCTATGGTCATTCGTTGCTTGAAAAGTCTCTGCCACTGCTCATTCAGCTGCCAAGTCTCCCCATACCAGCTACTTCTCCTCCCTCACTCGTAAGCCGAGCCATCTGGTCTAGCAAGTGTCAGTCTGGTCCTGTCAATCATCCTGATCTTCAAACCTATCATCCAACCTTTTCCATGGGAAGGTTAGAAGCAAGAGGTTAATGAGCTACGCTTAATTGGCAGGGAGTATGTGAAACAAGTTCCCATTCTCTCTAATTGTCGAGGGGGGGGGGGGGGGGGCTCTGACTGACACTTGCCTTCCCACGGAAAAGGTTTGGTGATTGTGACCCTTGCATATAGGTTTGGAAAAACGGGAAGATCTTTAACATAGTTATTGTTGATGTGATAACTGAAACATCGTTGAACTGAAACAGAGCAAACTAATACATCGCCGCCATTTACACTCAAACCCCATTATAACAAAGTCGCATCTTACACAAAATAAGTTAGTTATATCCAAAAATTTGTTATAAAGGTTTATTTTTAACACTATATCTATTGCAAAAATATTTTAGTCTACTTTGTTATAACTGATATTTCTTTATGTCCGGTTTTGTTACATCGAGGTTTGAGTGTAGTTTCTGTAGCTGTGCGCAATTTTTTTTCCACAAAAATCAGATGTGCTTTAACGTTTATCAGTCAACTATTGACTGATATACTAAACATAAAGTACTTACAAATTAAATTAGATACGAGCCGATAGCGACCTTTCTGAAAGGCCCCTGGCGTCGAGACTACTCATTCAGTATGAAACCGAATGCAAATGAGTTCCGTGAACTCATTCGATCGCAAATGTCCTTTTCATCGAATGTCATTGTATATGCTATGTGACAGCAAACAGATGACATTACAAATGAATGTTATTCGTTGTAAATGACATTAGATTTGGCGTGTGACAGGGGTATAATCTACTGAATTCTTGGGCCTTTTGACTTCTTGGTAAGCATGTTGTTCTTATATGTTAGACTTCATCTGCTAAGTATAAAGTTTTGAAGTTGTCGTGCTGGGTCGCTCTTCTGTCATACAGTCAGCCTCTGATACTTAATGGAACACATGTGTTTCTTTTCATATTTGTCCGTGCTGCACATCTTTCTCATTTCTGTAAGTGACATCCACCTACCAGTATACATTGTTATTAATTTCACACCCACGTGCACACCCAGTTTTCCCTTGTATTTGCCCTTGCTGCAACAAGTAAGGGCTAGAGCCCCTTGTGCCAGCATTCTTATATTTTTTTTGTGAATGAGTGATGCATGTCAAATGAAGATAAGCCTGGGAATGTTAAGGCCTGTTAACCAACAATTATTCACTGATTGCTTCCTAAGCATGGCTGTTCTCATAGCCACGTTGAGCTCAATCTCTAACCTTTTTGAATAATAACCCTTTCAGTGCTGCCTATCTGTGCTTTGTACGAATTCAGGACGAAACGAGAAGATCACAATGTAAAAGCCGTAGCTGATATGCAATTTGTATGCTATTCACTTGCAGGAGCAGTGACACCTGTGAAGGATCAGGCTGTTTGCGGATCCTGCTGGAGCTTTGGAACTGTAGGAGAACTGGAGGGTGCATATTTCAGGAAGGTGAGATGCCATGCTTTGTGCTTGTTCAAAAAACCGTTCTGAACTCCATATACACTTTTACATCAAGGTGATTTTGATGCTTCCTTTTTTTGTATACCAAAGATGATTGAAGATAACAGAACAGATGGTATAAGTTTCAAATAGGTGCCACTCTTCTTACTATAAGTGTACTTAAAACTTTAATGTACCTTTTTTCTTGAACATTTGCTTATCATGTTTTTTTGTTGGTATTTTTGGTGATTTTATATGCTTGAAATGAACACTGCTCTCGGGTAAGTTTAATTTAGGTAAGTGACAGGGGGTAGATTTAGAGAAGCAGGTCATCTACTAATAACTATATCAATGCTCCTTTTGTTTCAACTGAATGAGATCTTGAAAATCGGCTTTGCATTTTTTAATGTTACAAGCCACATATGTTATTGCAGAGAAAGGCTGCATGTGTTGGAAATAAATTTGCTAGGTTGTAGCTTACTCTATGCTTATGTCGATATCTACTTCAATGGCCTCTTAGTAAACAGAATTGCGGCTTGAATGAAATAACTGCCTCCAATATGATTGTTTCTTACTTGGATCTTGCACCCCTGTTCATTTCTCAGTAAACAAAAGTCCTATTATACAGAAGATATCTTTCTGGTTCATTATGCTGTATTTCCTATCTGTAAAATCCACCAAGTTATTAGGAACATCATGCTTGAATGAATGAAGGTATTGGTTATTTGAAAGAAGCATAGCGAAGATATGATATTGTTTTCTGTCCGGTCCTTGTATTGGTATTTTTGAAGAACTTCTTGCTGTACGTGTTGGTGCATGTCTGTAGTGGGAATGATTCCACATACCATCTATAAATTCTGATCTATTTGTAAGTGCTGTTTGCGTATACCATCTGTAAATATTAGATCATCTGTAAAGTCTATTTCTCAATGACTAATAGGTAAGTCCATATACAGTAGAATCTCGATGATATGATTGCAGTTATTGCGAAGTTTGTGATGTTATGAATTTTAAGG
Source organism: Rhipicephalus annulatus (assembly GCA_013436015.1). Lineage (NCBI taxonomy): Eukaryota > Metazoa > Arthropoda > Arachnida > Ixodida > Ixodidae > Rhipicephalus > Rhipicephalus annulatus. Next base: position 421,151 of record WOVY01002803.1, read on the forward strand.
TTGTTTTGAATAGACTGCATCATATAAAATATGCTGTGACTCAGTGTTAAACGCGCGGTTTCCCCAGGCATCACGAATGATACGAACGTGCAATTGACCGCTGCACGTGAACGGTGAAATCCACCGTGTCTGTGGGAATTTTTCCATGTTGACTTCCTGGCACGTTTTTTCGGCTGCTTAAGCGGCGAAGCGAGTGAATTTCCACTAGGTTTTGCCGCTTTTGCTTCCTTTGATGCCAAGTGTAAACACGCCTTAAGTGCCAGTAGCATGAGTGAAGAAACCGCGGTCTTTTATTGAGAGAGTTGGTGAAGGCAGGAATGTTCAAAAGAACATCACGAACTTTTCTTCTGCAAAAAGTAGTTGAGCCCAATGACATTCTTGTTCATCTTCATAATCAGCTTTACGTTGTTTTGTTTCATACGAATTCTGGATGAAAGGAATATTTTGCGCACTCCCTTCGAATTCGTATCATCGAGATTCTACTGTAGTTTCGAAAAAGTTCACATACAATGAATTTGGGTGGGGCCCACTTTTATACTTTGAAGGGGTCCACTCTAGTTTCGATTGTTACGAAGCCTGCACCAGCCAATGTTGCCTAAGGAAACTGCTTCTTGCTGTGGCCTAGACGCCTTTGCTTCAGGGTAGTTACTCCACCCGTTACATATAAGGAGCTTTTCTGAAATGCGGAGTATGGATAGCGGCTAGTGGAGAAAGTCCTCTATTATAAGGAAAGGCTTTGAAGACAGACACTTCTTTGGTTTTTTTCTGATAGCATTGTGCATAATGGCGTTTGAGGACTTCTGAACAAAATTATAGACTTATGATGCAGTCTAGCTGAGCGCGTTGCTTACACATTTTTTCTTGGAGAATCACCCTCTCAACAGAGATACCTGAATCTTTTTTCAGACCGGTAAACTTGTTCGCCTGTCTGAGCAGCAGCTGGTGGATTGTAGTTGGAACAGCGGCAACAACGGCTGTGATGGAGGTGAAGACTTCCGTGCCTATGAGTACATACGCGACCACGGATTGGCCTCGGATGAGGATTATGGAGCATACATTGGACAGGTAATGCCACAAAGTGTGTCCCTGTGATTTTTGACTGCCTGAGTGTCATAGAAAGAGTGTTCAACTCAAGTTGAGGATGATGTAGGGAGCAATGGAAAGGAGAATGATAGGTGTAACCCTAAGGGACAAGATGAGAGCAGAGTATATCAGGCAATGAACCGCTGTTAAGGACATCATGGTCGAAATCAAGAAGAATAAATGGCCATGGACAGGAAATGTAGTGCGAAGGCAAGATAACTGCTGATCATCAAGTATCACCAACTCGATTTTAATAGAAGGCAAGTGGGTTAAGCGAAGACAGAAGGTTAGGTGGGCAGATGAGATTAGGAAGTTTATGGGTATAAAGTGGCAGCAGCAAGCACAGGACCGAGTTAACTGGCGGAACATGAGAGAGGCCTTTGTCCTGCAGTGGGGTGTAGTCAGGGTGATGATGATGAGTCTCATACAGACTATGATATCCAAGTAGTCATTCAATGTTCAAAGTAAAGTCCTCTAGTTTGTTCTTTCCCATCTTTATACTAATTTCATACTTTCTCTCCACTGAGCAGGTATGCATGAGGCCTAATCAAGTCACATCTAGGCTGCTCCCTTGCACATGCCCATCTTTCTATTTGATGCTGTCATACACAATGACAGCGATGATAGTGTAGCTCACATTTATATGATTTTTCACTAACATGCTTGAAAAAGTTGGATGCCTCTTACAAGTGCTAATAATAACAAAGCCAAGGAAAGCATTAGGATATTACTTGTACTTTACATTGAACTGCAGTAAATATCACATTAAAAATGCACGAATGCAGACAAAAAAACAAAAAACAAAGTTGCTACTGGTGGAAGCTAAACCCACAATGCACCATTTCAAAGGGTTCGGTTGCGGTCCTGATCGGCTTTCTAGTAAAGTATCAAATGAACATTGTTAATGAAACGTATCTTTGAGTTCTGCACACAAGCCATGAACCTAGTCTTCATGTTGATTATTTAGTTAGTGGCTTTATAACCAGTTTATGAACATTTCTTACAGTAAATCTTTTAGTATCCTAATCACATCCATAAACTCGCTTGTTTAAAGCTTCCTACGTTACAGGTAGCATTTCGACTGTTCTTATTGAAATCAAACTATAATGTGCAGATGTTTACTAGAAAATTTTCACCAACTTACAGGATGGCGTCTGTCATGATAGCAAGGTGAACGCCACTATTGCTTCAATCAAGAGCTATATCAATGTAACCAACCGTGATGATCTTCTTTCGGCACTCGCTAATGTGGGACCAGTGTCTGTCAGCATCGATGCAGCTCTTCGCTCCTTCTCCTTCTACTCCAATGGAGTCTTCTACGATCCCAACTGCCGTAAGCCATCAATCATATTACTTGTACACTGCATGAAGTGGTGAGAAATCATTGAGCCAATGTTCCAACAAGTGGACTTGCATTCGTAAACGCAGCAACTATATTCCTGTAAATGGCATGATTTAGGTCGTATGTGTTAAAGGAAGCTATTGTATGAGGTTAATGACCTATTTGAACCTTCACATAGACAATTATGGATACATAGAAATAATTATAGAGGCAGTATAAGAAAGTATGTAAATCTAAAAATTATTTTGTCTCCAATGTGTAGCAAATGCATGCTTATGACAAATAGTGGCTCTAATGAATGCATTTAGTAAGGAAAATTTGAAAGTTATTCGTAGCACAAAGCAACATGGAAATTCATTAGGATTTCTCAGAAAGTAGAGGTTCGTAGTTGATGAGAAGTCATTCTGGGTCGGGGATCAAACCCAGGACTGATTTGGTGGTCACTCTACCGCTTTAGCTAGCCGGGAGGCTGGCAATTGGCACTGCAATGGTGAATTCATTTGCAACATGAAGCACATGGACACTGAATATGATAAATGAGTTCTATGGAATCCCACAAGGCAGCAGAAGGGTTAGAAATGGAAATTTGACAATCACTTATTAGTAGCTCAGAGCTACATGGAATGTGTTTGGTGTTGGATGATACATATTTATGCGTATTGATGTTTGACTGTTAGGTATTGACCACATTTTAGAATGCACTGGTTCCAGAGTGCTTCCAGTGTTCTCAACAAATTTTAGGCTTAACTGGCAGACTTATTTGCAATGAAAGGATCACTCTTTGGAGGAGAGTTTCATTAAATTAAAAACTCTGAGACACCCTTTTCTGTTTCTACTTTTATGGTGGCTTTGCCTCCCGTGTATTCCAGTATGCTCAACTTCTGATATCCATTTTTGTGTTTTATACTCAGGAAACGACACAGACAGCCTTGACCATGCTGTGCTGGCAGTTGGCTATGGAACCTTGCAAGGGGAGCCCTATTGGCTGGTCAAGAACTCCTGGTCTACCTACTGGGGAAATGATGGCTACGTCCTCATCAGTCAAAAGGACAACAACTGTGGTGTGGCTACACAGGGAACTTATGTCGAGCTTTGATAGTGGCTATAGGAAACAATTCTCAGCTTTCTTCAATAAACACTCATCAAGGACGTTGATCTCTGCTTTATTGCATGTGCAATGATGAATTTTTGGAGTGGCTTACCTGCACATTTAAAAATATTATTCATGGAAACATTCCACAATCAGTTTCTTTTTGTTGCTGTTGATTTTTTTTTTACCCATGGCAGTTATTTCTGGAAAAGGAGGATATGTAGATCAAAGAGCACAGAATCGGCATGTGTGTTATCTTGCGTAAAGGTTTGGGGAGTTCATTGTGAAATGGTATTGATGGTGTTGCACACGTTTATTGAGTGCAACCTGTGGGAAAAATTTTGCAATAACGATGACTTTGAACTTTTGTAAAAGTAAGCAAACCTAACAGCCACTGATATTAATAGAGGAACAAAACAGAGTAAGCTGGTCAAGCAGGTAATATCTGAATTAATTCAGATACTCAGATTGGAAAAGGAGTTTAGATGGCCAGATAGCATTATTTCATATACCCTCTGCACATGATATTCATGTATATTTATTGTCTAATGATATGCTTTGGGCAGCTGTTTGAAGCATTTTTTCAGAGTAAAGATGTGCAAAAGGATTTTTTTGTAAGTGTCATATTCATACATTGTTTTTAAAATAATTTATTGGCAGACTAAATTGATTGTAATGACCTTGCAAATGTCAGGATATTTTTTTTTTAAACTTTGTTGTAAATGAGCCAATTTGGATTATATGTCATGTAAGAGCTACTTACTGGAACAACTATGTACGAATGCATTTACAACTACATAGGCACTTAGCTGCGTTGTCATATTTGGCAGACAGAATATAGCACCTTTTTCCTCTCCTCAAGAAACACTATAAAGGGTATGTAGCACTGCCCAGGACAAACTTCTAGACGCCGGGTTAGTTTGCCTTTTTCTGTAATGATCAAATTACTTGGAGTCACTAGAAATAACTGTTACTACTGCATTGCACTATTACTTCATGCCATTTTCTGCTTTTAGTTTCTGCCACAACCATGTGATTTCATTAGAATGCTAAAATTCTGTGCGCCTCCCCACAGTATACAGAGAGCTTTACTTTTTTTTAAATACAGTAATTGTTGTAGAAAACTATGCCCCCAAGTAGCATTCTCATAGAGTGGCATGTGTAATGTCCTTGAGAACACCGGCATAAGCTAGCCTTCTCGACAGTGAATATGGATTTTTCTTGTGTACTTAGGTCACCATCAACGAACGGTACATTATTAGTCGTCCCACTACTTCCATTTGCGTTCAGCAAAAACTTGCTGAAATAAGCAGAGGAGAAATGCAGTTTCAGAGAGCCTGCAAGAACCAAAACGTTTCCTGAAAATCAGTGGCTTGAACAAATGTTCCTCTGAAAGCACCATTTTTGTTATGTGTTTATTAACATTTGGTTAAAAAGAAAAAAAAATGCAGCACATATTTCAATTGAAATGCTGATGCAGGAAAGATGTGCATGCAGGGAAGAATATCATTTTTCTGCAGTGAACCTAATTTCTGCATGGGACTGGTACAATATGACGTCAAATGCTCCGAGGCATTGTTGAGAAGCCAAATGCAACGATGCCCGCATTCAGCATGGCTTCCGAAATTTCGCGCTCGTGCAGTCACGGAGGCCGTGGTTCCTCTTCGGCCAGTTGCAATGTGCGTGCAGCTGAGCGGTAGCACCACCTCGCCAGCGCACAAGACATGCGTTCGGGAGGAGCAGTTTTACCTCATAGCTTTGGAACAAACATGGCAAACCTATGCAACACTTTGTTGGTAAGCATTTGATTGCAGCCCTCAAACTACTGAAACCGTAAACGGCATCTGTGTGCAACTTTCGTTTCATCGACTCGCACCACAGCCTCCTAGATTTTCATTGCCTGCCGGATTATCAGCTGTCACTTGGGAAGCAATCGCCGTCAGAACTGTGGTGGTGACGCCACTTAAGTAGGGTTGTCTCCAAATAAGTTATTACGTTTTTGGAGCTTGTATGCAATAAAAATAACTTTAAAAATTTTAAAAAGGCGTAAACGTAATCATAATTTGCCGTGTTTTGTTAATTTAGACATTAAAAAAGGTTGTTGGTGGATCTTTTGGTAGGAGACGCTACTTATGTATGGTTCTAAAGCGCGCTTTTTAAATGTTTGTAACTACGCGTTGGTATGAGCAGTGGTATGATTTTGGATCCCACAGTCACTTGTGGGTTAACTATCACTGACAAAGTGTCGGTGATAGTATTGTTTTACATAAGATGAAATGTTTAATGCTTTTTTTTCGGTCATTATGTGATGAGCAAAAAAAAAAAAAAAAGAAGCCCGTGTATTTCTAAAGATCGCGTATTGGCGCTACGGAAAATATTTAAAAAGAAGCGTGAACTCGAATAAATCGAATAATTCGAATAATTCGAAATCACATTTGGGGTCCATCCATGTGTGTCGATCGCTCTTAGCCATGCTTCTCCCAGCATAAAGTTGGCAGGGATTTCATGAAATGATACACCCGGTGCCTTTTCTTTCGCATCCGACTTGCAGTTGGGCACACAACAGTACGCCATCTTCCTGCGAAGAGAGAGAGAGAGAGAGAGAGAGAGAGAGAGAAAAGAAACAATAATGTTTTGCCTCTCTCATTTCTTAAAATCGTACAGACCAACATTTTTATAGCGATTCGGTCGGCATATTGCTAATAGATCGACCGGTACCCTTTTAGAAAAACATTACTTCGACGAGACACAAAATAATTAGGGGTGTGAGAATATTGGACATTTCGAATTATTTTCGAATAGTGTTTGCTATTCCATTCGCTGGGAATTTTACTATTTGAAGTATTCGAACTTCCCAAAAACAAATACTTTCAATGTCCGATTAACAGCGATCCCTTCAAATTTTTGGCATGCTTCGCAAATCTGCATCGCGGCAAAGTTGTCTTTCAAACTAACGTATTTTTTTCGCGTTATTACCAGCTCCGTACTGAAACAGCAGTTATGGGCAGTCTAGCGGGCCCACAACGCAGTAGAGAGACTTGGTCTTTCCGTTCCTATGTGGCGTCCCGATGGACCACATTAAAGTTTATCCATCCATCCATTCCATCCCAATCCAATCCATTCATCTATCCAACCCAGCCATTCCAATCCAATCCATCCATCCATCCATCATCGTGATGCCGGCTTTACAAACGAGCATTTGCGTTTTTTTTTTTCGCCGCATATGATGTAAATTTTTTTGCTGCGACTTACAGACGATCAAATACGGTATACGTTCGCAAATTTATCGGCTCAAGAAAACGCTGGTTTTCATCAATACAAAGACGATAGACGCAGCAGAGGTGGGGTTCAATGATTGCCGTTCTGGACCCGAAATTTGGGAAGAAAGTATGATACCGAACGCCAAACATTTTTAGCACCCTAAATTTCAGATTTTGTTTTTTACTGACATGTATGAGGCAGATTAGAAACTCTATACTCGAAAAAAGCGCGCTCTTGTTCACCACATCAATTGAGCTTCCATAGAGGTCAAAATAGTCGGAGAGGCTGAGGCAATGGCATCTTTTGCTTTCACGTGTAAAGTATTGTGACACCACACTCTGGTAGCACCCAATGAAGTAAATAAACGCAATTTGGCCTCTACATTGCCTCATCCTTGATGAAACAACTAGGGAACACTATCCCTCCGCCGCTTCCTGACAGTCAAACGAAATACTCCCATGTTCCTGTCTCACAATAATGTGCTTATGGATTTTCTGCTCCTCTATAATATCACTTCAAAGTATTCAAAAAAAAGAAATATTCCAAAGTTATTCGAAAAATATTCGATTCAATTCGCACTTAAGCAATTCATTATTCGAATTCGCTTCGCGCCAAACACACAGCTCTAATAATATAGGTTCAAACAGTGACATATATGCAATCATAAACTTCTATCGTGTGTAATTGAATGCACTGCGTGCAAGAAATACTATTTCAACTCACAAATTAAAAATTCTACAACATAAAAAGTAATAACGGTGACACAGTCGTAGCGAAGTTCACTGCGCTAATAAATCATATTTCGTTCACTACAATCGCAAATACTTACTTGATTTTGGTGCTCCAGCGTGAAATCTTCACTTCTTGCCTTCTCGGTGTCACAGCTGTGGAGAAACTCAGGGAAAACAGTAAAACATTCACAACGCCATTTAGTCGCTTCTGCTGTTTCCGAAAAAAAAATCGTCTGCTACTTGATTGATCTGCGGTGGCGATTATTTTATTTGCGTCTACTTTCGTGTGCATCTTTGTGTCTTTTTGTGTGCTGCATCATAATACATCATGGCTTACCAACTAGCCCATCAGTACGTTTTAAGTAAGTTTATCGCTTTCCTCTAATACAAGGCAAAGCTACAGTGTACTAGAACCCTCTTCTAGTACACTGTAGCAAAGTCTTTAAGATTAGCAAGCGCCATGGTTGTCAATCTTAAAGGCTAAGTACAAAAACCTTTAATCCTACGTAGGTAGCGTCGCTATAGATGACAGGCGTTTCGCGCTCATCCGGCAGGCAAGAAAAATATAGTAGGCTATGCTCACACCTGACAACACAGGCCCTTCGGATCATGACCTACTACACTCCTGACCTGTTCAGATAGCGGGGTTCCTATGGGAGCGCGTGTCCCCGCTCTCGTTCAATCGCTCGCCGTAGGTGGCGCTACCTATAACCTGTTCGTCTGTTTCTTTACGGTTGTTTTGTAGGCGCTGGTATAAGAATGCCTGCATTCTGCAGTGAACTGGCGGCATATATGTGACTATTTCTTCCCATACATTGCTGGTTAAGCAAGGTGTTCAGAGCGCTTGAGTATTTATAGCACACTGGTTGACAAACGTGGGAACCCGTAGATTTACACGATGTAGGGCAGCCTATGCGTGGTCGCGTGCATTTTATTGCAAAAAAATTCTGAATGTCTTTTAGTATTATTATTTCTGAATAATTCTAAATTTTGGATCATAAATACGCACTACGAGTGCTTTGTTGGTCAAAATTTGACCACAAAGAGTGAAGATGACGTCAGCGAGCAGGTGCTGCCTAGCGCCACGCCGCTCGTAGGTTACGGCCCTAGCGGCAGAAGGTATGAACTAGAACGTGGGCGCTGGAAGAGGTGCTCTCTGGGCAGGTCAGGAGTGTAGTAGGTCATGCTTCGGATAAGAGGGGGCCTGCGGAACATGACCTACTACACTCCTGACCTGCCCAGAGAGCACCTCTTCCAGCGCCCACGTTCTAGTTCATACCTTCTGCCGCTAGGGCCGTCACCTACGAGCGGCGTGGCGCTAGGCAGCACCTGTTCGCTGTCGTCATCTTCACTCTTTGTGGTCAAATTTTGACCAACAAAGCACTCGTAGTGCGTATTTATGATCCAAAATTTAGAATTATTCAGAAATAATAATACTAAAAGACATTCAGAATTTTTTTGCAATAAAATGCACGCTACCACGCATAGGCTGCCCTACATCGTGTAAATCTACGGGTTCCCACGTTTGTCAACCAGTGTGCTATAAATACTCAAGCGCTCTGAACACCTTGCTTAACCAGCAATGTATGGGAAGAAATAGTCACATATATGCCGCCAGTTCACTACAGAATGCAGGCATTCTTATACCAGCGCCTACAAAACAACCGTAAAGAAACAGACGAACAGGTTATAGGTAGCGCCACCAATGGTGAGCGGTTGAACGAGAGCGGGGACACGCGCTCCCATAGGAACCCTGCTATCTGAACAGGTCAGGAGTGTAGTAGGTCATGCTGCGGAAAAGCGGATGTCACGTGACTTTGTTGTCCACATCTGAACATGGCGATGTTTACGTTATCGCACTGATCAAGCCGTGCGGAAGCAGTAGCGTCCAATTCTCGCGTGTGGACGTAGGGCTGGAGCGCTATGCAGCAAGAGCCCGCGAGAAGCAGACCAGTCAAAAAGAAAAAAATCCGAGCATGGACCGAAGCGGCACGAATTGTGAGTGATTTCCCGTTAGGCCTAGTCGGCTGCTCGAGTTGTCAGGGCTCGTTTCACCTGCTCTCGCGAATGAATTCGCGTCAACCGCTCTCGGCGCGTTCTCCCATCGCAGTTTTTTTACTTTACGAACGCTACCAAAGTGCATCGGTATAGCTGCTGTGCTAGCGTGGGCAGTGCCACGCCACTGATCGGCTGTGCATGTTCGTACAACTACAGGGGCTGATAACCTTATAAAGCCAGTTTGGGGCTTCCGCAAAATTGCACGACAGCTGAGATCTGTTCCGGTGGCATCGGCGGCGCATGGCATGCTTTGGCTGTCACTTTTCGGGGTGTTTCACCGGCGAGTTGTGTACTCTGTCACAATCGGACAACTCTGTGGTCCTGCGGGATGCCGGAAGGTTAAAATGCGACACGCGTGGAAGAGTTCCATCGAATACTAGAACACTTGACATGCCTCTCAATGCACAACATCGACGAAATTTCACTTTCGCAGAGTGTTGAATTGCGGCCACTTCGACTCATATTTGCGTAGGTATTGGAGCTACACCCCCAGACTCCGATGTCTCACAAGGAGATCTTCTCTAGAATTTGCTCCCGAGGGCTAAAGGATGCGAGGTGAGAGTGATCTACTGATTCCATCGAGAAATAAAGTCTTGTGTGTGCTTGAAATCTCGGTGAGCTTGATTTTTTAAATCATTTCGTTAACCTGCGTAAATAAATAAAGAAATAAAATCACGTAAGAAACCGGCCTCGGATTAGTGTTTTGTTATTGTGTGTGTTGTCATTTGCGCACGTGTTGGACATTCCGATTTTGGCCACTCTGAATCTTGAAGCTTGCGTTATTGTGGCCTATACTTTTCGTAACACCTTGGAAAGAGACTGTTCACTCGGACAAGGATAGGTTAGGTGCTCACATGCCTCGTCTTTTAAAATTTTGATGTTAGGCCGTTAGCTTTAGCAAACTTGGCGTATCTTTCAATGAACATGGTTTTCAGATCCACCCAAGCTTTGTTGCTGCTAACTTTTTGAGTTCTTGTTGTGTTGAGTGATGTGCCAAGGTCTATCACAGCCATTTAAAGCCAGAAAAAAGGCATACATAAAATTCGTTTTTCTAAAAAAAAAAAAGAAAGAGAAGGGTGGGGTGGAAGAAATCATAATCCTGTATTGTAAATACCAAATGGTTGCTTAACAAACAAAGAAGAGAGATGAGAAGCAATACGATAACAAGGAAGAGATGCGAGAAGCAGTGTTAATATAGAAATTTCTGGAAGTTGCCTTGCACACATTTGCCTCATGGTGTGAGTTTGGATGAGCATATCTTTGTTCTTTGTTGAGGCATATGTATTGAGGCCTATGCATCTAAGTGTGCTCATTGTAATAACCTTTGCTTATTTGAATGCATCTACCGAGTCATTTTGTAAATTAGGCATGTGATTTGGCACTCAAGCATAAACAAGTTTGTACTGTGTGTTTCCCATCACAGCCCTTCATGAGACTGTTAGAGAGCTAAATATACATTTGCCGGAATGCTAGCCTCGTTGTAGGCTAACCCAATTCTGTATTTCTCAAGTTGCAGTCAGCAACAAGTAAGAAATTCACGGCAAACAACTCTCACAAAAGTTTGCATGATAGTTTACTGGGCACTGTCTTGCCGTCCTCTTGCATGACTGCAAAGTAGTTCTTTTAGGGCTGAAATGGCATGCAGAGGAAGTCTTGAGTGGTTAGCCATTGAGGAACATTTCATGGTTCCCCATCGTGGTAGTAGTTATTGTGCAGTATGCGAGCGTGGCTGGAAATCAGCACACAGAAGTGAGTAAGGCGTCCCTTAGAGGACAAACAACAACTGACTTTATTTCTGTGATTGCACAGCCTCTACTGCTCGGTCGCGCACCCTTTCTCACACACATGATTAAATTTCACTGAGAAAAATGGAAAATGGTGTCTAGCTGCTGCTGTATGACCGTGAGGCCAGCACATAGTACACACTGTTGGGCTAGTTGGTACATGTCTGGATTCAATGGTCAACTTTGCGTCAAAATCACGACCACACCAAAATATGATGAAACACAAAGACAGGACAATCGCTCCAATAGACCTGTCTATGTGTTTCTTCGTATTTCAGTGTAGTCATGGTTTTTGGGTGAAGTTGACTATTGAATTCATCGTTGTAGTTTGGCAATTAGGGTGTCATGTGTTAAGCTTACGTACGTAGGTTCTGTCCCCAACCACAGTACCTGCATTTTGGGTGGACTCAATGCAGAAACAGTACTTAGATTTGAATGAACCTTGAAGAGCCTCAGATGGTCAAAATTAATCCGTAATATCCTGCAATATGATGTTCTGCACTGTGGTTTTGGAACGTAGAACCTTATAAACACTGCTAGTACACGAAAGCATGTTTTTTTGAATTCCACTTACCTTATTCTGAGCAAAAATGAGCTCAAGATGAAGAACTGTAAAGATACTTATCGTTTGAATTTGATGCAATTATTTAAACCCTTTAATTACTTTGAGAGAGAGAGAGAGAAAAACATCAAAAATTGCCCAAAAAGCTTTTGCACTCAATTTGTAAAGTTATTTTTTTTCTGAGTAAAATGTCACCATTCTTTCAATTCAGTACGGTTTCTTTATTGCAATTATTGTACACACACACAAAAAAGAAAACATGTAGATAGCTTTACCGCTAGGCAATACAATGAGAAATGGCACTAAAACGAAAGGCAAGACACAAATGGCCTAACATGGGCAAGCGTGGCCATCTAGCATTAAGAAACATAAGTATGACGAGTGTAATCTACCCTTGGTTTCGTGTGGGATCAGCTTTTATTGACGATGATTGTGGTCATCATAGGTCATTTTTACAAAATCTCTTGGCAAACATACTTATCAACGGTAGGGAAAAAGGCTAACACATTTGTTGTAATACCTGCAACCTGAAAAATTTAGTAGTACACACCAAGTATGTTGAATGAGTTGCTAGATATGTGTGTTTGCTATGACGTGTTGTCAGTAGCAGCTGCTCTTGTTTTTGACGGTAGTGATAGGAACCGTGCAGATTTCTGAAGTTTCCTGCGGCTCTTACAGCTTCAATCATGTAAAATGGCTGCGAATAGTTTTTACCTTAAGCTCCTTTTTAGAGTTCAGTCATCTTTGAGAAGCTATCATGGCAGTGTACGGCAGCAGTGTTGTATTGTTAAGTTCAAAGGTTCGATCCCCTTGGTGGGGGCCCTATTTTGATGGTGTTGATGCCAGAATGTGTACTTATACATATAGGTGCATGTTGAAGGAATCTTTGTGGGTTGGAATTAATCTGAAGACTTCCCATCAGTCGATCAGCCTGTCTTATAGAGCGTTACCCTTGAGAACGGTGTAGGTTTTGTTTTAGCTGGCCTGTGCCCCGCTGTGCGCTGCAGCACCCACTATCGGTCATTAGAACGTGGGCATGGCAAATTCTGCATCAGACTTGTGCATTGTGTGATGCACAAGTGTGATGCTGATCACTAAAACGGGATCCCAATGTAATAGTCTTAAAGAGCTAATTTCACAGAATTGGTAGTGAGCGAAAAATTAGCGTTGTTCGTGAACGAAAATTTTAAATAGATGTGAAAAATAAATAAAAATTGGGGCATCCTTAAGCTTTGCCTTTGCGAGTTGAACGATAGTCATATGCAATCCCTAGTTCAATCACTTAGTGCATACTTTTTATTGCATGATGCTACTCGAGAAGTTTTAATTGTGGATTACTACAATGTAATCTCTAAAGTTGAAAGTGGCTTGTTTCAGTGAAGCTTTTGCATATGGCTGCATTCTGTATAACAGGTAGCGTGCTTTAATACAACGTATCACATGTTGTATTGTGAAGCCTGTATGCAGGACGCTTGTCTTTACTGTAAAGCATGAAAGTTATTTTTACTGCATCTCAGGACCAAATAAAGTTGTTTGTCATGTCATGTGTACTGCATTTGCAAGCAGAGGAACCTACATTCACCATGAAATGGGGCGTATTGTTCCTCTTCCTTCTTACAACTGTATTTCCGAGCAGATGTGTGGATGGGTTCGATCCTCATTAAAATTCATAAATTTTTATTGTTTATTTTATTTGCATCTTTTTCTATTTTTCGGTCATGGACAAGATGATAATTTTTCGCTCACAACCAACGGCACCAATACTGGAGCTTCTGTGAAATGAGCTCTTTAATGCTGTTTCGTTAAAGGGTCAGTCAACAGGCTGCAAACTTTTTTTTTACACCCCCTAAACAAACTCCATAATTCGTAGAGTAGACCTCAGCGATCACGTTTTCTGAATATTGCAGTGCTGCGCGCCACGCACAGCTTCCATTTTGAAAAACAATTACCACGCTCCTTTCCTATGCCTGACCAATCTCCTTGCACGCGCAGCGACGACAACTCTATGATCGACGACGTGACGCAACTTGATGATTGGTCTAAGTCAGGTCTCAATGAACAGTAGTGAAGTCAACAACAGTTCCTGTTCCCACCCACAGCTACGACAGAGCTATTCAATCACACGAGTTGCAAAACTTCCTATAGGCTCCATGCATCAAAATGGGGACACTTCACTCACCTAGTTTTTGGGAGTGAGCAGATTGTTGCACCACCTGTTGATAGACATACCCACTGTTAAGCACATTATTTGTGTTTTGTGTTGGTGCTCCCAGATGGCATGGCAGTCTGTTTCCAAAAAATTGAACTTCAGAAAAATCGGCCCAACTTCATGTCCGGGTTCTGGAACGCAGCTTTGCTGCAAATCGTTGTCGGCGGCAAATCGAGCGACTGGGCTGCAGAGAAGCATCGGCACTGGGTAAACGGGAAAACAACCAGGCATCGCAGCAAGCGGACCTGCATTGCGATTGATCGAGTTCGCCAACGACGTCAATTGCCGACGTCTTGTCACATTGCTGAAGTGGGCGGAGTCATGGCGACGGGCCATGCCTTCCCCTTCCTCTGAAAGAGAAGGGTGGCAAAACTGTGCGAAAATTTGAAACCAGCTGAACGCGATGTTCTAACACCTGTAACTTCTTTAATATAGCATGTATACGCAAAATTCTTGCGGCAGCATGTTCAGGAAGTAAAAGTGCACATATTTCTATTTACATCAATTTTTGGACCTTGGTGTTGTTTACTGGCCCTTTTAACAATATGAAAAATATTTGCATCGAGTGGAAATTGAACCTAGGTCTTTTGTACGGCAAGTAGAGGTTGTATTCTGAAATGATCGCAAAAGGTGACAATTGCAAAAGTGTCACCTTCCGTGTGTGCCGGTTGCCTGTTGAGCAAAACCAGAAAAGCGAGGGTGCCGTCTAGTATTTTCATTGACGGTACGGTGGTCTTCGGTGATCCTGACATGCCTGGAATAAACGAACACGCCTTATCATCGTCAGTTCGTGATCAAGTCTAGCATTTCAGTGACGTAGATGGTAGCTTCAAAATTTTCTACCCTCGGAGAATGTGCGCTTCATTTTTTATGTGGAAGCTTTCAACGAGCACTCCCTAGGTGTGTTTTCAGCAAACGCTGTTCTACCAGCGTGTGTTTTGGGAGGTTTGAACATGCTGTGATGATGTTTATTCGAGCAGAGAAGTCGCAACGAGGTTGCAACAAAAAATGGTCGTACGACAAGTCTGGCAAAGGCGGCACAGGCTCTCGCGCAATCAGAGCACGGGGCTTTTTCGTTATCTTCCGAAGGCACATACGCGTTGGTGCGTATGCTCCACTACAATACTCCCGGGGTGAAGAGTAGCCATCCTGGCCACTCAGGGAGTAGGCACAATGAGGGGGTCCTAGTAGGGTTTGAGACGGTCGACGTGCACGATCTCGCGTCCTCGACGGCACAAATGTGGTGATTGTGTTAGTGTGTCGATGATGTAATTCACCGGGGAGGTCGCGTCAATGACACGGTACGGACCATGGTACCGGGCCAGAAGTTTAGAAGACAGGCCAGGAACGTGCGGCGGTACCCAAAGCCACACGAGGGAGCCAGCACGAAACGTAGGAGCTATGTGGTGAACGTCGTCATGTCGAGTCTTTTGCAGACCTTGAGCCTCATTTGTCAAAGACCGAGCCAACTGACGACAGTCTTCAGCGTATCTGGCGACTTCCGAAAGCGGGGAGCACTCAGATGCATCAGGGCGGTAGGGGAGTATAGTGTCGAATGGATGAAAAGGTTCGCGGCCATACAACAGAAAGAACGGGGAAAAACCGGTAGTCGCTTGCGTCGCGGTGTTATAAGCGAAGGTAACAAAAGGTAATTTGGCGTCCCAGTTAGTGTGGTCGGAGGAGGTGTACAACCTCAGCATGTCGCCAAGTGTGCGGTTGAAGCGCTCAGTGAGATTATTTGTCTGTGGATGGTACGCGGTAGATTTCTGGTGGATGATCTTGCATTCAGCGAGGATAGCTTGGATGACATCCGACAGGAACACTCGACCCCTATCGCTGAGTAATTCCCGCGGAGCACTATGGCGTAGAATGAAGCTGCGGACGATGAAGAGTGCAACTTCGTGGGCGGTCGCTGCCGGTAGTGCTGCAGTCTCAGCGTAGCGTGTCAGATGATCGACGCCGACAATAATCCACCGCTTTCCAGAGCCACTATATGGGAGGGGGCCATAGAGGTCAATACCCACGCGGTCGAATGGGCGAGCCGGGCATGGGAGCGGCTGTAACATGCCAGTAAGGTGCCACAGAGGTGTCTCGTTCTGTTGGCAAGTGGTGCAAGACTGAACGTATTTCTGCACAAAGCGATACATTCCTCGCCAGTAATATCGTTGGCGCAGCCTTTCGTAGGTTTTCAGGACACCTGCGTGAGCACTTTGAGGATCTGCATGGAAATCCATGCAGATGTCAGAGCGCATATGAGTTGGGATAGCAAGGAGCCACTTCCTACCACCAGGCATGTAGTTGCGGCGGTACAGAATGTTGTCTCGTAAAGTAAAGTGGGCTGTTTGCCGGCGTAGCGCTCTCGTGGAAGCGATAACAGACGGATCGGTAAGGTAGTCGACTAACAAAGCAAGGTATGGGTCTTTACGCTGCTCCGAAAGCATGTTAGTGGTGTCGAGAGGTGACAAGGTGGTAAAAAGGGGGGACAGAGAAGCCACATCTGGTGTTAATGGCGATCGAGAAAGTGCATCGGCATCCGCATGCTTGCGACCTGAACGATATACGACACAGATGTCGTATTCCTGCAATCGGAGCGCCCAACGTCCCAGGCGTCCGGACGGGTCTTTCAAGGTGAACAGCCAACATAGAGCGTGGTGGTCTGTGACCACGTCCAAAGGACAGCTTTAAAGGTACGGGTGAAACTTCGTCAGTGCCCAGATTATGGCCAAACACTCTTTCTCTTTCACGGAGTAATTCAATTCATCGTGAACTTACTTACAGCGCAACGCCAAAAAAAATACAGGACAGGGAAGGACACCTCGTATTCTGCGCATGTTGTGGTGTAGGCTGCCAGTACCTATATATATATACTTTTCACCGCATTTTTTTTTTTCAATAAACAACAGTTGTGAGTCAGCACCGTCTTTTCTTTCTGTTCTACTCCTTCCCTGTCCTGTATTTTTTCTGGTGTTGCGCTGTAAGTAAGTTCACGATGAATCCTAACCAACTGGCCCAACTTACCGTCTTACTATAATTCAATTCAGCCCTCTTGAGAGCGCTACTTGCATAAGCGACTAGTATTCGGTTTGGGTGCCTTTCCGTTGTGCCAAAACTGCACCAAGACCGACGCCACTTGCATCGGTGTGAATTTCTGTGGCAGCAGTGGGGTTGTAGTGGCGAAGAATAGGTGGTGTGGTCAGCAGGCGGCGCTGCTGGCGAAATGCGTCGTCACATGCAGGTGACCATGCAGATATACCTTTGCTGTTGGAAAGCATACTCGTGAGAGGTGCGATGATGGATGCGAAGTTGCGCACGAAGCGACGAAAGTAGGAGCAGAGACCATTAGAACTCCTTAGGGCTTTCAGTGATGTGGGCATTGGGAAGTCAGCGACAGCTCGAAGCTTATCAGGATCCAAAAGAACACCGTTTCTTGTGATGACATGTCCCAAGATGATTAGTTTTCGTGCTGCGAAGTGGCTTTTCTTCGTGTTAAGTTGTAGGCCTGCAGAAGTTAGACACGTCAGAATCTCGTGGAGACGACCAAGATGTGTCGGGAAATCAGCTGAAAAGACTGCGATGTCATCCAGGTAACACAAGCAGGTTTTCCACCTGTGGGCACGCAAGATGGTATCAATCATGCGCTCAAATGTCGCAGGCGCGTTGCAGAGCCCAAATGGCATAACTTTAAACTCATATAGGCCATCCGGCGTTACAAAGGTGGTTTTAGGGCGATCACATTCAGCCATTGGTACCTGCCAATACCCAAAACGCAGATACAATGATGTAAAGTACTCGGCGCCTTGTAAACAGTCAAGAGCATCGTCTATTTGTGGTAGCGGGTAGACATCTTTCTTCGTAATCTTGTTTAAGCGGCGATAGTCCACGCTAAATCGAACGGTGCCATCTTTTTTCTTTACCAGAACCACAGGTGATGACCAAGCGCTTTGGGAAGGCTGTATGACTCCACGTTTAAGCATGTCATCTACTTGCTCCGTAATGACGCGGCGCTCTTCGGCGAAAACGTGGTAAGGACGCTGTCGCAGAGGCGAATGTGAGCCAGTGTCAATAGTATGAGTGACAGTCGTGGTGCGGCCCAGAGCAGGTTCGTGAAAGTCGAAAGACGAGCGAAACTTGTTAAGGAGAGCAACAAGTTAGCGGCGATGCGAGGGGGGAAGGTCTGCGTCAATAGCATTGTCAAAGGCTAACGAACTTGATGCCTCAGACGCATGAGTGATTGCGGCAATGTGACATGGGGTTTCGTCGGGGAGAATAATATCATCGATATGTTCGACAGGTTGTACATATCCCAAGGTTTCACCACGGAGTAAGCCAATGGGGTTGTTGCAGTGGTTGGTAACCAACATTACGGCTAAACCAGACGCAATTGTAAGAACGGCAAATGGGAGAACGATGCCCTTGCGTTCAGTAAAAACCGGAGATGGCGTGAACACCACCGTGGTGTCAGGTTGCGCTACACATGAAAGGCTAATAGGGACTGAAGCTTCTGGAGGCAAGGTGATGTCGTCTTGAGCGATGAGTTTGCAGAACAGAGAACGGTCGGGCGATGGAAATTCACACATTGGCACAAGGGACACTTCCGCACGGGAACAATGGATCATAGCTTCATGACGTGATGAAAAATCCCAACCCAGGATGAGGTCATGAGAGCAAGATGGTAGAACAAAAAATTGGACGATGTACAAAACGTCTTGGATGATGACGCGCGCCGTACACACAGACGAGGGATGAATGCGTTGCACGCTAGCCGTGGACAGCACCATGCCACAAAGAGATGTGGTCACTTTCTTCAGTTTGCGACAAAGTTTTGCGTTCATCACAGAAACGGCGGCCCCAGTATCAATTTATTCTAGTGTGGCGACTCCCTCAACATCAACAACATTTTGCGGCGAAAATGGAGGCCTTGGTAATTGCTCAGAAGTTGCAGTTCTTGCCTTCGGAACTGCACTGATTAGTTTCCCTCCTCAGGAGGTGGTCGACGACGCATAGGTGATGGCGACCGGCGACGAGGAGGTGGAAAACGAGCAGTTGATGGGTGGCGATCCGAGTCGGAGTGCCTCTGTTCATATGCAGACGTGGTGGCCTGCTGCGGCGCGTAGGTAGGCGTTCAAAAGGAGGCGTACGCAGGTGTGGAACAGCGGCGGCAGAAGCGTGCAACGTGGCCAGCGATGCCACACGCGAAGCAGATAGGACGGTTGTCATGGGTGCGCCACTCATCAGATGGACGGAAAAAGCGAGGTGGGGGCCTGTATACCGGAGGTGAGGCCGGAAGAGGTGTAGCCGATAAGGAGACTGGCTGCCGTGGGGGCCGCGCGACCACAGCTGCGTAGCTGAGAGGTGAAGGTGGCGCAGGTGGTGCGTAGCCGACGGTTGAGAGATCGGGTGCTACTGAAGCGCATGGGTAAGGGGCTGGCACTGTAGGGAGGACATCGCAAATTTCAGTGCGTATGGCCTGCTGAAGTGTCGAAGGCAGGCTTGTGGTGGGCGCGTCGCTATGCGGCAGCAGGGAGAGCTGTCGGGCGACTTCCTCTCTGATGAAGTCTTTGATCTGGTTGGACAGACTTTCTTGGCGAACGTTAGCATTTGCGAGTACGACGGCCGGGATCGAATCTGGTGGCGGTACACTCTGTCGGGGGATAGAACGCTGACGGCGCAATTCATCGAAGCTCTGGCACAGGCTTACGAGGATTGCGGCCGTGGTCGGGCTTTTTTCGAGCAACATCTAGAATGCGCTATCCCCCGATGCCCTTGAGAATCTGTCGAATTTTCTCTTCTTCAGGCATAGATGGGTTAACACGCCTGCAGAGGTTGAGCACATCCTCATTGTAACTAGTAAACGTCTCGCCAGGCTGCTGGGCTCGGTGGCGTAGACGCTGGTCAGCGCGGAGCTTGCGGACCTCTGGTAGGCCGAACACTTTAGTCACGAGGGTCTTGAAGGAGGACCAGTTGGCGATGGCGGTTTCGCGGTTGGTATACCAAAGTTTAGCTACGTCTGCCAAGTAAAAGATAACGTAGGCGAGCTTAGAGTCGTCGTCCCTCTTGTTGCTGGCACTTACGCATTCGTACAAGGAGAGCCAGTCTTCGACGTCTTGTTCACCACTGCCGCTGAAGATTGGTGGGTCCCGTTGGCGGGTAGCACCGGGGCAGGTAGACGGGGCAGCCGATGGTGTTGGCTGGGCTGGGATGGACTGGTTGGTGACTGCGTTAGTCATGTTTCGTGGTGGTCTCTCGGTCAACTTGCGAGAGCTGAGGTCCAGGTCTGCTTGGGCAGCCTCCACCAAATGTGATGATGTTTATTCGAGTAGAGAAGTCGCAACGAGGTGGCAACAAAAAATGGCTGTACGACAAGTCTGGCAAAGGCGGCACAAGCTCTCGCGCAATCAGAGCACGGGGCTTTTTCGTTATCTTCCGAAGGCGCATACGCGTTGGTGCATATGCTCCACTACAATGCCAATAACACTAACCGTCCGTTTCTTGTGGGGATTATTAAAGTGTGCTGGCTACATTGCACGCCGGCAGCACACTACAGCTGGACTTTTCAAGTAGCTGCATTAAATTCTAAACAAAAATACCTTTCACACAAAATTGCATTGTTGAAGTATTACATGGTGCTTCAAACAATGGCAAAACAAATTTTGAAAACACTTTGAGCACATCTTATGTTTCAAGTATCCCTAGCCAAGCCTGGATACTGCCTAAAAGCTAGCATGCACGTGAAAACACCACTCTCAGATCGCTCTGTATTTGTACAGTACGCTACCTCCTGTGTTGTTGGATATGGACAGATAATTATTTTTCGCTCGCAAGCGACGACACAGACCAACACCCCGTAAAACAATGATATCATAGGCAAGTTAGTGATGCAGTTGTTGAACACATCAGATGCTACGTCATGAAACACAATGTTGTTGCCTTTTACGACTGCTTCAGAATAGGGGCCCTGGTGTTCTACCATGAAGCCACATCGGCGCTCAAAATGGCTGCGGAAGAAAACGTTATGTGAGTGTTATGTAGTCCGAAGGATGTCGTTAACACATGCAGTGTTACGTGACAGAAGTGTAGTGTCACGCTAGGTATCAAATGTGAATTGTGCTACGAGTGGTTGGTTTAAAGGTCCACCAATTACAAACCACTTGGGAATGCTTATTATCAACAACAGCATCAACGTTGCGCGTTACGTTACGGATGTGTAGTGGGTACCTTGCCGACTTGCAAAAGAGCAAATTATGTTGAAGAGGACCTTTCAACACTGTACTTGCAGTAGCATTCTAGGATAGCTTCAAAGGGAAGGTTTACAGGTGCATGGACATACTTTCCTTGTGACTTAGTTTATGTGCCCACTGAGAAACGAAACCAGGCTGGCAGTTGAGACGGTGATGTGAGCATGGTCTGATTACGGTGTCGTATTCTACTCTTCAAGGCAATGCACAGGCTTCCACTAAGTTTCTTTTATATTGAGCATTTCTTTGGCAAGAAACAAACACTATGAGGTTTCTGGAGCGCTATTTCAACCATCCTCATTTGACTTAATATTTTCATTTAGTCTCCTTTTAATCCACGTTTGTGTGCACAAACATTCTATAATATTTAGTATTTCAACTCAGTTCTGTTGCTGCATGTTTTTAGTAGTGTTCAAGGTGCGTTGAATAGGTTAGTACTGTACTTCAACTAGAAAAAATAATTGTAGCCTGAAGGGTAGGCCAAGTGAAGGAGGCTATGGTCGAAAGCAGCAGCCTTTGATGGTGTTCATATGCGGTGTCCTTTTTTAACAGCCCAGCCTCCTTGGCCTGCCTGAATGCGATGCTGCATGCTCACTCCAGGGGTCCAGAGGCTATCTTCTACCGCGTGTTTGGAGCTGCAAGTGTCTTTGGTCTCAAGGTTGGTGCACCTCATTCTTTGGTCATGAAGTGCGACTTCTCCCAATACAATATATGCAGGATATGATCATGCAACAGCTGAACAAGTTTCATGTCAACTATTCCATGCTGGTTATTCAGCTTAGCTTTCCAAGCTAGCTTGGAAACATGGGAGCATAGTTTGAGCTGTTTAAGGGTGTAGCTTACTGGTAATTCATTTAGTGCACTACTGGAACTCTGAAAAAAAAAAAAAAAAAGCAGTCGGATGACTTGAGAGCAGACGAAGCACTGCTTTTTCGCAGTTTTTGTTGAAAAGTTGCTGAAGGTGGCAGCGCGAGATATCGTGCTCATATGGCATCTTCGGCTGAGCTGCTTTAGTACCGGGGGGGGGGGGGGTTACTTTAAGCAACGGGCGAGAGTAATGCTTCGCTACAAGCCAGGTGAACCTGTGCTGTGAACCACCAAACTCAAATCTGTGACAGCAGTGCTGTTTGTGAGAGACATCATTCAGCAGACAACAGTTTTCAACTTCCATTGTCCAACGGCCAATTCGTACTGGAAATTAGAGTGCAAATGACTGAAAACAAGACGGTGAAAAACGCTTACGAGATGCTGTGTCCAACGAGCAGACACCCCGTGCGTGTTTCTTTAACAGGTGGCTGTGCTCCACAAGTCATGGTAACTTATGCGTTACCTTCGCTGTCCATGGAAATTAAAGCAGCAAAAGGTACCTTGTGTGAGTACGGCCGGACAATGTACAGCTTGCGCACGTTTTCCCTCCTGTCCGACTGTGTTCTGCGACAGTGTCAGCTGTAAATTACGCCTGTGCTGATGAAATGCTACGGGAGCACTGAACGATGAGGTTGCACCGTGCTCCATCGTCATTCTCCATGATGGATCGGTGGCATGCACTTACGTTTTGGCCGTCTACATGCGTGGTCCTGAGACGAATGTATGGCACCGCATGAGGAAAGAGAACCACTCAGCCGACGATCCCAATGCAATGTAACAAAACTTGAACGAACTTCAAAGGACTCCAGGAAAACGTTCGTTAAAAATGAAAATTCGCTGAACTGGGATATAGCTATGTTGGAACTTCTCATCAGGAGCTAAAAAAAAAAACACAGTCATTCAAATCAAATTGGAACCATTTTGTTTGCAATCCTACTTATTTTAATGAATTTTACTGGCATGTTTTAAAATGTAGTAATCATGCACTAATCATTTACAGCACTCGTGCACTTAGCACTGCAGTGGTCATGAATCGAGTCGCTATATTCAGACTCCCATGCACCTCTGGCACTACATTTTGCTAAGCAGTAAAGGGCCTCACTTTTTTCAAGTGCTTCTTTAGTTGAAAATTTCTGTGCTTTGCAAGGATTTCTTCTTCCTCCTCCTTGTCATGAGTAAGAGAGCATGAGGCATGTGCCTGGCGCTGGAATGTAGTGTCCGTGCTCAAGATCCCCGATGGTGCACTTAAGCGTCACGTTCACGTACGAGATTGGACAAGGAGGCTCGTGGTGCGAAACCCGGGCCTTGATGGAAAATCACAGAGAATGAGCTGGGACTGTATTGTGGAGCTTCGAATAGCGAGTCAGGAAGGTCACCATTGCTACAGCGACGTAAGCAGTAGCTGCCCGCTCCTGAAGGATGTTGGCGTGAGAGGCCCGGGAAGTGGCCGTCGATCTCTGAACACTCGAGTGAGGCTGCCGGGACTTGCTGCAACCTTGCACAGCAGTTCGTGGGGGGACTACAGCTCTTCCGCTTCGAGCCAGAACGGATGGGGTCCACACCAGTAATCTGAGTGCGTTGTGAATAAGGCCATGGACAAGTTAGGTTTGTTCAAGCGAGCCAAAGAAGACGAATAAGACCAGGACATCGGCAACGAAGACGATGGATCATCAAGAGGACCATGATGACTCTGAGACGGTAATACTTCGTCATAGTTTCGAAGGTGGCATCGGAACAGCAAGAATGTTCTAGATTTGTGGGATCGCATGAGAGTAGCTCTCGAGACGCCATTTTGGCTGAAGAAAGATTAGGATTAGGACTAAAATCGACTCGGATTGGTATTAGGTCTGTTTTTCTTGTATAGCCGATTATTGTTTACATGTCTCTTTTTAGGAGTGAATTCTTAGTGTCAGATTGTTTGTTGTTTTGTTTAACAAAATGGGTTTGCCGTGTTACCACAGACTAACGTCTCTTTCTCAAACCACTGAAAGTGCTCCCAAGATAAATTCGTGATAAATTCCTCCCCTTTTTGAGGTAGGGTGCTCCCAACAATCTCTTCTATACACAAACTGGTGCATATCTCAATGCGAGATTCACAGGTGACGGTGCTCAAAACGTAAAGTGCTGTCTGTACCCAGTCTTTTAGACAATTTCTCATCAGTATGTTGAGAAGCGCATTGGGTAGTGTCACAAAGTATGTACCTCTGAACGGATTTCCTAATGAAACGTGTTAGTATTGGGTCTAATGATGTTTCAGTGGGGAATTCAAAAACATTTGTTTCAACTGACATTAAAGTGGTGCTTTAGTATAGTTATTTGCCTTACCTGCTCCCCTATAGCAGATAGTATAATTGAATGGTCACTGGATGGTTTTCTTTTGTTCTGTTTTACAATGGTTGATTAAGCCTAACTGCACTATTATTTGCAAAATGAGGTCCAATTGTATGGTCACACTGGCTTCTGATGGTTTTCTAACTAGTCGAAATAAGGGAATAAAAGTTTACTGATACTGTTTAATTCTATAGTGCATCCTGAAATGGGAAACGTGTTGTAGCTTACATATGTATGACATTTAGGTGAACTGATGGCTTGTGAAGAAAGAGAAGCATTTCGTTATTACGTTAGTATTATTTATTAAGAATAAATAACTTGTTGTGCTCTTCATCAGTGAGTGAGTAGCAGCACAACGAAGACAAAAACGAGAAACAACTACAAACTTAATTTATCACTTGTCTTTTTTGTTTTGCCCTCATTTTGTTTAGCCCTTAGCACTTATTCGCTCTTTGTTTCACATCACGAACTGTCGCTCATGCCAAGTGACTCATGTGCAGGTGCCCTTACTCATCAAACAACATTGCTCAGCTGCGGAGGTACCCGTGCAGGAGTTAGAAAAATATTTTCCTCCTCATTCTCCTGTTTTTCCCCTTTCCATGATGTGTATGCATTTGTGCTGTAAAAACAATGTAATTATTGTTAATTGGCACTGGTCCTGTCTAGCTTTTCTTGTTGTTTTATTGCTTTGCACTTTGCTATAAGTAATACCAACTAGCTGAATTTCATTTGCTTTCAACATTCAAAACTTAAGTTCGTAAAATTATAAACTTTGTTTGTGGTGTTACTTCAGATTAAACATTTTTATGTCGCACCTAGATTTCGTTAAATATTAACTCACTGGCTCTGTGATCATGTAAATAAGCCTGGGATTCTGTATAGAATATATCCACAAGAAGTCTGGTAATTTTAGATGTGTTGCAAGTTTGGCACTACTACGATATTGTGGTTTCTATATTTCCCACACTAATGCGAAACACAGGCCTGCTCACCACTACGGAGTTCTTTGGTGCCATGAGGGATGTGCACTCAGCTACTTTTTATCCTAGGCTGCTCTGTGTGAAAAAATGGAACAGATTCTGCCACATTGCTAGCAACAAACAAATGGGCTTAAATTCATTTTAAAGCTTTGTTGAAACAAAACACACTGGGTCATATTGTATAGCTGGTAAAGTGGAATATAAATCTAAAAGAGTGTGTATTAAAATGAGCTACATTTATATTGAAAGCGGTGGGCATTGCTCTGCAGTTATAGTGACATTTTCAAGCGGTATTATAAGGACTAAAGTAAATCATGCCACGTCAGCATCTTTTCAATGTGTGAACATCTTTAGGAAACAGGAGGACACTATAATATTATTAGCTATGTTGAGGGCAGATGCTTTTTTTTATCGTCTCCTCGCTGAAGGGTAAAGCAGGGGTGGCGATTCCGCACTGTTAATGACACGCTTCCTCTTTTGTTTCAAATCTTTGCACGCAGGTGATGAGCTTTGACCACTGTGCGGTGCCCTTGCTTCTTTCTTTTTGTTGTTGCACACCCTCTCTGTTGTGGCTGTGCTGACAGACTGACATTCCGGGAAGTGCGGTCTGCGTGGAGGTGGACGAGGATTCCGGACCGGAGGCAGAAGACACTGATGTAGTCAACTGGGTGCGCGACCGCAAGAAAGCCAAAGGTACTAGTCTCTTGTGGCTAATGGCTGCAGAATGGTATACAGACAAAATCACACTTGTTCAGAAATTGTGGAACACATAGCTGTGTATGCTGTTGTTGCCCACAGCTGCTAGCTCACATTAACTAAAATCTTACATTCATACTTGAATTACTCTAGCACAAGGATTTAGCATGCAGTTTGACTGTGTTAGGTATCATTGGAGCATTGGTCATTGCATACCGTAATTACTCGAATCTAACGCGCACCTTTTTTCCGGTTAAGCGAGTTCATAAATCGCATGCGCGTTAGAATCGAGTACGAACAAAAAAATTACGGCCAATCTATTGCCATCGGCAAATCTAAAATGGCCGCCCCCTACGTGCGTCGGCATGGCGCGTCGTCCATTTCTGCCTATGTGTTTCTCATGTGCGGCACTTCGTACGTGTGCTGAGGAGTTCGTCATCTAGTAGTGCATTAGCATCGACGGCGTGGAATTGCCGACTCCAAAAACTCGAGTGCACCATGATGCCGCTTTTAAAAGAAAAGTCATCGCGTGTGCAGAAACGGACGGGAATCGGGCCGCATCGCGGTCGTTCGGAGTTCCCGAAACGTGCGTGCGGGACCGGCGGAAACAAAAGCAGAAGATTTTCGACAGCAAAGCTTTACGCAAAGGCTTTAGTGGACCACAGCAGGGTCGGTTTCCGCAAATTAAACAGCTGCTGGGCGAATATGTGCTTTAGCAGCGAGCAGCACAGCGGCCCGTGACGGCAGAACTGCTCCAAGTGTGGGCTATGCAATTAGTCTTAGAAAAATGTCTAATGCGGAGCCAGTTTTAAGCGAGCAGGTGCTGGCTAACTAACTTTATGAAGAGGAAAGGCTTTTCCCTCCGAAGGGGAACATGCATATGCGAAAAGTTTTGCGGAGGAGTACGATGAAAAGCTTCACAGTTTTCAGAGGTTCGTCCTAAACTTGCGGCGCAACAACGACTATCTGCTTGGGCAAATCGGGAATGCCGATCAGACGCCTCTTTACTTCGACATGCCTGGCACCACAACCGTCGAGAAGAAGGGGGCGAAGCAAGTTCGCGTGCTGACATCGGTCCACGGTAAAACTACAGTGACGGCGATGCTCTGTTACACGTCAGATGGGCACAAGCTTCGCCCGTACCTCATATTTAAATGGAAGACGCTCCCGAAAGGAGTCGTTTTTTCGAGTGGTGTGATCATGCGGGCCAGCGAGAAAAAATGGGTGCGCGTTGCAATCGATGTCTTGCGTTTTTTTGTTTTTTTTCCGCGGTGGAAATCGGGTGCGCGTTACAATTGAGGGCGCGGTAGAATCGAGTAAATACGGTATATTTAAAGAAAACAGCTGTTAAAGCAGCTGGCTGGGCGCTCTAGACAAGTGTGTTTCCATCTGTACAGCTAATTTATTTATGATTTAGCGCTTTAATATAATTTCTGTGATAAAACTGTCTTGCAATTCTTATGTCGAACTGATGCATAGCTTTGACCGAAATTCGCCATGCCATACTGGATCTCGCTCGATTATTTAGATGTAGCGTGCTCACATTGCCGCTAAACATGTGTAAGATGCAAAAACGACAATGATGATTTGGGAGACGGGATGGAAAAGACGGGCAAAGAAACAATAGTTACTTTAACAAAAGAACGTAAAGAAAACTGCTGGAGAGACGAAAATACGGCGTCTCTACAGTTGCACAGCCATCCTTCTTCTGCCTGCTCTTGGCGTCTGCGCACAGTCGCACACTCGCGCTCGCCATAGGGGGTTCACTACGGTGTCACATTACAGCTCCGGCCAACTCGGCTCGCGCAGTGGTCATGGCCTGGCGCCATCTTCAGAGTTCCGTTTCGTGCAACAAGGGCGCGCACACATGAAACTTTGAACAAAGGTGTTTAATGTAAGAGACCACTTTGCTTTCATGCAGTTATGGACCAAAGCTCTTTTAATTTTGTGGTTAGCAATGGTTTTTAATGCGTGATGTCTATTGGAGAGAGTGGCTATTTTATGCTTTGCATAAATTATCAAATTTAAGCGTAACTAGCTAAATCGGAGATTTCTCAGACTGTGATAGCGATCTATTGTACATATTGCTTTAAAGGATCATCACACAAGAAAAAATGTTACAGCACATTTTTTTTTTGGCTTGTGCAAATATATGGCACTTTGGAATAGTTTTCAGTTGACTATGATGTATAGTGTAGTTTGAATTTGAGTATTCTGAATGAACAAATTTTAGTTTAGGAGGTCTAGAACTTCAGTTTCTATTAGAAGTTTACTTGTGATTGACATAAGCAACATCTTCACATCTGAATAGTAATAATGAGAAGAAATGGCAAATAGCCAAGGAAATCCGAATACAAATGTATCACTAAATGTAGCACATAAACAACCTTTTTTGTTAGATTCTATGACCTCTTATTCTTCTTCTTTAAAAGTTTTATGTGAATTCTTAAAATATTGAAGCTGATATTCCTGTTGCATAAGTCACCATTACTACTATTCACCTGAACTTTGCTTCAAATGAAAACACTGATACGTGTTTGCACAAGCCTAATCTAGTTTGACAGAGTATTTCCGGATGTCCTTTCCTGTTTCTGTCTGGCTGAAGTTCTTTGTTGTCTTAGCGTGAAGTTCTCTGTTGTCTTAGCGTGCATGCTGACGAAGTGTGCCAGCCAGCTGGGTTGCAGCATGGACCTGCTGCACTGGAAATTAGGGTTAGCAAATGTCTGTTTTTTGTGTGATTTCGAGTAATCAAATGGCTGCATTCCGTCCAAAAAGCATCATTATTACTTGGCTCTAGTAGCAGCTTGTAGGAATGCTCGCATTTTCTGGTGAGTTGTTTTCACCACATGTTTTCAATGTGTCCTATAGGCCAGCTTCTTTGCAGAACACTGGCAAAGCCAAAACCAGTGTAAATGTTGCCGTGCATAACATGGCGATAGTTCAACAGGGATGAAAGCTGTACTGTCTGGTAATTGGTCATCATACCTTATAGGTGAACTAGCACACTTCTGACGAGCACAAAGGGGACAAGAAACTTTCCATACTTGCTAGACTCGCAACAAATTTTATTTAAGAAACAATACTTCATATACACATATGCGCCCATCTACCCTTGACTGACACAAAAAAATAACAGTCAAATGCGTTCTCACCACAGAACACACCTGCTCACTCCAGTGATAGGACAAGATTTATGAAGCTTAGACACATTCAAGAACAGCCAGATAAGATGTACTGTTGGTAACTTGCACGTGCCAATACCATGTGTAGAAATAGGTTACTCAAAGAAATGCATGACAGTTGCAAGCCCTACACATTGAATAAGCTTAAAGCTAGAGTCCTTCCAAGCAGGCGACCTTCCGACTACTTGACCCGGAGGTTTTCTTTTTACAAGTACACTAGTCTAAGTAGTCTGCACCATCTGACTACTTAGTTGGAAGGTTGGCACCCAGCAAGCTGTGGTCTTTTCACAGAATCAAAAACTAATGGCAATATAGTAAAGCATGCAATAAAGTTTGTTGGATGCAAATTATTCATAGTGTATTGTTTGCCTCTATCGTGCCAAAAGCATACATTGGCCAGAACACGTTTGAATGTATTAAGTGTCCAGGTTTGCATTTTTTTGTCTCTGCAGTTCTGTATGTAAAGCTGCCTGCAGGGTTTCATGCAACAAAGGGCCTGAGCATGGACATCATGGCCAACGGCGAGAGCCTGCCCAACCAACTGCCCATTCCAAATGGCATCTGCTCTTCTGTCCCTCTGGACCGAGAGGTTAGGACCTTGTGCAAGCTCTGCCAAACTTGATTCGAGAACCACAGTTCAACCCCGCCCTTGCAAACTCAAATCTGACATGAGGATGCCTTTTTTGTGCTGTAGAACCTCTTTTTTTTTTGGATTTTGTGGGATCAAAAAAAAAATGCACTAATTGTTTTCATGTCGAATTTTATATATTGAGAGAGAGAAAAAAAGAAAGTGTTGTATTATTTTAGTTCTATTTATTGAATGATTCGCAAGTCCCACTATTATATTGCATGAGAGCAGTGCAAATGCTGCAATTCTCACCATCTTGCAACTTTTTTTGCAATGTTCCTTCTGTGCCAGACCCTTTATCCTCATTTGAGACTTGCTTCTCATGCGTCCCCTGCTTCATCCGCTACCACGACCACTAAGCGCACATATCTTTTAGTGAAAGATCAGCCGTCCGTAGCAATGTAGTGGCAAGTTTGATGCCAGCTCGCATACCACAAAATAGTCGCATTTCATCCTCGATTATATGTCCATCATATTAGTGATACTGTGTGTTTGTTCCTCCGAGTCAAAATGTCACTATAGCACTAAGCACCCACATCTGCTACAGAGATATTGGGGTTCTGGCGACATGATCACACATAGAGTCCGCGTAGTCTTGAAGGCATGTGTGCAGACCATGGGCACGGAGTCAATACAAAGCAACTGTTTACTGCAGACGCTGCTAGTGAAACGTAAAATGCTAGACACTGTGACCCTGAATGGTGGCTGCACAAATATGCAACCAACCAGATCGACACAATAGAAAAACACTAGGCTTGTGTGAATATTCGAATTGTGGAATATTTGAATTAATATTAGATTCTGCTGGAAATTTAAATTATTGAAAATTTCGAAGTATTCGAGGTGAACGAATAAGTGTATAAACACCCTGTAATACAACTCCCTGTAAAGGTGGTTTCACTGCAGTAAAGGGGAGCAGAGTCGTGAAGATATTCACTTAGGCGACATCTGCACTGCTATGAAACCCCCACTTCAAGGTTTAAAGAACATATTATTCTCACATCCATTCATGATTTTTAAGATTAAAAGCTTGATATACCTATCTATACGTGCTAAGTACAGTATATTTTAAAACATAAACTATTTTGCACAGGTTATTACTTGCGTTCAGCCGGAAGTCAAATGCTGCTACTATTCAAACTTGTTTTGACTTTCTTTGGAAAAAAAAAAAAAAGATTTAGACAGGCTTTGTGTCAAAAAAATTTTGCAGGTTAATTAGGTCATCACAAATATGCACTTTTTTTGTGATATACAATTTCACTATACAATATGTGGTGTATACTATTTGGATTCGATTCGAAATTATTCAACCGAAATCACTATTAGCTTTGAATCTAAATTTGTCTACTCGCACAAGCCTAAATAACACCCGACTTTTCGTCACCCGTTTGTGCTAAGAGGAGCTGCAACTTGTTAGAATGCAGCTTCAATACGATTGATACTCTATAGGAAAAATGCACTTTGTGGGGTTTTGTGCAACATAGAATTTGATATAGCAGATGTTTTGCTGCGTGAGAGTTCGAAATATGTGTGCACCAGCCCCGTACTTTTGCATGGGAGATTCAAGGGGATTTCTCAACGGTTTGATATAGCCAATCATTTGATATATCCAGAATTGACAGGGTAAATGCAGAGGTTGGTTTATGAAATTAAGTACTATAGGCATCAAATAAAACACAAACAGCAGCAAGCATTGGCTGTGGTATAGTGCACACTGTCTAGCCATCACCATGGACATACGCAAATGTACCATGTCTATGATGATGTCTGGATGGCACGCACTGTACCATCTCTAATGCTGGCCGCTGCTCCTGTTTGATATGATGCCAATAGTACATGTTACATTTTTGCTCGAGTGAGAGGTTGTGTAAAGACTTACTTATCGAAGTTGTGGCTGTTGACACAAGTTCCACATTTTTTTATTACTTATTTTTTGAGCCACGTAGAGGGCTCTTTTTAGTCTACAGAACTGATTATAACACAGCTTCAGTCTGCATAGAGTTAGTACTTATATACCATATTTACTCCCATAATAAACACACTTGCATAATAAATGCATCCCCTACATTCGTCCACTGCAGTCTTGCTAACCCACACCTGGCCCCTCTTTGCCCGTTATGTCTCTCATTTTTTTATTATTATGCCGACCCCCATCGGCCACCTCAGCTCGCTCGCTCTCTCATCCTCTTTGCCTGCTGCCATGCGCTGTATTGTATTTCTTTCCATCTGTGCGTGGCACGCCCCCAGTATTTTTAGTTATCTATCCACCACAGTGGGGTTCACCAACGGTGCGAGTGTAGATATATCGCAGCTGATAAGCACACAGCGGGCGAAAGTCTGGAAGCAGCCCCTCTCCAACTGATGGTTTCCTCTTTTAACTTTAAGGCCCAACCACATGCATGCAATTTTCGAGCAATGACAACAAGATTTGCTGTCACCATGGCGGTCGCGAAGAGCCATTCGTCGCCATCGCGTCGCAGGTTTCTGGAAAACCTTAAAAAAAGTCGCTTGTCGCCCAAAAAAAGATCGGGGCTATTTCTGCAACACGGTAGCACCCCCGATTCTCGCTTCGGTTGCAATTAGCTTTTCGTGCTTGTATCCGCGCTAACTTCAAGGAAAGCAAGATGGAGGCTACCTTTTCTACAGTGACTTCTCATGTAGATAGTGAGGCGATAGCCATATTTTGTTGTTAATCTTGTTATGGGCGGTTTGTTTAGGTGCTTTGGTGATAGCTTTCTGCAATGTTGTTTACTTGATACAATGTCAACGGCAGCGTCACGGTCGTCTTGCGAGGTTGCCATGAAGTTGGCAAAAACGTCGTAGCGCACGTTTGTGGATGTGCCTCGAGATCACAGCAGGTACCACTAAACCTGTTTAATGATTGCGAGAAAAGATAGTCGTGAAATGCTTTTATGGTGTGCGCGGGCAGCGTGGAGACAGCTTGCAGAAGATAGTGCCATCAACAACCAAAGATGAGTGAAGCCCAACAAAGAAGCTGTTTCCAAACAGTGTACATGTATGTCAATTGCAAAAAGCTAAGCAACCTAACCTTTTTCGCATTGCCGCAGCCGCATTTTTTGCTCATCGCGAAAAAGTTTTCATGAAATTTGCCTCTCGTAATAAATGCACCCCCAACTTTGCTTCAATTTTTCGAGAAAAAAAGTGTCTTCATTATGCAAGTAAGTGTAGTAATGTTTTGTCTCAGTGATATAGAATGCCATGTTGCTCTTTGGTGTCTTGCAGCCGCTCCGTCACTCCGTGCGGCAGCAGAGACGTCCAGTCTGCTACACAGATGACTCCATTGAACGTCGCACATTGGCATCTGCTGTGCAGGGTGAGCTCTGCTTTATCTAGCTATGTGATAGCTCTTAGTGTGTTATTGTAGTGCTTAAGCTATGAACTCTTTCTCTACTGTGACCATAGGGCATCGAATGCCTACTATCGATGGTTTGAATTGTAACTTTTAAGGCATTTCACACACTTTATGAACACTCTACACCATTCATCATGAAAGATAAAAGTTAGTTTTTTTCTTTATGTAGTTTTTTTACCCCCCGTGTGGCCTTGATATTTTTTACATGCTCTGAAGTTGTGCCATCATGTTAAGTTAAAAGCAAGAAGAGCTGCCAGTGGACGCTGTTGTATAAACAATATTTTTGTTGTTCTGATACTTATATTTGGAAAGAGCATTTCATTATGCATAATTTGATAAGCTGCAATGCGTGCTGGAGTACTTTTCAAGCTGGCGAAAGCTTTCTTCCAGAAACATGTGAAAAATGACCATGTGTTGTGGTAACGAAAGAGTTAGGCAGTCAAATTAATAAATATTGAATAGTTTATTCAAGAAACTGGAACCTAGCAAAAGGAACATTCAAAGTGCTAGCAATTCAAAAGAACGGCAAGGGTAAGATGAAAGCTTGCGATGAGAAACTCGAAAACAGGGGGCAGGCGCAAGCAACACTTGTAGTACAGCCATAATAGTGGGTGGAGGATAGTCATTGGTAATCTGGTTGGCAGTGCTGCACGTCAGCTTTTGGGTACATGCATGCTTAAACATTATAGCCCTATCCCTATTGCTCGTGTTAGTTACTGGATCAATTCAACTTGTTGCTTTGTTCGTAGAGCCATTCTGGAGCATAAAAAAAAAATTGTGAACATTCTTATACATTCTGGCCTGGCCTGTGCAGAGCGATAGCACTTGAAGTTCCAGCCAGTGACATGTGGTCACGATGAAGAGAGGACAAGTATCAGAATTAGAATAATTTGTTTCTCATCAAACAAAGGAACAAATATATCGCAAGTATATACAGAAGGAGGCCCTGTATTTACAAACTGAAATAGGACTGCCTGTGCACTGTAATTATAAGATGGTGAATAATACAAGCAAAATGACAGTATGAATACTTAATAATGACAGACGTTAATGTGATTCAAGCAAGAAACAAGCCCAAAGAAGTGTTAACAAAAAGCATGGAACAAGTAAAGGAATGTGGCTTTTTCAAAAAGAGTGAGATGGGTAGGGGGGTAGGCACTTTCACAAGAATAAACAGAAATGTAGTACACAAAATAATAAAACGCAAATAAAATACAATAAGCAATTCATGTGAATCATAAAAAAATAATAGAAAATGTGGTAAAGTAAAAACAAAACAAAAATGCAAAAAAACCCAAGAATGCATGAAAAAGAACTAGAGCAACCAAGTACCGGAGTTCGACAAATCTATCAGAAAGTGTTTCAGTTCGAATTGAAATCTATGGTCATTCAGTATCATTGAACGAGATGGTAATGAATTCCAGAAAGCAAGTGCTGAAAAAATGAAACGACGGCTTGCCATAGTTGGTGTGAACGATGGGTAAGATGGATATTGTTGCTAGCAAATCGAGTACTATTAATATTAACAAGGGATGTCTTTCATAATATAAATGCAAGGATGTTCTTCTGGAATAAGCTCTTAACAAAAATTTTGAGAATATATTTATCAAGATTAGACACACTTAAAATATTATGGGTATGCAATAAATGATTAGTAGTAACACAACATGATGATAACATTATTGGACGAATGGCTTGGTCTTGAATAGCTTGCACTGATGTCAGGTGGCTATTGTACGTGCAGCCCCATGATTTAATGTTGTAGTTATGATGAGAAGCAATGATAACATAATAAAGTGCCAGGAGAATAGAGAAGGAGAAATTCAATTGACTTTTGATGAGAACGTGTACAGTGGAACCTCGTTCATTTGTTTTTCAGCGGACCGGGTAAGAAAAAACATAACAGCGAGAAAACACAAGAGTGAGGAAAGCTCTGAAAATGAATGCGAGCACAGGCGCTTTCACTACAAACAATTTATTTCGGCTTGGGGAGCCTAAGACTTGAAATATTCAAAAATAGTTGACTACCCCTTCTTTCGCTCACTGGTAAGCACGACGAAGATCTCAATAATCTGGAAGGCCGCATTGCTTTCAGCGTCGCTTTGGTGTGCGACGTACATGCGAAGGAAGTCCAGGGCCACGACGGCTCCTCCAAAGACAAGATCGGCGGACTCCACTGCCAACTCTGGACGAAGTAGTGGGCAGTTTGCAAAGGTGGAACTATAGGCGGTCACATACATACAAGGGATGGACAGACCCACACCTCTAGGAGCTTCGCCCCTCATAAAAGCACGATGAAAAAATGACGAAATTGGTCTTACTATGTGTAATTTGAAGCTTGTTATTTTCATTTGACCTGCATATTTCAAATATATTCATTTAATGTACTTGTTAGCATAGATATGCAGCTATTAAAATTTAATATTGTTGTGTAGTCTGCATGTAAAATACAATTAGAAGAGGAGAGGCTAGTTGGCAAGCGATTGACAAGAAGAGTAGGAGACTTAACATTGGACCCCTGTGGTACACTTACATTAGTAATCGCTTCTTTAGCTTAAAATCCAGATACATTGGCAATTTGCTTTCTATCCTGTAATGGCTGCAGATAAAGGTGAAAGCTTCGAGTTTTGCGAAAAGATATTGATAAAGGTCGCTGTCAACACATGCCTTTTAGTTGTTAAGCAGAAGCTAACTTTTGCATGGTGGTGGGGCCTAACTACATTAGACTCTCAGTAAACTGAACCTGAAGGGACGGGGAAAATATGTTCCATTTAACAGGAGTTCCCTTTAGTAAGGAGTGAACATGGGTAGAAAATACAAGCCTGAAACAAAGGATTGCAGAGGCAATAGTTCTGTTTAAGCAGTAGTTCCATTTAACAGATTTCCGTTTACTAAAAGTCTACTCTACTCATGAGGGAGTTAGAAAGAGAGACCACTTTTTCATTGGTTTTTGTTCTGGGTGTTGCAGCATCTCGAAGCTCGGCACGTGTTGCTGCAAAGTGCAATGCGCAATTGGTGGCTAACGACCGTCCCCAGACGACACGCGAAATTCTTGCTTCCTTACCTGGTGTCAAGGTAAGTATCACACAGTTTCTTGTGCAAGATACAGTTGTCGGTGCGCATAGGTGCCTTTTGTGAGCTGTCTATATTCCCTATTGTTTCACACATATGAGGTCTGATCTGCCAGTGCTTTGTAGCGGCATCTGTCTTAAATGTGTTTAGTAACGTGTCCTTACTCTGTGCAGCCCCACAAGCGGTCATCACGGAAGCTTAGCATGAGTGAGTATGCTTTCACATTCTGTCATTGCCTGGCTGGTGATTAGTTTTGATTAATATTTAGGAGGGGGGGCGTTGGCATTAGAGACATACAGTTAAACCTCGTTATAACGAGACGGGCTATAACGAAATAATGGATATAACGAGCAAATCCTAATTCCCCTTGAAGGTCCCCATACAAACCAATGTATTCAAAACCTCGTTTTAACGAGGCAAAATTTGCCTGTTATGGGATATAACGAACAAGTTTTGTTAGGAAGTAAAACTTTGAGCCGATGTCACGACAGTGCACAACGCGAATTTGAGACGGCGTGCTACGCGAGAACTGTATTTAGCAGTTCAAAACTCCCGCCACGCGCCCTCCAGCAACGCGCGCAAAGCAGATGGCACGCGCTGTTTCCGGAGGAGAGTTTGCTGCACGAACGCCGCTTGGCTACCACCGACAGCGGAGCGCTCTGCGAACGTCTCGCCCTTTTCTTTTCTTTTGTGTCTTCTTTATATTCTCCCTCTCCCCTTTCTCATGGCGCTGAGGCGCGCTTCCTAATCTTACATACCCCCTTCCCCTTGAGTAACCGGTTCCTAGAGGGCAGCGCAAAAGAGCGCCCCTTCCTCTTCACAGTCACTTTCTCTGCAAGTGTTGTCGCTCGCCGACGTGAGCCGCGTTGCTTTTGCGTGCGTGTTTCTTCTCTTTTTCGACCGCTTCCGCCTTTTCTTTTATCGTGCTGCGCTCGTGATTCCAGCAACATGAATACGCCAGGCGGGAAGCGAAAGCGCATAACGCTAGATCAGAAGGCGGCTATGATAAGAGCCGTCGAATCGGGGACCAAGAAAGGCAACGTGGCAAGAGACTTTGGCGTATCAACGAGCACACTGTCAACCATCTTGATCAAGCAGGAGTCCATCATCGACGCCGTTGCACGTGGCGTGAAAGGAAGCGCTAAGAGGATGAGGCACCTGCCTTTGAAGCGGTCGAAAGGGCCGTTTTTAAATGGTTCTTGGACACGCGGGCCGTGAATCTGCCGGTGAGCGGCGCCTTGCTGCAAGGAAAAGCGAGGGACTTCGCCTGCATCATGGGCTATGACAACTTCGTAGCAAGTTCGGGTTGGCTCCAACGCTTCAAGGAACGCCACGACATTGTCGGGAGAGCGGTCTGTGGCGAATCGCAATCTGTCGATGAAGCAGAGGCTACCAAGTGGGCGAAAGAAAACATCGTGCGGCTGCTAGAAAAATACAGCGCGGAGGATATTTTTAACGCGGACGAAACCGCTCTCTTTTTCAAGATGTTGCCGCACAAGACGTTAGCCCTCAAAGGCGAGCCGTGCCATGGCGGCAAACAAAGTAAGCTGCGGATCACTGCCCTACTTTGTGCAAACATGACCGGCTCTGGGAAGCTGCCAATTTTCGTAATTGGCAAAAGTGCATTCCCTCGCTGCTTTAAGGGGAAGAGGCAGCTCCCAGTCAAGTACGCAGCCAATCGCAAAGCCTGGATGACCAGGGAGATTTTTTCAAAATGGCTTTGCGAATGGGACGAGAAGCTGGCAAAGGCGAACCGCAAGGTGTGCCTTGTTTTAGATAACTGCACCGCCCACCATACCGCTGCCGTGCTTCAAAACATCGAGCTGCTGTTCCTGCCAACTGCACAGCAAAAATACAGCCGCTTGACCAAGGTGTGATTATGTCGCTGAAGGCAGGTTACCGCAAGCGTGTGATAGACAAGCTCCTGCTCAACATGAGGATGAAGCGAGACACCGATGTTGACTTGTACGCTGCGCTCGAAATGCTTCAGGCGGCGTGGATGAGTGTGACGGCGACCACGATCGCAAACTGCTTTCGACACGCCTCATTTGCCGTCGCACCAGACGCCAGCGATAAGCTATCAGACGAGCCCACTGTGCCGGACGGTTTGGCCACATCAAACGAAGTCGCTGCATCATAGACGGCACTTCGTGACGCCGGTGTCGTGCCTGACAGCGACTATGTGAGTGCGGACTCTGAAATGGTGGCAACAGAGCAGCTCCTGGATGACGATATTGTGCGCGCTGTCAGTGATCGTAATGAAACCAGTGACGATGACTCTGTCGACGAACAGGAGACAAACGTGCCGACGGCGTCGGAGGCATTAGACGCGGTGGACGTACTGCGCCGCTACTTCGGCGCTCACGAGGGCGGCGAAGATGGCTTGAACATTGCGGCCGCAGCTGAGAGAGCCATCGTTCGCATCAGGAAGATGCATCAACGTTCAATTACGGACTTCTTTGCAGCTAAGTCTGCCTGAAATACAAGCTGTGTATTTTGAAGTGCATTAAAACAGGTGCATGACTTTTTTCCTTTTCATTTGGGAATGCGGTTATTTTGTTGCATACCACCGTGCGGCGGGTGGCTATTTTGCCCGCTATTTTTTGGGGGCAAGTACAGTGCATAATATTTGCGGTAAATGCCTGCTATGGCTATAACGAAATATTGGTTATCACGAGCAAATAGCAGCGGCCCTCCAATTTCATTATTACGAGGTTTAACTGTACTAAAATGGGACCTCACACCATATTTGGAAACTCTAGGTGCTTGTGTTCTATAAAAGTCCAACATGCGGGAGCACTTCTGACTGATTATTTGTGACGAGTGATGCCTGTAAGGTACTTTAATTTGGTGTTAAAGTAAGAGTGAGCTCTCATATGAGTTATAAGCACCAGTTGACATCTTCTCTGGTTCGAATTAGTCTGAGGCCCAACCTGACCTTTCACGTGTAAGGCAAATATTGTCGACGTCAGAAAACATTTGCGGAGCCTGCACAATACTTTGACTGGTCCTTGGTCAGGGCTAATGTTTATTGATCCTCTCTCTCTGTTGTCGGGCTGCTCTCAAGGTGGTTTTGGCTGTATGCCAGGAATGCTTTTTTTTTTCCCTTCTGAGGGGACACCCACCTCTTATCATTTCTCACTGCCCGTGGGTCCCCGACATGAAAACGGGGCATCCGGCATCACGGAAGCTAAGCGCTAGACCTTTATGAATATTGGAATACTTAGAATATTCGAACAAATAGTAGAGTCTTCAAATTCGCTTCGGTTGGAATTTAAATTATTGCGAACTTTAAGTGTTCACAATGAACGTATGAGTGTATATTAGTCCACATGTAACCTCCTGTAAAAGTAATTTCACTGCAGTAAATAGGTGTTAAGCCGTGAAAACATCTATTCAGAAGAAATTGGCATTGCTGCGAAGTCCCACTTCAAGGTAAATAAACCCATTACCTTCAAATGGATTCATCATTTTATTAGTTTAAAAGTCATCATACCGGCTGACATGCCCTAAGTGTAGTAAATTTTGCTGAGGGGAAAACAGTGCAAAAATGGCATGAAGTAAGAATGATGACAGAACACCAAGTGCTGTGTTGTGTGGTAATTCTTACATCATTCCTTTTTAGCGCAGTTTCCTCTTCAGTATCATGTACTAACTGGCCCTTCAAGACACCCTTCTTCATTAGTAAATTTTAAAACATTACATATTTTTTAGAGTTTATCACTTGCATTCTACAAAAATTAAAATGCTGCTACTCTTCAAAGTTGTTTCCACTTCTTCAAAAAAAAAAAAAAAAACTTGCATGTACACAAGCCTTGTTTCAAGTAAAAAAAAATATACTGTGTGGGTTAGTTAGGTTATGACAAATATGCCCACTGTTCTTTATAATATGTCATGTAAACTATTCAAATTTATTAAAATAATTTGATCAAAATCAGTACAGTGGAACTTCGATTATACAGTTAAAACCCGCTACAAAGAGACTGACGTAGAGGGAAAAAAATTCAGTTGTAGTGAAATAAAAATAGCTGATCTGAGCTAGCAAAACAAAAGAACGTTTATTCTCAAAATTTTGGAAATGTCCGCTACTTCCTATTCTTTCCCAGCAGCGTCACGGCATGATTCTCACCCATGCATAGCGAGGCAATGGCGAAAAGCACGCTGAAGCACCGCCTCAAACCGCCTTGCATTAACGTGTTAATGCAAACAATTGCATTAACACGTTAACACCAGCAGCTGTCTTTACCCAATTACTCGCGACTAGCTGATTTTGTTGATAATGCGGACGAACAGCCACTCTGATTAGTTACCACACTGGCTAAGCGCGAACATAATGATAAGCATCGGAATTGGAAAAGGCATCATGCCGCGGTTGCACCCAGCAGCTGCAAGAAGGAAACCATGAACTGAGCGACTGAGCTTCAGCTTCAAATCGTCTGCGGCTCCAAAGCAAGCCAGTGGCAAAACAAAAAGCAGGGCAGTCTCATTGCCATCACTATCGAGCAATGGCGGCGCCCATACTTGCTGAACAGCGGCGATATAGCGGCGGTTTCTGGTGTTTAGACTTCGTGTTTTAGACTTCGTTGATGCATTTTCAGGCTCTGAAAATGCATTGAAATGTTAAAGATTGAGTTTACTACATAGAAGTAAGTATCTGAGCCTGGAACTGCATTGTAAAATTTCGTTGAAGCGGGACTATCGAAGAAAAAGTGTTCGTTGTGGCGACAATATTTATGTATTGGACTACTGACGGGGAATCGTGAATTTTTCGTTGTAGCGGAAATTTCATTGAAGCGGCGTGCGTTGTAGCGTAGTTCGACTGTACGTCCCCCGGTTTCGCGACGACCTACATTTTACGACGAATCGGTTTGGTCTCGGCAAAATTCCTCCCCATAGAAACAATATATTAAAAACCTTGGTTATACGACGCATTTTTACACCAAGCCCGCATCTGACAACAGCTTTCAGATTCAGCCAGAAAAAAAAAAAAAACACCTTTTCTCGAATCACATGTCTACCAAATATTCACGAGTGCAAAATATGAACTTGCGTACCCCAAGGAGGACTACAAGAAAAGTAGAGTCATCTTCATCGAATAAAAAGTTTATTCTCCCGGAAGTTCATGCTCTTCTACATACGCCTCAAACGCGTGCATACGTATCCGGGGTCATTACTTAGTCAAGCTCTATCCACATAGAGTAGGTTCAGCTGACCAAAAAGCTGATATTTTACATTTTCGGTTCGTGGAAACATTTTCTGGTTGACATATGGATGATCTCCTGCCTCTGTCATACTTGCAGTCATGGTTCGCGCACGCGTATGGGCACGACCCAGCTGCTTTCACCGTGCCAAATTACTTTCAATTGACGGCAATGTTCATAACAACAGCAGTACACCACTAGTTGCTCTTCACGAGGCAATATATTACAATGCGCACAGCTCAGTCGCGCACGAGCGCGTCGTACATAAACTCGTTGTCCGTCACCATTATGGGGTAGCGATGGCACTGTGTCCGACTCTTCTGATGGGAGGCTTGCGGCAATACAATTTCGGTCTAGTTTTCACGCACAGGCAATTTTCGAACTCAATTTGTTGGTAGAAAGATGCGCATTGGATTTGATTGTTTTTAAGGCTGAGAATAAAGATTCGCTCGGACCTCCTTCAACTAATTATTGGTGTCGTTGGCTACCACTAGGAACAATAATTTAATCTACCCTCATAGCAGAGGCAGACGGTCATTCTGCGGGCTTACTCAAGCAGTCTGTACCCGTTTTTTGACCAAGGCTGAGTGTCGCGGTCTATAATCTTAGTTTTTCGATTATATGACACCCGGGTTATATGAGGGTTTTGCTTGGCCCCCTAAAAGTTGTATAATTGGAGCTCCACTGCATTCGTTTCGGACCTAAAATTTACTATTCGCAAAGGCCTATTCAGCCCGGATAGTCTCAGGTGCTCCCCTGCTGTGGACTGCTATTTTCTTGTAGTATTTAGGGAGGCATTTCGAACTGATGCAATATTGTCCTGAATTTATGATGCTAGAATTAGTTATATGAAATACTAGAGCACTTCTGAATCAATTTCGGGATTACCAGATGCAGAGCTACAAATTCCAGTAAAACATCGCCAATAAAACTTTCACTGCCAGAAGTTTTTAAAGGGGAGACACCGGTCATAAAATTTTTTTAAATTTTGAGTATTTAGAGCTGAAAATTTTATGTGATATGAATTTTTTACAGCTGAAAACAAATATGTAATTAGTTTTCAGCTGCCACTTCCAGATTTTGAAATGTTGACTTCCATAAACTTACATTCTCACCACTGTTTAGATAGCTTTTGCATAAAAGATTGCTGCAAATTAAATATGGCAGTGTTCTGTGAAGAACAGGGAGTGCAAGGAAACCACAATTTTGTTTTTAGATTCATTGATTCAAGAGTTATGGCCTTAACAAGTAGACTCCTCAGAAATCTGAAACTGTTCCTTTATGATATCACTACTTGAGTCACTGTTCTTAATAAAATTATTAAAATTTTTTTTTGTCTTGTTGCTTGCATCAATGTATAAGCTTTCAAATGCTGCGAAAATTATCAAAATCCAACCTCTAGATCAAAAGATACTGTGGCCAGTGGCCTCTGACGGGATGAAAAACGTTTTGAGAAAACGAGAAAAGTTGAGGGACACGATGAGCATATATAATGTGGGATCTGATGTGGAGAGCACCACGCTCTTGGAGTGAACGGACACTGCAGACGCGGTCGGACCACACCAAACCAAACACATTTATTTAATTTAGAACAACAATATCGTCCACCGAATTATTATAACATCAAACGTGATCAACATGCTAAAACATTCTTACACATTATTAAACAACACTCAACAACATGACAAACAAGGCGGTGTCGCTAACGCCTTACTCACCACGTGGGCCCACCGCAGACGGCCCGCGGTGCCATCCACAGCAGACCCACCGCTGGAGGCAACTGTCCGCGCCATCGCCCCACACCAAAAAAGACCAGCTTATTTCTCGCCCGCCACCACCAAGGCTTGTCTCAAGGCGTTGCCGCCGGTGCTATACCATGATGATGACAGTGGTGACCAACGCTTGCGAACACAACACCACCTACCGCTCAATAGTTGTGACTCCGAAATATGTCTTCTATGCGAGGCACGTGGCACGCGGCGTAAACAACTTTACAGTGTCAGAACCCTCATTTTTTTCATCCTTAATTCAAATCATATCCTGAAAAAAAAAAAAAACACGAAAGAGTCATCTACACAAGCTCTAAAGAAATGACAACACGTGTCCCTACATAATGTTCGTGCACCATGACACCGCCACTATTCAACACAGCTGCACTGTCCGGCTCGACGACTTCACCTCAGTACTGGTCCCGCAACAGCAACGTTGCTGTCGGCGCGACGACCCGTCGCTCGTGCCGACACGTCTTCCGGTTGCGACCAGCACTCATGAGGGCACCGGACTGCAGGCAGTTGCGCAGGTCCCAGGCATGTCCATCGCCCGATCTCGCAACCCCGTTCCTGAAGTGGTGCTGACGATGTGCAGAAGACAGCCAGCTGCGGGTTACATCACTCTGCTGCGTACATTCAAAACACTCAAAAGAACAATGCAGTAGAGCAAAAAAAGGAGCTTCGGGCTAATCGCCCTCGTGGTACGATGGTCAGTACTGCTTGCTAATACATCGGTGGTGGATGAGATGCCCATCAAAATAAAACAAAAATCACTTTTTGCTAACTCGTGCATCGCAAGATTAAAAAAAAAAAAAGTGAGGGAAGTAAATTGCAACACCTCAACGCCACAATCTACCTATTTGTGCCACGTGCGACAGGTGGCTGCGCAGAGCCTTAGGCTTAATAAGTCGCTTGACAACAAAAGGCATCCACCCAGCCTA
Organism: Rhipicephalus annulatus; assembly: GCA_013436015.1. Taxonomy (NCBI): domain Eukaryota; kingdom Metazoa; phylum Arthropoda; class Arachnida; order Ixodida; family Ixodidae; genus Rhipicephalus; species Rhipicephalus annulatus. The sequence goes on from WOVY01002803.1 coordinate 465,546, forward strand.
GGCGCAGAAGAGGCTACCGCAAGGAGACATCCACTCTGTAAGGTGGCCCTATCGCTTGCCGCACACAGCAGCTTATTTAAGCAATTGGTGTCCACCGTCCCGGGCGGTGTCACGACGCCCCGGCGTCGAGCCGCTATACCAAACAGCAACCATGCCCGGCTGCCTGAGCCCAAAAGAGATGGAAGAAACTATTTACAGAAAATCTGACCACCCACGAGGTTTCCGTACTCACTCGCTTCGGGCCTGACCTACAATCCACGTGCTTTAAGCTTTGCTCACCCCAAGATGCAGACCGCATGGCTCTCGTATCAACTCAATAACGTTCTTCAAAACCGACAACAACAAAAAACCACTTGCGAGCAGAATAAAATAAAATCTTAACATGCCGACAAGTTGTAACATGTCACAACAACCGATCTCCTCGCTCTCAAAAAAGCACACTGCTGACGCTAGCACAGAAGTCCTCCTAGGCCTACTCTACCCTGGCTCTAATAAAGGCTTGTATCGAACCGCGGAAATTGTCGTCCGAAGCTCCAAGAGCCCCACGTTGGGCAGCCAGTGTGAGGTTTCGATGTGGTGACATTCATGCCACGCTCTTGGAGTGAACGATGTGGAAATTGAGGCTAGCCCGCTGCCTTTTCGCGGGCTTTGCCACCTTTTCTGCCGTTCTTATGTCTCGACATGTTTCCCCTCCTTTGCTGTCTGCCAAGCTGGGAGAGCGGAGTGACGTTTAACCCCCTCACCCGGTAGCAGATGTTGACTTTGGCGCCGTGCTCAAAGTATCGCGAGAGGTTCTCGCGCGCTGCGTCGGGAGCGGGCAGATAGATACTCTCCGGGACTGCAGACGGTGAGCCACACAATCTTTTCCGTCCGTCGACTCCCGTCGCTCGGGGGCTCGTCGGACTTCGCTGACGGCACCTCGCGCCCGAGGCGAACGCTTACCTTTTGTTGCCCTACTGTGTACGCACGGCCGAAGGGTGGTACGGTGTCCTAGTGCGTGGCCTAGCTACGCCGACCCATCTCCCTCCGAGGCCAACGCGAGCACCTTTGCCCTCGCTCGAGCAACCGGGCCTTGGTCCCGGTGTCTCCATGGATCACCTTTATCGCAGAGACGTGCTCGTGGCACCCTGTGTAGTACTTTTATGCCCGTGGTGTGGATAAGCCTATTTGCCTTTCCGCCGCGCCTTTGCAACAGGCTGTACTGCGTTTGGTGTTGCCACAATAAAGTGTTGCGACTTTGAGCAGTATCACGTTCTCGCCACGGCGACGGTTAGCGCGTGCCCTGCGGCTCGCTAAGACCGGACCCACGCTAGTGGCCGTACTCCTTCAGGATACGTGTACACTACAACGAGCACAGCAGACCCGGTCGGAAGAAACCAAACCAACACACGTTTATTTAACTACTTTTAGAAAAGTTAGATATCGTCAGCCGAATTATTATAACATCAATCGTGATCAACAGGCTAAGACATCCTTACACATTATTTAACAACACTCGCCACATTACAAACAAGGCGGTGTCGCTAACGCTTGACTCACCACGTGGGCCCACCGCAGACGGCCCGCGGTGCCGTCCACGGCAGACGCACCGCTGGAGGCAACCGTCCGCGCTACCGCCCCACGCCAAAAAAGACCAGCTTATTTCTAGCCCGCCGCCACCAAGGCTTGTCGCCAGGCGTCCCCGCCGGTGCTATACCATGATGATGATAGTGGTGACCTACGCTCGCGAACACAACCCCACCTACCGCTCAATAGTTGTGACTTCGAAATAAGTCTTCTGCACGAGACATGTGCCACGTGGCGTAAGCAACTTTATAGGGGGTGTCAGCAACCCCCCAATAATTAACAGGTGATGGTGTAAATCAGTGCGGTAGTGATGCTAGAATTCACCCGGAGTGTAGTCGTTGTCATTCTTTGTGCGCTTTCTTTTCATTGCACACCAGATGTTTCTAGGGTTTCCTTAGTTCAGATCGGCATACAGCGCTTTGGTGGTGCTCGCGCAGCCGTTAGTAACGTGGGCGGCAGCCTTTTACAAGGCAGAGATCATCCCCACTTTCATGTAATCTTTATATGTGTTTGCATCTCCGTAAAATATTCAGGGTTAAAAAAGAAGTGCAGTTCAATGCAGTTTGTTTGTTCGCTGGCCTGTGATCTCGAACAGGCCGCGCGCCGCATCCTCCCCCCCCCGCTCTTGGCGAGCTCTACAAATTTAAGTTCCAGTAGTCAAATACCAGTTAGAAACTAGTGGAGCGCAGACGCACAGATCTTGCGTGTGATCAATAGCCTCGGCTATCGCGCTCGTGATCGCGGGAGCCACGTTCATGATAGCGTTGACACAGCCAGCTTTTTCTGTGTTCTTCACAGCAGAGAGTTTCGCTGATAAGACCCTGCTTGCTCTCGGACACCGTTTTTGCTTCTTTTCGAACGCATGAGCAGTATGGAACTTTTGATGACCGCCTGTCATCGCTTAGGCCTTGTCACAAAATGGTGGATTGTGCACCGCTGTGTAGCAGACAAATCCGTTGACATCCAATAGGGAACCGCAAACTGCCCCCTGTGATATAAACGCACCAATGATGTGCGAGTATTTGGTTTTTCTTTATTTGCAATAGCTGCATTGTTTCTAGACAAAAAGTGTTATTTTATTTATTTATTTACAGTACCTCAAAGGCCCCAATGAAGGGGTTTTACATGAGGGGTGGGCTATTACAATCGGTTAAAGGAGTAGAGGCTCGATCGCTGCTTTGAAGTTGATGATACTGGAGTGGTGCGCAACGTGAGGAGGAAGGCCATTCCAATCTTGTGCGGTCTTGACAAAGAAGGATGAAAGGTGCGCAGTGGTGTGAGCTCTTGGTGGGTAAACAGCTTTCCTGTGATTGATGCGGTCTGAATGACGATGGGCTGGCTTGATGGTGGGAGTACGAGGCGATCCATGATAAAACTTGAAAAACAGGCACAGACGAGCTATACAGCGGCGTGACGAAAGGGTAGCGAGGTTAGCACGAGATTTAAGTTCGGTTACGCTTGACTGATAAGAATAATCTGAAAAGATGAATCTTGCTGCTCGGCTTTGCACTGTTTCAAGTGTTTTAGTATTGTTACCCTGATGAGGGTCCCAAACAGCGCATGCGTATTCAAGTTTTGGTCTAATTAGTGTCTGATAAGCGAGTAGTTTGACAGGGGTAGGAGCTAGATGAAGGTTTTGGCGCAGACAGCCAAGAGCACGGTTTGCTTCGTTAGTAATGTGCGTTATGTGAAGGGACCATGTTAAATCGGAAGAAAAATGGACACCTAGATACTTGTATGTAGTTACGCATGAAATTTGAGTGTTGTTAATGAAGTATGCTGGAGATGGGTAGCACTGTCGGCGATGGAAAGAGACTAGTGACGTTTTGTTTGCGTTAAGGGACATTAACCACGTTGTACACCAGATTTCAATTTTATGAAGGTCAGATTGAAGTTCATGAACATCTGATGTGTTGTTAATTGGGCGATAAATGACACAATCATCGGCGAAAAGTCTGATGTTAGAAGAAATGTTATTCGGCAAGTCGTTAATATATATGAAAAAAAGCAAAGGTCCTAGAACCGTGCCTTGAGGCACGCCTGAAATGACGGGGCGTAAAGACGAAGAAAGATTATTTGCGTAAACGAACTGCTGGCGGTTAGTTAAAAAGTCGCAAATCCAATTGAAAACTAAGGGGTCAAGGTTGAGACAAGAAAGTTTTAAGAACAAGCGTTTATGAGGAACTTTGTCGAAAGCTTTTTCGAAGTCTAAAAAGAGCGCGTCTACTGGTATATTTACATCAATGCTAGAGCTAATGTCATTAGTAAACAGAGCTAGTTGAGTGTCACACGAAACACCTTTCTGAAAGCCATGTTGGTTTTTATCAAAGAAATGAAGAGGTGCGAGAAAGTTGACAATGTGGGAATAGATTACGTGTTCCATTATTTTAGAGCATACACTTGTGAGTGAAATGGGACGATAGTTTTTGGGTGAATACGAGTTACCTTTCTTTGGGATTGGAATGACCTTGCCTACCTTCCAGTCTTGGGGCACCACTCCAGATGAGAGTGATTGCTGAAAAATGTTAGATAAAATCACACTTGTTACAATTTTAGTGTTCTTCAATATTTTTGTGTTAATGCCATCTATACCCATTGATGAAGTAAGCTTTAACGAGTCAATTATCTTGGAAATACCATTGGCATGAAATACGATTTTCGACATGATCGGGTGGCATACAGGAAGGGCATGGGGAAGGTCACCGTCAGGTTCTATGGTGAATACAGAGCAGAAGGTTTCATTTAATACATGCGAAGTGTAGTGTTCAGGAATTGAAACATTTTGTTCGTTGCGTAGTGTAATGTTCGATGAAGGGGTAATAGATGATGGGTTAATTGTTTTCCAAAATTGCTTAGGATTTTTTCGGAGCATATCAGGTAAGGTAGAAGAATAGAAAGAACGCTTGGCTTTAGCTGCGAGAGAATCAAAAAGCTTTTTGGTTGCCTTGTATTTGTCCCATGCGTACTGGGTGTCTGAATGCTTAGCGGAGCGGAACTGGCGCTTCTTTTTATTTTTAAGACGTTTTAGTGAGGCGTTGAACCATGGGGATGTTGACCTTATGGTTAAGGTGACGGTGGGAACGTGAACTTTTATCAGGTGCTGTAGTTTGGTTTTAAATAGGTGCCAGTTTGTTTCGACAGTGCGCATAAAAAAATCGGTTAGAAAGGATTCAGAGAAAGCTGTTAGTTCATCGTTTATAGCTCTGTAGTTGCCCTTATCGTATAATGTGATTGTTCTCTTAATTTTCTTGGGATTAGGTAAGTAGCACTGAAAGGTTGTCTGAAGAACAGAGTGATCGCTAATGGCAGATAAATATGACACTGTACTAAAATTATCAGGGTGAGACGTAAGCAATAAGTCTAGAATGTTGGAGGAGTGTTCTGTTTGTCGAGTAGGTTTAGAGATAAGTTGTGATAAGCCGAATGTTAAACAGGAGTTTAAGAAGTCACTTTCAGCGTTGTGTTTTGATGCAGTTAGTGCTGCATTTGACCATGTTATTCCGGGGAAATTGAAGTCACCAAATAAAATAAGTGGGGCGTTTGGAAATGCAGTTGTGACAGAATAAATGGCATCATGGAAATGTTTTGTGAAAGACGTATCGGCTTCAGGTGGGCGGTAACATACTCCGATTACAACAGGTGGATTAGACACTTGGCAATGCACGAAAAGGATTTCTAAGGGAGAGGGTACATCAACTATGGAACACTAAACACTGTTATGAGCGGCCATCATGACACCACCACCACGTTTACTTTCTCGGTCGCGCCGAAAAATTACAAAATCAGGGAAACAGCACTGTAGTTCGGTGTTGGAAATGGATGAATTTAGCCAAGTTTCGGTTAGAACTATAAAATTGCAGTCAGTGGTATCTATTATGTGTGAAAGTGAGTCGCGTTTGGGCAGGATACTTCTTATGTTCGTATATACAAAAGACAGAGCTGTGCGTGGAAATTCTCGCTGAGAAGAGTCATGTGATTGCTACCGTGGCTGTCGAATGACCTTCTGCTCAGTAGAATCAAAAAGGTAAGTAGTGTTATCGAGTATAAGTTTATCATAACGGAGCTTGAAAGGCTTGCGTTGAGTTCTACCGAATTCGACTAGCTTTTTGCGGGCAAGGCGAGTAGCTGGCGAGAAATCTGCTGTAATCCTGTAGTTGGTGCCCTTGAGTCGCGCGCTTCTTGATAATACGCCCTCCTTATCTTTGAAATGGGAAAATCGGACAATAATGGGTCGATTGTTATTTGGTCGAAAGCGGCCAATTCTGTGAGCGCGCTCTATGTCTCTTGGTTGCAGAGAAGTTTCAAGGCTCGCGCTGCAGAAATCGATTATTAACTTTCCGATTGCTCCCATGTTTCATGTTCATTGTCTTTTAGCCCAAAGAACACTAGATTTGAGCGTCTAGCCCTATCTTCGGAATCGTCTAGTCTGGTAGCTAAATTTGCAAACATCTTTGTGCTCTGCTCTGCCATGCCTCGAACTTCATGGATTTGTTCTTTGACTAAGGCGATCGAAGAACAAGCGCCCTCTATTTCCCCTAGTCTTTTCTTTATATCGTCGAGAGCTTTGTCATTTTCTGATAATTTTAAGTGGATTGATTTCATTTCATCTAAGAGTTTTGCTTGTCCGCTCTGAATTGCGCTCAGCACTGACATTATGTCATCAGTAGCTGTGATGAAACGGATCGAGTGTTGGGACCGGGGTTTTCCTCAATATCGCCTGCTAGAAGCAAGAGGTTAAGAATAACATGAGTACACTCACAAATCATGGCAATGCAACACCGTGGGCTTGGCAGCACGACTAATGTCATGTATCGGGTACGGCGGGTGAAGAGAGAATATGAACATGTTACCTGCACAAAAGGCAAGCGGATGGCGTGAGCGTGAGGCGTTGCTGACGTGCTGCCAAGCCCACTGGAAGCAGGTGACGTTTTGTCAGGCCTTATATAGTGCTGCTGTGACGTCAGAGTGGTCGACGTAGCGGTGAAGCATCCACAGAAGGAAAGGGCATGAGGCAGCTGAGCGATGACGTAAGCAGGGGTGTGCCTGCGAAGATCATCATGCACACGCCGCTCGTTTTCGGAACCAGGATCTCGTTGAACGAAGACTGTCGTAGTTGAAGGATGCAGCAGCTGGTGGCCCACGAACATCGGGTCTCCATCGGCTACGCAAGGCGGCCCACGGAAGGATGTCAGCAGGCACATCAGGGTGAGTGACTGCACAAAAGGCAAGCGGATGGCGTGAGCGTGAGGCGTTGCTGACATGCTGCCAAGCCCACTGTCTGTTCTTCCGTTAGGAACAGACAAAAGAAGAATACAGCTTTCAAATGAGACCAAAATTGCCATGCTACTTGGCGTGGTTCTCAGGCGCTGCCACCACCCTCCCGAAGCGCATTGTCCTCAGTTTCGTTAAGCGCGTTCAAATGCCCCATTTCCTTGAAGCTCTTGCGAGAATGCTGGGAGAAACTAGGTCCCACGACACGGTAATACCGGAAGAAATAAGCATCCGCACATAATTGAAAAGGCCTCTTTCAATGGCAGGAAACTTGCATTAGCAACCATGCATTCTTCTGCTTTCTCGCGTACCGATCTCGCCGATCGTCACATTACGTCCCTTTGAAGTTCATTGTGTTGGCACACTTCTCGTTTTCTTCAGCGAAATTTACAACAGCAAGCTTCAATTTCGCCATATATATAATTACTGTAGCACATCGCAAGAGAACCATCAAAATGCGTTACCAGGATGGCGAAGCCTTAACTTCCCAAATCGATCAAGCGTGCGTTGCAACGCGAACGCAGAGAATGAGGGGAACAGTTGGCGCAACAGGCCCTCGCACGGGTCCAATGCAGAAAGTCGTCCGTGCCATGACGCGAGCGTGCATTCTCGCGGCGTCATTATCGCGGGGCAGAGATTGAGAGATAGGGGGAAGCAAACGCTCGAGCAGTTTCGGCGACCCGTCAACAGGTTCGTGTTCGGGTGCAGTATTCTAGGGTTTCTAGCTTGGGGGAAGTCCTCGGAAGAAGGGACTTCCCACTAGCAGCCTGCTTGTTTGCACTTGTCCGCTTGGAGAGGCGGGCACCAGGCCGAAGCATCGATATATCCAAAGGTGCGCGCCGGCGAGTTTGCTCAGGCGAGTCGGGGAGCGCCAAATATGCAAGTAAATATTTTTTTTCGAAAGGCTGGCAAAGTATTGGGGGTGCGCAAATTATATGTGTAAATATGGTATGTCAATGCTCTTACATTTTCCTCCTTCACTTTCTTCAAACAATGGCCCCTGGAGCGTCCTTGGCACATTTGCTCTAGCGCAACGGCGTTCGGTGCATTTTTTGACTGGCGTTGCAGTTTTCAAGCTTAAAAAGTCTGAGACCTTTAGTCTCCTCTGCGTGCAGTGAAAAGCCATGCTATAGAATAAAGAAGCCCAGTATTAATTCCTATTTTGATGCAACGCCATGATTACATCTAACATTACACTTATCCAATCACAGGCCTGGGCCATCAGTCTTCATTCTTGCTTGCAATAGTTCTGGCGAGTGCCACAATTTGTTGATGCGGTCAGCACCGATGTTGATGCTTCAAAATAAGTATCCGAGAGCCCATTAAGTGTGGAGAACTTTAGGCGTCCGGGCTGTCGTATGCTGTCATTGTCACTTGGCATAATGCAGGCAAAACTACGTATAAAAATAGCAGAATAACCCCCTTCGGTGGCGGTGTGTACAGTTGTACTCATCAAAGTCTGAAAAATGTCACGCACAGCATGTTTCTTCAAATGGCTTGATATCCATTGTGCACGTTTGTGCAGGCTTCTCGAGTAAACAAACAGCAGTCACTTAACTTCATTGCGCTGCTTATTGTGGCAGACTATCACTTTGCTAGAGACACTATAGCGTTTGACGCTCGTTCAATGTAGTGTGTTTCACAACCAACGTAAAGAGTATTTTTTTTTTGTTCCAAATCAGGGCAACCAAAAATCAAACTGCATGCATTTTAGGCCTAATATTTGATTTTTTATGCAAGGATTTACAGGGAATAATTACGGAGTAATTAGATATTGAAGTACATGATGAATAATTTTAAATACATGCTAAGTAATGATTCTAATGATGCTGAATGCTAGGAAAACAACACATTCCTTCATTTTCTTTCTTGAGTGCCTCGGAATTATGCCATGCAAAGTTTACCTGTTTCCAGACAGTGCATCACAATTCACTCCTGAAGGGGATATAGGAAGCAAACAAAAGATAGAAAGAGAGAAAAGGGATAATAGAAATAAATAGAAAGCAGAAAAGAAATACGGAAAAGGGGGAGATAAAAAGAGAGGAGAGAAAACTGAAGAGAAACAAAAAAGGGTGCCCCAGCTTCATTAGCATGTGGAGGGTACCCACCACTTCAGCGAGAGCAAAAATTCTTCACAGCGCTCCCCTCCCTGTTAAGGGGACAGACTGATCTTTTTTTTTTGTTTATTTTTGTCCTTTGTTTTGTTTGTTTTTGTTTTATTTCAGTTTTTTGTTATTTGTTTTTTTGTTATTTCTGTTCTGTTTTATTTCTGTTTTTGTTTTATTTTTTGTTTATTTCTTCAATGATCTTGATCAAATTGTATAAAATTATGCAGTATTTTCTTATGATTTCAAATATTCAGTTAATTTTTTTGGCACTCATCTTGCTCCTGAGATAAATTAAGTTCACCCCCTATTGTTTAAGGCCGCCATAGAAAAAAAGCGCTTAATAAATAATAAATAATAACATCTATTTGAATATATCTTGTCAAATAAGAGAATAATATTTGAATATATCTTGTCAAATAAGAGAATAAAGTGCTTTTTTCTGTGTTGACTGCAGTATTGTACTGTTAATTTTGTTGTACTATGTACACCCACTCTGCTATGGCCCCATGTTGGGGCTAGCAGTATTGCTAAATAAAATAAATAATTAAAAATGATATGTAAGATATGCCAACATAAACTAATGACTATACATCGAAGTTATGCAAGTTTTTTTAGCCTTTCTTGGTTATTTCACAGCAAAATGAACTATTCATTTTCAAAAGCAGTTGTAATTGTGCTGCAATTTTGAAGGGTAATTAATTAAGAATGCTTGTGCTCTAAATTCTGTCTCCATACTTGCATTCTACACACATACAGATTTCCATTGCAAAAAGAATGATTGTTGTACCTGCCTTAGCTGCAGAGATATTGAGGCCTCAAAATTGAACAGTCCTGAATTTACTTTTCCGAGAAAAATGGAAAAAACTGAAAACACACAGCTTCTTCAAAAAGCAACAATCATGGTGCGCATGTTTATCAATGCTCATAAAGGCACTCATAAATTCATAGCAGAGCTTCTAACAAAAGTCCCGGCAAATTATAAAGAAGCCTCAAAGTCGGTTCCCCATTTTTTTTGCAGGTTCTGCATGTTAAGAGCACCAAGAATCTGGACTGTTAAAATGACAATACAAAGTCGGTTCCCCATTTTTTTTGCAAGTTCTGCGTGTTAACAACAACAAGAATCTGAACAGTTCAAATAACATTACAAAAAAATTACCACTTCCTGGTGTGCGAAATTTTGCAGAGCTAAAAAAATGCTTGCAGAAACCAAATATGTCAATTTTAAAAAATTAATTTTTTTGTCACTTTTTGGTCCCAAAGACCAGTCTGCCCCCTTAAGGCAATGTGTGGGGCTGACTACACCCGGGGACAACTTTTCTGGACAGCACTAAGCAAGCTACAGAAGGGAAGTGCAGACTGTGCCGTATTTAAAATAGTATTTAAGTTAATGATGATTTTCTCATTTGCCCCACTGAAATAACTGCTGCTATATTTATTTTGAGACTTAAACAGATGAGGGAAGTCAAAGGTAAGATATAGTTCGAGTTCACATTTTTTTTAGACAGTACCACCTGTGCAGTGCGCCCGTTTTTCGTAGTAATCATGATGCAGTGGGTCATTGTGTAGTTGCAAACGTACTGTTTAGTTTTGCAATATATCTATATATGTGTGTATGTACACACTCACACACACACACTCAGAATAGTCCACTAAAATGTACAGTGAACCATTGAAATTGTTTTCCTATTTAAATTTTCATATATATAATTTTCTGAGCGCGTTGACAATGCGAGCGAGTGAAACCAAGATCAGCCGCAAACTACTGTACAATTTGCGGAGTAGACACGAATATGTGGAAGCTTCACCTCCGTAGCCTTCGCTACAATGTCAAGACAAGTTTAGTTCAGTTTGCAGTTTTTAAGGTATCAAACATTTCAGAAGCATTGACTAAAGAAAGATTTTTTTTTTTCAGGACAGTGAGAGCTTGAAAGCAAATCAACGTACGACTGTAATGTGGAATGAGAACTGTATGCAGAGAAATGAGAATACATGCTCTAACCCAATATGAACAGAAGTTACGGTATGCTGAGCTTTTGTAAGTGATATCTCAACTCGATACGTACTCGCTCGTAAATGTTCAACATATTATAACTTTTCTGTTCCAATGGGCTAAGTGTCCTTTCATAGCATCTTATGTGTGAACCGGTACATAATTGTCGTCAGCTGGGTAGATCAGTGTTGGTGAAAGTTTGTTCCACTTTTGCAGCGGCCCAGATTGCAGAGACCCGGAGAGGTTTAGTGGACCTAGAGACTCCCGATTCTATATTGGTCAACACTAACATCAAGGTGAGTTCGTGCTGCTAGTAGCTGAAAACCAACGGTAGCTCAAAACTGATTTCATCATGATATGAGCGCAATAAACCACAATGATGCACCAAGTGTCATCTATTCCCATGAATATGCCCATGAATAGTAAAGATAGCTGTCATTAAAACATCCCTTTTTAGCTCTTTAGGGGGAAGGGGGAAAAGGATGGGAAAAAAGGAAAAAAAAGTGTTTCTCACTCATCCTCACTTATTGTTCCTGAAGTAGCTATACTCGTGTTTGTAGGACCTTCTGACACGACATACGATGGCGTCTCTGCCATGGTCGTACCAGTGTCGCTTGGCCAGCCTGCTTCCAGCAGTGGACTGTTGGCAAGACGCGGGCACTGTTCGCCTAAGCAGCAGTGCCCTGAGCAACGAGTTCTTTGCCCGTGCCTGCCAGGAATGGCGGGAGCGGCTGGCCGATGGCGAGCTTACCCACGAGAGCCAGGTCCGGCTGCGAGCCGAACAGGACCGGGCCAGCCTCGATCCCTGGAAAGGGCATCACTTTGAGCACGTCTGGGGACACAGGTCAGTGCTTGGCTGCTGGTGTCTGATTTCTTGTGGTGCACTGGTATCTTTCTTGAAATCAGCAGGCCACTCTGGGGTTTTGGTTCGGCATTGATTCAATTACGGGGCTTGGTAAACACGGGAGCTATGACAGGTAGTGTAGAATAGGGCTGTAGATTGCAACTAGCGAGCCCCCAAATACCTCTCTAATTCAAATCTTACAATAAAAATATTCGGATCATGTGAAGTTCGTATCTCCAGAAAACATAGCAAATTGGTGTGCAACAAATGAAAGGTAGCATTTGTTTTCAGTTATTGTTTCTGAGGATCACAGCAATGTCATAAACATGAATCATTGCCGCTAAAGTTCCTCTGTGGTATGAATCTCACGGAGTCACAAGAAATATTCGTACCCCAATAAAACACGAAAACTTGGTATGCAACAAAACAAATGAAAGGTGACACAGGTTTTTCATTTATTGTTTTCAAAGACCACTGCAATGTCATAGACAGACATGAATAATTGCTACTGCGCACTAAAGAACCCCAGGTGGTGGAAATCTCCAGAGCCTGCAGTATGGTGTCTCTTCGTTTTGGGACATTAAATCCCATCAATTATACGATTCCCTCTTTTTTGTCATCATCTGTCAGGTCTTTGATGTGTCAGCTACGTAGCAATATTATAATAATTGTCACTGAAATACTTACAGGTAGTCATTCATACTGGTACACACTCGTAAATATATTTGGTGCATGCACAATTGTGCTGTGGCCAGTAATTTAGCCTGAAATCTTTTTTTTTTCTGGGGAAGTGATGGTTCAACCATGCTTTAGTATGTTTCTGCATGCATGTGTATGTTTGCGTGTACTGTAAAACGTCGTTACTTCAAAGTCACTGGGTCCGCGAGAAATTTTCGAATCAACGGAACATGAAAAAAGTGGGATGCAAGGAATTGTAGTTATTCAAAGTAATCAGGGCTGGTCGTTTTATGTGCTGGCTAGTTTGGGTCATCTTTTCCAGCAATAGCTGGCCACAATTTCGACGCAAACAAAGGGAAATGCCGGGCCGCCGGGGGCGCAATGGTGGTGGTGGGGGGGGGGGGGGGGGGGGGGACTGTGGTTAGCTTCAATGTGTGGCTGCGAAAAACAAGACATCTTCACTGCAACACAGTAGTGGCATGCAGGCATCATGTCCCCTGCTCATCGCTGAATCAGCACGTCATGATGCGACCATTCGCCCATTCTTTCTGGTGAAATAAAGAATTTAATGATGACCAGAGTGACGAAATTCGCGATGCGTTTAGGCTGGAAAACGTCACTATTGAAGCTTTCGTACCAGGTTTTCAAATTAGGTGTTGCAGGCAAGAACTCCACGAGCGGCGCAAGTACGCAACTAGCTGGAGCAACTGGCATTCGGAGGTTCGTATGTATCACTAATTCGCCAGACTGTCCTTGATTAATTTCTTTAAATTCCCAGAAAGAAGGGGTAAATCGTAACGCGCTGACGTTGCGAGAAACATGCAAGATGCAGCCCGCGTGTCACTTGTGTTTTGCAGTGAAGCATGTTTTGTTTTCAGCAGGTGCGCATTTTAGTTGATCACAAGACCTTTTTTTAAAATTCTATTTTTCGGGCTGGAAGTAGCGAGGCTGGGGTGTTTCAGCTTCCACTCATTGATATCGCTACGTTGCATTGCTTTGTGGCTCTTTACGGCCGTTATTTCTGTGGATTTGTGGCGAAATGGTGATCGGGAATTGACACACTGCACCCAAAGTTACTGACTGCCGCTTCAAATTATCCGCTCAGACTAGCATTGCAAAATACGGGACTGCGGAAGTACTTTGAAATAAGCGGGATCCTGAAATAACTGAGTTCAAGTTAACGAAGTCTTACTGTATGTATTTTGCGTGTATATATTTTTTATATGCCTATGAAAAATTAGGATTTCTAGGGGAGAGGGGGTGGCTTGAATCCCCCCTGGCTACACCACTGCCCACCACAACCTGTAGTCCCTTCCCAGTTTTAATATGCTTTTCACAAAAAGCTTCACATTGCAGTATTGTGGCGAAAGATACCTGAATGCTTTGTATATGATGGATGAAGGTTAGAAAATTTTAGAACCATTGTCATTTGTTATTTTCTTTTTGCAGTGAGGTCGGAGCTGTCTTTCAGGAGTTTATGGGAGTTTCTGCGCTATCAGCAGGTTTGCTTATTGTGTGCCGTAGTGTATTGCCTGTGTACACTGAAACTGTGCAAGTCCTTTTAAACGACGCATTATGGTTTCCTTGAATAACACCTAACACAAGTATTAGACAAAAGCACAAGCAGACAACACTGACAGCTTTGTTGGAACAACAATGTGTTAAATCCCTTGGAGTCCACATAAAAGCGTCCTGATTGGTCTCGCAGGTTACCCTCCGAAGAACGTGTGGCCTCCTTGAACTTGGCCACTGGCATACCACTGGCAGCACCCCTGGCCAATCGCAGAGCAGGGCGACCACTGCGCAGGCCTCACCGACCTAGAAACAGTACTAGTCCTGTAAGTTGGACTTAGTAGCGAGTAAAATTTTGCCACAGTGCTGAGTTAGTCATTCGGTCATATCTCACATGAAAGAATGTGCAAACACGAATAAAAAATTAATATCTTCATGCCTTCCTGCTGCGTGTTTGCACTTAAGTCATTAAGAAGCATTGCAAATATTGCATCCTTTTAGCATTTTTTTGTCGAGGTGAGGTGGCATTGTGTAGCAGATTACGGACTTACACGGACTCAAAGCTGTCCTACGATGTATACTGTCTGTATTGCTGAGCAGAACACGCTTTATGTGGGTATACGTTTAAGTGAGGACTACTCGCAGCTAACCCGTTGTATCAAAAGTCGACAGTTCATCAGAGGAGCAAAGCTATGCTTGAAAAGAAGGTACACCTAGGTTTTGTTGAGTTGAAGAGTGCTCAATCTCGCTTCCGTTCGCTGCCACCCTCTCGTGACGCCTCTCTAGGACTGGTGGCAGTGGGCACCTCGGGGTGGCACTCATGTACCAGTAATCCACCACTGGCATTGCTTCCTCCAGTCAGTCTACATCATCTGGGCAAGCGAAGCCATGATATTCATAGAAGAGGAAAAAAAGTGCTCTGGTTCTGCAAGGCATGTGCATTCATTGGTGGCTATGTGCTGAGTTTCTCCGCGACGCATAGAGCATTGTAACAGTTGTGCATGTTGAAGTCATGAACATATGTACCGCGCTTCTCACATTTTGTATGCCATCTTCATAGCATTTTGTTAGGGGCTCTTAAAGGCGTCATGACAGGGTCACCCAACAATTTGTGGTTTCTAGCGAAAAATATAAGTAGGGGGTGTTATATGCCTATACATATGAAATGGGAACTGTAAAAGAATATTTCAGTTCAAATCTAGCCCTAGAAATTGGTGGCTGTAAACACCGCCTTGTGCCAACGCTTCGCCATGACGTCATGAGCTACATCGAACTGAACTTTTGTTTTCTGCTAAAGTTACAGCCGCTGCAAATCGCTCATTTTCTGTGCCCATGTGAAGAGAGCTGACGATATTCCAACTTCACATGCAGCTGACCTTTTAACAGTATTGTTCACCAGAGCGCAGACGCTCACACAACGAGCTGATTTCTACGTCATAGCTCGTGAGATTGACAGTGTTACCCGACTGATGAGCTGCTCACGTGTTAATGAAAATACTCAATTATAAATTAAGTACTCAACCAAAAGCGCAAAAACTTTGTCAGCTTATTTGTCAATGAGGAAGAATTAACCCACACTACACAAGTTATGATGGATAATTGGGTGTCATAGCCCCCTTAACTATTATATTAAAGGCATTTATTTGCATGTTGCTGATGTGGAACCACTTGTGTATGGTAATGGGCCCATGACCCACTTGCCCACGAAGCCTTATATCCTAGTAGTACTATGCAGTTTTCTTGCAGCAGTACTCAAAGTATTGCAAACTGTTTCTTGATACGCACTAGCTTTGAAAGCTGCCCTTCCAGAATAGTGCTTAATTTCAACCAAAGCAACTCTGTTTCCCCAATGTCCTGCAAAAGTTCTTTGTTTAAACAGTGTGCAATGAATGCTAACACCATTACAGCTTCACTCCGGTCCATGCCTGTGTCAGCGTCACATTTTCTGAAAAGAAATGTAGACTTTTGAAAAAAAATATAATAATGCATTCATAACATTGGCAGCATGCAGGAAGATTTCTGCTGTACGTGTGGTCGTGATCGAATACAACATTTCATTGTTGTATTCAGGCAACATCCAAACATCGTGATCAAATACAACAATGAAATTGTTGTATTTGATCACGATGTTTGGATGTTGCCCGAATACTGTGTGTGGATAATTCTCGTGGGTTGAACTTATAATGACTGAACTGAAAGACCGCTTGTATGCATTAGAATGACGAGGTATGTTCAAATGCTTGTGGCAACTGGCTTGATTTGGGCAGTGTTATAACTGTGAGGAGAATTTTGTGTTGCGAACTGCATAAGATATTTGGACATTCCACCTCAGGTATCGAGGAATCGATGTGGCCATCCAGTTCGAGGCAATTCTATCAAGCGGCCCGCGAGTGCAGCCCGTGTGAAGGATGAGCCTTTGGCTAAGCGGTTCAAAGAGCTCCCTGCCGATGCTGGTAAGAAAAACCCCTGTATGCAGTGAGAGCTCTTCATGGGCTTTTTGACTTAGTTGGACCCATAGAGTTTCCCAAATATACACTAGAGAGAACTCTGGCACTAGTGTCTATGGGAGCTGCAACGCGAGGCACTTCAGCGAGCATGGGAATGATGGGTAGTACACGGATTCATCTAATCTTCGTACTTCTGGCTGTGTGTGTATTCGTGTGGCTTGAAGCTGTTTTTTCATGAAACAACAATCGGCAAATGTTAAGCAGTTGCGCTTCATTATCTTGTTCTTTTAGGCTTACTATTTCAAATTAGGGTCATAAAGTTCGAAAGGGTTCGTTCTTTTCTTTAAAACGTGAGAGCTCTTCATGGGCTTTTTGACTTAGTTGAACCCATAGAGCTTCTCAAATATACACTAGAGAGAACTCTGGCACTAGTGTCTATGGGAGCTGCAATGCGCGGCACTTCAGCGAGCATGGGAATCTGGGTGTGTGTGTGTGTTCGTGTGGCTTGGAGCTGTTTTCTCATGAAACAACAATCTGCAAATGTTAAGCAGTTGCGCTTCATTATCTTGTTCTTTCAGGCTTACCATTTCAAATTAGGGTCATAAAGTTCGAAAGGGTTCGTTTTTTTCTTTAAAACGAAACTGTAACCAGCAATAAACAAAGCCACAAGTATGTTTCGCTGCCCGCAAGTACAAAGACTAGGCAAATCCGTGTACTGCCCATCATTTCAATGGTCGTTGAACGATTGCAGCGCCAGAGTCCCCTCTAGTTAATTTTAGGAAACTCTATGGTTGGACCTACAGCAAACCACCTATTAACCTTTTCGTTGGAGTTTGAAAACAGCAACAAGAAACGCTGTAGACGGATAACACATAAAAAGTACAAAAAAAAGCTGTCATGATTGAAAAAAAAGAAAACGTGCTACTGTGTAATAAAGGAGATGAAGTGTACACAGACACAGCTCCAACTTGGAAAAATTTAGTCATCGGTTTATGGCCCTCTTTGCAGAGTTTTGTTTAGTGCTCCTCACTTCCTGACGTTTCTTTTCTATTTCCTTTGTGTTATGTAGAAATATTATGCTGGTGATACATTGGGGTGCTCTTTAAAGACATGTAAACATCACAATTATCTCATCAGATTGTTCCTCTCACTGCAAGCAATTGTTAGTCCTGAAACATGTTTTAGAGTTCCTTACTGATTTAGATAAAGTTTACTGATGTGATGTATACAGTGGAACCCCAATTATACGAATTCCAGGGGACCACGCAAAATTGTCGTGTGATTTGGGCGTCATATAATCGAAAAAATAAGAATATAGCAATGACACTCAGCCTTGCCCCCGAAAAGTGGGTATAGACCACCTGAATAAGCCCCCGGCACAACCTTGTGCCTCTGCTAGAAAGGTAGATTAAGTTATTCTTGCCAGCGAGAGCTAATGGCAGTATGACTTAGTTGAAAGTCTCTATTCTGAAGTTGAAAAAGAATAAATCCAACATGCATCTTTCTACCGATAAATGGAGTCCGAAAATTTGCCTGCGCATGAAAACGAAAATGCAACTGCGCTGCCAAATAGCCTTCCGTCTGAAGATTCGGACGTAGTGTCATCGATATCACATAATGGGGACCGACCACGAGTGTGCGTAGAATGCCTTCGTGTGCGACTGAGCTATGCACGTTGTAATTTGTGGCCTTGTGAAGTGCAACTAGTGATGTCCTGGTGTTTGTATAAACGACATCAAGTGAAAGTAATCTACCACTGTGAAAACAGCTGCGTCCCTTATGCGTCCGCAAGCCTGTGACTGTCAGTGCGACAAAGGCAGGAGATCAGCTGTATGTCGACCAGATAATGTTTCTATGGACCGAAAACGTGAAAATATGAACCTTTCGGCTGACTGAAGCTACTTTTTATGGATAGAACTTGACTAGGTAATGACCCCGGATTCGTGCACACGCGTTTTTGGCATGTTTAGAAGCGCATGAACTTTCAGAAGAATAAATTTTCTATTCTAAGAAGACGTCTGTCTAGCCCTCCACTTTTCCAAGCGTAACCCTAGGGAAACGCTAGATTATATTTTGCACACTTAAATATTTGGTTCACTTTTGATTCGAGTAAAAGTGTTCTTTTTTCTTCTGGATAAAATCTGAATGTCGTCGTAAGATGTGGGGTCGGCGTAAAACTTTCTTGTATAACGATGGTTTTCAATACATTATTCCTATGGAGATTTTGCTGGGATCTAACTGATTCATTGTAAAATGCGGGTCTTTGAGAAACCGGGAGGACATATAATCAATGTTCTGCTGTATTTGTGTACAGAATTCAAATATGGAATTATTTTTCTCGTACAGTGTGCTATCATCTGTTGTGTGTGCGCTTTGAGAACAGGGGTTTGCCTGAATTGAGAGAATTCGTTTTTCTTTGTCAAATGCAACAATACTGAGAACTAGCATTCAGTAATGCCAATGAAAGTATAGGGGATGTTATTAAAAATCATTGTAATGTACAGTAAAACATTGTTAATTCGAAGTCACTTGGACCATGAGAAACCTTCGAATTATGCGGGTTTTCGAATTAACAAAACATGTAAAAAGTGGGATGCAAGAAACTTGAAAATATATAAAGTAATCAGGGCTTGTCGTTTGCTGTGCTGGCTAGCTCATGTCCCCAAGGGTCATGTTTTTTAGCAATATGTGTCTCAGTTGTTACTTTGCTGTGTGTGAGAAGTGTGCCCTTTTTGCAAACAGAGACTGTGCAATGATTGCAGTGACCTTTGTACGCCCAGTAACTACAACAAAATCGTTCCTGTGGAAGCCCAAGGTTTACGATTGTCCTTACCGCGTGATAAGCGAGCACACCCAATAGCATCCCCTCTCTGCGGGGCAAAGTACGCATGGGAGATATCGCGTCGTTATGTCTGGTGGCGCGCGCCCATTGCACCATCTCACTGGTAAGGCTGAAAACTTGATAGTAGTTCCACCAGTAACAGGTGCTCCTTCGTGGCTCAATGGTTAATGCCTCACACTCTCACATCAGAGGTCGAGGTTTGATTCTGCGCACCGGAGTCTATTTTTCTGGATTAATTTTCTTTCTTGCATTTTCACATGTATGGATGCGTGTACATATATGGTGAGTGACGGCGACCCCCTGCTGAGAGTGTTCATATAATTGCTATCGCAATAAAAAAAGAAGTGCTCAACTGAAATGCGTGTGTGAAAAACAAGACAAGACGCGGGCGGCATGTCGCCTGCTTCTAACTGCGCCAGCACGTCATGATGCGACCATTCGCCCATTCTTTCTTGTAAAATAAAAAATATTACAATAAACAGTCTGACGAAATTCGCGATGTGTTTTGGCTGGAAAACATCGCCATTGAAGCTTTCGACCCGAGTTTTCAAAGTAGGCGTTGCAGGCAAGAACTCTGCTAACTCTGCAAAGCGCGTGAATTGCTGGAGCAACTGGCACTTGGAGGTTCGCATAATCGTATATTTCTCCAGACTGTCTTTCATTATATTTCTTTGAACTTCCAGAAAGAATGGATAAATTATGACGCGTTGACGTTGCGAGAAGTATGCGATATGCTGCCCGCACGTATGCTGCCCGTATGCAAGTATGCTGCCCGCACGTCTTGTTTTCCACAGGTGCATATTTCAGTAGATCACGAGAGCGTTTTGTTTTATATAGAGGTGCTTAAGCTACCACTCATTAGTATTGCTAAAGTACATTGCCTAGTGGCTCCTAAAGGCTGTCGTTTCCGCGGCTTTGCGGCCGAATCGTGATCAGGAATCGGCAGACTGCACGCAAAGTTTTCTAATTAACCGCACTTGTGCTGACTGCCGCTTCAAATTATGCGCTCAAACTTACGTTACAAAATGCAGTACCGCAGAAGTACTTCGCAATAAGCAGGATTTTGAAATAACCATTTGAATTAATGACAATTGTTATCTTTTTTACGAGCATTGTTTAGCAAAAGACAGGAAGCAAAGGGGCAAAATCAGTACAGTGTATAACCTCGTTACAATGGATCCGCTTACAACAGACATTCGGTTATTACAAACTAATTTGGGGCGTTATGCCGACCACCCTACTTGTTCCACTGATTGAGCTTTGTTTACTACGGTTTATAGTTCAAGGGGCATTAGGATACAATTAACTAAAATGTGAGGCCAGCAAGGTTGTCAGGACTCCTTTACAGCGAACTTTTGTACCGTGGACATCCCAAGTTCAATAACTTCCGACTTCACACATCACTTGGCACATTTTTTGGGGTGGGAACAGGGCTGCGGATATTGACATACCGATTTAGGAATGAAGGCTACTTATCTTTGGTCTGATAATGATGAGTTATGCATACCTACTGCGACAAAAAATCTGCGTGCAGCGTGCTTGATCTTGCGTGTTGGGGCACTGACGTGCGAAATTGCTGGCCGCCAGCACCACTGTTCCGAGCAGTTGGTGCGTACCGAGCATGGCTTGGGTCCGCTATCGATGCGAAAGATTCGTGGTTATAAAGAGCCAGTGGCTGATGTAATTTGTTGCTTGCGACGAAACACATTACGGCTTTTTTTGCTTTCGCATATCCGCTAGCGCAACAGCCTTGCCCGCCAAGTTTGGGGCGGAGTTAGGCCTTAGCACAACTTCAAGCAGAAAGCGCGGCTGCGATGGGCATGGCCATGGTGCTCCATGTTTCGAAGTATGAGATGCTCGATCGCGAGTTCAAAGATCTGTCTTGTGGTGATCTTTGTCGCAAGGTCCGAAGTGCTGATAAGCAGAACCTTCTCGTTAACGAGTCAGCACTATGACAATCGCTTTGAGACACACGCGTGTGAGGTTCGTGACGAGTACAGCGCATGATCGTAATCTGCATGAAGGCTGAACTTCCACTTGCAGCTGCCTTAACCCATGAACACAGATTGAGTGGGAAAATGTGACTAAATAGTGAAATTTTAGACAGCCGCAACACTTGCCATGCACAAGAAGCAGACGATGCTATCCCGGAGGCGTATCAGAAACGAGCATTGGACTAGAGATGCGTACTAGATGAATACGGCAAAAGCAGCCAATCAGGATCCTCCAATTGAATTTCAAACATCTGGGTTTCGAACACGAAATGCTCTTTTTGTTACAAAATGCTGTTACGGCGAGTTGTGTCGTCGCGAAGCTACAAATTGTTGAGAAACGCCTTTTTCATTTCTTGTGACATGCACAATGGTTTTCACCACCTGAGCAGGTGCGAAAAATTTTTTTACAGCACTTTGACATAGTTTTCAGTGAAGGTATTTTGGAATTGGATAGAAAAAAAGGCTGCAAACACCGAAGAACGATTTCCAAACAGTCAACTTTTTTATGCCCCATGGAGAATAAATTCAACATGGCTCCTGATTTTGTCCGGTTATAAAAGATCCATTCAGTGTTTATGTAAAAGTATGTTGTAACAGTACTGGGATTTAAGAAAACCTTTTTACAACAGACCAAAATCCTCTTCACTACGAAGGTTTGTTGCTAATGAAGTTATACTGTACTCGGGATTGGCAGGGCTTGTTCAAGCTATCTCGGAATTGGTAGTGAAGGCGTTAAACGATGGCCACCTTGAGCAGTTTAGAGGACAGAAAATTGAGCAATGCACTGCGCACTTACTGTAAGGCATCCTAAATTTTATAAAAATACATGACATCTTTTGGGTAAATGATGGCAGTTCTGTGGAGATTTCTAACAGTTTGAATTAACGAGGTTTATTATCTTTTTTACGAGCACTGTTTTGCAAAAGACAGGAAGCAAAGAGGAAGCAGTGTTTGAATAATGATGCGTGAATAAGATTGAGTGACAGCTGGTGGAGTTTACAATTGTACAGTGGAATCTATCTAGTATAAGAGACATGCAGGGGTGCAACAGCTGTGCCAATTGCGCCGATTTGACCCCACAAAATTCAGATTGTTGCGCCAAGCTGCGCCAAAGCCGTGAAGTTTGCTGAAATTGTGCCATGCTGCACCAAAATGCCCAGACAGCCTCGAAATTTTCTTAGCTGCGCTAATTTTGGCAAGAAATACTGGCCACGTCAGCCACCTGCAGTTTGCGCCATCCGTCAAAGCGCGCATATTTCAACTATAGTGCTTAAAATGCACTTAATATGACCAGATAAAGTAGCAACGCTACGGGCGTGTTGGTCGTTTGATCGCTGTGTATACCTATCCGCGGGGGGACAACGAAATTTTATGACAAAATTTAATTGCTGTAGTCACCAATGCTTCAAGGGAAATGTAAACTTCCTAACCTGAAAATGCAGCTATGGCTTGTTAGGAACAAAAGCTGGAAGTGTATGCTGCGCTTTCCTCGCGCGAACCAGCTTGATGTGCTGCGAAAGCCGGCATTGCCAGCAATTATGTTGATAAACGGTCACGGTCCTGGAGATAGATATCCGGTACTGTTGCTGGGCCAATGGGCGCGCACAGTTGTTACTTCGCCTGGTCGAATGCGCTTTTCAAAAGAGCCGAAGAAGCACTTAAGCCCCCCGGTAAAAGAAGAAAAAGATGGGAAGTGCGGGAGGGAGGCGTCGCAGTTAGAGAATTTATTGGCTTTGGTTCTAACCCGTGCAGAGAATGCTGCTTGAGCCGCTTAAGCCACTTTTGCCGCAGTACGTCGCTTTCCAGCGGAAAAGCATGTTGAGATTGAAAAGGGGCTGTTAGTGCTTTTCACTGAACACTGGACATCTTGCTAGGTTACTCATGAGTTTTTACGCCGCATAATTCTGAGTACCAGTTTAATAACTGATGTCTAAATAAGCTACTGGCAATCATATAGGACAGTGTATGACATCTCAGCTTCCCTAAAAAAACTAACTAAATTGTGCGCCGGTTTCTCTTTTTTTTCCACCACCCCTACTCCTCGGTTTTACGAATCTTCAAAACTTCAAGGTTGCGAGCTTGGCAGATCCATATTTGAATCCGCAGAGATTGTCAAATGATTTTTCAGGTGCAGAAAATGCTAATATGGACTTCATCATTGTTTGCTCAGTGGGGTGGTTCAAAATACTACTTTCATTGAAATAGCAGTGCTTATGTTCACACTGCAAGATTTAGGTGATGTTAACTCTTTCGCTACTGTGCCATCTAAATCGATCAATTTGAACGACGCATTTCAAGTTTAAATTCTCGCGCGGTTTGCGGGCACGTAGCGCCATCTAGGTAAAAAAGTGGGAAACACACAACGTGATTCATGATGTTTTGTTGCTTTTTCGCTTTGGGAAAGTTTTCTCCCCGCCTCAAAAAGTTTCGGTTAGCTGCTGGCGCACGTCGATCTTGGCATCGTCATAGCGCGCAGGCGCTGGTAAAAGACCACGAATTTCTCGCGATTCGAGTCTGTCGACACCCGATTTTTTTGATGAAATGAGCACCAGTGAGTCTGAAGATGATGTTAGCACTTCAGGTTTTAGTTCCGACGGCGAGAACGCGTCTACTCAGGCTGCAACATCCAGCAAGTGAGTGTCGGCTGTATGTGTGGTGCACATTTTGTTGCCTGCAAGTAGTAACGAGCGTTGTCGCGTGTACTCACAGCCACATTACTTATTTTCAGGGTCTCTATGTCCTACGGATACGATTTTTTGCCAGCATCAGCGAAGCGGGTGCATTTTTTATCCATAGGAAACTTGGGGGGCCGAAGTCGGCAACGCACTCTAGACTAACGCACGGCAGTTCGTGTGGGCCGTCGATTTCTTCAAGCTGTTTTTCACTGCACAGCTCATAAACACGATCTCTGAGAACACCAATAAATATGCGTGGACGCACATATTAGACAGACAAACCTACGCTCAGAAAGACGGTTCGTGGAGGAGCTTCAGTCCTGATAACGTGATGAGGTGCATCGGAATACTCATGTACACGGGAATTGTTGTGTTGCCTCGACTTCATGTTTACTAAAACACCTCAGAGTTATTTTCGGGCCTAATTACTCCAAATATTATGCCCAGGAGCCGTTTTTTCGCATTTCTATCTTTTCCAAGTGTCATGGACCCTGAGAAGATTGACCATGTTCGCGATGACAAGTTGCATCGCATCACTCATCTCCTGCAGCACATGAACGACGTATCTTGAGAGCATTTTCAGGTGTACCGGAACCTGTTTGTGGACGAGTGAATGGTGAAGTCGAAAGAATGGTCAGGAATTGTCAGTACATGCGTGCTAAGGACGTGAAATTGGGGTATAAGCTCCGGGTTCTCGCGGACTCAAAGATAGGCTATACTGTCCAATTCACTGTATATACAGGAAAGAGAGAAGCACCCAGCCCAAAGGGACTAGCCTATGACGTAACCCGCTTGTGCGAATCATATTTGCACCATGGCTACATTGTCTACCTCGACAATTTTTACACCTCCACATCTCTCTTTGTGCATCTTCTTGAACGGAAAACTTTGTCTTGCGGAACAACGCGCAAAGATCGCCGTGCATTCCCCCCCGAGTTGAAAGACAACACCTGGGAGAGGAGAGCAACTCGGGGAGATATTCGCTGAATGAGGTGCAGTGATGGGCTTTACCTCCAGTGGAAGGACAAGCATGCTGTATGCTTGTTAAGCACTGCACACACTGCAAACAAACATGTCACTGTAATGCGAAAAGTGAAGAGTGCAGACCGATGGACCAAGATTCCAGTCAGGAAACCGCTCTTGATAGGAGAGTACCACAAGGGCATGCTTGGGGTTGATAAGTCGAATCAACTTATTGCTTCGTAGAATGTTTTGATGAAGTGCGTCAAGTGGTCAAAGACTCTGTTCTTCCTCTGCATCGACATTGCTATCGGGAACAGTTTCATACTTTTTGAAGCACACAGGAAAGATCACCCTGATATAGATGAGCTCTCCAGAAAGACTGGCTTTGACCAGCTCGCATTTCGAGTTGAGCTGGTCAACCAGATTCCTGTCATAGGGACGACAGACATGTTCTCCAAAGAAGTCTGAACACAAGCCCCAAGTCCAAAAAAAGCGATGCAATTGCAAGCTGTGCTACGAGAAGTGAAAAATAGAAATGAAGACAGCAGTTTTTTGTGAGCCATGTGGTGTGTATCTGTGTTTCATTGCGACGAGGGACTGCTTTGAAAAATGGCACGAGACGCACCCACACTAACATCCCTTTTTTGCGGAATAAACAATTTTTGGCAATATTTTCTGAAACTTGCATAAACTCTTTATAACATATGAAGCTTCAAATTGTATATCCTGAAATTCTTCCAGTCTCATTATTTTTTAAGTTGTCCTCCTTTTAGAAGTGTTAAGGATGTAATTACTGTATAAACTTTTCTTTATAAAAGATTTCTTCAATAATTTTTGTAATAAATATATGTGAAACGCTTATGTCATTGAATAGAACATTCTTTTAGCTACATTTTGGCACCAAACAATCTCAAAAAAAGCGTTAGTATCTCATCATCATCATCATCAGCCTGTCTACGTCCACTGCAGGACAAAGGCCTCTCCCATGTTCCGCCAGTTAACCCGGTCCTGTGCTTGCTGTTGCCAATTTATACCCGCAAACTTCTTAATCTCATCTGCCCACCTAACCTTCTGTCTCCCCCTACCCCGCTTCCCTTCTCTGGGAATCCAGTTGGTGACCCTTAATGACCAGCGGTTATCCTGTCTACGTGCTACATGCCCGGCCCATGTCCATTTCCTCTTCTTTATTGCAGCTATGATATCCTTAACTCCCGTTTGTCCCCTAATCCACTCTGCTCTCTTCTTGTCTCTTAAGGTTACACCTACCATTTTTCTTTCCATTGCTCGCTGCGTCATCCTCAATTTAAGTTGAACCCTCTTTGTGAGTCTCCAGGTTTCTGCTCCGTAGCTAAGTACCAGCAAGATACAGCTGTTATATACCTTCCTCTTGAGGGACAGTGGCAATCTACTTGTCATAATTTGAGAGTGCCTGCCGAATGTGCTCCACCCCATTCTTATTCTTCTAGTTACTTCAATCTCGTGGTTAGGCTCTGCGGTTATTACCTGCCCTAAATAGACATAGTCTTTTACAACTTCAAGTGCACTATTACCTATCGCAAAGCGCTGCTCCTTTCCGAGGTTGTTGTACATTACTTTCGTTTTCTGCAGATTAATTTTAAGACCCACATTTCTGCTCTCCTTGTCTAACTCCGTAATCATGAGTTGCAATTCGTCCCCTGAGTTACTGAGCAATGCAATGTCATCGGCGAAGCGCAGGTTACTGAGGTACTCTCCATTAACTCTTATCCCTAACTGTTCCCATTCTAGGCTTCTGAAAACGTCCTGTAAGCATGCAGTGAATAGCATTGGGGAGATTGTGTCCCCCTGCCTTACACCCTTCTTTATTGGTATTCTGTTGCTTTTTTATGAAGCACTATGGTAGCAGTTGATCCCCTGTAGATTTCTTCCAGAATGTTTATATATATTTCATCTACGCCCTGATTCCGCAGTGTCTGCATGACGGCTGATATTTCTACTGAATCAAACGCCTTCTCGTAATCTATGAAGGCTATGTATAGTGGTTGGTTATACTCTGAGCATTTCTCTATTACCTGATTGATAGTATGAATGTGGTCAATTGTTGAGTAGCCTGTTCTAAATCCTGTTTGTTCCTTTGGTTGATTGAATTCTAATGTTTTCTTTACTCTGCTAGCAATTACCTTTGTAAATAGCTTGTATACTACAGAGAGCAAGCTGATCGGCCTGTAATTCTTCAAGTCCTTGTCATCTCCTTTCTTATGTATTAAGATGATGTTAGCGTTCTTCCAAGACTCTGGTACTTTTCTCGTCAGGAGACACCTCGTAAATAGAGTGGCTAGTTTTTCTAACACAATCTGTCCTCCATCTTTCAGCAGATCTAATGTTACTTGATCCTCGCCAGCAGCTTTGCCTCTGTGCATGCTCTCCAAAGCTTTTCTGACTTCTATCATTACCGGTGGGGTGTCGTCTGGGTTACTGCTAGTTCTTATAGTATTAAGGTCGTGGTTGTCTCGGCTACTGTACAGATCTCTGTAAAACTCCTCCGCTATTTTAACTATCCTATCCATATTGGTAGTTAATTTGCCTTCTTTGTCCCTTAGTGCATACATCCGCCTTTTGCCTATCCCAAGTTTCCTCTTCACTGCTTTGACGCTTCCTCCGTTTTTCAGAGCGTGCTCAATTCTCTCCATGTTATACCTTCTTACATCGCATACTTTACGTCTATTAATCAGCTTCGAAAGCTCTGCCAGTTCTATTTTGTCTGTTGTACTTGACACTTTCATGATTTGACGCTTCTTAATTAGGTTCTTCGTTTCCTGGGAAAGCTTGCCGGTGTCCTGTCTAGCTACCCCGCCTCCAACTTCCACTGCGCACTCCGTGATGATACTCGTCAGATTATCATTCATTGTATCTACGCTAAGGTTGGTTTCCTCGCTAAGAGCAGAGTACCTGTTCTGCAGTGACACTCTGAATTCCTGTACTTTCCTTCTCAGTGCTAGCTCATTGATTTGCTTCTTGCGTATCAGTTTCTGTCGTTCCTTCTTCAAGTCTAGGCGGATTCGAGCCCGTACCATTCTATGGTCACTGCATCTTACCTTGCCAACCACTTCCACATCCTGCACGACTCCTGGGTGTGCAGTCATTATAAAGTCTATTTCGTTCTTATTTACGCCATTAGGGCTCCTCCATGTCCACTTGCGGTTTTTTCGTTTTCGGTAGAAGGTATTCAAAATACGCAGATTATTGCGTTCTGCGAATTCTACTAGTAGCTCTCCTCTGGCGTTTCTAGTGCCGATGCCATAATCTCCTACTGCCTGGTCTCCAGCCTGCTTCTTCCCTACCTTTGCATTAAAGTCGCCCATTACTATAGTATACTGTGTTTTCACCTTACTCATTGCCGATTCCACGTCTTCATAGAAGCTTTCAACTGAAGCGTCATCATGGCTGGATGTAGGCGCGTAAGCCTGTACTACCTTCATTTTGTGTCTTTTATTCAGTTTGATTACAATGCCTACCACCCTTTCATTAATGCTAAAGTAATCCTCTATGTTGCCAGCTATGTTTCTGTGAATTAGGAACCCTACTCCCAGTTCTCTTCTGTCTGCCAAGCCCCGATAGCAAATGACGTGCCCATTCTGTAGCACAGTATAGGCCTCATCTGTCCTCCTAACCTCACTCAGCCCTATTATATCCCATTTAATGCCTTCTAGCTCCTCGAATAATACAGCTAGACTTCCCTCACTAGATAACGTTCTAACGTTAATGGTGCATTCAGACGACGGACCGAATCCCGATGTGGCGGGGCGGACGGCGCGTCACGTGACCTCACATCAGCGATTCCCCTCGTCCGCGACTCGTCCGCGTGGCTCGCGGACGGATGAACCCAACCTGTTTCTCACATCGGGATTCTGGCGGGGGAGAGCCGGTACTTCAGCGGAATAGCTTGGGGTCGGTGGCAACCAGTACACTTTTTGTCTGCTCGCGGCATGTCCTCTATGGCTCGCGGACAGCTGCATGACTGGTCGGCATTATCTACGCTTGATAATGGTTTACTTAGTTTTCGGGGTGCTCTGTTCTCAGGTGATTAAATACGCGGAAGTTATTTTTGGTGGTTCGGGAAATGTCGCCGCCATCGTTTGACACGCGAGATTCTTAGCCGTCATGATGGTGAAGCTTTCCAACTTCTGCAACCTGCGACGCGCCGCTTCTAAAAAAGGATAGGAGACGCGTTCAGAAGTTCTACAAGTGGGGAACAATGGTGTTGAAAGAACATTCTGCCAGCAACTACCTTTTCTCCTGACAGAATAACACTCCTCGTTCATTTGTCACTACGCGACAGACATCGCAGTCAAGCGTCGCTTTTGCGGGCATCCATGTTGAATACTCTCAAAGCGGTTTGCTTTCAGCAGGCGCAGGTGAGTGGCGAACCTGCTGTCGAGGGTAATCCGGCTGTTTTCTCCTAGGACACCGTCCGTCGTGTGGATGCGTCTGCAGGTGGATCATCCGCGGATTAGCCGTCCGCGTCCACGACAAATCCGGATTCGGTCCGTCGTCTGAATGCACCATAAACGTTGCTAAGTTCAAGTTCCAATGGTGGCCTGTCCGTATTCAGAGATTCCTAGCACCCTCTGCTGCTTTGCAGATCTGACCGCCGCCGTGGTCAGTTGCTCCGCAGCTGGTGGGGACTGAGGGCCGTGAGTTAATTGACGAATGCCTACGGGAGGGGGTGGCCAGATACTGCACCAGGGTGGCCAATCCTTCTCTGGTGAGATCATCGGTGCGTACCGGCTTTAAGCCGGTACGATCAGACAGTAATGGGAATGCTCCATGCATGTCTTCCTTATTGTTGTTCAGCAGCGTTGGCGGCCACCCACCACGGAGCCCAACGAGGGGACGCTACAAGGTGTATCTAACCGCCGAAAAATATCATTTCCCACATGCTAAAAACTGCCCTTTTTCTTGAGTTAATGGTTTATAATTTTTTTTTCAAAATGTAAGCCTTCTTATCTATACTGCTCCAAATATGGTAGTTGATAAAAAAGATGTATGATTTTTTTCCCTAACATGCTCCAAATTCGGATTTTAGTGCTCCAAAAGTAACATTTTGCTGCTTCAAAAATTGCTCCAAATGGTATTTTGGCTGTTGCACCCCTGGACATGTGCCTGGTAGCAATTCTTGTCTTTTCATATGAGGTCTGTCTTATAAGCAGGGTACTGTGCTTGCATTCCGTGGTCAAACTGTATTTCAGTGTAGTCCCAGCGATGTCTCTGATACCGAATTGTGTTACATCAGTGTCTCTTATAAAGGGGTTCGACTGTACTATTGTACGATGCCTTTTGAGGATGCTAATGGGACCTCAATCCCTTTCTCACTTTTTTGTGAGCAGCTGTCAGCGCGATGCCACAGGAGAGGTTAGAAGTTGAGCCTGCTGACACCACCCAGCTGACGTTACAGCAGTTGTCACACGCTGAAGCCGAGAAGGGCGACCAGGAAGCAGTGTTGACTGTCGATGTCATTGAGGATCCTTGCCGTGTCAGCCTCTCAACACTGGAAGAAGTCGTGGAAGAAGAAATCCCCTCGCTGTGTTCTGAATCTGACGAGTCATCACTACAGGTAAACACACTTCTGCTTACTACACTCTGCAGGTCTTTTTGTCCTCCAACAAATATCCTCACTTGCCTTGCGGGCGTTTCCTTCTGAGATGGCTTGGCATTCGCCACGTTCTTATCAATAGGCATCCCCAATATTCAAGCACTTTGAATATTCAAATAGTGTTTCAGTTATTACACTGTTATTACAGTATTTCAATTTACTCTAACACGAATTTAAGTTATTTCAAATTTCAAAGAATGATATATGCACAAATAGGCATACAGTAAAACCTAGATATAACAAAATTGACAAATTCCCAGAAAAACTTGTCATTAAGAGAATTTCGTTATATGCAGGCTCGGTACGAAAATTTAGGAAAATAAACGCTCAAATTTAAAAAAGGGGGGAGCTGAAGGCCGAGCAAACCCAATACACTTACTTAGCGGTAAAAAACTGCGTTATTATTGTGATAGCAATTATATGGACACTTTCGGTAGGTTTTTGCCATCGTCGCCATGTTCCGTAACTAGTCGAAATAGATAACATGCCCCCATGCATCGTAACTTTTACGGGCGGGTAAAAGCGCGAGTGCTGCTGAAGAAGAAATGAAATGAGCTGGTCTATCTCTATTGCCCAGAGGGCGCATACGATAACATCCCCCCGCATGTTAGTGCTGCCATCGAAGGCTCGAACAGAAAGGAAAGCACCTGTATTGAACGAGCATGAAAAAACCTGAGGGCGAGGGTCGCTTGAGAAGCCACAGTGAACTGCAGTGTTAAGGGCGCGGTCGCAATCACTGGCACCCATTTATCTCGGAAAGCATCAGCACGCTTTAAAGACTTTGAAAAGAACACTTCTCCCTGAAGCGGTCTTATTTGCTTACATCAGTGTTTGGTAAGAGTATCGCGATAACGGATCCAAAAGAGCTCGGTGCCAGCCTTACTTTGTATGACATTACAGTCTGTTGCTCTCGCATTCATTGCATCACATTCAGCATGCCGTCGTGTTGTTGCCAGAGCTATTTGGAATTGCGAAGGTTATGATTCTTAAACTCTGAAATGGAACAACGCGTGACGAGTCGACCCCCGAAGATCAGTCATCACCGTGGTCTCGGAAGAGTTTCTATCACCACCTAATCCGGTAACGGTTGCCCGCATCATGATTCGCAGGTGGTTGCGGCTTCGAATCGTTCACGCCCTCCAGCCATCACCACCTAATCTGATAACACGGTAGCCCATATCATGATTCGCAAGTGATCAGGCCTGCGAATTGCCCCGCCGCGGTGGTCTAGTGGCTAAGGTACTCGGCTGCTGACCCGCAGGGCGCGGGTTCGAATCCCGGCTGCGGCGGCTGCATTTCCGATGGAGGCTGAAATGTTGTAGGCCCGTGTGCTCAGATTTGGGTGCACGTTAAAGAACCCCAGGTGGTCTAAATTTCTGGAGCCCTCCACTACGGCGTCTCTCATAATCATATAGTGGTTTTGGGATGTTAAACTCCACATATCAATCAATCATCAATCAAGGCCTGCGAATCGTTCGCGCCCTCAGCCATCAAGCGTGCTGTGTCAAACTAGAAAATACAACCATATTTCAAAAACTCAAGCCAACGTGGAAATAGTCCGCATGCAGCGTGGCCTGCGAAATAAATAAACGAAGATGCGTGGCATCTAATGCCACAGAATTCGAAGCTATGCCAGTCTCGGTATCAATCACAAGTTTGATCGAGATAGTTTTTGAGATCGACAATGGTGTGCCTTACCCTGCAACAGCCTGAGCTTAACACAAGGTCGGCATTCAATTCAATTTTCAATTTTCATTGGGCATTGAGTGGCATTGAGTGGCTGAGAACAACCATGTTTTGTAAAGTTGTCCTGTGATGCTAGAAAAGATGTCATCAGATGGCATTGCTCATGGAACCTTTCTGGTGCCCTGTGAAGTAACTGCTGCAGCCATAAATAGCCTCTTCTTAAAGGTAACTAATTGTAGAGCAGTCTAGAAAAAAAAAAATAAGGGATGCATTAGAATTTTCTTTGTTGTAGTTCTAGAATTGTCGTCAGCTGTTCAAAGTTGGTGATATCTGTGAATGTCGAGTTAGTTGTGGAGACAAATTGTATTGAGCATACAGTGAACCCTTTTGTAAGAGACATTACACTGATGTAAGAGACGAATGGGCATAAGGGACACAAGTGTGCCTACATTGAAACAGGTGTTGATAAGAAAAAGCACGTGTGTTACCCTGTTTATGAGAAACACCTCATATAACAGACAAGAATTGCTTTTCGGTCCATGTTCAACTGCATTTTTTTTTTGTGCATCTCTTACACCTACGACTTTAGCGTCAGTTTGTGGTGGCAGTTTCGAGGACTTATCTGAATTGCAGGCTAGCAGAGAAGAGCAGCTTGCTGTCCCAGATACAGTTTCAAGCTCATTGGCGCAGCCACTGGAGGCATCGGAGTGCGTAATTCCAGCGGCTGACGAGTCTACTGTACCTTGTGAGGACGAAGGCAGCGAACCACTTTCAGCAGAGCAGCTCCTGCTCAGGGTCTATGATGACAAGTTTGAGGAAGCGTCTCCAGCTCCAGCATTGGACGGCTATGCCAACCTTGATGAGGAAGCAGCTGTAGAAGAGGATGCCATGGTCATAACTGAGGTGGAAGTTGCAGGCTCTTCGCACGAGTTTGTGTCTGAGCCGCTTGGCCCCATAACACTGGCACCCGAAGCGACAACTGAGGTCATCCTGACGACGGAGGTAACACCTACGGTGGGTGCTGAAGAGGAAATGGTCTACCTCTCCTCACAAGTGGATCACAGTACTGTGGTTGTAACCACTGAAGAGGAGGAACCAATGGACAGGGACCTGATGGCAGCCAACAATATGCTGCTTTTGCGGGAGGAAAGGCGAGATGACCATGCTCTCCTGAACAACATGGTTGTGCACGACAACGTCCCCAACCAGGTGGCTCTGGAGGTTGTGGCGCAAGAGGTAAGCATTCATTTCACTCTTGTTGTGCACTGATCTCTGTAAAGTGTAAACAGGCGGTTTTGTACTACAAGTGTGCACTGTGAATGGGATGAAATTATGAAAAGTGTATTACATCTTCTGCTTGAGTGCTGTGTTTTTGAGTAGCAGTTACTGCATATAGGAGATTGTAAACTCAAGGGCTCATTTCCTTTGTTAGACACAATATTAATGATAACAGACAATAATGTCAGGGAAAGTTTAGTGAATGCTATTAGAAGTAATAGTAAAAGTGAAGAAAGAAAAAGGGACGAAAATATGACTTGCCACCAGCATAATCCGAACCTGCGATCTTCGAATAATGCATCAGTGTTGCACAATTGAATAACGCGTCAGTGTTAGTGTTACACAATATTATTAGTGGCTGATGTATTCTGCCATGACAAGTTGACGTCTCTTGTGATCAGATGCTGGCTTATCTTAATGCTTATACTTGGTGACAACTTATCTTAACATTGTAGTGAAGGCTACTAAGGTGGAGATTCCACTCATTAGTGTTGCTCTGCAAGTAGTTCGGTAGCTTGCAGCTGTATTGCTCACTCGCATATTTTTAACCCGTTCAGAATATTATATACACAAAAATGTAAATGGGAAAAACATTTCAATGGTTTAGTGTACCTCATTTTGCCATATTACAATTATGAAGAAAACTGCATAAAAACGTGTACAAAGGGAGAAAAGAACAACACAAATGCATGCAGTTGTCCAAATTTTTCGCACAGTTTTTATTGATTATGAAATACCAACTTGCCGAGCAGTCCATTCGTCTATA
This sequence comes from Rhipicephalus annulatus, assembly GCA_013436015.1. Classification (NCBI taxonomy): domain Eukaryota; kingdom Metazoa; phylum Arthropoda; class Arachnida; order Ixodida; family Ixodidae; genus Rhipicephalus; species Rhipicephalus annulatus. Next base: position 499,798 of record WOVY01002803.1, read on the forward strand.
ATATGTTACGGGCATTTTGCTTGGAGAACTAAATAGCGCACTTGCGGCTGCACTCAGTCTATTACATCGTGGATGCCATGTTTACTTTTCAACACTGGTAGGCTGAAAAGGTGGGGCTGTTAAAGAAATGAAAATAAAACAAAGGAATTCTTGCAAAGTGAACTCTAAATGTATTTTTTGCCTATGACTTCTTGAAACTGTTCAAGTTTTATTATAAACAAGGCAGCATTCATTTTATTACGGCAATTTGAAAAAATTATTGGGAAACAACTACTATTTCTTGGCCTGGTGGTAGGCATGTAAATCAATTTTGTAGATTCCACATTGCTGTCAAGAAACATTGCTGCTGAGTATAGGGCTAGTACTGAAAGGAATTAGTGCACCATGGTGTGGCTGTAAAAGCAGCAACTCGATCACTTATTTTGCATTTTCATTTTTAATAAGTAAAGAGGTTCTTGGTCATGGTTGGCTGAAAATGTAGACATGGGCACATGCATGAATCAGCTGCTTTTCTGTGAAATAAACTTTTGTTGCACAAGTGACATCATGAGAGAAATATACAGCATTTGGTAGACTTTAGATCACATGGAAAGAGTTGGACAGGCGGATGCCAAGAGAAAAGTGTTTTAGGCAATCAGTAAAGAATTGCATATTGCAACAAGTATAGGATATGCATCCCTCATCAGTGTCGCATGGTATTCGGATATCCTACATTGATACTTCCATCCTTAAATGAAAGTTGTTGTGATTGTAATGATAAAATCTGACATAATTTATTTCATGGTTTGTTTATCGCTTCGCTTAACCTTATGTATAAAAATTATAGCAATATCTAGCTTCCTAAAAGGCTCTTGGGAGGTCTCACACACAGTTCTGTGTCTGTGTAAAAAGAAAGGACGAAGAGACATTGTAATGTTTCATCCTTTGCAGGAGCCTGCCGTAGAAGCTGTGGCTGAAGTAGTTGAAGTTGAGGAAGTTCCGCTCGAGCTAGATATGGTCGAACCTTCAGCACCTCTAGTGTTCCAGGCTCTGGTCAGGCCGAGCTCGCGGAGTGTGACACCCGAACCAACAATGCTCATCCACGGTGCACAGCCACTGGTCGTCGTCACTCGCCCGTCAAGCGCACCTGTCACCTTGCCCGAGAGTGCTCTCCTGAAAACTGCAGCGCGAAAGTCGCTGAGCTGTCGAGACCTGCTGGCCCTTCAGCAGCAGGTGTCGTCGTCAGCAACTTCGCAAACTGGCATGGCATCACAAGTGTGTGTGTCGATTGAGCAGGCCGGCGGCGGCGTGGCGCTTGTTCCTATCGTGGTGTCGGGAAATGGTCGCCGGCGAGGGGGGCATGGCGGAGACGGTACCGGCTGCGGTGGCAGCAGTGAAGCCGGCACTTGCGCGTGCAGTCTGAGGCCCATGGCAGTGTGCCGCAAGTGTGGTGCATTTTGTCACGACGGATGCATAGGCCCTTCCCACCTGTGCGTCACCTGCCTCATACGGTGACAGAATGCATTACGTGTTGCTTCTGTCAAGGACAGACAGCGGTAAATAGTGCCCAAAGGATGAACAGCACGACTGGCTCATGGTGGTGGTGCACACACTGATTGTGACTAAATGCAAGATGCCAGCACTAGTGATCATGTATCACCGCAGGTGTCCTGACCCTGCCTGTGAATAACAATTGGGACATCCTTTGTACTTGACCCAGCATAGATTGCATCGTTTGTTTTATCATGTAACTTGCAGCATTGACTTTACATCTGTCAAATCTTATTTTACTTCTGGTGCAGGATGCCTGATGCCTAGTATTTATTCAAGCAGAGTTTTATTTGCACTGTCCAAGCGCAACAAATCATGAATCGCAGCTTCTAACAACAGCATTGTTGTTGTTGCTGCTACGAAGCTGATAACGGATGCAAAGAGATTTAAGAAGTGTTGGGCAATGCATTAGCTGCTTCCCTGTTGCTGTGCCGGGTTCCCTTGCAGGGACTTGTGAGCAGCTCAATTTTCGTGAACCCCTGTGGTTGCCAAAGTTTTTAATCTTGTTTTCGAGCATTTTTGAGAAAAATTAAATGTGAGCTTGTTTTGTAAGACCATGCTCCTAGAAGTTGTGTCTTCAGAAAAAGAACACGAGCTTGTCAGAGTGGTTTGCGAGATCATGCACCAAGTGATTGTGTACATTTTGTGTGTAGTCTTCTTTACACCATTACTGGCGTGTTTTGAAGCGAGAAATAATGCAATGAGTGCATGGACCATGTTTCTTCTCATTTCCTTTCAACTTATGGTGGCTCATCTGTACATGTTTCCAAAGTAGCTTGGATGGATGTTGTGAGACAATATTTATTTGTTTTGATTCCTGAAATGTAAATTGGGCTAAAGGTATTCAGAGATGGAACTCGCCCATGTGTAGGTAGTTGCTTGAGGGACGTTCTAAAGTGCGCATGTTCAAGACTCATTGATAAGTGAAATGTTTCATGAAATGCTTGTTGCATAAAGTTACCTCTAGTATATAAATATATATATATACACATATATATATTATACATAGTCCAGCTATGCTGGGTCTTGAGTTTGGCTACTTCGATATACAGGCTTTCTTTCTCAATGTAAATAAATATTTCCAGTTCGCTAAAGTAGACTGCCTCTTTATTCTACACTTCTGCACTTTGCTACACTCAGCTGAATATTCTGGCAAGTTTCTTCAATTTAGTACCGGCAAGTATGAATTGTTGCTGTAATAATATTATGAGATGTGCCGCATGTGTTATTTAGCACAAGTCTTCAGTGAGCAGTAAAACTGTGTATCAAATGGCACAGAGCACTGGTGGCCATTCTACTTTCCTGAATTTCTAGATGAAACTGTGGCAGCAGTGTGTATAGAAGTCAAATGTCTAGCTTCCATCCCAATGGTGGGTACTAGGTAGCATGCATTAATTCGCCTAAGATTGTTTCTCTGCATTTGAAATTGACAGTAAAGCAGGTCGGGTATGCTAAAAGATTTTATGTGATAGCACTGAATACACACAATTTTTTTTTTTGTTTCACAGAAATTTTGGTGTCGGCATCATAAATTAGGAGCAAAACATCTATGTTATTCGTGAGCGTAAATTCATAAAAGGTGCCAAGAAATGATAAATATGTTTGACCAAGGTGAGAATTCAATCCAAGCTTTTTGTGTGCAAGGCACGTGTTCTATCGTAGAACAGTGCCAGTGCTTGAAACTGCTTCGTAAAAAAACTCATGTAGCAGGTGAAGTCTACTTAATATGTGTGATATTGCATGGCAGAATTGTAGAATCCTGCCAGGTGTCAGAATAAGTGAATCGCAGAGCAAGCGGGTGGTTTAAAGCTGCCCACCGATTACAAAGTGTGCAGCTGCGCTGGTGCGCTAACCACATTATACGTGCAAAGTGGGTGCTTTACCAATTTGTAAAAGGAATTATGGTGTAGTAGGCACATAGCAGCTGTTCATCGAGTATGCATTCTGGGATAGTCAAAATGGCCGATGTTACATGCGCAACGGTCTTGCTACATACTTTACGGCATAGTTAGGGCTAGTGACTGAGAAGGTGATGCGAATAGGGCTTGATTATGCTATCGCATTCTACACTTGGAGGCAAAGCTTGAAGTGTTTTTCACTAAATTCTCAAAAGATCTGTCTGATGTGGTGTAGGTTTTAATGGATAGGCACTAATTGATGCAGAAATGATGAGCAAGATAAATATCATTTGTGTGGGGTTATGTGTCAGTTTGTGCTCATTTTCCAAGTGCTGTGTTTCACCAACTAACCCTACAGATGATTGGATTTTTCAGCGATGCTACATTTTTGCACTACTATTTGGCACTGTATGCAAGTCCCAGCGCCTTGTTGTGTCCCCTAGGCTTGTAGCAGCAAAGCTTGACCTCCTAAATTATTGATGCTTTCTGTTATTATAGCAATATTAGAAATCATTGATAACAGCAGTGATTCTCTGCTTAATTAAGAAACATTCTATGTGTGAACAGCAATTTTTTCAGTGAGTCAACCAGCAGGAAGGTTCAACAGGTATTGGCAGAGTTCGTAGGTCTGAGCCCAGAGAGGGGGCCCATGCTGAGGCCGTCGTTACATTGCAACTACTACTAAATGTTTCTTCGAAAATTTTTTAATTTTTGCTTGTTAATCTTCTGTGCTTTGTAGTCTATTTTGTGGGCCTTTTATAAAACCCTCTGTTGAACGAAGCCTCTCCCAGTAATTTCATTAATATGCGATAAAAGTGACGTCTGTGTTGTAACGTTAGCACTGATGTGCAGACATTATGTCTGGCCGTGAGCTACTCTCTACATTCCAACATAGACTACTTGCGTGCTAAGCCCACAATATGCCATCCTTTGTTAGACTAGGTTCAATGCCCAAAAAATGCAGTACAAGCAGCTACTCGCCACCTGCTTTACATGAAATTGATTCCCTCATTTCGTGACGTTCAAAATTTTTTGATTACTGTGATAACTGCTGCACAAAATTGCCGTCTAGCTTAGATGACTCCAAATCTTAAGGCTACTGCAAAATGCAACCCTGATCATCTTGAAGCATTTCTAGGGACTTGGGTCGGTGCTTCGGAAGACAAATCTTGCTGGCGTTATAAGTATGCTGTATTCGGCCGTCAACTGCTCAAAGCACATAGTTTACGAAGGTCTGCTTGAAGTTCTCCGTAGCAGTCATTTACCTTACCATCTTTCATGTAGCAAATTTTATAGGTAGGTATGGCGGCTGTTTTATTCTGCAACGATTCAATTTTTGTGCTTTGTCATTGGCTCCTTGCTGTGCCTACTTGCTGCGACGTGTCAATGTTACGCGTGTGGTAATAAATGAACATGGAAAACAATTTTCAGTACCGCCAGCGCAGCAGTGCTTGTACACAAAGACCTCCGGTGGTGATAACCGGATTCGCGCAGAAAAACTTCGTAACAGTTTTATTCACATTTAAAAAGCATCATTCCGGTGAAACGAAACTGAAACAAACTATTGGCTTGCATCGGATTTTGTTTTCCATGAGTGACCAATGGCTTAGGCGCTTCTACAGTGGCTAGAATACTAGAAGTGTGATCACCGCCAAGTGGCTGCAGCACCTTTCTTTCCTCCGTGGGCTGCAATGAGAGGTAGTGACGCCGCTTTGCGATGTTTCCGCTAGGTGGCGCGCACTGTCGCATACACATCGTATAGCTTTTTTAGGGGGACCCTGAGGCCAACAGTGTAGCCAAAGACGGACCTAAAGGGGCACAAATATTCAAGCCACACGAAGTCCATGAAAAAAGAAATCAACGTAAGCACAAGGGCCGGGCTCAGTCAGACATAGGCTATATTAACATGTAGGGTGGCAGGAATAGGTTAAAGTGGGAAGAGATAGAAGAGCAGTTGAGGCAGGAGGACCTAATGGTATATGGGGTTGAGGAGACACATCTCCGGGACCTGGAGCAACCACCCTGCAATCCTGACTTCGTATGGAAATATTGCTATAGAACAGAAGGCAGCAAAAAGGGGGGTGGAATTGGTGCATTTATACATAAGAGCATGGGTTGGAAAAGAGTCAAGCAGGGATGCAAGGAACATTTATGGCTAAAAGGGAAAGTGGCAGGGCAAATGACACTCCTTGGTGTCGTGTACTTGTGGACGGGAGCAAAGGCCAGAGAGGAAAACCAGGCAATGGTAGAGTGTATATCAAATGACTTTCAGGAGTTAGGAGAAGAGTGCGAGATAATTATAATAGGAGATATGAATGCGCACATAGAAGATATAGATGGGTATACCGACCCGACAGGCAAAATGATCATGGATATGTGTGAAAGGCTTGATTTGATCATTTGCAACAGTACCGAAAAGTGTGAGGGGCAAATATCATGGGAGGTAGGAAGGCTGCAGTCAACGATAGACTACGCACTGTTGTCACATAGGATCTATGATAAGCTCAGGGGAATGCACATAGATGAAGGTGGCTCCAGAAGTCTGGGTAGTGATCACAAACGTATCAAGCTAAGTTTAGGAAGAGCAGCGAAAGTGGGAAGGAGACACGATAAGCAACTACAGGAAAATTTTTATTCAGAAAGGCAAATAGAAATTGCTACTAAACAAATTGAGAAAGTAATCACTGAAGATAACAAAACTGTGTGGACATACACAAATCTAACTAGACTGTTTGGGCTAGAGCTTGCTAAGGCACGTGACAAGTCACCCCGGAAACGAAGACACAAGCCCAAGAGTTGGTGGGATGAGGAAGTTAAGAGAGCCATAGCAAAACGTCAGGAAGCCTCTAGGAAACACAGACATGCTAAGCAACGGGGTGAACCGACAGATGATGTTGAAAGAAAATGGGAAATCTTGCTAAGCTCTAGAAGAGAAGCATCACTCCTGATCAATGAAAAGATTAGAGGAAAGGGTGCTCAGTGGCTGGCAGAAGTAGATAAAAAGGACAGAAAGGCAGCTGCAAAAATTTGGAACCATCTAAACTCCCTAAGAAATGAAACAAATCTAGAGCAGAGGTTTATAACTACAGCTCAAAGTGCTAGGCTAGAAGGGGACGAAGCTATTGAATATATAAGAACAAGGATGACAGAAAAATTTCAACAAAGAAGTGCCTTATGCACCACAATAGACAGGGATAGATCTAGTGGCATATGGCGCCATTTTCACAACGAGATTGGGAAAGCGCTGAGAAGAGGGTTCCAAGTAGTACATCAACAGGCCCAGATGGCATTCCAATTATGCTGATGAAGACATTGGGTCTGAAGTCTAAACGGATTTTGAGAGAGGCAGTGAGCAGAACTATAATCAATGGTGAAGTCCCTGATGGATGGAAACTTAGCAGGATGAGCACAATTTATAAAGGAAAGGGGGACAAAGATGACATAAACAACTACCGTTCCATAACAGTGACATCAGTGGTCTACAGGCTGGCGATGCAGATTATAAAGGAAAGACTGCAGGCATGGATAGATGATGAGGGGGGCTGAGGGAACTGAAATGGGCTTCGGAAACACAGGAGGTTGGAAGACAATCTGTTCTCACTGACGCAGTGCATCGAAATAGCAGAAAAGGAACTCAGGCCCCTGTGGTTGGCATTTTTGGATATCAAGGGAGCGTATGATAGCGTGGTTCAAGAGGAGTTGTGGGGAATCCTAGACACACTGGGTGTGGAAGATGGATTCACTAATCTTAAAGGAAATCTATAAAAGTAACAAGGTAGTTATAAAGTGGGAAAAACGGGTATCCAAGCCTGCAGAGGTAAATCAGGGGCTTAGGCAGGGGTGTCCCCTGTCACCCTTTATTATTCATAATGTACCTACAAGGATTAGAGGCCAAATTAGAGGGAATTAAGTGGAGTTGGCTTCAACCTCTCTTTAGTCAAACAAGGAGAACTCATTGATCAGGGACTACCAGCATTAATGTACGCAGATGATATAGTGCTAATGGCCGACAACAAGATTTGCAGAGATTGATGGACATCTACAGTAATGAGGGAGATAGGTTAGATTTTAGATTGAGTAAGAAAAAATCAGCAGTCATGATTTTTAATGATAACAGAGGTAGTGAGCTTAGAATACAGGAAGTCATGCTAGAGATAACAGATAAATACAAATATCTGGGCGTATGGATAAGCAATGGGACCGAGTACCTAAGGAAACACGAAATATACGTGGCGACTAAAGGTAACAGGAATGCAGCAGTGATGAAAAATAGGGCACTGTGGAATTACAATAGGTATGATGTTGTGAGAGGAATATGGAAAGGGGTCATGGTTCCTGGGCTGACGTTCGCCAATGCGGTATTGTGCATGAGGTCAGAAGTTCAAGCAAGATTAGAAATTAAGCAACGTGGAATAGGTAGACTTGCTTTAGGAGCTCACGGGAATACACCGAATCAGGGAGTACAAGGTGATATGGAATGGACATCATTTGAGGGCAGGGAAGCTAGCAGCAAGATAAAATTTGAGAAGCGATTGAGAGAAATGGGGGAGGAGCGTTGGGCTAGGAAGGTTTTCAGCTACTTGTACATGAAGAATGTCGATACACAATGGAGGAAGCGAACCAGGAAATTGACTGGTAAATACTTAGAAAACAGCAGGAGGCCAAACCAAAAAGAACTATCGGTTAAGAAGAAAGTGAAGGAAACGGAGACTGACTGACATGTGGAGAATCGGCAGGATTAAGAAGTCCGCACTAGATATCTATCGAACTTTTAAGCAGGACATTGCCAAAGAAAGGATCTATGATAATACTCGGGGTAGTTCTCTACTGTTTGAGGCTAGGACGGGAGTATTGCGAACCAAGACATATCGGGCCAAATAGGAAGGGGTAGACACAGTATGCAGTGCTTGTGGAGAGGAAGAAGAAACTGCCGAACACTTGATAATGTTCTGTAAAGGGATTCACCCTATAGTTCAGGATGATGGCGCAGAGTTTTTCAAAGCACTGGGGTTTAGGGACAGGGAGGGCAAAATAGACTTTAAGCGGGTAGACTTAACTAGAAGGAGGTTATCTGATTGGTGGCTAAAGTCAAGGCACGAGTGAAAATTAAACCCTTCACTGCAAAGTACCCATCCAACTTTACTATTTAAAGGAAAAAAAAAGATAAATCTAGTGGTTAGTTTATTAAGTATTACGGCTAGGTGGCGTCAGCCGCCGCCCGATCTAAAGTGTACAGCCACATACATCCATCCATCTATCCAACGTCAAGCTTTCAGGCTGCGCACGTTGTTCAACGCTGCAACTCGCCGGTCAAACGTGATTCAATGCCTGTTTAAGCTGTTCTTTCGTGCTGCATTTGCTGTTCGGACAGCCTTCTCGTGTCTACGTTATGTCTTTTGCGGAGTGTGTGCCATGAGCAGACGTCAGAGCCACTGTTTTGTGCCCAGATGCTCAACTGGGTACAAATCGTGCAAGCAGAAGCTTTCATTGTTTGGAGTCCCGAAAGACGACCATTTGTTCCAGAAGTGGCATCGTAATATACCAAGAGCAGACAAGTCTTTGGAAAAGAACGCTGCCCTTTGCGAGCTCCACTTCAATCGGCAGTTCATCTCGCGCCACTTCGAGCACATTATTAACGGTGACGTAGTGCGTTTGGACAGAGCTAGGCCTGTACTATTGCCGCATGCCGTCCCAACGATCTTTCCAAATGCTCCTTTCTACCTCTCGAAACGTGTGGTGCAAAAAAGAAACCCCAAGGAGAGATCACACCCACTGCTTGTGATTCCTCAGAAAAGACGTCGAAAGGACGACGACCGGGAGCCGCAAGAGGAGCCGCAGGATGAACCGGAGCCACCCGACCTTCCAGCTGCGCCCGTTTACGACTACAAGCACGTTCCACTTCCTTCAAATCGGTGGGGAAGGCACGTATTCAGTGAGGAACCGCTAAATGTCACCTACAGCTTGTGCACGCCTAGCTCGGACATGAGCCTTCTACACGCAGAGAAACTTGTTAAATTTTGTGCTAGTGGAAGTGCCATAACACATGAAGTATTTGTGCGTGGTGTGAAGGTTTCGATGAATGGGCCATATGAACCAGCTTCTCTTCTGGAGACTGTTGATGCCATGCCAGTGTGTTCAGGGGCAAGCTTGTTGTGCGAGTTTCCTTTTGCATTATCTGGTAAGAACTTGAAGGTCTGGAATGGGAAGCTCTACCATCACAAGTGTAAAGGTACCTCAAGTCAAGATGAAAGACGCTGCATGAGTTGCAAGTACTTAAGAAAGCTCCTTGTCAATCAGAGAGACCGGAAAAAGAAAACAGCACCCAGGTGAAAATTTCCTGTTGGTTTTCTGTTGGTTCCAGTATTGATGGTTTATTAGCACATTCCCCGTAGTTGATGGGACCAGTAGGTGATGGGACCAGTAGGTGATGGGACCAGTAGGTATTGGAACCAGTAGCTGATGGAACCAGTAGGTAATGGAACCAGTAGCTGATGGAACCAGTCACTGAAACCAGTATCCGAAACCAGCAGCTACTGGTTTCAGCTCAGGGTTGCATACATGCAACAAAATTGTTACTCACCGAGATGGAGGACGCCCCCAATCAACAAGGTGGTGCCCAAACGAACTCAAATGCATGTTTCTGCCCAATTTAGCAACTTTAGGGTTACAAGCACATAACTTTTATGGCTATCCAGATGGTTGTGCCATTCGATTAGTAAGTCAGTGCTTATTGTAACTTGCACGTTCTACATTCCTGTGCCAAGTTAACATGCATTGGGCGTTAAACAAACAGCCTTAGTGTTTAAGAATTTATTGTGCTTGATCGTCAAACATCTGCTTGCGCACTTTCGATTTCAGGAGATCTTGGATCTTCTCAGCCAGGATCCTGGGCAGATTTTTTTCCGTGTCAGCAGTGTTGACGTCTTTCTGCTGTCCCCAGTGCTTGAGTGTTTCTACAAACAGACGAGTCGATTTTGAGCATTAGACAACAAAAAGTAGTGATTGCGGCAACGACAACTGCCACACCATAGAGGCAGAGCTTGGGTTTGAGCACTAAAGCTCCGACATCACTGGATTAGGAATGTGCATGACTTAGTTTCACAAGCTCCACAAAACCCAAGTTGTCCTGTTCGGCAGCTGATGGCAGTTAAATTTGGTGCACAGTTTCATGTGCAACAGATTGTCAGTTGAGCATAGGAGCCTACCATGCACCCCATCAAATTTAACCCAAACTCAGAGATATCTTTCCATATTTCCAGTACAAAGTGCAACTTCTGTTCACCCTATATACCAAAATTTTGTTTTTGACAACTCGCAAAGCAAACAGCATGAATTTCACTCTTTCATTTTCGTTCATGCTGCCAGGCTGTGTAAAGATGACTTCCTGCATGCGCTGTGGAAAACTATTCATGCTAGTTGTACCTGACACAACAAGAAGTTTCTCCGGTGTCAGCGGCTGCTTGGGCTGCTCCCCCAATGCTCTCTTCCTGGAGCCAACGGTCCCTGTGACGCTCCTAGATGCAAGAACGTTGCTTCCCCATATAGCGTGGGCAGCATCCTTCACCACCAAGGTAGCCTTCTTGTTCCCAAATATTTTTTTTGCACACACACCACTTATTGTTACGCCTTTCGTCAAATGGAACTGTGAAAAAGCAAAATAATGGAGGAAAATCACTACTGTAAGGAGCAATGAAACAAAAAATGCTGCATGTTACTTCTGCTAAACATACAACAAAACTAACAAATTGTTTAACCAATGCACCTGGCACAACACAACGATGTAGCACATGAATAGTATGTACAGTCTATCACACTTGTCTATGGTGCACAAGTGGTGTGCTGCAAATCAAATGCAGTAAAATGTTATTGGTTACTCTGTTAGAGACAATGCTTTTGAGCCTGTGCGGTTCATCTAGTATATTCAACTGCACATGAATGCAAGAAGTATCAGTGAAATTGAGTATCTGCTTTAGAATTTTGCCATATTTCATCCACACAGCACTGCTCAGGTGCTCAAGACAGGTGTGATCAGCACTGTACACCTTGCTATTGCTGATAATAAAAAAGAAAAACTGTGTGCTGGTCCCAACGGTATTCATACTTCTCTCAAAAAGTACACTGAGTAAAACTGAAGACTTGAGCATGCTAAAAAAATAAAAATGGTAAACATGCTGCAAGCAAGAAGCTTTAAGAAAGCTTTCGTAATTAACTATACCACCTAGATCTATAGAGTAGCTGTGACTACCAATAGAAAAAAAAACGGTTAAGCATGAAAAGCAGCTGCAGACAGTGACATTAAATTTCGAGCAAATTACTTACAGAGCCATCTTCCATATAAATGAAATCTCCATTTGGGCCTGCAAGAAAGATATCAGGTCCTTGTCATGGCACAAAAAAAAAAAAAAATTATTGTCAGAATATCTGAGGTGACATCTGAGCTGACCTGGATGTGTAGTGTTCTTTTCTCCACCAACAGTGCTTGTCCTTTCCTCTGGTTCTACAGCAGTAGATGAGCACGGTGCTACGCAACATTTAGAATTATTCAAAAATGGCTTATCTTGGTGCACAACTTGCTCTAATTGAAACAAAGTTTACTGTCTATGAAACCAGAGCTGTTACTTACGGAGAACACGTTCACTGCAGGCCATGTTGTCCATAATCAACAGATCTAAAGTTACAAAGATATAGTGACAGTAACTGTCACTCCAGTTTTGAAATGCAGGGAAGTATTATAAAAGAAGCAAAGTACTCACTTCCGACGAAGCTTTCTCCTTCATCTGTCTCAGAATGTGCTGTAATAAAAATGATTCAGGTGTAAAAGTTTAGATTTCAACCCCTCAAGCCTGTTAAATCTGGATGCTTTTGTTTAAAGCTTCATGCTAGTCAGAGCGTGCCTTAGAGCATTGGCTGCTTCTAAAAGCTACGATGAGGTGCACATCTCCAAGTCAATTCACTTCGGACTTTCAAACCAAAAATCACAATGTAACATAGCGATAAACCATACCAAGGAAAAATTTTGTTCGTTCGAGGTTTTCTCGATTGGCTACTCTGTTTTACAGTTCAAACTTTACTTTCATCTATCCACCTCCACTTTCAAAGAACCAACATCATTTCATTATCATGGCACTAGCATCTTCTATATTACATACTGACTGAAGCTGCCATCTTACTGCAGAACAGCTGAACTTACACTCCAAAGTTAATTCATGCTGTGTTTGGCGGGCACTTTTTCAAAACAAATAAAAAGTGCAGCACTCTTTGAACTCGTTCGGCAAGTTCATCAAGTAAAGCCAAATCTCTATAACCTTTACTTTGCACATACTACTGAGCGAGTTGCTTAGACAAAATATGAATAAATAAATAATAAAAAAGCTGACTTCATTAAACAGGTCAAAGTATGCTATATTACTGTCCCAGTGAAATATGGAACTGATGCATTTACTCAAGAGCATAGGTGTATGCAGTTCTTATGGGGAAACAAACCTGACAACATGCCCCGACTGCAAGGCACCCGGTCTTGTTCTACTGCAACTGCATGTACACAAAAAAAGGGTGCACAAGTTTTTATGTAGCACATGAGTTGTCATGTAATCATTATACATGGAGCTTTTGTCAAGTAAATAATGCAGAGCAAAAAGCATTCTTACGCTTGAAAAGCTTGCTTTCAAGGGATCTCTGCAGGCTTGCAACCTGCTGCTTTAGAAACTGGTTGTCGTGCTGCAGCTCCTCAGCACGCAATTTCCACATGTCTCTGTCCTTCTCAAGCTCTTTAACCACCAGCGCCTTCGTTCTCGCCTTCCACACGTCTTTCTTCTTCTTCATTTGAAGAATTTCACTTTTTGGGCACAATTCATCACTATCGGAGGACCCGCTGTCCGACGGAGTGTCTGTCCCTTTCCTTGGCTGAAATTTCATCATGCAAAAAATGACTTCATGAATTCACTAGGATGGCTTGGTGGGCTAGTTGGTATTGCATCTTGAAGGCTACTGTGCACAATAGACAGGAACAACAGAAGCAACACAAGTATCGGCGCTTCACTTTGTGCTTTCTTCTGTTGTCCCTGTCTATTTATTGTGCCCTAGCTGTAGCCTTCAAGGGTCTCATGAGGGTTTTGCTTTCAGTAAAAAAAAATGCTTCTTTTATAGTACAGTGCACTAATGAAGACCATGGCACACTTACCTGTGCTCTAGGTTTACGCCCAGAGTGCGCTTTTTCCAGATTCTTTTTAAGAATTTCGTCATACATGTTTTTTTTAGCATTTGCTCTGTCGTTCTTTTGTTTCTGAAAGAAGTCGAAAGCACAATTACAGATGATGATCAATGCAAGACCAGCAAGTTTTCAGCCGTTTCAAAATGTAGGCAGCATAAATAGCAACCTTTCTTTCAGCCTTTTTTCTTTTTGTTTGGGACTCCACGAGCTCATCAGGATCATCATCTGACGTTTCTTGCATAGCTGGTATTTTTGGTATCACCAACCTCTTGGCCCGCATTTTCGCGCGGGCGTCATCTTCGCTTTCTGTAAGAAATTACGACTATAAAATTGGAACCGTAACATTTCACATACCACACATACCTGCCAGCATCAAGACTTGCGTGTTGTACAAACCAGTGTTTGTGTCATCCACGGGGTCTCGCCAGTACGCGCTGTAAACAAAGCGGTTGTCGTAGTCGCTGGTGTCTTTGGGATCAAACTTCTCGATGTCATGCACGTGAATGACGTGTAACCGTTTGTCGTGATCGTCCAGGAAACGAACAACAGCGTACATGGTAGTACTGATGATTTAACAAAGCCTTAAATGGCATCACACACACACCAATCTCTGAAAAAAATGTAGCAGTCGCGTGTCGCGCACGTGTCGTGTCCATTAAAAATAACACCATAACAACTCCTAGCGGCAAGACTGGGCAATACCAATAACTGCGTGCGGAACAAAATAAATAAATAAATACACCTATAAACAAATAAAAAATGCTTTAAATAAGCTTATAAACAGGTGTAAAAACTGTTCATGTTATAAACAATGTATAAACTTACTAAGATATAATTAAATAGATATGTGTTTTTGAAATCCGGGTTGCAATCCAACTAATTCAACGCCGTACAAGCCAATCCAAGTCGTTTGATTGTGTGAGATCATGGAGAATGTGCGAGTCCGAGCGAACTATGAGCGAACTGTCGTGATTGTGCGCGTGAACACAACGTGTGGCTTCATTACTTAGAAGGTTTTCGGTGAGTTTGCAGTGCGATATTTGCGTGGATCCGCACTGAGGGAGTATGCCTCGTAGAAAGGAATACCTAAACCCAGGCAGCGCCTCCGCCATCCCGTATTCAACGAAAACATATCTCGAAAGATCAGCCTCGAGCGTGCAACAATCACGTCGTGGACTGCAGCAGGACACAAATGTCGCTGGCGGGTCGACTGCTCCGACAGCACTTCGCGTACTGACGCAACCTCCGCAGACTGATGTTGAAGGCGACTGTGACTCTGAATCGGCACATGAAGCGGCCCCAAGTGACGAGCCGCAGCCTTCCGTTGGCGCAGAAATGACAGACGAGCCACAGGGAGATTTAGGGAGCTTCTCTAGTGACGATTTGCTGGCACTGACTGTCAATTTTGTCCTCGAATTTGGCATCCCTTGGAAGGGAGTCGAAGCACTCCAAAAGTTGATAATGCACATACTTGAACGACATGATATACCAGTTACTAAATATCTTTTCAAGAAGAGTGTCGGGGCAGAAATAAAAGCCGCCCGGTTACACTTCTACTGTGAAAACTGTATGACGCTCCTTGCCGTAACAAGTGGCGACCTTGCAGCGCGGAATGCAGTGCGGGTAACGTGCACCGTATGCGGGCAACGTAACAGTGGGCCGCAGATGCTACGCGATGGCCACTTTTTCATAACCCTGCCCATCGCAAAGTTGCTGTCTTCGTTACTTGCCGAGAATGATGCGAGCACTGCACTCCACGAAAGACTGAATTCAATAAACGAGAGTATGTCTGTCGACAAAGATGAAATGACAGACATAATAGATGGCACCTTATACAGGGCACTTAGGCGCGAATTGACATCAAAAAATGATATCACTCTCACTGTTAACAGTGATGGAAGCGCCGTGTTCAAGTCATCGAAGTTTTCTGTGTGGCCCGTTCAAGTGATGGTGAATGAACTCCCAGTGTACATGAGGCAGAAAAATGTGCTTGTGTCTGCTCTGTGGTATGGCCAGAAACATCCCGACATGACTCTCCTACTGAACGCATTTGTTGAACAAATGGACGGTTTGTCGACCAGTGGGATCACATGGAAGGCAGGCAACGAAACTGTGCATTCCAAGGTAATTTTTTTTTAATTATTAAAGCTGCTTGAACAACACGACTTCAAGACATTCTAGTTGTAAATGCTGCACTGAGCTACAATGCATAGACGAGGCTACATTGTTGTGCCAGCTAATTTCTTCCAGTCATGATGAAATCCAGGCCACTTGGGCATAATGACACCATGGAGGATGGCACACTAGTTCATCTTTGTGTGTATTCTTATAGTGCGACTTTATCTCTAAATACTGTCAATTATCTAAGTGTCAAAGTGGTATTTACTGCATTGTGTTTACTGTAACTGTTACAACTTACGGAGATCATGTCCCTTTATGCAAAAGCATGAAAAGTGCTTCTTCTGAATGGATTGTTATCAATTGAAAACTGTTAATAACATCACCCGATCTTTTCCTTGTCCTCAATGTCTACTGCAATAATTGACTTGTGTCTGGCAAAGAAAACAAGCCCTCTATCCATTTCCTTTTTGTTGTACTTCATTGCAGAGGGTAGTTAGGGCTAACAGCTTCCTTTTTTGTCCTTGCTCATGCAGGTGTACTGCTTCAGCTGCAGCGCTGATGCACCAGCACGGGCAGCCATGCAGCACCTAACCCAGTTTAATGGGTATTATGGCTGTGGATGGTGCTTGCATCCAGGGGCAGCTGTGAATGGTTAGTAAAGATGTCGCATTACTGCATAACATGGAGTCAGATTTCTGACTAGATATGTTGATCAGAGTTTCTCTCTTTTTTAGCAATTTTTATGTAAACATTCACCTTGTTTAATGTATCTGGGGTTGCCATTTCTCATCTCAGAGGCAAAAATGTGCTTTATGTCGTAGCGATTCTATGTTTCCAAATTCTGGCACATAGTATGTTTTTCTAAATGTGTTCTAGAAGTAAATTCTCAGAAATATCACTGAAAACAAGTGTGCCATTTACAATCAAGCTTAGCTGTGCGAGATTTTACAAACTTCTAAATTTGTGAGGTTCTCTGTTTTTTTTTCTTACTATTGCCAAACAGGAACTGTCAAGTATCCTGTGGACACTGTTTCACCTGACAGGACAGCAGAAGGCACAAAGGAAATCATGGCCAAGGCTGCTGAAGCTGGAAGACCAGTACAGGGAGCAAAAGGCATCACGCCTTTGATTAATCTTCAGCACTTTAATATAATCTGGGGCTTTACTCCAGATTATATGCATTGTGTGCTTCTAGGTGTGGCACGGCAGATGACGGAGGACTGGCTCTCTAATGTAGGCGAGGAATATTACATTGGGGCACCACAAACTGTGGCAGTATTAGATCAACGTTTGTGCTCTATAAAGCCGCATAGCTGTATGCCACGACTTCCCCGCTCAGTTTCTCTGAGAAAGTATTGGAAAGCCTCGGAGTGGCAGCAATGGCTACTGTATTTTTCATTGCCTTGTCTGGAAGGCCTACTTCCACGGCAGTATCTTAAACATTTTGCATTGCTTGTGAAAGGTATTGCCCTTCTTCTGCAGGACACAGTGTCCCTCAGTGACATTTCTGTAAGCACAGACTGCTTGGTAAAGTTTGTTGTCGACATGCAGTTTCTCTATGGAGAAAAAAACATGACTTTCAATGTACATCAATTGTTGCACATGGCTCAGAGTGTTCTGAACCAAGGACCTCTTTGGGCACATTCATGTTTTGCTTTTGAGTCTAACATTGGCCAAATTAAGCAGCTGGTCACATCAGCAAAAGGTGCCCCACTGCAGATTGTAGAGCGCTTAATGATGGCCAGCAACTTCAGGTATCTAAAGGCTTCAGCTAGCCCTTGCACTCTGAAGTTTTTGACAAAAGCTGGCCCATCAAATAGTAAAGGTGGTTTACTGCTCAGCAAACCCCGAGCTGTGTCTGACCAGCTGCTTCACCTTGTGCAGGACCATGTTGGCAACATCGTTAGGGGCCGTGTCATGGAACATGACCGAGTGATTGTATCACCGGGTGTTCGGTTTCACAGTGAGCAGTACTCAAGGCCGAACAAAAGTGACAGCACTGTATTGCAAATATATTTGGGAACGTGCTTGAAGTTGAAGCACATTGTTTCTATTAGGGATTCGTCAGGAAATGTAAGGATTTTTGCACTGTCAAACAAATTCTTGTCACGTCGTGCATTTGGCACTGAGCACATAATGAAATCAGAGGATGCGAATTCCCAACAGCTAGTGGAGCTGTCTGCCAGTGTTGTCCCTTGCAACTATGTAGAGGTCAATAGAAAGTGTTTTTTTCAGAGAATTTCTTTGAAAATGCTCTCTGGTGGTTGTTAAAGGGACGCTTAAGAGCAACATTGAATTAGTTTCATCATTCTATAAAAAGGTCTCATCATATAAAAATCGCACCAATACCTTCTTATACCTACTTTTTGTACTTTTTGTCAGAAACACTTCACATCTGTAAAATTAGTTTTTTTTGTTCCTTGTGTGTTGTGGCTTTATTAATAATTCACTGCTGTCAGTGCGCATGTGCATGTGCACATTAGGTGGACATTTTAGGCATTCAAGCATCAGTTGCAGTTCAGTCCTTGCGTTAGCGTCAATTTATGTGTGCGTGTTTGCGTCCCTATGTGCAATGCTTCATAAAACATCATGGCTCACCAACTTGCCCATCAGTTCATAGTAATATAAATTTTACTCGGAGAATTTTAATATCGATGATTTCACCATAACAGGTTTCTTAATAGAAGAGAAAATCAAGTTCAAAGTATCATTTTAAAATTTCGAGTGGAAATCTCCACGTATGAATCTCCACGGAAATCTCCACAAATGACGTCACGGATTTCGAAGTCTATTTATCGTGTTTTGGTGTCGTTGTTCAACGAAATTTTCTCAGGCTTGGTATGTTAAATCTATTGGCCCCTTAGAGCTTGAGGCACTTCACTTTTACTGTTTAGGAACTATGTAGGCCTTAGTAGGCGGAGTCAAAATAAGTGACGTCACGGCAAATGGTGCGGGAATTTCATGGTGGTGTCGCCACGACATTTTCTTTTGTGCATTTTTTCACATATCGAGCTTCTCGCTGCAAACAACGTTTCTTTGGTATCCAGGGGTGCAACAGCTGCGCCAACTGTGCCAATTTGATACAATTCCCAATTGTTGCGCTGAGCTGCGCCAGAACCATTAAATTTGCTGGAATTGCACCACCCTGCGCCAAAATGCCCAGCCAGCCTCAAAATTTTCACAGGTGCGCTAATTTCGGTGAGAAATGCTAGCCACGTCGGCCACCTACAGTTTGCGCCATCAGTCAAAGCGTGCGAACTTTAACCAGCCCTACGCTCGCGAGACGCCATTGACCAGATAAAGTAACAATGCTTCGTGCCAATCGGTCCGCTGAGTGCAGCGGATACCGATCGGCGGGATGACAAAACTTCCAAGACAAAAATGCATTGCTGTAGCCCCCAACGCTTCGCGGGATATGTAAATTTCCTAGCCTGAAAATGCTGCTATAGCTTATTAGCACCTAAAGCTGGAAGCGTGTGCCCCGTTTTTCTCGCGCGAACAAGCTCGACGTGCGGCGAACGCCGGCGTTGCCAGCGACCACGTTGATTGCAGTAGCACATAAAACTTTTTTTTGTGTGTGTCTTGAAGTTGCGTCATCCCGGCCACTGTCCTGGTGATATACACTCAGTACCGTCACTGGGCCAATGGGTGCACGCCGTTGTTACTTTACCACTCAAACGTGCCTTGCAAGGGAGCTGAAGTGGTATATAACCCTACGGTGAAAGAAAAGAAAGTGGGAAGTTTATGGAAGGGGGGTGGGGGTGAAGTGGTAAGAAAATTTTTTGGCTTGGAATTCTCACTCGTGCACAGAATGCTGCTTAAGCCACCTTTGTCGCACTACACCAGTTGCCTACTGAAAAGCCTATTGAGATTTTGAAGGGGCCGTCAGCGCTAGTGATGGGACACTGCATATTTTGTTCAGTTATGTGTTTGCCGCATAAATATGAGTACCAGTATAATAACTCGTGCATAAATAAGCTATTGGCAATCGTTTGGAGTAATGTATGACATTTCTGCTTCCCTAAAAAAAAGTAAATTGTGGGTCAGTTTTTTTTTTCCCCACCCCTACCTCTTGGTTTACAAATCTTCCAAATTTTGAGGTCGTGAGCTTAGCAGATCTATATTTAAATTCTCAGAGTCTCTTGAATGATTTGACAGGTGCAGCAAATGTTAATATAAACTTAATCATTGTTTGCTCGTGGGGTGGTTCAAATACCACTTTCATTGAAATAGCAGTGCTCATGTTCACACTGCACGATTTAGGTGATGTCAAATGCTTTATATATACATTTTTTTTCTAAATGTCTGTCTTGTTTATACTGCTCCAAATTTGGTATTTCATGATGAAAAATGCATGTTTTTTCCCTGCAACCTGCTCAAAATTTAGATGTCAGTGCTCCAAAAAGTAACATTTTGCTGCTTCAAAAATTGCTCCAAATTGTATTTTGGCTGTTCCACCACTGGGTGTCCTGTAACAGTAGTTTACTAATACGAGAAAAATAACTATTTAGTGTCCCTTTAGCTGCATAGTGTAAGTAACTGTACTGTGGATGTAGTCTTCATTTCCCCTTTCTCTGTTTTATATGTGACCCCAATGGGGGTCACTGGGGCTGACAAGGGTGATGTGCACCTAAATCAAGGCCCGTCCTCTATATAGCATGTTTTTGGTCGGCAGTCAATCACTATAACCACTGTGGTGGTGTCGCTAGTTCCCCATTGTTGCCACTCTGCAGAGTTGCTCCTTTAGGACTGAGTGTTTTCTTATGCTTGCGTCTGCTCATTTCTTGTAACATTATGATAGCTACATATGCATCATTGCATTTGTTGTTGTGTAGATCAGTAGTTTAGTCAAATTAAGGGTGGTTGACATATTCACAAGATTGCAGGTATGCTTATTTCTTTTGCTTCAGCTGTAGAAACCCAACCACAACTAAAATACGAAATAGCACCAAAAATGATTATGTTAAATTGTTCTGCATTTTACCAAGCATTCAATTTGCCAACCTGTGAAAGCAAAAACTGCACTTTTATTCTCCAATGTTGCTTCAGTGGAAGTGAATTCCAATCCAATGAGTGTGCAGTTTGCACTATAACTGTAAAAGTGAGCGCAACACATTTTCTTTTACCAAGAAAATGTGATCTCAAGCCACCTTCTAAATTACAATGATATGAGTAGAAACCTCAGATGTGTACACCGCATTGTCATTGCATGTCAAGCTGTTAAATGAATGGGCTGTTAAAAAGAACCTCCACATGTCAGTGAACTGCAGGTGTAGATGTTTGTGGATTGTGCAGTGAAACAGTTGTTTTTAGAGGAAGTGAGAAATGCCATTTTCAATTGATTTAGCTATTGCCAATTTGTGCAAATTCATGCTGTATACTGTCGAGTGCCTCTTGAATTACTAATAAACTTCATGATTGTGAGTATTGACAATTCTCATTGTTTAAGCCCAGCTTTAGCCCTGTCTCTGGGTGTAAACATTTTGTATTATAAAAAAAAGAAGAGAAAGTGTGCGCTGTTGTACAGTACAAGGTTTAATGTGCACTGGGTTGGTCAAATGTTCCCAGGCAGTGCTGTCATAAGATTACAAGCGTAGCAGCCTGGGAACGTTTGAGCACCCCTTTATATTTGAACACACCTTGTGTGTTCAGGGTGCATGCAACTCTTCAAAATTCCTCCCTTTTTTCTCTGTATCCTTTGTACATGTATGTTTCCAAATTAAATAACAATAAAACCATTGAAATAAAAAAGAACATATTCGAAGCCTAAAAGTCTAGGAATTTGTCTATGAGCTGCTTCTTTGTGCTTAGGCAGCAGTGTAGATTCACCAAACTTCATTTCAGCACCAATATGCTTTGTTCTTCAGGGCATTAAAAATATGAAACACTGTTAATGAAGCGATAGACACCTACTGTGGCTTAGGTGCTGGCTCCCTTCTGGTGTTGCACTGTTTTCTTCACGACATTTTTTATTGTTCATTTCCCCACCTGTACGTCAACCTTGTCGTACATTGTCTCTTTCTCGACTTATCTCTCTGCTTCACTATGTCTCGTGCATTTATGCCACAAAATTGGTTTCCCCATCATGTGAGCAGCATGTTAAGTTAGTATACTCCAACGAAGCAAAGCCTAGTTTATGCTTAAAAAGTCTCCGCAGCTAATCTGAACATTTTTTGTGTGTAGTGAACTACTTCTTGTGGAATAAAGGCTTCACTATCACAAGCACTATGTTCATTATAATATAAACTTATTAGAACTAGTCAGAATGTTGAAATGCAGAGCACCCACAAAAATATTCTTTGGATATCTTCTTTAGTCCTTCGAAAACCCAAGACACTGCCTTGAATTCCCTTGACTTTTGTTTTTTGAAACCTGTATAAACAGTCTCTACGTCATATTTCTATATACTACATCTTAAAATGCTCAATTGTATTGGCACACCACTTTCAAGTACAGTAAAGTCTTAGTTATAATCAGAAGATACAAGCCTCATGATTGAATGTTTCGGCTAGTTAGAGTTCTCAGGAAACCACGAAGTGGACCACCACTATAATCAGTTCAAGCAGCTGAGAACCGTCCGGTATTGCCTAATGGTCCCAGCAGCATCCCAGGGTGAAACCAGTAGCCTGCTTGAACCAGTACAGAAAACCAGCAAGCATCCTGCTGGTACCAGTAGAGCCAGCAGACAGGGTACTGGTCCCAGTAAAGAACCAGTAGGCACCCCACTGGAACCAGCAGAAAACCAGTAGGCACACTGCTGGAACCAGTACAACCAGCAGGTAGCTTGCTGGGACCATCAGCAAACCAGTAAGAACCAGTAGGCACTTTGCTGGAACCAGCAGAAAACCAGTAGGCACCCTGCTGGAACCAGTACAACCAGCAAGAAACCAGCAGATTAACTGCTGGTTCCATCAAAAACCAACAACTCCCAACAGAAAACCAGCAGGAAATTTTCACCTGGGCAGGCAAACTGACCTATGCAACAAAGCTTAAAGCTAAAGCTCAAACAGCACGCCGCCTTAGAAACAAGGTGAAGACTCTCGACCAGACCATTGCACAGCTAAAACTGGAGAATGAAGAAATTGAAGAAAGCGCACTCTTGAGCAAAATAGACAAGCTCCCATCTAAACAGAAAAACGCTATAATGCAGTGTTTTGAAGCTGCAAGGCGCAAGTCCCAAAATGGCATGCGCTACAACGCGGAGCGGATGTTGGAGTGTGTCATCATGCACATGAAGAGCCCACGACTTTATGAGCATGTGCGTAGGGAAAAAATTCCTGTGCTACCCAGTCGTACATGCCTCAGAGCATTCATGAAGGAGTACAACACGTGCTTTGGTTTTAATAAATGTGTCCTCTCGGGCATTTCTAAGAAGACTGCTAATATGGGAGACTTTGAACGTCATGGTGGACTGATCGTTGACGAAATGAAACTTGCAGAAAACTTCGGTGTTCAGTGGCGAAGTGGAAAAGTTGATGGATTTGTAGACCTTGGTTCTTTCACTCCTGAGGCTGACAAAAGTGTTCCATGTGATCATGGTCTTGTTATAATGTTTCAACCTTTGTCAGGTTCTTGGCACCAAATCTTGGGTGTATTTGCATCTAGAGGCAATGTGAAAGCCCCACTGCTTTCCAAAATCATTTTAGAAGCAGCTATCCTGGCAGAAAATGCTGGCCTAAGGGTAGACTATGTGACATCGGATGGAGCATCTTGGAACCGTGCAATGTGGCATCGATTTGGCATATCTGGTTCGGCATCAGCTATCAAGCCTTCAGCACCTCATCCAACTGACGTCAAGAGGCGGCTTTTCTTTCTGTCTGACTTTCCGCATTTAGTAAAGCTCACCAGGAACGGCTTCATCAAAAATGGCTATAAAACACCCACCAGATGGGCACGTTGATGTTAGGCCAATCAGGATAACTCACGACTTGGACAAGTGTGCTACAACGTTGAAAGCAATGCCGAAGATTACAGAAGTGCACTTGAGCCCCAACAACTTCGAAAAAATGAAAGTTTATTATGCATTTCATCTCTTCAGCCTTGAGGTTACACGCGGGCTTTTCTTATACAAAGAAGCAATCTCAAAGTCGTGTTCATATAGAGAAGCGACAGAACAATTTGTTCGCTTCATGGAAAAGGTAATTGTTGTGGTGACATCCAGAGTGCCTTCAACGGCACTGAGAAAAAATTCTGAGCAGGAAAGAGTACTGCAGGTTGTTCTAGCATACTTAGACCATTGGGAAGCCTGCACCGGACCTACGAAGGCAGGCTTTTTGTCTGCTAGCACTGCAGAAGGTCTAAGAGTAACTCTGCAAGGCACTTTGGAACTTTTAACATACCTTTCAGAGGAAGTGCAGTACAAATATTTGTTGACTTCACGCCTCAGCCAAGATCCAATCGAAAAGCTATTTGGGATAATTCGTCAGTTATCCGGATGCAACGATCATCCCACATCGACCCAGTTCCTTACTGCCGTGAATTCCCTTAGCTTTTACTATTTGGTAAAAGCACCAGACACGGGCAACCATACAGGTGGCACACTTACGTCATTTGTTGTAACTGATGAATTGGCCATCTATGTCGACAATTTACTGGACACTGGAAACCTGGCTGAAGCTTCAAGTGTACTACAGGCATCGACAGTCCTTTCTGACCATGTGTATCCTTTGCAAGTCAGTGACGCAAGACTGGCGTACTACTTGGCTGGCTATGTGGCGCGGTGGAAAGTTATGGCAACGAAATGCCGGGACTGTTTTGAGCAGCTGCTCACATCCCTCGAGAACGCAGATAAGGACCTTGCGTCATTCACAGCATTCTGTGATGTTGGAGAGCTCTTGTACCCGTCACTTGAGCTATTTTCATTTGTGGAGGCACTGGAGGACACCTTTATATTGTGGTTCAGTTATAATAAGCTCCAGAGGGACACTATAGTTGAACTTCTTAATTCAATGCAGACCGTACCATTCGTAGGGTGTGACTCAGACAAGCAAGATCTGACGAGCAACATAATCAAGTTTTATGTTCTCACACGGCTTCACTTCTTCACGAAATCTCTAAACAAACAAAGAAGTTCTGCAAGAGAAAGATCAAAGCACCTCAAGCTTCGAAGAACGATGTGATGTGCATCACACTGTAGTGTGCTAGCTTTGTTCCCTACTATGATGCCCCCAACTTCAAATAAAACTTGTAAGAAAAGTAAAACGCTGTCCGATTTTCTGTGCAGTTGTTAATCGAAAAATATTTCCACTGTGAATACGCAAGAATAATTCAGTCCTTAAAAACTATCTCATGCAAAATGTAAAGTATAACAACTATAAAGAAATTTATATCAATGTCACAGTAGCATTTTGTGCTTCTTGAGCTTGCTTATAACCTTGCGAAATGGCAACCCCCCCAAAATGTTAATCGGTTACATTTCTTAGCACCAAGGAACGACCGCTAGCAGTGGCAAGCTTAGCTGGCCATGATGTTTGCGATTGATGTAAAGCTTCACTTATGATGCTATGGGTATGGTCACACCATATGGTGATAATGTTTGATAATATCTGCCACGAAGTTCATTTATGTATGATGCACTTACACCCTGCAATATAGTAGAGGCACATAAAATTTACGGTACAAACAAAACCATATCAGCCACAAATCAGCCTTGACATGGCAGCTTCGCTGCAGCGAGCGACGTGTAAGCTACAGCCAGCGCCACCTAGACAGCGCCGGTCGAGGCATTGGTGGAGAGCGTCAGCGCAGGCGGCGCGGTCTTCACACTTCCCCTTTTCTAGCCACTGTAGCTCTTCCATCATTCGCGGCTTTCGTTCCTCCATAGCGGCCTTAAACAGCTCAGCTGCTTTCCTTCCTCCTCGGCAGCTTCAAACATCTTAGCTGCTTTAGGCTGTCATCATTAGGTTACGGTGTAATGAACTACACAGCACTATAGTTACGTTCAGGATGTTCGCTGTCGTGTTCCAAGACTTCGTTACTCGACTGCCCTCGCCACATCGGTGCGACGACAACACGGTGAGAAACGGACAGACCACCTTAATATTGGGTCCTCAATTATTCTGACTACATCCTTAATTCAGTTACTTGTGTCTGTAGCTTCACTGCTAAAGCGGCTAGTTAAACAACACTTTAGGCCACATTGACTCGTAGGTAACATTAAAAGTTGTTGCACGGACCATACTAGGCCGTTAGCGTGGTCCGAAAATTTGTTGCCTTCCGTTTCCATTTTAGGGATAGCGTACGCGAAGATAGCGTTTGTTATGGTTGCCTGCCATGTCCGTCACTTAACGGGGCCCGCAAGAGCATATAGCGTACGACGCGTGCGCATGCAGTGGGGCGACCAAGGGTACGCAAAATTTCTCCCGAATGGATAGATGAGGTAACATGCGGTGAGTTGCACAACATTTATTCTAAGCGCAATGACTTTGCAAGCTAGGGGTTCGTCATGTGCTGTTCTACAACAATCTGTCGCGTCGCATTACTGTTGATAAAACACAAAGAGTCCATACGACGTCGTATATCCCCTCTACTGTCGGAAAAGCAGCATACAGCTGACTATGAAGAATATTGTCCATCCGGTGTTCACGAGCAGGCCCGAGAGGACGTTGGGGTGCATGAGCCCCCATCCTTTGGACATGACGCTGCGTAACGCGTCAGCAGGAAGCGTCAAAGGCATTGTGTAGCTGAAGTAGCGAATGAACTTCGGAATGCCTTCCAGTGGCCAAAGAATCCCTGCGGAACAATAGGCTCGCTGTCGCGTATGTAATATATGCGCACTCAACGCAGAGTTTGCTGAAGCTAACTGCTCTAAAAAAATGCTGCGTCATGCTGCTACAAACAGTAATTTTTGTTAGTAACTGCTCGAATCCTGCCCCTAAATGAGAATGACGAACTTTTACTGTTTGACTTACGCATAATTTTCAAGAAACCGAAAATAATCATACTATCATCCTAGTGTAGTGTGCAGAATTATCGGCTCTGATCTCACTTGTAGGACAAGAAGTGGCATATTCATTTGGCTGTTTTTTTTTTCCTCAGCTAGACATGCAAGCTAGTGTAATGAAATGTGAAAATGAGCAGAATTGTTTTTCTCTCATACCGATTGTGTATACTGTTTAATTATAACAGTAATATAGGGCTGTGGTTACTTCTAAAAAATTGGGGGGACCCTTAAGCTTCGCCTTTAAGAGTTTAACGCGAAATCCAGCGCCTAGTGCACCCTTCAACCGCTAAGTGCATACTTATTAATATGTTTTGTTACATACACATTCGCGCACACAGTAGATTGGACTAGCGCGCGCTATTATCGCCGAATGGGCTCGTTTTCGTTGTGACACCTGTCGAACAAAATGCGTTAAAGGGGCACTGAAACACTTTTTCAAGTAATCATGAAATGAATTCACTAGAAGAGTTTATTGCCTCATGAATTCAATGCCGCAAAATTTTTAAGAATCCGCCCAGTACGAGTGGAGTTACAAAAGTGTGTCGCATGCTGCAATTGCATTATCTCTTCTCACGTCCCGACGAAAGCGCTGGAAGCTAAGCAGGGAGGGGTGGCAGTGCAAAGAAACTATCGCGTCTCGTGACCTTGAGCACTTTTTTTTTCTTCGAATGAGGTGCCCTTCTTTACAAAGAAAAAATGAAGAATTTTCTGAGAACTACTTTCATTTAATGCTCACGAGTCCGGTTCTCATACAACAACTCAAGGCTGTCCTGAAGGCCCACGATGCGGCGGTGAGGCTGGGCCTCCCCGTCCCATTGTGGGAGCGGCCCGAGATCCTACCCCTATAAAACGAGGGTGGAATCCTTCAGGACCCCAATAAGTTTTTCATCCATCCATCCAACGCACGTGGACAAGTAGCGGCCTCCCGCGGCTATCTCGGTAACTTGATTTTTCGGTCACAGTCGCACAGATGATTTTTCACTCACAACCAACGAGGCCGACGCCGGCGGCGCGTTTTCTGCGACATGACCATCGCGTTAAAATTTGGCGCTTAGCTTTCCCGGTTTGATTTGATTTCTGTCACAAATACTAGTATTTTATATATTGTAGCTCATTTCACAGCACATTTTTGACAACCTGCCATTGTTTGCTTCATAAAATTTACATTGACTGTTCTCTGTTAAATATATTCTAATAAATAATAATATTTACGAGATATGCTTCGACAATGCTCTGAACTCCAATTAATGTATGAAAAATTTAATGCTCTGAAAACACTTTTGGGTGCTCCAACGCATGCAGTACTTAACAATCAAAGTTAACAATCACTTCCATCACTGCTAAAGACCACAATATGGCGAAGTAGTTTGCAGCTGCTAAGCTAAAGTGCCACTGAGTGGTAGAATTGAGGTCGCTTACCGCTGATCATCATGATTGGGTAGTTAATGCCATCCACTACTATGGCCGCTGTCGTGGCGGTCTCCATAACTGCCGAGCACATGAGACCTGTGCAAGGAGGATTTAAAAGAATTGCTGGAGTGGAAGCTCCCGCAATGCCTTGCCAGTTGAAGTGAAGACAGCTTTAGCCACTGAAAAGATGGCGAAAACATGCGCTTTTCTGATAGTGCCCACTTAGATATGAAGTGGCTTTGATATTTTTGTGTAAATTTTACGTTAGTTCTATATTACAATTAAGATAGTTGTTCCCGACGAAATAACACGCAGAAACAAGTATGGGTGACTGAATTTCCCAAGAATTTTGCCGCCAATTAGAGGCTCACTAAGGAAAACTAGTAACACCAAGACGCATTTGGAGCACTATGTGACCCGAAAAAGTTTCCACATTGCACTCGTTGGGCGTGAGAGGGAAACGCTCCGTTCTTAATCGCTGAACGGCGATACCTAATTATGCCCCTAGTAAGATGGCCGCTGCAGCCGCCATCTTGTCAGAGGCACGGCAATGATTTCCACTCCAGCAATTTTTTAAATCCTCCTTGGACCTGTGGGTGAAAGGAACGTGTTAAAGTAAGAACCGTCCAAGAGGGATCGGCCCGAAGTACCACATTTTCCCAATTCATTTACCGCGCTTTTTTTTTCGAAAAAAAAATAGACATTAAATTGTATGTACGTTGGATTCAGGTACAAACTAAAGCTGGCCCATAGCTACCCATCATCATCGCCATTAGCTGGTGTGATTGCTCATTTATTGCTGGCAACTATATATTAGCACGTTTCCTTCTCGCTTTCTGCGTCGCTTGAGCCTTTCGCAAACGGTCCCGTGCTCTCATTGTGCATTGTGTGATATGTCGTCCATCTTTTCCAAGAATGCATGCAGGAGCCTCGAAGATGCGTCATGGTACATGTGCAACAGTGGCAACAATAGCCCGTCATTCTGGCGCACTGGAGACCCGCGTTTCTTGCGCTGTGTATGCAGCATCTCCACCAAAAACAGTGCGACGGGTTTACTTGCAGGGCTCTTACGCAGGCTACAGTTGCTTATACTAGTTGTGTCGTGTTATTAGAAACGGACACAAAGCATACTACATGATGAATCGCTCATGCATGCTTGACAAGTATAAAGCGCGGCAGTCCTAAAAGCATAGTCATCTAATGGACTAAACTTTTTGAGACCTCAGTGACTGGTCCTTGTTAGATGTTGTGTGCGAGGGTATCAGATGAGTGCAGGTGTGAATTTGTTTCTTACCGAGCGCCATGGTTGGTACACAAACAGCACACATATATGCCGTGCATGATGTTAATCAAGTGAGACAGTCTGCACAGGGAATTAGAGACCGTCTAAATTGACAGTTTCAGAGCACATAGAGAACCTCGGGTCATGCAGCATATGTTTTCTGTGGTTGCAGGGCTGACAACGCATTTGGTACCCACTGGTAACCTAGAATTTGTAAATGATCGTCTATATTTAAAGAAAGCTGCTTTTAGGCTTAGTTGAAACGAATACATCTTGTTGCAACTTTACTCATAACAAGCACTAAAAATCTTGATTTATATATGCAAGGAGCACCAACGTGGCATCTTACCGAGCGCCATGCCGCACATGCCCTGCATGATGGCGATGATGATTACGCCATAGAGCGGACCCCTCGAAGGCAGCTCGAACACCACGAAACCGACGAAAAGCAAGAGCAGGTCCTGGGCGACCACCACGAAAGATAGGGAGCACACGTGCGCCAGCACAATCTCGTAAGGACGCACACCTGCGTAATTTTAATACGAGCTACGCATTGTTCGTTCTTGACGCCAACGATTGGTCGCACACCCTCTACACGAAACTTGCGCTGCTTTCTCCTTGGAGGGTGTCAATGCGCGGCGGTCATGCCCCTCATCGTATGACATTACAGCCGTAGACCTGGTTAAACAACAGGAGAGACCAAGTTTTGTCACAGCCCCCCCCCCCCCAATCCTGTTGATAGAGTCACGCTTCGCAATGAATGAAGAAAAAAAACACAGCTGATTCCTCTGTCATAGTAATCGGTATAACACGAAAGTGAACCGTGCCTGCACAGAAGTAGTGCTCGCTGTGAAGCGACATATGACAGATTGTACAATATCTGTTGGTGTTTGGCAATAGCACCGGTTGGCGTGAATGCATCCACGTTGACGCCTAGCAGCATATATCCATAACCGAGAGGTAGTATTGGTATAGTGCCTAGAATATACTATATCCTAAGCACTATAGTATACGTTCTACTTCCGCGGCAGCGGAACTTTTAAAAGCGAATGCATTTCTTAGTTGGGCTATGTCAGGCATCCGGCGCTGTCCGCGGCGCCGCTCTCCACTCTCACTCCCTTTCCCAAGCAACAGCTGTGGGCGCGCGCGCTTATCCTCAGGCACTGCGCCGTGTTGCCGCTCAGGCAGACAGAAATTAGGTGCCTTTTTCCTCTCCCTCACAACCACAACCACCACCGCTTATCCTCGTTTCAGCAACCGGAGCATGTGGGGCGAGAGAGTGTAGGAGCGGGTAGGTGCAGTGTATTATTAACTCTATGGTGCAGTGCTTCGCCGCTACTTCTCTTGTCGTTAGCTCTCTCCCCTCCCTGCGCCCTACTTTCCCGTCCGCTCGCGCCTCACTCTCGACCGTTCTCTGGCTGGGCGCCTCTCAAGAGCATCGGGAAATGTGTGCTCAAGACGTCGCTATGAAAAGCCGAGAACACTGTTTGTTCACTTCATAGTATTTTTAACCGTGCATGCTAGCTACCATACCCTGTTTCAGAAGTTCCCTTGAGTACTGTGAAGGCTACAGGTCCCTCAGCCAATAGGAAGGGCGCTTAGCCCCTCCACGTGTAATCGTTCGCGCTGTGTCGTCTGCTCACCTTATTCACGGAGTCTGCTCAACGAATTGTAGTAATTATATCTAGTTTATTAACTTAAAAATGCAGTAAAGCTAATGAACAAGCAACTATATCGGGAATTTGAAGAAGCGTGAATTTGTTGCTGGCTTAAGATCGGTACAATCTCATGCCGGCGGATAACTTCACTGTATGGCTGTTTCTCTCCGACGCTGTTCGTGACTCTCGTGTGTCCTATTCTCTGTGGAAGCGTTCCTTCGCGTCTCCCACTGCAACGCTCCCTTTCTCTCTTTTTTTGTTTTCAGCGAAAGAGGATGCGGCGCGCACAGAATGCTGGGCGTAAACTTTAGCTGTGCGAGGTTGCATGTCCGATAATTGAAGATGCAGCTTTCTTGGTCTGACGACGCCGTCCGAACACTCCCTCGGCGCGTTAGGCTTAGCAGGTGTGGCTAAGCAAGCAGCTTATCTCGCTAATGTCGACATAACGTACCTGATGTTTTCGTGCCAGAGTGAGATGAAACAAATCGACGGCTGAATTCACTATTTGCTTACTGCTGTCTACGCAGTGGGTGTGTAGCAAGTCTGGATCGAAGCGGACAGTCACTTCTGCATGGGTGCCGCCATGTTGATTTGTAAACAGTTATCGGTGGTAATTGACACAAATAATTAAATGAGTAAAAATCAATGCAAACAAGAACAACATCATGCATCGACGTGGCGTGAAACACAAAAGAAACGCCAATTCCAGCTAATCCTGTCAATTTTAACCCACTTGTATGCGGGATACGTTTCGCTGCGCAAGCATGTGGCTTTCTTACACCATAGAGTTTCCTAAAATTAACTAGAGGGGACTCTGGGTGTGTTCCAATACTCATCGTAGACGGCTAAATAGACAGCTAAATGGACGGCGGCCATCTTAGGTCCCATTTCAATTCTCACGTAGCCAGCAAAGTAGACAGATCTGAGAAGACCGCATTGTAGACAAATACGATGTTGCTGTCTAAACAAGATGGCGACTCAGCGAATCGCTCAGATCGACCGAATCTCGCCGGAACGGTCGTCTGCAGACAAGCAGACGCTTCTCTAAAAGCTCAATCTGAGTAACGTTTAATTTTTCCCGACTTTAACACAAATTGATTGATTGATTTGTGGGGTTTAATGTCCCAAAAACACTATTTGATTATGAGAAACGCCGTAGTGAAGGGCTCCGGAAATTTTGGCCATTTGGGGTTCTTTAACGTGCGCCAAAATCTGAGTACACGGGCCAACAACATTTCTGTCTCCATCGGAAATACAGCCGCCACAGCCGGGATTTGATCCCGCGATTTGCGGGTCAGCAGCCGAGTACGTTAGCCACTAGACCAACGTAGCGGGGCGACTTTACCACAAATTAAGCCTGAAAATACAACTTTTATACTTGTTCACTTTGGATTTCTTTTCTCGACGCGAAGTGGCGCCTCGCCGTGTAAAAGCCGTCTAAACGTGTTCCAATTCTCGGACAGCATGGGCTCGGTGCTGTCTTCTAAGCAGTCTGCGTAGACTGTCTACGTGGTGCCTGAAAATTGGAACGCAGCATCTGCTGCTACGATCGGGCTATTCTGGACAACGTTCTGGACACTGTCAAATTCCGCCATGTTGTCAAATTTCGTAATGGTGGCATTTTAAGCCAATCAGAGAGATCGTAGCAGCTGACTTGACCAATTAGCATCGGTCAATGGTAGAATCTGACAACATGGCGCAATTCGACAATGTCCACAATCGCACCCCTAGGGAACGATGGGTAGTACACACATTTGTCGAATCTTCGTACTTGCGGGCGACGAATCGTACACGCGGCTTCCTTTATTGCTGTGTTTCGGTTTTGTTTTAAAAGAACGATTGGAAAGGTGCGCCTAAAAGAATAATGTGGTGAAGTGCAAGCGCTGAACATTTGCTGATTTTTGTTTCGGGAGAAAACAGGTCCAAGCCACACGAACATACACGGAGCCAAAAGCAGGCCAGAAGTACGAAGATTATACAAATGTGTGTACTACCCATCATTCCCATGCTTGCTGAAGCGCCGTGCGTTGCAGCTCCCATAGACAGAGTTCCCTCTAGTGTATACGTTAGCAAACATTAGCATGTCTTGCCAACCTCGTTGTTTTGGTAGTGCTGAACCAAAGTGGTGAAACAGAATATAAAGCTGGAAACGCATACCACGTTCCTCGCGACAGAAAAACGCCACGTGTGGCGAACGGTGCTATTGGCTGCACGGTGTAAGAAAGAAAAAGAAAACATTATTGTTTTAACGCTGCGTTCTCACGTGCGAAACGCCGTTTTGGACGCTACACAATGCATTCGCATTTGCTCTCGATTCCCTTCGAGGAGGTGGGGGGGGAGGGCATTTTTTCTTGTAGTTTTTTTTTCTCACCCGATAGCGTCCATTTTATTAACGTCATATTCGTGACGGAATAATGCCTTCATGGACCCCGGGATAAGGCAATTTTGTGTTAAAAAATAAAAAGGAAGCTATGATGTGCTTCTAACAATGGCATGCTATTGGTTCCTGGCATTCCACGACTAAACAGTAGCCTACGCTGTATTGCAACATCAGGAGCCTTCGGTCGCCACTATCGTCAACGTGTGCGGCCGTAAGCGTTTTGGGCAGGGTTTGGCACTTAGGGTGGCTCATATTAGTCATTATTGAAGTCGTGCGCTGCGCTTGGAGTTCACAAGCGGAGTGTGAAATTGACCTCGTTCCTAAGTGCACCTGTTGTCTTAAGCATGACATAAAAAATATATCTTACACCGTGGTCTGAAACTATAGCGCCTGTGAGGACATGTCCCCAAATCCTACTCACCAGCGACGATACACCTTTCGAGTAGGCCGTCGCCCTTTTCACCGAGCAGCGTGTTTATGCACAGCGTTCCCGATATGAAATAGATAAACCTGCGCAACAAAATAGACAACAAAAGGAGGAATACGCTCACACTACTGATATCGCGATCTTCATCCAGCTTGTCAAATTTTAGTACCGCGAAAATGGTTATGTGAATTTTTTTTTGTTTTCTTGCTGTTTCGTCAACCAAGGATATAATGATGGCTGCAGGCACGTATTGCCTCACCGCACTGGTGCTCCAAAATATAATTACAATAATTTATGGGGTTTGACGTCCCAAAACCACGATATTATGGTAAAAAAGAAGGTAGGAATTGGAATATGGAAGCTTGGGATGAAACATCCGCAAGCAGGGGTTGTGTCGAGCCGACGCTTCGACAAGCAGGCTTGCCTTTCTCAAGGCTATAGAGCAGTTCTGTTAAAGGGGAAAGTACTCCTGGCGGCATAGGCTCAGCTGAGCCCGAAAAATCGGATAAGTCAGATTCACCCATTGTTTTGAACGGATAGTGTAAAGGTTGGGAAGGGAGTAGTCGCTGGAGGATACGAGAACGCTGACAAGAGGATACGGAAAACAAAACATGTTTTATGGTACTATTTACACATATTTACAGAAAAGAAGGGTTAGCGGTTTCACAAACCACGAGCGTGGTGGTTGAATGTTATATAGTTCAGAGCGACGTCCAGCACTCTGCGGCGTCGTTTTGAGCCCTGTCGGGCTCCTCCTCTCCGAGTCGAACACCAATCACGCACACACAGGTGATAGGGGCGAGCATGCACGGTCCACGTGAACACTGCACTGTGGTGCCGCCAGCAGGGCTCTTCCTCGTCGTGTGTGTGCCGTTAGTCGAGAGTTCCCACGATCCTGGCCGCATACTTCAAAGGGTCCACCGCACAGCTCGCCCAATTAGCGGGGCGATCTGCGGTGGCCGTCACGGTCTCTTTCAGGAAGACGCCGTCCCTGTTGCCCCTCTTTCGTCGTGGCGTCGCGGCGACACGACGTCTCCTCCTCCGGCCAGCAGGGACAATGCCTGGCGGGCATAGGCAGTCGGCCGGTCGGCTACTTGACTGAGGATTAAAGAAGCGCCGCTCCGCTGTCAGCTCTGTCGCCGGTCACGCCAGCTTTCCCGTTGCCCGACGAGTCTCCGAGTCCATTAGTCACCGCTTCTGCTTGAAGGGATGACAAAAGGGTCCGCATTTGAAGGACGGAAACTCGCCTTTGCTTGCTGCTTGGTCTGGATAATTGCTCAAATCTTCGACAGCGTCTGTCAGACTGGGCGCCGAAGGGATTTAGAACCTCTCCAGTGGATCGGCTTACACACAATGTCGTCTGCCCAGACGAATTTCCAGGCCAAACTTAACAATAGCCACGTCTGACCCGGGGGGCTTACCCTTCGTCTACGCCGCCCGATATACCATCCCCTTCTACGGCGTATATAGCATCACAAAGGCGCTGCGCACAGCGGACTCATAGGAGTGAACCCCGTATCGTGATGACGCTTGCTAATGGAAAATACGACAAAGGACACATTACTCTTTCTTTTTCAATGTTGAAGTGGGTCAAAGTTGGCCCACCCAACCATCCCAGGCCTCGTGCCTAGGGGAACATGTCGCCAGAAGCCCAAGGCTAGAACAGTTCTGTTCTAACCCTGGGGAAGACAAACCCGCTTGTCGAAACGTCGGCTCGACACAACCTCTGTTTACGGATTTTTCAATATGATTATGAGAGTCGCCGTGCATAGACGGGCAGTGGGATCGCTGTGCGGGAAAGAGACCGCCCCTCGCCAAAATGCTCCCACTTGCAAGAAACAACATGCCATGAGATTCGGTCCTCGCGAGACTGAAGCAGTCTTCGAGGTATCGACGTCTTGCGGTGGCCGCTAGTATCTTGGTCAAACGGGTCGCTGCGTTAACGGCCGGCTCCGGGAGCACAACAATCTCAAGACAAAACTGGAAGCAATCTGGAAATTCACTGTGGCGAGTGCATACACGCACTCCGAGTTTGGAACAGACGCGCATCTTACGCATAGACATCGCGATTTCTGTACCCGGGAGGTGTATGAAACGTCCACGATTAATTCTATTGTGCCATCATGTGTATGCGCACCGTCCATCGTACTAACCGACAAGGATATTAATTATATTCGTGATGGAACTTTGCATTTTCATCTACTACTCGAGACTCATGCGCAGGGCCTCCATTTTTTCGCTTTACCCTTTCCAAGGCGTTAACACGAAATAAACGCTCATGTCGTTAGTCAGCGCGAAGTCGTGTTGCCTTTCTTCTCCCGTGTGCCCGCGGTGTTTTTCACGATGAAGCCATGCCATCAAGCTCACGTTCGCACCTTTGTACCGTCCGAATTCTTCGCCTTTCGCTGTTCTTTTTCGCTCTGTTACAGGTATACGCCAGCGCAAGAACGGTCGCGTAAGAGTTACACGAAAGTGAATAAATTGCTTCTTACGTGATGATAAGTCCGGGAGCGACAAACTCGGTGAAGGTTGGTTCCCTGCTGCCGATGACGGGCTCTTCTCTCTGTCGCCGCCACGACGCAAAAGGAACGGAATAGGTCGCTCTTTAGACATGCTCGGTCCCGCATGCGTGCTCATTTGCTTCACAAGATGAATGTACTACAATGCTGGGAGTGTGGGCAGTAAATGAGAATATCATTCTAAAAAGCTTGACTCCATGGCATATAATTTAAACAAGCCGTTATGGTATAGCCTTAGGGATGCTGGAATCGACGAGAGGACGGAATAAGGAAAATACACATATTTGCAGTGCAAGACATTTGAAGTTGACATATTTCTACAGCGCACGGTATGCAGCAAACAAAACGTTTGACACTTTCGGGGAAGGGGGATATTTCTGTCAGTTAATAAAAACACGGAGTTTTTCATAGCTTCTTATATATTTAAAAGTCAATATGATGATTAGTTGGTTTATGGTGCTTAACGTCCCAATTAGATGGACTCGGACAGAGAAAGACCAGGGCTTCAGATAATTACGACCACCTGGGGTTGTTTAACGTGCACTGCAGAGGCACAAAGTACGCGGACGTTTTGCATTCCGTTTTTATGGAAATACGACCTCCGCTGATTAAAACTCGCAATGCGCTAAATTGCAAAAAACAACAACACGTGTGCGCTGTATTGCACACGTGTCTTTCGGGTTAGCAGTCAAACACTGTGTCCACCAAACCACCGCAGCGACCCAATCTACTTATGATCCGCAAAAGGGTGGCACTTTGCGTATTCGCGGCCACTGTGTGCATCGCATATGGAAATATGGAAATCATGCAAGAAATTTATATTGATTGTATTTGTGTTGAGCTAAACGCAAGATAAAGCTTCTCGATACTCACCACAAGAACGCTTTGAAAGTAGAGCATATCGATCTGCGCTGATGGCAATGCGGTTTCCAGCGCCTTTGCCATGTATTTCTCCATGGTCATGGACACTTGCTGATCTACGGCATGAAGAGACATGGAACTTCCGCTGTGACGCTAGACGTGATTGTCTTGTCGCTAGTGCTCTTCTTTACCGGACGCACACAATTGAATAGTGCATAGACTATCTGTCGGCAATCCCACTCAGACTCGCTCCGACTCAGATCGAGCCGTGCGTCTGCGCCTGAGTGAGCCCGGATGAGTAAAATTTTAGGGATTTTGAGTCCACTCGAGTCTGGTTCAGACAAATCATGTGAGTCTGAGCCCGAGTGGGTCCTAAGTACGAAATATATTTATTGAGTCAGTCTGAGCAAGCTCCGCCTTTTTTTTTTGCCGACCTATGACACGGACTATCGCTGGACATTTAGAGACTGTGCCTACGAGGGCTGATAGAAGAATGCATACGCAAGTGGAGGGGCAAACGTATAATGACGCTTTGACGATGCGACTCCTTCAAAGCGTCACGCTGGTTTCAGCGAGAGGCGGCACGAAATTATGGTGCGCCATATGCTCAAAGGAAAAAAAAGGCGTACTAATCACATATGGTGCGCCTTTGTACTTATGCTACATAGCTGAACTTGTTAGTCAGACAGTGTGGATCGTACGCGCGATAGAACGAGGACAAAGGACACAAGAAGGGTGCTCGGCTGCTTTGAGATGAAGAACAATGAACATTCTGGTCAAGATTACATTCAATTATAGATGCCTAAGTTGACGCTTGAGCATGATAATTATGTATTTACACCCACTCGTGAAATGTGTGGGGGATTCGAGATTCTATGCGCACAAAAGGTTTCGGGGAGCACTGCCCAAGACTAGATTGATTTAGTGTGTGCCTTAAGTGTCCTTACAACAGCTATAACTGGTGGACCACTAAGTGAGTATGACGTTGTGCAGTGAGCTCAATAAAAATAAAAACCACAATGTGATTATGGAGGACGCGTAGTGGAGTTTTTCTTTTTCAATTTTTACCACCTGGGGTTTCTTAACGTGCACTGACATCGCGCAGTACACGGCCCTCTGCCATTTCGCCTTCACCTGAATGTGACCTCCTTGGCAGGAATCGAACCCGCGACCGTTGGTTCAGCAGCCTAACAACGTGTCCACTGATACACCGGGGCGGACAGCCAGCGAGCTCGAAGAGGTGTGTTTGTTGGCGGCTGTTTCGAAAGCAGGGCGAAGTGCGAGAAGCCTTGGGTTTATCTATAGGTTGTGTGGTGCCTGTTACGTTTGGCCCGGCAGTTCGTCTGGGCAGACGCCATTGTGCGTAAGCCGGTCTGCTAGGATGCTTTCAACCTCATCGGCGCCCAGTCGGCTAGACGCTGTCCTGTAGAGGTTCCAGGTAGTGGTCGTGTCACAACGAAAACTTCGTGAGACAACCCTTTTGTTGAACGGGTTCGAACAGCGTGGGATGGCGCCACTGTGGCAGTTCTCATGGAGTCGACCTCTCGACTCGGCTGTCGTCGCCGACGCGAAATCGTCACAGAAGCACCGACGGTCCGGAAGCGTGGGAAGGCGTCGCAGTCGCAGTTCTCAGGGATTGAGCACTTGGCCTGTCGAGTTCGGGAAACTTCTGGCAACACTGTAGCAGAACGCTGCCTTGGACCACTGCTGACGTTCGTGTCAGCGGCCATCTTTCCGGAGGAGTTCAAATTTTCCCCTCCACCGGGCTCTATACCTCTTCGCCCTTCGACGTCTTCAAGACGTCGGCCAGGTGCGTCAATGTGTGGTGCGCTCGCGTTACCATTGCACCTTTTCGCCCGTGTTTCTCACTAGCCGAGTGGTCCAAAATCTGCACCCTTTCTAGTGGGTGGACCACTGAGACTTCGTCATCTGATTTGTGGCAAGAGTGTTCACCACCTTCTTCGGTCCTCCATGTAAGGGGAAGACGGGCTATAATTGCCGAAGACACTTTGTAAATAATCGCTGAATCTTTGTTCATAGCTGATTATTTGCTGAATCTCTGTACAGCTCTATCTTTCAACTATCATGCAAATAAACCTTCGTTCTATCTCTCTTAACGCGTCCCCTCTCTGGTGAAGATCGGCTATGCAGACGACGGCGGTGAGCCAGCTACCCCGAAAAGATACCCGTCGTATACCTGCGATCAACCTTCGTACCCATTTACAACTGGTGGTAGCGGTGGGATGCCATCATAGACCTTCCTACCCATAACATGCCCTATAGAAATACACTCCTCCTTCTTCCCTCGCCCTTCTCCCCTCCCCCCTCTGCTTCCTTGTGCATACGTTAATTAAAGAGCTAAAAAGAATTAACAGGGTCTCGTATAACCCGCCTCCGTCTTCTCTATAGTAGCGTAGCCAGGGGGTGACACACCACACCTGCGCACGCCAATCCCCGACGAAATTTTTTTTCACCATGGCATGAGAGCACAAAATGACACCCGACCACATCTGCCTGCTCGGCCCTCACGTCAGGTCAAGGTGGTGCCTTCTCCCCCCCCCCCCCTTTCGCGAAAATAAATTCTGCCTACGCCCCTGGTCTACTCGAAGGCGAAAAGCGTATGGATTGAGCCTTTAGCGCTCACCTCTGAAAGATTTCTGCAATGCCTTTCGCATCGAAAGCATAATGTAAGCTTTTTATACCTCAAGTTGTTCTGCCCTGCCTCTGGGATCGGGTCACCTTCGACCAAATGACGATGCCATGTGATGACCTCAAGTTACGTGATCTCGCAACGTCATAATGACATCACAAAGCTAAGCGATCTTGAAGTCAACATTACGTCATATGGTGATGTCATCACGCATAAGCGTGCGCAGGGTTTCCCTTCGCGGCGGGGAGGGGGGAGGGTGTTGCAGCGCCACCTCTTCTATTGTCAATGTACAATGTACAGGGCCGACTTTGCGCCCCCTCGCCCTCTCAAGTAATTAGGGGGGCACCCCTCTTGCACAAGCATGTCACCACGTGATTTTTATATCGGTCATACTGATGACGCCGACGGCGAACGCTGGTCAATTATTGCGTATGATCAGTGTAGGGGTACCAGCTCGCTCACCTACTTCACGAACTTGCAGCTGTGCTCACTGGATCCGCAGGTCGTGGGATCAAATCCCTGTTGCGGCTGCTGCATTTTCAATGGAGGCGGAAATGCTGTAGGCCCGTGCGTCCAAATTTGGGAGCACGTTGAAGAACCCCGGCTGGTCGAAATTTTCGAAGCCCTCCACTTTGGCGTACCTCATAATCATATGGTGGTTTTGGGAAGTTAAATTACACATATCAATCAATGTGCTCACTGGACATGTCCAGGTAGGCGTGCAAAGAGGCGAAATCCAGAAGCGCCGCACTCAGCTGCACAGTGGGGCTGAAGCGGGCCTTGAGGCTGGCCGTGAGGTTAGCTTTGGCGTGCACCACTCCGTACGTCGTGCCCAACTTCACAGATTCGATGCCACTGCTCAGAGTGTCGTAGTCTATCTGCGCCATGTGGTAAAAAAAAGAGCTTATTGTGGCGCGGCTGCGTTTAAAGGACGGAGTTACGAGATACCGATTGCCAGCAGTACTTATGTGCTAGTCAAGCATTTCATACGCGTCTTCTTTGTCCCAAACGTAGCAAAGAAGTATGAAGCTAAAAGTACGTAAATCTATGTTGAAAACGTTACGATATCGTGACCTTATACTTGAAAATTGGGACGGTCAAAGTGGACTGGCCTGATGTGCATACTGCTTTAAATATATACGACTAACTAACCTGTAAATTGGACATCTTGTAAAGCTAAGTAATAAATTGAGCGATAACGTGGAGGCTACGAACTATTTTTTATATGCGAAGCTTTTTTGGTCAAGCTAAATCCGGTGTGCGGCGTGATTACCCTTACTGCGCATGCATGCCCCTCCCCATCTCCTATGCTCGCTCCCCCTCACTTTTCTAGGCATCCTTCCCAGTGGCGCTTACATCCCCATTGCGCATGCGCGCATCTCTCTCTCTCTCCCCTATCCTACGTCCAATCAGAGTCCTCTCTCTCATTGCCCATTAGTAGCGATCGACATTTTCCAGTGGGAAACACTCCTGCGCAACACAGCGATGAGCGCCAGCGTCAACGTCACCGCCAGCGTAAAGGCTCATTCACATCGAAGGCGGGGTGATCAAAGCGGCGTGGCGGCAACGCGGAAAGCGGGGGGAACCCCCTTTTCAGGCGGGAAAATCGGGGAAAAAAACCAGGCGGCAAGGGCTTGGCGCCTGCAAAGGCTCACCGCTTTGCCGCAGCCAATCAGAACGCCACACAGCGGAGGTGCGGTTGTGGCGCGGGTGTACTTTTGAAAGAAGCACCGACACGTCATAGCGACAAGTGTGCAAAAGCGCGAGATGCCCGCCTTTTCTGCCGCGCGGCCAGCCGAAGGAGGCATGCTGTCTGAACAAATTCACGCACTCGCCGCCTCGGTCCTTCGAAAATACCGCTTGGCCGCTTTGTCGCACCGCCTTCGGTGTGAATGAGCGTTAACGCCCGCTGTTTCGCAACATGGTTTTTCAGCGGGGAATTGCGCAATTTTTCATGTTGGCGTAAGAGGCTCCGAGGAATGCAGTGAGTAGAATTAAAAAAATAATTCATTGCGGATCTGGTCATGTTACGCTTATGTCTCTTTTTTGTTATTTTGATTTCTAGAAAAAAGGCTGTGGTTGTAGCTTCGCATAGCGTTACTGCACGACCATGTACAGCGGAACTCCTTTTTTATGTTATTCGAAGGTTTTGCTAAGAACTTGCGATATTTTTAATAGGTTACGCTATATCAAGTTTTGCCAGTTCGGCAAGTCATATCAAGTTTTAACGCTCATATTACAATGTTTATGTTGCATAATGCTGGACAGTGCTTATCCCTCTTTTGTTCTCCTTAATTAAGTTTCGTCACAATGTTTGCACGTTTTTTTACTAAACTATACCCACAAGCTAACTAACCTCAGCTTCAACTGTGCCTCGGATCGGCTAGTGTCCCAGCTCTGGTCTTTACTAGACTACCTCTGGAACACTCACCGCGCTCTGAAAATTAAGGCTATGAATTACAGGAAGGCGCGGTTTTAGACAAGTTCCCGTTTACCTTTCTACGTTGCATGTATACACTTATTGCCAATATTACCCGGATCGCGATAGCTCACTTGTGGCAAGATCGTGCTGTCCATGGCGTCGAAGAAGGCTGTGCTGAGTAGTGGAGTGGTGCCAGCCGACGACGCAGCCTCCTCGTTGACGACGGCTATCCTGAGTCCGGTGGGAACCTTGCCCAGCACAGCGCAGAACATGGACACTTCGATGGCGGGGAGCAACATGCTGTACACGAGCAGGCCGAAGCTGCGCCGGAACTTAGTCACGTTCTTACTGAACATGGCGGCCACCCTCTTCATGGACCGGCCGAAGTCCTTCTTGTTCATCATGGGCCGTTGCTCTGGGGCGGACGACATGAAGGACAACGACGTTGCCGGTTGGTCGGTAGGCGAGTCCTCGTTAATTTCGGGAGCCGGTCGTGGTAGGTACGACTTGTCCTGCTTGGCGAGTCGCAGGAAGATCTCCTCCAGGTTGCGCGTGTTGTGCTGCTGCATGAGCTTTTCGGGCGACTCCTCGGCCAGTATGATGCCGTCGCGTAGGAAGGCTACAGTGCCGGCTAGACGAGCTTCGTCGATATAGTGCGTGGTAATCATCACCGTCATGTTGTCGCGCTCGGACAGTGTTTTCAGGTGGCTCCAAATGGACTTGCGCAGCACGGGGTCAATGCCCACCGTTGGCTCATCAAGGATGAGGAATGGGGGGCTGTGTATCAGTGACACGGCAAGTGATACGCGCCGCTTTTGACCTCCGCTTAAGTATGACACGAGCCGCTTCGGGTCGGGAAGGTCGAGCAGCCCGATGAGGAACTGGGACCTCGCCTTGCACTGCTGCGGGTCCATGAGGTAGAGACGGGCGAAGAACTGTAGCGTCTCATCAACGGTGAACGCGTTGTACAGGGCTAGCTCCTGCGGCATGTAACCCACGTTCGAACCGGGTATCTTGGTACCCGGGGCGCCGGCTGTCATGCCGAAGACCCGGATGTCTCCCATCTGGAAGTGCTTGCGGCCCATGATGCAGCGCAGGAGTGTTGTCTTGCCGCAGCCGGAGGAACCCAGGAGTGCGTAGATGTCGCCTCGGGGCACCGTCATGTTGACTCCCTTGAAAATGTCGACTCGTTTGTCGCCGCTGCCGTACCACAATTCGAGGTCAACGATCCGCACTGCCGGCGTTCGTCCGCCGGATTTCGGGGCGGGTTGCATGCCATCGCACGGCATCTGCGGCGCGTCTCCTAGACCTGGCGTTGCGGCATCCGTCGGAGAGTTGGCGTTTGTGCTCATCGTTGCTTTCGCCTAAAAGAGACGGTTGGTCTCTTTTAGGCGTGCCTGGAGGCGATGTTTCAAACCAGGCGAGTATCAAGGGTCAGTCTTCGCAGTAACGCTCGGTAGCAGCAGACGTGCGTAATATCTGGTTACTGAGGCACTGCGGGGTAATCCGATTGATGGTGATGATGATGGTTCTTGGATCATTAGGAATGCCCGTGCTGCGTGCCCCTCGTCGTTATTGCCGTTTTTCTCTGTACATAGCTTGTGCGCGACGGAAAGGATTGACCGATTACAAGGTGAATTTTCTTAATACTTTCTGCATTGCTGCCTTTTTAGAAACGCTAGTTAGTTATTTAAGATTTGAAGTGCCAATCGTGAATTTCAAAATATGTAGTGAGCCCACAATTTAGCAAGAGAATCGTTTAGTAGCAGTGATGTATTTCTGAACGGCAAATAAAGCATTACTGTGGCTGAATCCCAGGGTAGAGGCTTAGCAAGCAGGAGCCCACGTGTATGTAACTAACATAGTACGTGCTTTCAAAATTTTGTGACGCTGCTATAAATGAAAACAGCACTTATAAAAAGAACGTCCCCTCCAGTCTTACGAAAATATATGTCTGACTTTTCGATCACGATCGAGTCACCCACCAGTCACCTACTGACAGACATGGCTTTCCTGTAGACCTATTCAGCGGATATGGGTCATTATAAATAAATATATGAATAAATAAACAAATAAAAAATAAATACATTTGCCGTGGGTAGCGCGAGCCGCACGGAGAAGAAACGCACTCAGACAAGTGCCGAGCGAAAGCTGGCTTTATTTCTTCACAGATGTGGTTTATAAGTACAAAAAATAATGATCACGTGACGCATGCATTTCGTGATAGTGTGTCATTTGATTACATCATTCAAAATTGCACTTCATCATGCAGAGCAATCGAGGTCTTGCTAACGCACGTGCTCTGGTTTACATGCATGTGGTATGCTTCCACATGCATGCATTTTCCACATGCATTTTCTGGCTGCATATTGCAGCCAGAAAAGAACAGAAAAGTGAGCCCCGTAACTGTCTCTCAGGGGGAGGACACCTAAACAGTAGTTCATTAGGGATCGGGTTAGATACG
Organism: Rhipicephalus annulatus; assembly: GCA_013436015.1. Taxonomy (NCBI): domain Eukaryota; kingdom Metazoa; phylum Arthropoda; class Arachnida; order Ixodida; family Ixodidae; genus Rhipicephalus; species Rhipicephalus annulatus. Next base: position 544,572 of record WOVY01002803.1, read on the forward strand.
GGATTAAAAGGATAGAATTAAAAGGTAAAGAGATAGCGAGAGAGGAAGGAAAGAGCGACGGAAATAAGAAGACAGGAAAGATGGACACGGTTGCAGGAGTCTGAGGACGGGGCACCACTGGCGAGAGTTCTTGTCGGCGTCAGGAGATGGCGTAGGGCAAGTCCAGTAGGTCAGAGCTACGCTGTCGTCGAAGATCGGCGACAGGAGATGACGTAGGGCCAGTTCAGTCGGCTAGAGCTACGCTGACGTCGGAGACCGTAAAGGGACGACCGGTCGGCACGGAATCCAGTGAGCCAAAGTGCTATGTCGAATGGGCTCATCGCTGTAGTCATAGGGGTCTCTGGAGAGTGCGCATCCTTGGCGAGCTCGTCAACCGCTTCATTGCCGCATATTCCAAAGTACGCCGGTACCCATTGCAGCACAAGATCACACCCGTGGTCCTGCGCCGCTTCGAGCTTTCGCGCGATGCACGTGGCAACAGGAGGTCTTCGGGAGTCCTGCGCGAGTAGTTGGAGAGCAGCACGTGAGTTCGCGAGAACGGCAGCTGATGGAACTCCCAGTTGAAGAAGGGCATCGGCGGTGAGGTCAAGCGCGGCGAGTTCGGCTATCGTCGACGATGCCGTGAGGGCAAGGCGGTACTAATTGTGAAGCGCCAGTGAATGCACCACACGCGCAGCCGCGACACAACCATATAGTTCAACACAATCGTTGCTGAAGACGAGGAGTCGCCCCGCGAGAAGTCCCCCGAACGTGGTGGCAGTTTCGAGCCGAAGCGCACATGCACTCTGTCGTACGCTTGCTTGCCACTCCTTGTGCCCGTGTCAGCTATGTTCTGATGGTTATTTGCTTGTTAGCTTTGTAGCATCCAGCAACACACGGTGCTATTTATATAGACGACCTCTCCCAAATCGCTACAATATGATAGTGTTGTTCGCACGCTAATGCGCGCACACAGAGAAGACTTTGCACAACAGAGATGCACGAAGCGTTAAGCATGAACCCGGGGTTTCAGCATAAAAACACGACTCGTATATTACTAGTATAGGCGTATATTATAAAATGGTTTTTCTCACGTGCACGATCAACAAAAACAGAAATGAACTGGTCAGCGCAGTATTCGCGCCAGTGTATGCGCTTCACAAATTGCGAGAGTACGAGAATAAACATCAAGACATTGACAAGAGCGCGCTGTTGATCCTGCGATCGTATAGCTCGGGGTTGTTGTCCAAGGCTCGGTGATGGAGAGCGCTGTCTTTCTGTGACTTCGCTTGATAACGTGTGCGTCGCGCCACACGTAAATTAGAAACAGTTCTTCTGAAAGGCGGCCTGTTGATCCTTGGTGACGTACTCCTCGTCTGGCCTGCACAAACAACGCCGAATCGAGTATTAAAATGACAGGCAGTAAAGTTCACAATGACGCTATAATAGAGTATAGCGCCCTTTTGGTATCATGCTCAGGCGTGACGCTCACATTTACACGTGTTTCCTGCACACTTGCAGCAGCATTTGGGTGAGATGGCATTGTTCCGTTTATGAATCTGTACTGGAAGTGCCGAGCTTTTTTCATTCTTCTTAAAGGAAAACTAAAATCAACTATTTGGTCGACGTTGAATGTTGAAATGGTGGTCCAGAAACCTCGTAGTGTTACTTTTGTGCCAAGGAAGAACCTATTTTGAAATAAAATCACATTTTAGTGGTCCGCATCGGGTTAGCGCACTTCAAATTACGCGCCTCAAGAAGCGGACCGACCGGACCGATTCACGTCACTGTTGCCGTGCACAACGTTGCCCGGCTTTACTGCGTTAGTAGCAGCCAAGGAGGATACTTATGTATCCTCCTTGGTAGCAGCAGACCGAAAGCAGCGGGAGCCACAGCAGCAATAACGGCCATTGATCAATTTCCTTCCATTGGCTCCGAGATTGCAGACGCTTTTGTTTCAACTTCGCCCCACTAGATGGCACCACCTGTCCCGTGTAAGCACGTTAAAATTGAATTTTTGAACCAGTCTCGCAATTCACCATAGTAACGTCCGGTGTTTTTTTTTTCGATGAATCAAACAGAAACCAACAAGCAGCATTTTATTGCGTCTCCTGATGCGCGGAAGGTTATTTAGTGCAGTTAGATCGATTCCTAGTGATTATCGTAGGTGGTCCATCTGATGTCATCGGCATCATTTCGAAAATGACCGACTGCGGTGCTTGTGTTCTTGTGCATTTACCTTAATTTCTCGGTAAGTAGGACACTGTTGTTGATAATATTGTCGTTTTAAGTGTTGTCATAAATTGAGCTATCACTGTGACGTGAATTGTTATTTTGCTTTAGTGTTCCTTTGAGCACCGACAACTGCCTCCTCTTTCGTCTCTCTCTCACGCGCAGCTGGCGGCGTCTGCCGCCATTTTCTTCCTAGCTTGAAAGATTGATAAAACCACGTTGATCTAAGTGCATGAGCCTTTAAGAAGACAATAATATAGCAATGCGTCGCGCCTTTCCCCTCCCGTCAGTCTCCCGTGGTTAAGGCCTGACCAAACGTACCCGTTGCAGCGCGTTAGCGCGTGGCGGTGGCGGTTAGAAGAGAAGGAAGGTGCCTAACTTCTGCAGCCTGGTAGCGAGCATGGCGCAGTGCCCACTCGTGGTTTTTAAATCCGAAGCATTTCTTAGCGAACCTTGGCGACTTTGGGCGTATCTATCTATCTATCTATCTATCTATCTATCTATCTATCTATCTATCTATCTATCTATCTATCTATCTATCTATCTATCTATCTATCTATCTATCTATCTATCTATCTATCTATCTATCCAGCCGCTTACGTTTGGGTGCTCTCTTGGTCACCCCCTCCCTTAACTTGGCGTGAATCAAAATTAGCATGGGAGGGCAAGATGGTTTGACGAATATGACGTTCTAGTCAAGACATGAATTATGTCACAATCCCGTCGCGTACGTGGTCAAACACTTCCCGCACGACAGTGGCGCATACCCACGGGCGGGTATATGCTGCTGGTATTCGGGTATGTGCCACAGGTGATCGACACTTCGTATCTACCCAGAAACGCCGAGAACACACATGGGCAATTTTAACGCGTGAGCGTTAAGTAAGACTTAACATCGGTAGCGTCGACCCGAAGAATGCAAAGAATAAATGCCAGGGTCCCAGCTGGAATCGAACCCAAGCATTCTGCGGGGCAGTGAACCACCTTACCACAGAGCTACGCCATGTCTCGGAACTTCTTTTCAAACAGACGCCAATCTTCGTAAAACATCAATAGTGGTTGCAGTGCTGCTTACCTAATTTTATAAACATCACATATGTACTCTTTTGATACAGCCGTCACGTCGGGTTAGTGTCAATTGTGGTTAGTTGCCATGCGCTCAAGTTGATTTATGTCGCAGTGTCCAGGGCCAGCATCCTCGCGAGCATCAACGCTTCATATAAGCTTCTGGTGGGGTTTAACGTCCCAAAACCACCATATGATTATAAGAGACGCCGTAGTGGAGGGCTTCGGAAATTTCGACCACCTAGGGTTCTTTAACGTGCGTCCAAATCTGAGCACATGGGCCTACAGTATTTCCGCCTGCATCGAAAATGCAGCCGCCACAGCCGAGATTCGATCCCGCGACTTGCGGGTCAGCAGCCGAGTACCTTAGCCACTAGACCACCGCGGCGGGACATGGAATTAGTGGTTTTCACAGCATATCCACGGACGGAGTGAACGATGATGAGTGGGGCGAAGCGTCCGTCTGTCTGCCCATTCGCCCGTCTGTCCACCTGTCCGTGTTTCCGTCCGTATACGTCCTTGGATCTGTCCATGCGTCCACCCACCCGTGAGTCCGTCCGCGCGTCCGCCCGCCTCGACGCACGGGTGGACGCACGCGCGGATGGACGGATAGACGCTTCACCCGACTCATCATCCACTCCATGAATATGCTGAATTTTTTTTTCGCGCGTCCTAAGTTTCGGCGTCTATGCATGTGGTAAAGTTACCTGCGCCCTCGGCTGGCGCCTTAATGTTAAAACCAAGATGCATCATAGACACCTGATAGGCGAGTACACTTCGGCGCCTCAAGTGTTTGTCCATCCGCCCTGTTCTGTATGATCGGATGCATGCGTGTGCCTGTTGAATGCCGTGGAACGCTTACAAAAGGAACGCCGTTCTCTTTACCGTTCCCTCGTAAACGTAACCAGTTACCGTTGCAGTTCTACCCATCCTGAATGGAACTCCAAAAAGGAACTAGTTCCTGGAATATCGTTCCTTGGAATGCCGTTCCGTACAACGCTGGTCCTGTTCGACCACTGAAACACGCCGGCTCTGAAGTGAGCACTCTCAGCGTGCATTTGAACGCTCTGGTTCTCCCAATAGAACTTTCCATAAGTGTGGCAGTTTGAGCAAGTTGGTATGACTTGAAGATAGTTATAGCGCAAGAACAGAATGCGACAAAGAGACAACACGGACTCGGGTCCGTCTTGTCTCTTTGTCTTCGTTCTCAATAGCTATCGTCTCCATCAGTGTTGCATCTGAGCGAAAAACAGAAATTGGGGAGAACATGATTGCGTAAACAAGTGGTCACTCTTCGTCTGATTATTCTGCGCTAATGTACCTGCGCACACAGAAGTGAACGTCGCGTTTTCAAATGAGTCTAGTCGCAAATGCCACTATTTCCTGTCCTTCGCAAGCATCAAGGATCTCACCGTCAGTGCACTACTGTCGAAAGGAGAGTACGGTGCCGGCGAGGAACACGCAGGCCCACGTGACGGAGATGAACACGCCCAGCATCACGTGCGTGTGGAAGAGGCCCCAGCCCTTGGACATGACGCTGCGGAAGGCGTCGGCCGGCAGCGTCAGCGGCAGGACGTAGCTGACGACGCGCACCGCCATCGGGATACCTTCTAGTGGCCAGAGGATGCCTGCGCCAACGAGGCATAGCGAAGCCGGTCACATGTATATACAGCGTGGACTTCTCTACGCTATTCACTAGAGGTGCAGTCTTCAGCCACCATGGGAAAGATGGTTAGTGCATGGACGTGCCTAATCTTCATTCTGGCGGGCTTCCAACGCACTTGTGGCTTTAGTTTTGCCCCGAAGAAAAGACTTGGCATGTTGTGAACTTCGCGAGCCTAAAAAAAAGGTCATCATGGTGAAGTAAAGCCGCTTAACCTTTGCTGAACTTCGTTTTGCGACAAAGCGGATGTGTACCACACGGAGCCAGAAGAACGAAGTTCAGGCAGATCCGCGTACTACCCACCATTCCTATCATGGCCGAAGAGCCATACGTTGCAGATTTCTTCGACACGAGCACCCGGTTACGTCAAGTGCGTGTATAGGAAACTATGATATACATGACAAACCAAACGCATTTGTTGGGATAGTACTTGAAATACAAGACACACCATGATTAAAAAAGGCAGAAGTTCCGGGGAAGATGTAAGCTTAAGGAGATAAAAATGTTGCCAACACGAGATGTCGCCATGTGACGTTTCGACTAGCAGACTGTCTACTTCGAGGCTTCCTGCATGTTTTCAGCCTCGAAGATGGCGTGTCCGCTTCAATTTTGCAAGACGCGCTGCTGACTAATTAAGAAAAAAAGTTTTACGTGATAGGACCACAATATGATTGTGAGGACCGCGGTCGTGGGTGACTGCTGATGTGTACACGGGTGTTATTGTAACTGCGCCCCCGTATAGAAACGAGGCCACCCACTAGCAGGGGGTCGAACCCGCGCCCTCAAGCGTAGCAGAGCAGTACTTTAATCGCTAAGCGATGGTGGGTAGGAAGTTAAACTTCCACTAGCATGTAATTATTATTCACCGATTAGTTAATTGTATACAGGGCCTCCCGCTATTTCATGGACATGTACAAAAACACGCTGCTGACATGTCCGTCATTGGCTGTACAATGCGGCGATGAACTCGAACGCACCGTGTATGGACTAAAGAACGCTTGGAAGCGCATGAGTAGCGGCGAGCGCTTTCGTTTAGTTTTCGGAAAAGTAGTCAGGCAAGAAGAAATAAAGGCTTGATTCTGCGGTTATTTGAGGCGAGGTATAATATAAAATGAATATTTTACTGATTCGAGCTCGAATAAGAGTATGAAGCAAGTCATTGCTCGGTCTTGAGGACGACAAATTAAGCAGGCAAAGCTGTTAGGGCCCCATCTAAGAAATGCGGTGGAATAGTGCGCAACCATTACCTAGAAGGAAGTTTTCAGTGACTACGTTGTTATAATGGTAATTGAGAATCTCGTAAGCTAGCTGCCAAGGCGCATAGCCCGTGTTAGATACGCACCGCTGATCATCATGGCCGGGTAGTTGGCACCGACGGCGACCATCGTGGCCGCGTCGGCATCATCGAACAAGGACGATATGAGGAGTCCTGCAAACAAAAACGATCTCCGATTACCAGAATCGCAGGAGTAGCATTGTGAAACAATTATGGGCATCTAAGTAACGGCGATCGTATGTTCCATACTAAAAAAAATAATTTCAGCAGTACAGAATGCCATATGGTTTGTTGGCTCGTAACTTGGAAATGCGGGTTTTAACAATGCGAAAGCCTCAGATGTCTAATCAAACGCGGAATATGACTGTCGCGGAATATAACATTTATATTGGTCAGATGGGGCGCTGTGTAAACTCGAGGCTGAGAGAGCACCGAAATTCCGTCGGAGGTATAGTGCCGTTGACACACTTTGCCATGCACTGTCGAGACTGCGTGTGACAGATTTTTCGAGAACGAGGGTTCTTTTCCGCACCACGACCAGCTGACAAGAGAAATATTTGAGGCCTACAGAATTGAAAAGGCAGGGCAAGATTGCGTCACAGTGTACGCCTTACATGCGTCTCGCTGTTTTTGTGCATTGTTTCAGTAATAACTTTACAATAAGTTAGATGACCTACAATAAAGATACTGCAATGGGTCCGCACAAGGCCGCGTAGCCGTGAGTTGACCTCGGCGTTTGCGGAAAAATTTCTATACGGACAATCCATTCTTGCCATGCATGCCGGCTGTATCGCATACCACAGATGCTATAGCAGTGCATATCGGCACGTATAGAGGTGTGGCATCTTCATATTTTGCAGCGCAATTTTTCTTGTTAAACTAAGATTAAATTTAATAAAAACTATACTTTTCGACGCAATGTTTTATCTTCAAAAAGCACGCGCTGCTTATTGAAAAAAATCTTAACGAACGAAATGAACGAAATCTAAACGTTAATGAGCGATGTAGTTTTGCCACGTGTTCGTAAACGCGCGTTGGATTTCTGCTTCTTCAGAGTGCTTAATTAATCATTGTTATCGCTCTCGCGAAAATTTACCCACTGTTACAACCGGCCCTAGGGAACCAAGCAAGAGGAGTTGCGGGGAGAACCGGTTCTTGACCGACTGTGTCGTCGACCCCCACCTCCCCATTCAGGCTCCTCCCTCTCACCGGGAGAATTCCGGAATCTGCTGTGCGTTCGTGACCATGTTTGGGCATTTTTTAGGGCGCCGTGACCATTTTTGGGCATCGTGTTAGGTTGTGCCGCTCCATGTGTTGTGAGGTGTGTTTCCCCCTCCCTCATGGCGGAGGTGCCGGGGCCACCGTATTGGCTGACGATGCGGACAATGCGCCCAGTGTCGGCAACGCGGCGCTATAAAATGCCGAAGACGTTTTGTATCTCTCTCTCTTCTCTCTTTGGATCAGTTGATCACTTCTCCACATGTAAATAATTCTCTGTCGTTCGTTCGGGCGCTTCTTCTCGCTGAATTGTCGGACGATGGATCCTGCGACGGGGCCAGCTACCGAAAACGAGACCGGCAGGACCCGTAGTCCCAACACCACTGAAACCGACCGCGGCCGTTATACGCACGAAGTGTCGCGCACCCGAACGCTTGCAGATGTTGGACACTTTCATTTCGTGATCGGCTTTTGGAGCTTTCTCTGCGGTTGGGCGTCGCATCGTTCCCATTTTCCGCTCCCGCTTGCCAGGCTGTGTGATCATCTTGGTTGATTGGTCGGCAACAACTTTATTGGTAGTCCGGCAGAGCTTTCGCCGACCGGGCCCTAGGTCTCTCGCGTGGGGATGTCATTGTCTCCTAATATCTTGAAAAACGTCAGCTCCCCACAAAAGATCAAGCAACGAAAGTGATCGCAACAAAATCAAATTTTATACGAAATAAGGCTAGCAGCTGACTCATTTACCATGCATCCGATTTGGCGTAAGTCTACGAGCTGGCGTTAGGGAACGCCCCGCCGCGGTGATCTAGTGGCTAAGGTACTCGGCTGCTGACCCGCAGTTCGCGGGATCGAATCCCGGCTGCGGCGGCTGCATTTCTGATGAAGGCGGAAATGTTGTAGGGCCGTGTGCTCAGATTTAGGTGCACGTCAAAGAACCCCAGGTGGCCGAAATTTCCGGAGCCCTCCACTACGGCGTCTCTCATAATCATATGGTGGAAGTTGGGACGTTAAACCCCACATATCAATCAATTAAGGAACGCGGCTGCTGCAGTGATTGATGAGACTTATGTGCTGTCTATTGCTTCAATGCAAGCTGAGCAGTGGGAACACAGGGTATACAATGGTATGAGTCGTCTGCTGATCCTGGTCAAGATAAGGCGACCGCAGTGCTCTTTGCGCTTCAAAGTACGCAGTTCCTGCCGTCGCCCCCTCCCCCCTCGGGAGGATTCATTGGATTTTGTGCAAAGGTATGAGCTGCCTGCTCACCCTTGTCAAGATAAGGTGACAGCGATTGTTCTCTGCCCCTCATGTACGCAGTTCCTGCCGTCGCCGAGTGGCACAGCCACCCCCTCACCCTTTTAGAGAGCCTCGATCCATTGGACTTTGTATAAAGGTGTGAGCTGTCTGCTTATCCATGTCAAGATAAAGCGATCACGACCATTCCCTGCCTCTCGACGTGCGCAGTTTCTGCCGTCGTCGCGCAGCGTTCCCCTCCCTACGGGAGGCTTTCCCGCGAGTCGCGACGAAAGACGGCCGGCACATTCCCTTTCCGCTTGAGCCGCTATCGTTGGCACGCTTTCACCCGCACATGGAACATACGACGCGTGGAGCGCTGTTATCGCACTTGGAATCGATATGGAACCTCGCGGCGATAACAAAAATGTGCCTCACGTGTCCACGTGATTGCCTTCGCAATGAAATAGAAAGCAACTGAACAGTACAAGCGACCACTCTTACCAAACATCATGCCGCAGATTCCCTGCAGCAGCGTGAGAATGATGACGGCGTAAATGGGCCCGCGCGTGGGCAACTCGAAGATGACGAACGCCACGAAAAGCAGGAGCAGGTCTTGCACCACGATGATGAAGATCTGCGAGCTTACGTGGGCCAGCACCACTTCGAACGAGTGGACACCTGCGACAGCGCGGAGTGCACTAGGAGGTGAGTTCTTCGCGATTGCACCTTGTAACACGCAAGACAGACAGTAAAACAACTCAACACTGCATGGCTGCTGAAAAAAATAACTAGGCAGTCCTCGTACAATTGCTGTTCTGTAAACGTTGGCAGAAGCTTTAACGCGCATATGCGGATCACAACAGCCAAACACTTAAAACGCAAGTGGCAGCCCTCTGTGCTGCAACGTTTTGTGTCACCGAGCCTATTTGATTCCCCTGACAGCGTAAAAATTTTTATTGAAGTGATCAGCAGTCTTACAGTTGCTGGAGAAAGTGCATCAGTTGTGAAGCTCCTCGTGAAAATGTTTCAGTGAATTGGTCACTTAGAAAAGAGTCACTCGTTAGCACGACGTATGTTGGCGCATTATGGAATCGATTACAACTTCACTAGATGTCATTCTCTGCGCTGGCGCCACCGGGAAGGATTTCCTGTGTTTCAATATATCTTACGTACCAAAATCAGTATATAAAAAAAAGTAATCATTGCCTTCGTGGAAACAGGTAGCATGAACTACCAGTTTTTTGAGGTTGCGACCGTTATAGCGGCGAAATTTATTTGCTTCTCATAACGTGAGATTGAATTCTACCGGCGTAGTATAGCAGTGCTGTAAATCTTACCAGCGACGATGCACCTCTCCAGAAGCCCGTCGGATTTCTCTTCTAGGAGGGTGTTGAGGCACGCGGTGCTCGCCATGAAATACGTGATGCTGCGGGGACGAAGGCATTGAACTGTTAGTATTGCTCAGGTGCTGTTCTGTATGCCCTACCAGAAAAGAACATCGCGCCAAGGCTTTCAGGTCAACGAAAACATGCTCGCTGCATGTGTGGAAGCAGATGCAAAGAATAAAACGTAAAACCGATGCAAGAAGCAGCAGCTCTGCCCACGTGCCAATGCACCATGCCGGGCGCGTGGCCCCCTCCCCCCCAATGGCATGGCATAGAGAGTGAAAAATGACCATTTCAAGGGAAGGGAGGGCTCTCCCGAAATCAAGGATGTGTTTTGATTTCTTGCGGCGCGCCTGCAATGGTCACTGTGGCGCTGGTTTAAGACAACGTCTTGTTCATGTCCATCCACTGTATGTTTAACCCTCCAGTTCACTGAAACAAATCTTTTTCCCGGGTCGAATTTTTTTGTATTTATAAAATGTTCTTGCTGCTTGTTACACCCCTCCCCCATAGATTTCCTGAATTTCCGAGAGCAGGGGCCTCAAATGCATCTCAGCTGGCGGTCACAAAATGTAGTCAGTTGAGGACCGGGACAGTGAAGAAGTAGAAGTGGGGAATGAAGGAGGGACTGCAACGAAACATCAACAGACGTCGTCATTTGAAAGCGCGTTTTTACTACATAATACATATATATGGGTCATAACTGAACGGGATTTGACGGGGTGATGTTTTGCCACAGTGACCGCATGGAGTACCTCATGTAAGGAATGCTTGGGACTAATCCCGTATATGTACTGCTTACCCGAACAAAACGTTACCGATCTGAATCGTCACAACAAAATAACTAGGTATCTAGGTATTTATGGTCGAGTGCTCAGTATTCTCCGGCCAAACCGACACTCAATAGGTCGGAGAAGCTGACTTGGCGCCCTCTCCAAACAAACAATTTTTCGACTCCGGTGGTCTACAGCCGTTATTACTCAGGCCAATACGGTGACAAGTGCGAGTTATGCAGGGAACGGGCAGATCTGAGACTGATTTGAGCTTGCCTTCGGGTGTCTCGACAGGGATGATGAGCACTGAGAGGCCGTGCCACTTAGCTCGAACTCAGAGGAGAAACTGTTGGCCGTCCAGCTGGCTGAAAACGCCACTAGGGCCCAAGAGATACTGACTGTCGCGTCGTTTATGGGGGGGGGGGGGGAGGTTGGTCTTTCAAACGCTGGACCAAACAAAGTTGTTTCACTCTTTCTCTCTTTATACATTTGCATCTCTGTAGGCGAGGAAACAATGCTGACACCATTTAGCAAAGTCACAAAGGTTTATTTTTTGGGAAGCCGTGGACCGCTAGTGACACGTCCCCGAGCAGCTTGTTTGAGACCCCCGACTCATAAGTTGAACATCAGGGACGTCATCCGAAAGTTGCAGCTTTGATCCCGGCCGGCGGCAAGTTGTGTTTTCGTCCACTTTTCAACATTTATATCATCACAGTAGGTAATAGAGAAGAGTACACAATGCGCCTCCGATACATTCCTTGGCATCACGAATTTCCTAGAGTGGTTTAATTACGTTGAAACTACTGATGATTCTCTCTTAAGACGTGTGAGGCTGTGAGTGGCCACTTTCTATAAGGCACCTTCACACTAGGAAGGTGCGGCGTCAGGCGCGAAATAGCCTTGAAACGACAGTGTTTTTTATTTCTTCTGAACACCTGCATTTTTGGCCGTTCGATCGAGTTTTATGCAGTTGGGATGGAAAGAAATGTTTTGCTTTGTCGTGTTTCTTTAAAAGTGGTGGTAGAACGAAGGGTAATAAAGAGTAACTAGAACATCAATGATGTAATCAATAACCATTCTAGCCATTTTTTATTACTACCGAGGGGAGAGCGTGATGAAAACAGCGCGAGGTGTTGTTGGCGTTTCTTTCCATCCCCCTGCATATACGTGCAATCTATCAAATATTCAATAGCCACGCTGAACCGAGGTGAAGGTACCTACGTGAGGATCATGCCAGGGGCAACGAATTCGCTAAAGGTTGCGCTCTTGCTGCCAATGACGGGATCTTCGAACTGCGTGTCGAGACAGAAAACACGTGTGAAAGGAATCGGGATGAAGGCACGGGTCGAGTGATCGAATGCCACTGTGCCTGAAGACGTGCACACTCACCACAAGGACATCAGCAGCGGCGAACTTATTGGGCAGAAAATCCGGCAGCGTCACTTCCAGAGAGAACCTGAGGTGCGACTCTATGGTCAGGAAGACTTGCTGATCTGGAACACCGGCGGCGTGTGATGCGCTTCAGTTGCGGTAGAGATAGCGATTTTTTATGCTGCTGGAATCCTAGGGAAGTTATTTTTACGGGTGAGCAGCAGAGCGTAATTACAAACCACGGATACGCATGCAATATGGGTGACACTAATTTATCTTAGAACACGAAGTTGCTTGCGCACAGGACTGGTTTAGCTTAAAGGGACCGACAGCTCGCCCGAGCGTCTGACTACATCGTCGTAGAATTGAAAATACCCTGAGCCATAGTGACAGGTGTCTTGTTTACTTGACGACTGACACCGCATTGAACAAGAACGGCAATAAAACGCCCCATTTTCTTTATTCGCTCGTTCATATATACATACATGTCTGTATAGTACGCATGAACTAGGCACTGCTCCGGAAGGGGTGGTAAATGACAAGATATTAACCAGACAGCGCAAACACGATTATGCCACAACAGATTCCATTTCGCGTTGTGAACAGGATTTATGTCCTTAAATGGTGTTTAAAAGTAAAAAAAAAGAAGAAAGAAAATAGGTATGTCGCACGACCTAGCAGAAGAGATTTGAAGGTGGATTATGAAATCGATCACTTTGCAGTGCGTAGTCGCGTAGATTGATGTTGTCATGGGTGTCATAATTAGTCCTCATGCAGAAATCGAGTAAATTTATTGCAATGGTTCATACCCGTTGCGATATTATTATCCACCCTCGCTCTATTGTGTGCTGCCTACGAGGTAAAAAGAAAACGTTGCACGGTGAGAAGTGTCTGCATGTATACCTTCGCGACAGCCAGTGGATAATGTTGGGCTGCTGCGCATGCGCGCGGAACGAGTGAACGCATGAGCAGTAAACCCCCGCGTTCGAACGCCAGCTCGCTCGCTGTTTGCAACATGTGCGGTCATGTGTGCATATGGCAACGTTGTATACGACTTGATGTTCGCCTTAGATAGAAAAATTCTGATTACAGTTCTTTCAGAACATCTTTCTCCCGTTAACTTGATTAGGCACTCTTACCGGTAAGCTTTTCATTGTGCTAAAGAAAATAGGTACGATAAAAATTGGTAGTTGGTTTATGTAAGATACTCACTATAAATTCTTAAGAAGCGTGGTAAATAGGAGCATATCATGTTCTAGCCGTGCTTAGTATACTTCCGCAACTAAATCAATGTCGTGCACTGCTTAGGGCTTGCACCTTGGCCTATATTAGGGAAGGGATCACACAAAGAACAGGTCGAGAAAGCGTCGCTTTAGATATCCAAACTAGACACTTTGGTTCCTTAGACATTCAAACTAAGACAGTTGAACATGATGCGGTCAAGTAAGTCATCGAATAAAGAATTTCGTTTGAACTCAAGGTTGCCGCTGGATAAGTTCGAAAAGGAGCCACAGCTCAAGCTAAAAATTGCCTAAGTAGCCAAACCGTTTATTCTTACTGTACTTGTTGCCAAATGTTAGAAAAGCGGTATTATGTAAATAATTTTTATGCGAATGCAGCGGTTGACAAGTCAGAAAACCTTGGAAATTTGTAGTTGATGGTTCTTCTGCTGCTGATGATGATTAACTATATCAGACGCTGTGTAATGGGTGAAGCTTTAAAACACTCACACGTTGCTCTATACACAAATCTTTTAGCGCATGGTGCGATTCTACGCTTCTGCCACGCAAGCCGTCAAGAAAGCTCCTTCCACCATACATGAGATTTATTATTATTATTATTATTATTATTATTATTATTATTATTATTATTATTATTATTTGCTCAAAGCTATTTCAACAAATATTATTGCTGTGTTGTAGAACACCTGCTTGCCACGCTGACGGCCTGGATTTGATCTTTACTTGGGCCCAGGAATTTTCATCATTTGTTTCAATTACATCTTTCAAATTTATGGTCACAACCAATGACGCCGACGCCGGAATTCCTGCGAAACGAGTTCTTTAACGCTCTAGCGTTAATAGTTACTAAATGTGCCTAAAGAGTTCAAAAGTAGTTAGAAAGTATATTCACCTGAGAAGCCACTAGAATAGTATGGTTACCTCCTCCAACAACGCTGAGAATTGATAGCGATTAGGATGTAGCCCTCATCACACACTGTTAATTACGCTCAACGTTGTACACTTTCACAGGAGTGAGTGCTACTGTGGTTATAACCACTTTCATTTTGCAATTTTCAGCGTTTTTTTTTTCTATAAAAAGCCGGTTAAATACGTTTTCCCAACGCTCGTCGTTATGTGAAATCTTTCACTGTCTCGAGGGCCAGACGCTCATAACACTTTTCTAACTTCTCTACAAGTGCCGCTAGTCTACAAGCTAATTTTTGTGCAGCCCGTGGCCTCATCGATCAGCTCTCGCTCTGGCGGAGCTTATGGTCATATGCGTGGGCACAAGCACGGCCGGGCTAGACTGCACCTGCGCGCTCACTTAGAAGCGCGCGCAAGTGCAGCAGTCTAGCCCGGACAAGGCACAAGGTGGTAGGAAAATCGACCCCCCCCCCCCCCCACTTTCCTCATAGTCACATAAGAAAAGGACCGGTGCAAAGCCTGCCCATACATTGAATTAACAGGGAGGGGGGCGTTGCCACGACCTCCCCTTTCCCCCTTGAAGGTGAGTACTGATTACGGTGGTCACGTGCTTGCATTCGTCGCATTGTATCATAGGCCAAACGAAGGGCCGCCACAGTTCTGCTCGCTATGAACAAACGCGTATTCGGCACATACACGTGCTGAATTGTGTAGCGAGAACGTCACCGTACTGGACATGTCCAGGTAGACGTGCACCGAGGAGAAGTCGACGAGTTCTTTGGAGAGCTTGGCGGCGGGCGAGTAGCGTTCCGCTATGCTCCTGGTGATGTTGCTCCTCATGTGGATGACGCCGTACGTCTCGCCGTCTCTCACAGAGTTCAGGGCCGCCTGCAAGTTGTCGAACTTCACCTGCACCAGTGGAGGTCGACGTCTCACGCCCGTGTTACGCATTTGCCCGCATACCACTCAGTTCATGCGAGTTGACGATGCTCAGCCCCGCGCACACGGCTATTGTTGCAGAATAACAATGTCGATCGCAAAGCAACGCTGCCCAATTTTATTCGCTGTGGTACAATCTTGTCGTACGAAAATCTTTTCTAAAAATATTGGCAGTTTGTTTAAGAAGCGTCCCAAACTGTTGTTCATAACTAAACATGATATCGCGAGAGATAATAATGATTGCTAAGGTCTGACGTCCCAAAACCACCGTATGATTTTAGGGCTTGTCTGCGTATATATTAAAGGGAGCATTGTTTCGGTGTGTGGGGTACTTATTCGTTGGCGCTCCACTGCTGACCAGGCCGCATTGTCGATTGTGGTGAAAATGCTTGAGGCCCGTGTTCTTAGGTTTAAGTGCACGTCCAAGAACTACGGGTGGTCGCAATATCCGGACTCTTCTTCTGGGGTGTCTCTCATAATCACATCGTTGTTTTGGTGCTATTATTATCATTTAACTATTAAGATGCGCTGCGCCGCTTTTTTGTCCGAGTGAGTAATCAAGTGGAGGGATATGTGTCCTGCACCTGAGGCAGTATCCTGCCGTCGATGTGTGCCAGGAACTCGAGGCTGAACAGCTTGACGTCGGGCGTGCTCGGCTCCTCGTTGACGACGGCGATGTGCAGGTCGAACGGCGTGTTGCCCACGATGGAGCAGAAGATGCTCACCTCGATGGAGGGCAGCAGGAAGCTGTACAGCAGAAGGGCCACGCTGCGACGCAGCTTCACCACGTTCTTGTAGAAGATGGCGCCGATGCGCGCCAGCGACCGGTCGATGTCCTTGCGTTCGAATCTGCGGTAGCTGCTGCGCGCGCGCGCCACCGACGCCATGAACGAGAGCGTGCTCGGGTCTCTCAGGCTTGAGGCGTCGCCCGCCTCGTTCCTCCTTTCCGGCGCATTGGTCGTGTCCGTCGAGGTGGCCAGGATGAGGAAGACCTACACAGAGGAGACTTCGGCTCGATTCGCTTTGTGTGGCATTTTCTGCGCGTTGTATCAACCTAGAAGTGTACCTGCTTGGGCCAGTTGGTATTCGTTGATGCGTTATTTCGCTTGGCTCAGAAGGCGAAGGCTGAACCATGAACCCAAGCGCAAAATTTGAAGATAATTTAATGGACGGAATTGGGATGCTTTTATGCAATTGCGTTTCATCGTCACGAAAAAAAAAGAAAAAAAGTTTACGAAATGAATTTACAAAAAAGAAGAGTACTCATAGCGGCGAAACACGCACATATGCCATATCTATGAATTCAGAATTCCCCGCATATCCTTCTATGGCGTTTTTTGTTGTTTTTGTAAATATGAAGCGCGATAGCATAAAATCATAATGTGTCCGTCGAATAATATCAATTAGCGCTTGCGTTGGTGTGGTTCAGTCTTCGTCTTCCAAGCGGTACGCAATAACGTAACAATGTCACGTACCACGGTTCTGCAACGTTGTCACATATTAACGTGACAACGTTGAAGAACACGTGTCACCGAAAACGTGGTGTTGGAGTCGGCGGCGTTGTCCGTGAACGTGAAATCGCGATGGATGCAAATAAAATGCATTCACCTAGCACGGCACGAAGGTGAAAACCATCCTCTCAATGCGAAAATGTTTCTGTGCCCAACGTTGTTTTGCACTGCCTTTGAGATCGGTGAAATTGCAAGCTTTCTTCATATCTCACCTGCTTTTACTCAGCCCACCCTTGACCGAGCAAATATACCACGATTGACGTCGTGATGACTTCACAAATTTTGTCGCTCTATGACGCCATGAGGACGTCATATGGTGACATCATCACTTGACAATTTTCTCCATCACCTCTCTGCGTTGACGCCGACACCAACAATCAACTTTCGCGTTTGGATCGGTGTTCGAGCCGGAACAGATCCTAGGCATTCTACGTGGCAGCGAAGTGTTATACCATGGAGCCGCGTCGGTGCTCACTTCTACTTAGGAAAACGGCTCTGCGGAGGCGGCATGTCGGTCGAGGAGTCGCGTTAACAGGCGTAATATTGCGTGGCAGAAGCGTATACTCGCGCCAGTCGTCAGGCGATGTGAGTAGTTAAAAGCTGCCCATCGACTGCTCGTTCATGATTAAAAAAAATGCCAGAGCATCAGTAAATGCGTTCAGCTAAGTAGGTGGGCGTGTCGCCTCCCCATGTCGGCAAGCTCACTTATGAGCAGACTCATAATCATAATTCTGACTACGAGCAAATGCTTCTCCCACCGTTCCGCCGCAAATCAACCCGCTCATGTGCTTCCTGCTGCCACGTTTATACCCGCAACCTTCTCATATACCCCCCCCTATTTTCTGTCTCCCCCTTACGCAAACTCCCTCAGATCGAGACGGGTGTCGGAGCCCGCTTGAGAAAAAAAAAAAAATGCGAGTTTGAGTGATTCCGGCTGAGGAAAATTTTGACCCTTACCATCAGCCTTGCGTCGGCTCCCGCTTGTGCCCACACCGACACACACATACTTCAAAGCACCAGCGCTCAAGCTCTGCATTTTTTTTTTATCAGAGGCATGAGTTACAGAGGACGGATGCGTAACCTCCGTCCCCGCCATCGCCAGAGACTCTTTCCCGGGAATTCTTGAAAAAAAAAAAAAGCGGTGTGAGTAATCTCTTTCAATAAAAATGCCCTGACTGATATCTCACGCTTTAACGTAGGGGATCAAAAGGCGCCGAGTGTAGTATCGATTACGCGACATATTGGTGCTAAAGAGCGTGGACATGCTTGAAGAAGCCTTGAAGGATGAACTTATCGGCTAGTTGGTTGATCGTATCGTAGAAGGAACAGCGCGAAAGACCACGACAGAAAAGGCACTCATACAGCCACTCGTAGCGCTGCATGTAGTTGTATGCGTGCATTTTCTGCCCAACTCTTCGAAACACTACAAGCCGCAGATTATTTCGACATACGTTTGTATGTTCTAATTGCTGGGCACTGCATGTGGGGCGCCAGTTATGTTGAATTTTATTTGCTGATTTCAGGTTCGTTGGGATTCCAATCTTCCCTGTGTCGTCGCTCGTGAAAGAGCGTTGATTCGTTGTAAGCACACTCCTATGCGAATGATCCGGTCGTTAATGATGGCGCTGGGGCGGCTTAAGTGGGCTACGATAAAACATGGTGTGCTTGTGAATTGGCTCTCAAGCGTGCATGGTGCTGTGGCGGGCTCTTGTTTGGTCAATGGGGTTCACAGACGTGTGTACATCCGCTCCAAAAATTGATTCAGTAATTCTATCTTCACTCCAAACAATGGGCACTGATCGAGAAGATAAACGAGTTCGATATTTTGTTCAAAATCATTACTCATCTGTCATATGCTGAACGGGTTCATTGGTCATCTCCGTTACCAAAGTGAAATGGCTAACAATTTAGGATACCACATTTAATGTCACACAGGGCTTAGGTGACGCGCGGCTTCTATATGTCATAATAGTTTACGTGCCTGGTTGTACAGCATTTCATACACTTGACCAAACCAACATTTCCTTTAGAGGGTACATGCGGTTCGAGGTGAGGAAAGGACGTGTGCAAACACGTCGGTGTATGAGACCGATAGAGTCTCGCAGATGCCGTGCTCATTCCTTCTAACGGAGTTTTTTTTTCTTCTACGGCCTGCAGGTGATTCTCACGAGACTTGGAAGACTCGATGCACGACTGGTATGTTCGTGTGTAGAAAGCTGCACAACGACACGTAAACTTTGGGGTATCTAAAATTTATTCACCTAAAATAGCAATATTCCGCATGTGTATTCTCTTACATCATACATTGTTTAGGCAAAGGACCCCCGCGAAGTTCCTGTGAAGCGGGAGATCTTCGCGCGGGTCCAGTATACCGCATTTTTCAAAGCTTCACCGCACCTCTTCCAAGTTGTCGGTGTTGTGTCGTCGCATGAGCACGTCGGGCGGGTCTTCGGCCAGGATGACGCCGTGCCGCAAGAAAGCGACGGTGGACGCCAGTCTCGCCTCGTCGATGTAATGCGTCGTGATGATGATGGACATGCGCTGCCGTTCGGCCAGCGCCACCATGTGCTCCCAGATGTTCATGCGGAGCACCGGGTCGATACCGACGGTCGGCTCGTCCAAGATCAGCAGAGGTGGATTGTGGATCAGCGACACGGCCAGAGAGACGCGACGCTTCTGGCCTCCGCTCAGGTACGACACGAGCCGCTTCGGGTCCGGCAGTTCCAGGAAGGAGACGAGGAACTCCGCGCGCTGCTGAGCCACATCGGGCGACAGGTCGTAGAGGTGGGCGAAGAAGTACATCGTCTCCTCGACGGAGAAGGCGTCGAAGAGGGCCGCCTCCTGCGGCATGTAGCCCACGTTGGCGCCGGGTATCTTGGAGCCTCTGGTTCCCGGCTCGTAACCGAACACCCGGATGTTTCCCTCCTGGAAGCGCTTGCGTCCCATGATGCATCGCAGCAGGGTGGTCTTGCCGCAGCCCGAAGAGCCGAGCAGCGCGTAGATGGCGCCGCGCTGCACGGTCATGTCGACGCCGCGGAATATGTCCACCCGGTTCGTGTCGCTGCCGTACCAGAGTTGGAGGCCCCTGACCCGAACGGCCGGGGTCTTGCCACGGGAGCGCTTGGAGCCGGTGTCGGTTTGTGCGCCATTGGGAACGGCGACGACGACTTCGGGAGCTTCGCCACCCGCGTGACCCTTTCTGGTTGCCTGGGCTTCGCTCTGCGCGACTGAAGGAACGACCTGGGCAGCCGAACCCTCGGCGGACGTGTCAGGCTCGGTCGGAACGTAGTCACCCATCGCCAGAGAAAGAGAGACGACCTTCGCAGTGGCAGCAGCGTTTTGCGACGAGAAAGAGCTGTAGCCACAACCCTATAAGGCAGCCGAGCTGGTCAAGAGAGAGGTTCGAAGCCCTGATGGGATTACGTCTTTCTCGAATGACACGAAGTTCTTCTCGATTCGAGAGCGCGTGGGATCATGATGATGACATCCTTTTTCTGGTGGCGCGTGTGAATGTGCCACGCGCGCATGCACGACCGCATTATTCTTCTTTGTCAAAAGAAGCCCACGCGCGCGGTATGCCTTAGATTTAGAACTGTGTTGGATTATAGTCAAAAGGACGTCTGCAGTCCTGGTTTTGATTACACAAATGAAACAAAAAGACTACCAGGTTAATTTATTTTCATTGTTTCATATTCTTGGCTCCGATTCCATCACTTCCTTCGCCATAAATCTCACCTGATAGTCTGACAACTTGCTTGTCTAGCAATTTCATTTATTGGATGTATTCTTGTCCCAAATTTGCCACTGTTTTGCATCGTAAACTACCACACGTAACAATATCGCAGGTGCACATAGCTGTTAACTCCCACCGTTAGCTCCCATCGTCATTTCCACTCATTCCACTCTGGAAATAGCGATACACTGGCTCTTTGCATCGGTAAGAGCCATTTGCGGCCAGCTGAAACTATCTGAAACATTGACGCGATAGCGTGAAAAAACTTGTTTCGCAGAAATCATGGTGTTGCCATTGGTGTCGTTGGTTACGAGTGAAAACTTATTGTTCGTGACCGAAATTTTGTGTATTGTACAGATAAAATAAGTGATAAAGTTCAATTGCAGTGAGAACTGAATCCAGATTGTCTACGCACGTAGCAAACAGGTGTTCTATACCATTGAGCAACGCCATTGTTTCAAACTGCTTCGCTTCTTCGTAATGCTAGAGGGTATCAGAACAGCGGAGGGCTCGGACCCCGCCACAGCACCAGTGTACAGAAAGTGAAGCCTGAAGAGTGTCAATCCGCTTGCGGTGCTGCGGTCGGTAGTCTGCACCGTGTTGTCGTTTTAAGAGCTGCTCATGACTGCATCAAAGTGGTTCGGACTATAATTGCCGCTTCCCGCTTGGAAGGCCGGAGTTCCAATCGAAGCTGGAATGTCGAGTTTCTATTTTTTTAGTGCAACTTCTTACAGCTGTATTATATTACTTTGTATTTTTACACTGGCTTCAGTTGGTACGTGTCGCAACAAGATAGGAATGCGCGCTTTGTCGACGCAGCCGGATATTGTGACGGTCGTGAATACACTGCCGTAGTGGTAGACAGACTCCAAACCAGAATCGCATGCAGTGTACGCATGGAACACTTGGAAGTAGTGGAGGAAGTGACCATCGCTCTGGCTATAACTGATAGGGAATGCGAAGTCGTCCTAAGCGACTCGCAGTGAAAAAAAAAAAAAAACTACGCTAAAGGCAGCATTTCACGGGTAGCCCTGGTCATGCTGGTGAAAGCGGGCAGGCCTTAAAGCGCAAGGTCGACCATCGTGTGTCCCGAATCTAAACGAGACTGCGCATCATAGAGTTTCATACAATAATACCTAGGGAGGAATCTGGCGCTGCGATCGTGTACTCTCATGGGTATTATGGGAAGTACAGGCTTCGGATTAGATCGCGTTTGCCAGCGAACTGTCTACGGATCCTTTTCTGCAGTTTCAGTTTCTTTCTTTGCGTAGAGTGGGTAGTGGGGTGGGTGCAAAGGACTGAAGCTGCGCCTCTGTTGTTCAAAGAAGCTGAAAGTTGCCAGGCTTCTGAATTTACTGCAACGCTGGAGCTTTATAAGTCGTGTTTGACAGTTTCAGCGAAACTAGTTTACTCACCGCTGCGTATAGATGTAGCGTCTTATGCCAGTGCAGGATATTACATCGAGTTCACGTTTGTCGTTAGTGCGTCTTGCCAAAACTCGTTGGAATCAACTGCAAAACGACGGCGACGCGAAGTGTACGCACCGCCACGCTCTTCTGACTCGATTTCACTACAGAACAACAGGTGCGTTGGGGCAGACCACTTGAACAGACGCATCTGGCATCGCAGCAGACGAAATGTCAAGCGTTTCTAATACTATGCTGTTATTTCCAGTAACATATATATTGCGTGCTTTCGAGGGCAAACCAAGAATGTTTGTTTTGAAATGTTGTAAAGAACAATTTATTACATCTTGATGACAAATCTGGAACGCAGTGGCAGAGCA
Organism: Rhipicephalus annulatus; assembly: GCA_013436015.1. Taxonomy (NCBI): domain Eukaryota; kingdom Metazoa; phylum Arthropoda; class Arachnida; order Ixodida; family Ixodidae; genus Rhipicephalus; species Rhipicephalus annulatus. The sequence goes on from WOVY01002803.1 coordinate 566,886, forward strand.
ATGCATACCCTGGTGGTTAAATTTGTCCAGATTTCACTTCTACCGCCTAGTCACAAAAACCGTTCGCGATAAAGTTTGCGTGCAAAGAAATAAAGCAGGTTTTAATTTATTATACCTTCATATTACTTTGTTTTACACTATGAAAAGAAGCGTTGCGAATCTCAAGAACGTGATTCATGCGAAGCAGATCCGAAGCCTGTACTTCCCATCATTCCCATGCGGGTACAAGCGCTGCTGAAGGAGCCCGCGTAGACACTAGCGCCAGATTCTACTCTAGGTATTATTGTAGGAAACTATGTGGCGCATGTTATGGCGCGAGACATGACTGCCGCGCCGAACAGGCACATGCCTCTCGGACAATAGAAAACACACCGCGCAGAACGGGATGTGCTCACTAGCTATAATGAAATAACAAAAGTCTATCTTAACGCCAGAAGAATATTGCCGCTGCTGAGTTCCAGCCTAAACAGAAGGCAGGGCGTCGCCTGGAGACAGCTGCAGACGAACGCCTTTAATAGCCCGGTCCGTTTAAAACATATCCGGACCAACATCAGGTAGACCGTGAAAATTTTATCAGAAAGGGCCATCAGCACTCGTCGTATAGGTGCCAAAATGGTGGCAGTTACTCCGGAGACCCTGTCGTCGAGGTGGGCCACCGCTCTGCACAGTTCAGCAGACCTCGGCACCCAAACGTGGGCCGTCCAGCAAGCTCTTGATATGGCGTTGAGGAGAGGCCTTGGCGTTCCCCCGTGGGATACCTAAGCTAGAATCGCGTTAAACTGCCCGACGTTCAGTAAAGTTGTATTCATCCATACGTACCAACTAAAGCCAGTTTTAAGAAAAAGGAAAACAACGCAGCTATAGAAGGTACATGAACAAATTAAAAAGTCCACAGCTGCGATACAAATGCGGGCGTTGCGCCCGTGTTGAAATCGCAGCTGTGGACGTCAAGTTTTTACTTTATGTTCTCGCTAATTGAATAAATAAATAAATTATATTGAATGAGTAAATAAATAAATGAATAAATAAATAAATTGCAGCCGACTTTGAAATAGTTCACCATAGTGTGGCGAAAGTTGGTCGACAACCATTTAAATAGGCCAGGGTGGCCGGTTTCATCGTCTGTGTTTAAGCTGGCTGCTTCCAGCTTGAGTAGGACTCCGATAAAAGTTCGGTTGGGCCTTGTATGGTACATAACATTTAAGCTGAATACTTCTCGAAAAATTAGAGCGGGCCACAAAGACGGTATGCGACAAGTGCTGGCACTGTGCTTGTATCATCTTTTGATGGTTCGTCGTTGCTTTACTCTGATGTTATTGCCTTAAACACATAGGCCTATTCCGCCACCGGCCCACTGCATTGGCAGCCACTAAAAATAATTCAAATTTATGAGTCACGCACACACGGCACCAAGGGAACGAGGAGTTCGCGCTGACAAAGAAGACGCCAGACACTGTAGGGGTGATCGCGCAGCGCCATTTTAATATTGCATGCCGTCAATAGTCTTTAAAACAGAGCGCGTATGTACAAGTAAGAGCAGGTGTAGGTTAGCTTCGTAGTCGAAAGGCGACCGCGGCGAAGATGAGGAAGACGGCGCACCAGGCACCCGAGACGACGAAGCCGAGCCAGACTTCGGTGTGCGCGATGCCCCAGCCGCGTGAGAGGATGCAGCGAAGAGACTCGGTCGGGATGGTCTGCGGCAGGCCGTAGCTCAGGTAGCGCATGTAATACGGCATCGCCTGCGTCGGCCAAACCACACCTGCAGCAAGTGGAGAACAATTATCACAATGGTTGCATCACAATAAATAACAGAATTAAGTGTCGAAGTTAATGACGAACTTCGGCCATCCGTAATTCACAGAATGCTCACAGCGCACAATATACGGGGCGTTCTTTCAGAAGCAATACAGATTAACATGGAAATCCTATTATAGTAAAGCAGTAGTACGGAAAACCCAGCTAGTTGGTACGAACGTATTGTGAAATAACGCAAACATGGGGACAGACGAGTGAGATGACATAGCGCCTGTTTCATCGGTGTTTGCAGTAGTACGCAAAATAGCAAGGCTCCCGTCATATTCGCACATTAACTCCGCACCGAGGCGGCCCAAATGAAACGGCGGTGGCATGACCAGGATTTTGGGACATTTGCACGTATGGCAGCACCTCTCGTCGGCGAAAGCGATGACCTGCCGTAACTGAATGGCAAATAGGCGAAAAAATTATGTCTGACGAAAAAAAGCTATTTATAAAATAAAACCTGGTTCTATACAGCAGAGACGTATTTGAATAGTCTTTGAATAGTATTTGAATAGCAACGTTACAGTGTCACACTATGAACTGCGTGGCTTCCCAGAGTGCTTGGATCACACACTGGGATCCCATCTGTCTATGTGGGTGGTGTTAAGTTGTCCTTGGAAGCCACACACGTTATAGTGCGATACCGCAGCTTTACCAAAATGTACCAGTATGTTTCTGCTACACATAACTAGGAGTCATTTTTGATAACCAGCTTTTTTCAAGAGATTTTTTTTTCTTCTCACCCATTTTCCTTTCAGCTACGGCAGGGGCTGCCATTCCTGCCGCCGAGAGATGGCGACACGCTCACATGTCTCCGATTCCTGGCACTGCTTACAAAAACTCGTACTTTGAATTAATCCCGTGAGTGACGTTGTTTGCATGAGCAAGTTACAGCGCACGACAGTTTATGGAATATCGATTTTTTATAGGAATCTCGAAATTTGCAGTTAATTCTAGATATTCAACCTCTTGTTTTAATGGCGATAACGAAAATGATCACGCCCGGTGCACACTATACTTATACCCTCTGTTGCTTCAAACCGGAAACATGTAAAAAGGAAGTGACGAAGTATGTAGCTAACTTGGTTGCTTAACGTGGTTGCTGGTGGTGAATCAACAGTATCTCGGCAGCCCGCAGTTCTTTTGGGAATGCCTAGCCGCTCCATACGACAGACAATATATGCTTGGTTGCACGCTTGAACGCTTATTGTTCCGGGGGCTTTCTTTTTGACGCCGAAAAACGGACTACGTGAGATGTATCGTAGATATATAAAGAAAACAATTCAATCGGTGGTTTATGAAGAGGCCCCGCAACTCTGCGATGATACTACGTCTGCAGCTTATAATTAATTGATGTGACCTTTATTAAAGATAAGGACGACTCTTGGCGGCTGTTGGGGATGACGTGGGAACTGGGTAAGGGGATTAAAGGTTGAGAATCGGCTTCATGTCATGCTTTCGGCACGGCTCAGGTGACATCTCCTACACCACTCGAAACAGGCCACCTTGACTACCGCATAACGCGAGGAGTTTCAGTTCATGGTTGGTACTTTATTCACAGAACTCCTTTAAATTAATTAACTTCATGATTAGGTCAAGGAGAAAACAAGTAATAACCCCAGTAAAGGCTAATGCAACTGTAGTATGCGTCTGGCTTATTTTGCTTCCCACACGCCTTTAATTGTTTTGCCTTGGCTAAAGTTACGCGGGACAACCTGTGTATCAAAAGACAGTTCATTGCCAGTTTCATTGTGAAAACTGAATGGCGGTCGTCAACAGTCGGCTAAAGAAATCTCACTTGACGAATAAAACTGGTTATGAAAATTTACTCGCAGCTAGGCATAACTAGGGACTCATGGAACACGGAGATAAAGTTACAATAGCACATCACGAAGCGCGTAGGTTCGCAGAAAAGGCGGGCAGAACTGACCGCTGAGCAGCAGGTTCGGGTAGAAAGACCCGAGGGCGAGCATGATGGCGGAGTTCTCCTCGACGCACATGGAGGATATGACGAGGCCGTAGACCATGCCGCAGCAGCCCTGCAGCAGCGTGAGCAGCACGACCCACACGAAGGGGCCCCGCGACGGGATCTCGAACACGAGAAAAGTGAAGACCAGCAGGCCGGCCACTTGCACGAACATCACCAGGAACTGGCAGATCACGTGCGCCAGGATCACCTCGAACGGACGCACGCCTGCGTTTAGTTCGCCCAGCGTCACTTTCAGCGGTGCTCAAATCGATAACGCCACGCTATAGCTGCTGCTGAGGGCCTATCAAGAGCGCTTGAGCGTTAATACGAGTCAAGGTCATTCCGTAAGCGAGCCACTGAACGACACATATTTACACACTCAATACATCTTTCGGGAAGCCTTGGGCTGATGCACTTACCTTCTGCCATAACTTTTAAAACTGTGCTGCAACTTTGCAAAGAATTAACATGAACTGAAGAAAAACTGCTAGTCGACCTACAACTTGGACGTGTGCATATATTAGCACCTTTGGACGTTACTAACAAGGGTGAATTAAAAGAGTACACAAGAACAACCACAATCTTGTCCTTGTGTGTTTTTTTTTCGTCCTTGTGTTGCGTGCAAAGATGCGAGATAATGAACTAACATGGCATCTATATGGATCCAGCTTCTGTTTTTCAAAGCTTAGTTCACTTAGTTCAATTTCTCGTGTCCTTTGAGTAGTCTTTCAGAACTGCTACATTAATAAAGCTTTGGAAAAGGTTATTGTGTATTAGTATGTCTATCATATTGTATTGTCACAGACAGCTGCGTGATAGGAGCTTGCAATAGACGACTGGTAGAGAGAGAGAGAGAGAGAAGAGGCCTTTTAGGAAATAACGAGCCGAATGGTGCCTCACTCACCGGCCACCCAGCTCCTCTCGAGAAGGCCCTCCTTCTGCTCGGAAACGATGGAGATGGCGGTGAGGCCCACGGCCATGATGTAAGTGATGCTGATGATGATTCCAGGGGCCATGAATTCTGTGAAGCTAGGCTTGTCCACGCCGTAGATGGGGGCTTTGATCTGAAATCAAGAGCCCAGTATTGCAATCTGCGGCTGTGTTTATCATTGCTTATATCATTGTCATCACCCGGCACCTGGAGTAGCCTGTCAGGTGAAAAACCAGGCAAACCTCTCCAGCTCCCCATTAAAATAATTTTCTTTCTCTCTCTCTCACGTTCACGAAATCGACAGTCAGCTCTGCATGATGAGAACCATTCCATTTGGCACAAGCTACAGGGAGCGTTGAAAAGGTGAACGTGACAAGAGAATCGATGCAGTGTCAATAACTTTGTGGTGTTTCTCGTAACCAGTTGACTTGTCTGTGCGGTATACGGTTTTTTTTATAACAAGAAGCACTGCAGAGCCAGCCGTAGCAATACCTGTCGTGTGCAAAGCGTGCATATACGCAGGCTATACTAAGGAAGTTGGTTGATGCGCTGTAGGTCTTTTTGAAGCATTGGTTTCCACAACATTCCCACTTTGATAATTTTTCATCACTTCAGGGCTCTATCTTAAACCAAACTTATGCCTTGTTTTGGATTTGACAGTTACACTGACTTTCATCATAGTATCAGAACAGAAAGTTGGACGAGTTCGTGTGCTGGCATCTTCAGCGAATATTAGCGCGGCAAAAATGGGGATGCGAATAGAAAGAGATAAGATAGACTACAGGCTAACTCGCAACAAAACATTATTGAAAAAAGTTGGAGTAAATATTTTATCATAGTGATTTCGATTTGTTAAAATTTGTTGGTTTAAAGTTTGTGAATCTATGCAGCACATTACGAGGGTGCGAGTGATGATGTTATGGTGAGCCCCGAACTAATATTACGTTTACACAAGTTTCAATTCATCCACGTTTGTGTTAGATATACATGATTAAATCTGGGGTTTGAAGGAATCTGATCTGATCGAGTGGCAGCATTGCGAAAAAAAAAACGTCGACCACAATAGAAACACTTTAAAACAAAATAAGATGTTTCGGTCTCCGTGTGGGAGCCGAAACGGATTGTCTCAGCAATGACGTAATTGCTGAGAGAGTTAAAAAAAATAGGCATGACATAGACAGTCGAATGGCTACGGGCTTTTGCCGAATCCACTTTGAAATTTCGAAAGTATATTTTGGAAAAATTACACTTTGGAAAAATTTCTGTATACCAGAATGAAAATTCTGGTGTACAGAGAATGCTACGACTAGGATTTCGTGCGCTTTTAGTTTGTGCTCAAGGCTGTGTGTTTTCAGTAATACACGCTGATTTACAATGACTCAGCTGCAAAGAGATTAAAAAAGGAAGAAAAACACGAGAGGACGGATTAACGAATGACTTACCACGACTGGTAGTTGGGCGAGGGCGGGATTCTTGTTCATCTTTTTCAGGATGTCAGCCGAGAAGGAGCTGAACGCCTCCAAAATTGCCTTCTGCAGCGTGTACCCGATTTGTTGATCTGTTGACAGAGATAAGGATGGTACGTTTATGCAACGTGGCTTCACGGTACGACGACATAGATTGAGCGCACATAGCTACAGAGGTACCTTCTTCATGGTGCCCATCTTATCAGTTGAGTGCACACAGTGACATCTATATAAAAGACGAAATGCTTCTAAACTTTGTAAATGAAATATTGGGCTTTATGTATGCAGAGCTTTCGAATAGTTTAATTTCACAGGTGTCTTTAATGCATGCACAATGCCCTTTGCACAAGTATGTTTGTGTTCCACTTACACCGAATAACAATTATCGCAACCAGAATTGATCACTGCTATGCAAAACACGATTTTCTACCCTGCAGTAATGGGTTTGATTACAACAGAAATCACAGCGTAATCCTAAATGCAGATATGTTGAAGCTGCTCATTATTGAAAAGTTCGCGCTGAAGTTGCTGCACATAGGGGTCAAGCATCGTGCATGCACATCGCCGATTCTGGGCGATATCACATGTGCACATCGTAACTAACTTGACGACAAGAACCACAATAATTGTTGGTGTTTAACGTTGTGACAGTACGATATTATTGTGAGGGTTGCCTGAGTGGAGGGTTTTGAAATGCCGGCCACTTCGGGTTCTCTAACGCGCACCGAAAACATAACTGCACGGCCTTCTATAGCATTTCGGCTCCATCTAAAATGCGGTCACCACGGCCAGGATTCAATGCCCCAACCTTTGGGTCAGCAGTTTAGCACGACATCCACACCACCGTGGTGAGTAAATGAAGAAGGGAGGAAAAAAAAGAATACAGTTAACTCCGTTGCCAAAAAACAAGCCATTTTCACCGCAAGGGCGAAGCGGTGAATGCGATAGCAACAAATTGGAATGGCATGCGGGGAACGGCAACCAGATCGAAACGTGTAGCGTGCTGCTCAAGACGAAAAAGCGCACAAAAAGAACACACAGGACGAGCACGATCTAACAACGTTCACAGCGCCACACTCAACGCGCTGCTCATACTCAAAGGACGCACGAAACGTATACGCACAGGTATACAGATGATGAGCGCGAACAAACTGGTGTAACACAGTTGTCGCGTTGCTGTGTTCGAAAAGCGCGCTCTTTTCGCAAACTGAGAGACTGCAACGAGCGAAGTTACCGTCGTGCGCACTGTAAGTACAATGCAATCATTGCGGTAAAAGCCCATGACGTACAATTCTCCGTCATCGCGAGACATGGCCGTCGGCAGGGTTTTCTTTTGGGGATGCAAACCAGTGTAACATCGCGGCTGGGGCAGGGAGAGGGCGGTGGAGTAGCTTGATTGAAGGCAAGTGCTGGGGGAGACAAGGGGGGAGGGGGGGGGGGCAAGAGCCCCTTTTGCAGCACCCTTCCGACGACCATGCCGCGGACATGTGGAAACACACTCCGTAGGGCAAAGTACACGAGCGGGCCTTCGAGCGTGCCATTCGCGCCATGTAGGTGGAAAAGCTTATAAGACGCTAATTTCCCCCCTCTCCAAGGTCGGCGTACCATCAGCGGTAAATGTGTACAGAAATAGCTCGCCGTTACTATATGGTGGAGGACGTGCGCTTTTTTTTGGCTTAGTGGCTAACGTACGCCACGCACTGCGGAGCGAGAGGTCACCCGTTTGATTCCGCGGGTCATTATTTCTGAACAAATTTTCTTCGTGGCTTATAATCAAGAGAACGAACATCACGTACTGAAAAGGTGAAAAGGCCAAGTTTCTGCTATGCAGTGCGCGGCCGTAGAGAACAGATGGCGCCCTACTCACTGGTCATGTCCAGGTAGATGTTGATGCTGCTGTCCTCGATGGTACGGTTGTCGGCGTTCACCCCGAGGAAGAAGCGGTAGTGCAGCGCCGCCGAGAAGTTGGCCCCGATGGCGATGGCACCCCACGCACTTCCGGCGCGCACCGCGTTCAGCGCCGAGTCCAGGTCGCGGTAATGAATCTGCGTTCAAGATGGAAGCGCCTTAGTGGACTTGTGACAGTGCTGCGACACAGATTTTGCGCCTATCTTATCGCTCGAAAGAGTGAAATTCACACGTTTTGTAGCGGCATCAAGTGAGGCTTTCTAGTTTGCTAGTACGTTTTGTACCCGTCTTGTAGTACGAAGCTGCAGAGGATGTCGGTACGGTTGTTTTAGAGACTTTCTTGGGACGAGTTTTTCGGGGACTAACAAGCTTCTTTATAAATTTTTGGATTTATTTGTTAGCTTTACAAAACAGGTGGGGGAGGCTTTTTTCCGTATTCCGATGTTTCCTTTACCTTGCTGTCTTAGGCCTAACTGATTCACCACACTTAGAGAAGTAGCGAACATCGCTGCATTTTCATTTCGATTCCAAAACCTACTGAAATGTTAAAACAATGAACAAGCTGACTATAGCGAACCGTCTATTTCGTGGTTTTTCATTGACAATCTTTAGTTCGAATCTCCTCAGGGCCGCTGTTACACGTACCTATGATTGAGGACTAACAGATACCGACGACAAGGGAAGTATAGGTGATGTTAGTTGTGTCATGTAAATTAAGAAAGAAAAGTGTACGAAAAGGTAACTTGCCACTGACGCGGATCGAGCCTGCGATCTTCGATTAACGCGTTTGTAGCGTATAGCATGCGAGGCATTATTGGTCAATCGCCAGTTCGCAATAACATCACGTGCTACGTGACGTCAGCAGACGGGAAGAGTTTCACACTCTCCGTCATGGCTACTAGCGACGCTTACACACTCCCACATCTATGTCCCATAACTTGAATGGGGGGGATGGTCGCCCCTGTAGCTTACTATAGTTGGTAGAGCATCTGACAGTCTGGTGGTCCCTGCCGGTGGTTAAGTTTCCTTTTCGCCCACTTCTCGTTCTTCAGATTCACGTTACTATTGGCAACATCCACTATACTTTCCTTGGTGTCATTGTCGGATAGTTCGCATTGATATATTGTGTCTAACAACAACAACAACAAAGAAGAGAAACGAGCCCTTCACTTTTTATTTTTAACATATCTATAAGGTGTGAAACGATGGGGAAGGTAAGGAAATAATAATAATAATAATAATAATAATAATAATAATAATAATAATAATAATAATAATAACATATCGGGGGTTTAACGTCCGAAAATCACTTCATGATTATGGAAGACGACTTAGTGGGGAGAGCTCCGCGAATTTCGCCCATCTGGGGTTCTTTAACGTGCACCGACGTTGCCGCGGAGTACACAAGGCTCGACCACTCCATCGACGAAGCTGGTGGAAGAAAGATCACCTGACTGAGCGTGGTGTTGTCTATCCGCTGCAAGAAGGCGACCGAGAGTAGCGGGTGCGGCTCCTGGTTGACCACGGCCACCTGCAGCTCGAACGGGTCGGACCCGATGCACAGGCAGAACAGAACCACTTGCACGGACGGAACCAGGAAGGTGAACAGAAGCACCCTGCGGGGTGGAATCGAATGCGATTACGCAGGTGCTGTAAAACTTTCAAGCCGACGTTTTCACGGAAGCCCGTTGGGTCGGGAGGTAACATAATACAATTAAAAGCACACCGGCCATGAAATAGAGCTCAAATAGGGACGTTTCGTCGCCTCTAACGGGATCCTTGTTCACAATGAAAGCGAAGACTAGTGAACACATGTTTATGAGGGCTCGAACATGTGACGTAGATATGAGGGACTGCTCCGTCATTCCGGTTCAACGTATTATTCATCGTTTGAATCGCATTTCGAAGCCCTCATAAACACGTTTTCACTCATCCTCGCTTTCATTGTGAACAAGGCTCCTATCAGGGAAGCCGAAACTTTTTTTCGTGTCATTTTTCATGGTCGGTGTCCCTTTAAACCTTTACACTAGCGCTTCATAATATTGTTGACAACTATATATACCATGAAGAGGATGCTGTAAGCAACAGTGGGAGCGAACATGGTGGTGTATTACTAATTAAGGGTTATTTATAAGTGCGTGCACGATTATCCGGCGAGATAGACGAGGGTGGACAAGGTTTATCATTAGGATAGAGCCTTTGATTATTAGAGGTTGGGTGGCCGCTTCCCCAGTGAACATACCAAACAATTCGTTAACCGACAAGATGAAAGTCACACTCCTTCCCTGGGCGTGCATGTGTTCAGCAGGCAAGTAATTTAATTGCTATCTTTGCTCTTGTCTTTTAACGAGATAGTGTTAAAGAGCTCGTTTCGCAGAAACTCCGGCGTCGGCGTTGCCGGTTGTTGATTGATATGTAGGGTTTAACGTCTCAAAACCATCATATGATTAGGAGATACACCGTAGTGAAGGGCTCCGGAAATTTCGACCACCTGAGGTTCTTTAACGTGCACCCAAATCTGAGCACATGGGCCTACGACATTTCCGCCTCCATCGGAAATGCAGCCGCCACAGCCGGAATTCGATCCCGCGACCTGCGGGTGAGCAGTTCGTCATTCAATCTAACTCCCTTCCTTCTCCGACAGCGTTTTCCATCGCCTGGTGACCATTCTGCTGCTATTACTGTCGTGTCGCATATCACCACGATTAAATAGAACGCACTGGCGCCGACCGCAAACGTATTGATATTCATAGTCATGGCCGTAAATGGTAGATGGCCAGAAGCGTATTCAGGAGCAGCTATGTCACGCCTGATTGAAGAAGTTATTCATTCTAAGCACGCCATTGCGCTAGAGACTGGTTGAAATGTATGCAGCAGGCACTCGCGCGTAGTGGATGTACGAGAAATGGCCGTTTAAATAAGCGTTCGCAGGCTGTTTTGAAACCGTAAAATGGAATGGAAACTACTGAAAAGTGTTCTTTTTTAGTGCGGGTCATTTTAAGGGGTCGGGCTGTCGTATGCTGTTGTCGCTTGGCATAGCCATTTGTAGCACTCTCACGCCAAAGAGCCTTCTTCCTCGTGCTCTCCGAGCGCCTTGATTGTCACGTGGTTGTGACGTCAACGTAAGCAACAGTCGGCAAGTAAAAAAAGAACTCTTTATTTGGCCAAACTTGTGGCCGGGAAACTGAAGGTCAGACTACGGCAATACAAACTGTCACCGATAGCGGTGAACAGAGCGTCGGCCGTCGATCAACTGACAGCGCGGCGACATTTGTACATGCGCCGTTGAACATTCCAGCCTGATCACTTTGCGCTGGAATAACCTCGAGTGTTCGTCTTTTACGCGCAATCTTAACACAACGATCAACAATGATCGCGAACCTTCCCGAACTATGAGGCGTGCACTTTGCGCTGAGCATTCCTGACAGTCTTTGTGCTGGTGAAAACCGAATGAAACAAGAGTGAAAATAAGGAACGTGTGTTGCAAAACAAATAGTGCGCACTACTTTTATAGCAATTGAAACAACAGAAACAGCGCCTAATAATTGAAAGAAGCAAGCGAGATAAAGAAAAAAAAAGAAAAATAAACAAATAAATAAAAAAACAGCAGATCCCACGAACAGTGGGAATCGATGATATCCGAAGCGCGAATGAGAAATGTTGATATGTCACTTTAAAATCAGCACAGCGTTACGAGGTGGAGGTAAATGATGCCGTACATGACTTCTGTGTCATGATTATCATGTTTTGATGTGTCGTTTACCTTCGCCATTTATTCACGTCACGTGGTACCAAATTTAGTATTTGTGGAGCTAGCGAAACGGCCGCGAGCACGCTATGAGCGTGGTTTGTTGTCATATTCTTACATGACACGCGTGTCAGGATTATCATGTTTGCACCAGTCATACATTTCGTCATTCATTGACGTCACGTAACACCAAATTTGGTATATGTGGAGCTAGAAAAACGGCGACGAATGCATCATGAAGGGCCCAATATACTCCAATGTAGCGTTGACGCGCTGGCACGCTGCATAGGCACAGTGACGCTACGTTAGCTAAACGCGAGCACTCCATAGTCTGACGCGAGGCGCGACTGCAGCGTCCGTCAGCGCGGCCCGACGGCAGCCAGAACGACATGCGACATGCTGCATTTCGCACTGATGCGTTACCCTGCAGACAACACTGCGTCTCCCTCTTTTCGTGACGGATGGACGCTGGGTGGGCTGAAACGCGCATGCGTCAAAGCAACGTGGCGCAGCGCGTGCCTGCGAGTATATGGCTGGACCGGCGCCTGGCGTGTCAACGCCGGCGTGACGTGACTAAATGAACGCCGGCGAGCACGTGCACCACGTCACGTCTAAATGTGTTGGCGCCTTGACTGTGGCATGTAGTCATGTTCTCACATTAATTGATTGATATGTGGAGTTTAACGTCCCAAATCCACGATATGATTATGAGAGACGCCGTAGTAGCGGGCTCCGGAAATTTCGACCACCTGGGGTTCTTTAACGGGCACCCAAATCTGAGCACACGGGCCTACAACATTTCCGCCTCCATTGGAAATGCGGCCGCCGCAGCCGGGATTTGAACCCGCGAGCTGCGGGTCAGCAGCCGAGTACCTTAGCCATTAGAACACCGCGGCGGGGCTCATGTTCTCACATGACACGCATCTCATGATTATCATGTTTGCACCAGTCACCTTCGTCATCCATATATTTTCTGCTCAGTGTTTTGCTATGGACACCACATGCAAGCGCGTGCTAGTGGGATGTTCGAAATTAAATCACGTGTGAAGAGAATAGATAGCAACGTCGAAGTCTTACGAACCAACACGTATCTTTACGCTTGAGAAAAATGAGTGTCACATAAAGAAGAGCATCGTGGAACGTTTGGCAATGTCCTGGCTGGAATAATTTCGGGTGGCATGTAATCTTGTTTAGCACTGAAGAGGCTTCGAAGTTTGCTTGCTGAGCGCTCGACAAGTGAGGCAGTGCTTTTATTACTTGGACACTTCACGGGACAAAAGAAAAAGTGAATTCTTCGACCAGATGCGCATGGTGTTTGCATTTCTTGCCTTCATGGGCTATGCCTGTTATAGCTTTGAGTTGCATGTTTTCACTGAAGGACAGCGTTGCCGGGGAACTTTTCGCTGATTACGAGGCTGCATGATCTGTCGGCTGACCCAACACAGTTCCGCGCACGCGAAAAGACGCTTACATTACGACTACCCGACGTTCAACTGAAGGTGTTCAAAGAGCTCCAATGAAGAACAGGATTTCGTATGTAAGGCGCCTACACGGTTTCTCTATATATGGGAAAGGGATTGAGGACAAAAAGGCCAGAAAATGTTAAACTACCTGAGAAGTCATTACTACATGACTGATAACTGACTGGCGTTGCGATCTAATGGCTTATGAAATCCAAAGCTTGATGGGAACCCACATGGCCAGGAAAAACATTGAAAAATTGCCAAACCGTACAGCGAACACTGCAGAAGAATATAAGCCTTTTTGCGTCTCGTTTTTTAGTATGGGAGCCTTGCTCACGTTAACATTCTATGAAAGAGGCTCAGCGTAATTTAGTACGCTACAGCACGTGACGCAAGCAGCGTAAGTGTCATCATTTATATGCAGCGTGTGTGCCACGGTCTGATTGCGCGAAAATTTTAGATGCGGGCAAAAGTGGCGGAAGCTTATCTCTCATTGGCTAAAACACTTGCCATTGCCCGAACAATATTGTGGCTTGTAGATTCTGTATGCTGTGCAGGGGCATTCGAGACTGCGTGCCGTTTCCAAACGTCGCGCTCGCGCTGTATCGCTTGTTTCTTGAAATCAGTGGTCTCACTGATGTACTTGTAATCACCTTCATCGCAAATTAGGACTTATGCTTTCATATGGGAGGTTAACGACGTTAGAGCGGACACAATGAACGATAATCTAACCACAATACTCAAAGAGTCGGAGGTACAGTCACTAGATAGGACACTAACATTCCCACGAGACGAAAAAATCTTGCTAAGCGACGACAAACCACGATAGCCTCAAATGCAACCGACAAAATAGGGCTAGTGGGGCTTTCGAAGTCAATAAATAGGCATAAGGTAGCCGACATCAGAAGGTAGAGAATGGAAAGAATTGAGCAAGCTGCAAAGAGCGGCAGAAGCCTAAAATCTGCGAGGGCAAACTTGTTCATAACCAACGTAGATAGGATAGTTGAGGTGGCGGGAATTTCTACATAGAGCTGTACAGAAGCCGAAAAAACCAGGATGATATCGTAAGAAGCAATAATCGACCAGAGGAAGTCGACATTTTACCATGGTAACGAAAGGAGAAGTAATGAAAGCCCTAGAAGGAATGCAAAGAGCAAAGCCGCTGGTGAGGATAAGGTAATAACGAACCTGTTGAAATATGGGAAAAAAATTGTGGAAAAACTGTGTTAGAAAAACTGGCCAACTTATATACCAAGTGTCTCTCGCCGGGAAGGGCACCAGAATTTGGAAGAATGACAACATCATAATATTTCATGAGAAAGGAGACGTCAAGGACTTGAAAATTTACAGGCCGATCAGCTTACTGCCCGTTCTCTACCAACTATTTACAAAAATAATAGCTAATAAAAAAGGCGACTTTAAAGTTCAATCAACCAAAAGACCAAGCAGGATTTTGTACAGGCTACTTCACAATAGAGAATATTCATACTATCAATCAGGTGATAAATGCGCGGAATGCAACCAGCCCCTATACATAGCCTTCATAGATTACGAGAAGGCATTTGACTCAGTCGAGACATCAGCAGTGATGCCGGAACCATGAAATCAGGTCATCGATTGACCCTACATAAACATACTGGAAGAAATCTACAATGGATCCACAGCCACCATAGCCCTCCATAAAGAAAGCGACAGAATCCCAATAAAGAAGGGTGTATGGCAGGAAGGCATGGTCTCTCCAGTGCTATTCACCGCGTGTTTACAGGAAGTATTCAGGACCCTAGATTGGGAAGAGTTAGGGATAAGAGTTAATGGAAACTATCCTAGTAGCCAGGGATTTGCCGATGTCATTGCCTTGAGTAACTCAGAGGACTAATTACAGCTCATGGTTACTGAACTGGGCACGGAAAGCTGAAGAATAAGCCGGAAAACTAATATGCATAAAACTAAAGTAATGTGCAATAGTCTAGGCAGAAAACAGCGCTTCGCGGTATGTGGAGAGACGTTGGAAGTTGTCATGGAATATGTCTACTTAGGACAGGCAGTAACAGCGGAGC
Organism: Rhipicephalus annulatus; assembly: GCA_013436015.1. NCBI lineage: Eukaryota > Metazoa > Arthropoda > Arachnida > Ixodida > Ixodidae > Rhipicephalus > Rhipicephalus annulatus. Next base: position 582,228 of record WOVY01002803.1, read on the forward strand.
CGAACCATGAGCGTGAAACAGCTACAAAATCAAGAATGCGGTGGATCACATTCGGCCAGGATTCTCAAATCATGAATGGCAATTACCACTATTTCTCAAAAGGGAGGTATATAACAGCTGACCCTCGCCTGTACTTACCTACGGGGCAGAAACCTGGAGACTCACAAAGAGGGCTCAGCTTAAATTGAGGACGACGCGGCGAGCATCGGAAAGGAAAATGATAGTTGTAACTTCAAGAGACAGGAAGAGAGTGGGTCAGGGAACGAACCGGTGTTCAGGATATCTTGATTAAAATCAAAATAAGAAATAGGCATGGGCGGGGCACGTATAGCGCGTAGATAACCGCTGGTCATTAAGGGTTGCTGACTGGATTCCCAGAGAATGCAAACGCACAAGGAAGATAAAGTTAGGTGGGCCGATAGGATAAAAAAACGCCAAGCTTGCGTGGGAAGCACAGCACAGTCACAGCGAAAGCTGGTAGAGCAGCCTTTCAGAGTCTTATAAACACTCTTTGGGTAACTGCTGCTACTTTCTGTGTACCCGCTACGCCATAAACAATTTCTGTGTAATAGGCCGTCATTCACTATGCTATGCTTCGTCATTCTTCGGAAAAGCGTGGTATCAGATACACACTTGCTAGTAATTTTGTACAAATTGTTTTTCAGTGGCTGACGACGATGAAGGTTCATGCTTGTGGTGGGTATGCGCTGCTGATTATGGTGACGTAGACTACACCTTGGAAATGTTCTCGAAGCAACGTCAAGAAGAATGCTATAGAGTTTTTTACACTTGAATATCGAATAACACGATGGTGGCAAAGCGGTTCACAGACGGTAGACGTTAATGTAGGAAACCGTACTTATATCTCGGAATAGAGAACCATGCAGACGAGCTGGCATAGCGTACTCCTTGCGCAGCGACTCGTACACGATCGGGGGCATTATTTGACACAGCTGGGTGTTGAAGCAGTGTACACAACACAAGTGCGTCCTTTGACTAACGTATATTGTCAAGCTATAAGTGATTTGCATACGGCCGGTAAAAAAGCAGCAATAAAAGACAGCTGTGTTAATGTAGACAAAACTATTTACGTGACCCCGTGCACTGCGTTGTGTGTTACAGCAACGAGACAGACAGGCTCTGTATAAATGTGTCAGCGACACTACTTCAAAGAGCAATTTAAAAAAAATACTAAAAAATCATCATAACGCCACAACACATAACAGGGCGAGAAAGACATATTACAGACAAAGTACACATATGACAAAGTACACAAAAATGAAGTTAAGGCAGCTAGAGCGGCAATGAAAGGTGGAGTTCACTCAGACTCAGGCGCACCAATATATTCCTCAAACGGAGTTATTCAGGCTCAAGCTCACCAAAGGTTCACTCATTCGGATACACGGCTCGACCTGAGTAAGCGAGCCGACTCGCGAGCGAGTTTGCCGACCTGACACAAGCGCGGAGCAGGGAGGTCTTGCTTCTGTCTTTTTCCCTTCGTATTTTTCTGTCTTCCATGTTCGTTCTGTGTTTCGTCCTTGTTTATTTATGGCTGTTTCTATATCTGCTGCTTACTAGCTCTTTATATCATTTCTTTCCTTTCTATTTCTCGATTCCTCTCTTCAGTCTGTATATTTCTTGGTCTTTGCATGCTTTGTTCTCTCCCTTAATTCCCATACAATTTGCTATGAATAATAAACAAGACTTATGTTCTGCTGGCGACAATGGATAACCGAGCGGTTACAATACTCACCTAAGGATAGCGCGTGCGCGGGTTCGAATCCAGGCTCGCCAAGAAGTTACTTTCGCCAAAAAATTTCCCTTTCTGTCCCTTATCTATACGTACTCGTCTTGTCACCCATCAAAGTTATTGCATCCCATGTCGGACAGGTCGGCGCACGTGTTGAGAATGTGAAGCAGAGGATGAAGAGCAAGAAGATAATAAGGTCAGCTCATGATCCGTCGACGTGAATGCCGTAGCGAAAATCTCAACTCCGCTGTAACAATAAGCTTTTGAAAACCCAAGTTGAGAGGATTTTGTGAAAGCACAGAAAAGCACTACACGAAGACGGGATGTCGACTTTAAGGACAAACACGCTAATAGCAGTGAGAAAGCAGTAAGAAATTATTGTCAACACTACGGCCAGCTGGCTGTCTGTACCGCCGTGACGCTGAACTGGCGCCTTTGCAAATAGAAAGCCAACCACAACTAAGAACTTGCGCTTTCATTTAATGTTCCAATATATCAGGCATCGATAGGTGTCACAAACACTCATTGCGGTTTACGAATCCCAGTTGCGTGATAACATTAGTTCGAAGCGATCGCCGCCTTCAACCTGAATTGGAATTACCTGTTGGGCAAGATGTTTTTCTGTACGTGGACGCCTAGCCAAACAGACATGCAAATTTAACTCACGGCAAGTTCCTGTGCAGCCTGGTCAAGGACTTTGCCACGAGCGCCCACGTCCGGAACCAGGCGTCCAGGAAGGGCTCCTTCTTTCGCACAGCGTGCTTGTCGCTTAACTCCTGCGCCGTCATCGCGGGCAGCTGTTCCACGCTGGCACTGTTGCGTTGCACAAGGTGGGTCATAGAGTTGGAGGTCAGGGTCTCTTTGCTCGCAGCGATGTTCGCCAGCGTCTTGCCGTTGGCAGTCTCGACTGAAGGCGGGGCCGGGACGTCACCGTTCTCGGCCTGCTGCTGCTGTATGGCGTGTCCGCCGTTGTGGTTGTGGTGATTGTTGTTGTCGGCCATGCACAGCTTGAGGAAGACGTCCTCGAGCGTCAGCATGCCGTGCTGCTTCATCAGGTCGTCGGGCACCGCCTGTGCAAGGATTCGACCCTGACGCATGAGACCCACGAGGTTCGCCAGCCGGGCCTCCTCGATGTAGTGGGTCGTGATGATGACGCTGATGGACTCGCGGTGCGTCAGGGTGACCAGGTAGTGCCATATGCTCTGCCGCAGCAGGGGGTCCACGCCCACTGTCGGCTCGTCCAGTATGAGCAGCGGCGGCCGGTGAATCAGGGCGGCTGCAAGGCTGACTCGTCGCTTCTGTCCGCCGCTCAGGTTCTTCACCAGCCGGGTCTTTTCGGGCAGTCCGAGGAAGCGCACGAGAAAAGCGGTGCGCTCTTTGAGCACGTCCCTTCTTATCCTGAACAGCCGGCCGAAGTATGTGAGCGTCTCAATTATGGAGAACTCCGGGTAGAGAGTCAGCTCCTGTGGCATGTAGCCCACGCCGGGCCCAGGTATGCAGCTGCCCGGCTGGCCCGGCTTGTGTCCGAACACGTGGACACTGCCTTGCCGGGGTTTTAACCGACCCACAATGCATCGCAGGAGAGTGGTCTTGCCGCAGCCACTTGGTCCAAGCAGTCCGTATCTGCAATTAAGGAAAAAAGCAACGTGGTCTTTAGTACTCTCGCGTAAAAGCGGAAACCGACGGGTAGCATTTTATAATTTCAATCAACCGTAAGTGAACGAGGTCAGCTCATGAACCATGATGTGCACTAAAGTTCAGTTCCCGTTTTAGCGTGCGTGAAAAAAAAGACGTACGTATTACATCGCTTCGCGACATTTGTCTTGGTAAATTCTTCAATTTCTTCAAGAAATTGATGTGAATTTAACACAAAGTTTGTGTTAAATTCACATCATGCATTGAATTGGGGCAGAAAGTTCAAAAACTTTTTGGAGTTGCCAAGTTAACTCTTTTCAAGGGAAATTTGTTCGTGTAATGTACTGGCAAAATGTGGCGCTTAAGTTACAGTCTGGTATTTTATAATTACGCTTAGTGAAATTACCGATCTATTTGCGCGGATTAAGGCTTAGTGCATATGTTACTGGTACGATTAGCAGTCAACACGTAAGCGTTTGTAAACACTAGGCGTGGATGGGTTAGAGGGCTAAGAATGTTACACTAATGTGAAATGTTCCTGTTGTAGTGACACAATTTCGAATTGATGTCAAGTTTATTGAGCTTTCCTATTACGCATTCGGGTTCGCTAGCCTTTATTCCCCCGTTATATAGGGTGGGTTACCACATGATTTTCTGGTTAACCTCGTCGCTTCCGCCCTTTTTCCTCTTTCCTTAGGACCGAAATTTGGTTAGTGCAACCCTGCTACAGGGGCCAAGACAGTGCATCCTAAATTTCGTTGTGAGCTGAAAATAGAAGTACAGGGACTGTTATGCCTGTACATATATGAAAAGTGGACCATGACTGATTACTTCAGCACTAAACGAGCCCTAGATGTCACCGGTCGTAAACACCGCCTACCAGCGGTGACCGCCATTTTAACATGACGGCCATGGCGTCATGTGCTTTAGGAAGCAGAGATATCGTCTACTACGGAATTTTCAGCCAGTTCAAACCGTTCGAATTAAGGGCTAAGCTGAAGAAAGCTAAAATAACTCAACTTCACGCACAGCTGACCGTGGAACAATGTCGTTCGCCGGAATGTAGACACTCCTACAGCAAGCTGCATGTTACGTCACGGCTAACGAGTGCGCTAGTTTTTCCAGACTAAGTCCATTTGTATGTTTATAAAAAATATTCAGTTATAAACTAAGTGCTCTACCGAATGCGCCAAAATTTTACCTGCTTATTTATGAATGCTCAAGAATCACTATATAGCACAGATTACAATAAAAAATGGGTGTCATATATGGCGCCTTTAAGGCACTGGACGAATTTTCCATTGCCGTCAGATACGAAGTTTCCAGCTTTGTCCTGAGTGCCGTGAGTGCTTCTAGCAGAGCTTGATGTTTGAAGAAGATAGTTGACAAAAGCGGCAAATCTTTGCAGATACAGATCAAGCGTCATCACAGACATGTCTATGCACAATCTTGCACACAAACCGGTGTGAACTCACTCGGGACACCAGTCACGCAAAATATCTACAAGCGAATTAAACTTCACTGAAGAACATACTAACAGTTATGGCTCATGGCCTCCTGTATAAAGGTGTTTACATAACCTGTTTAGGGGGGGTGTGCGACTGTTCGGTAAATGATGCTGTATTAGGAGTACTATGAAAATCGAAAGGGAGTTGGAACGTGAAAGTAAACATTTCAATTGTCTATAGCCCAAACTGCGTTAATAATGCATGATAGTATATGCCTCGAAACAGTTATAGTGGATCCGTTTCACTAATTAATAGGTCATCATTAATAGGACATCCTTTCACGACATTTCGTGCAACACGATCGTTCGCGAGCACACAGGCGACGCACGTGAGCGGAAAAACTCACATCTTGCCCTCGGGCAGGCTGAGGTCGATGCCCATGAGCGTCTGGACGGCGCTCTTGCCGCGGCCGTAGGAGACGCGCAGTCCTCGGACGTCGACGACCAGCCTGGACGGGGAAGACGTGGCGTTGCCGAACGCCGGCTTGCCGTTGGACGCCAGCACCGGCATGGCAGCACCGAGCTTGCCGTTGGCCGCTCCGGGGGCCGTCGGGAACTGCACAGAAGAGGCATGGCAGCCGTTGGCAGCACAGTGGAGACTCCGTATCCGGGCCTCGGGTAGGATCCTGGAAGGCGCATCTAGAGCGTGGCGGCTGGACGCGTACGCGGCGGCGCGTCCCTTGACGGGCCGGTCCGAGCGGTGGTGGTGGTAGCCGCGTTGCAGCCGGCCGCCCGAGTGCATGCTAGGCCAGGCCCGGCTCGCCACTGAACTAATGACCCAGAAGCCCCGCCGAGGGGTCTGTACGGGACCCGCGAGGGGGGACGCCTCCTCCCCGCGCTCCGAGACGCCTCCCGAGGCATCATTCCCCTCGCTCGCTGCGCCGCTAGGCTACATTCCGTTGCGGGCCGTTAGAACAGCTGGAAGAGCTCGCACTTCGCCGAGACCGCGAGCGACACGCGGTGGAGTTCAGCGGCGCGTCTTCGTCGTGCGACGTTGCGGTGTTTCGCGAGCCGACGCAACTTCGTCTCCCATTTCATTGTAGGCCGTACTCCCTCCGTTTTTTTAATGCGAAACGCGACGTCTGGCCCGAGTGTTAACCGCATTTCCAAAATTCAGCTGACAGTGTCTTGGTGTCAGTGACGACTTTCTGAGGAGGCCTCGCGAGATGGGGGTCGTGTTATCGGCGTATGAGTTTTCGGAGGCCTGCGGGACAGTCTGGACATTTGAGGTATGGAAGGAACCGACCTCAAACTTACTATAGAAGGAAGTGGTCTCGTATTTTGCAACCAGCCATGCGCCACGTGTCCTGATCGGAAGGTGACTGCCAGAAGTGCGCAAATGCCATTTTGCTCAGCATACCGTGGCATGTTATGTTGTGGTATGGCGAGGTGAAACAGATTTTCATTGTGCTATTAGCTGACGCAAATGTGACGCATGGACACACACACACAATTATAATATATATAACACCGCAAGTGCAGTGACATTGAAGCGGCTAACAAAACTTGCTAATTAACTATTCAATTAACACAAAAATGCAACAGGCCATGATAATCTACAGCACATTGAATTCTAGAAGAAACACGTGTACGCAATTTGACATTCATTATCAAATGTTAAGGCCGACATAGAAAATGACAGGGGCGCGCAAGAAACGAACCTACTTTGTTGCGTCAGAACAGAACTACCCGTGACCATGAAGTTGTGAAATGTGAATCATGGCTTAAGCGTATCTGATCAGGAAAGACAAGTCCGCTGAGATGCACAAGCATAGTCTATTCGTTGAGTGTGGTGTGTACAAATGCCTTATTTGTTGCATTCTTAACTGTACTAAACAGGCGCAAGAAACTCCCGTCTGCAAGGTGAAGCATCGGAGGGGCGGTCCCCTGAGTTTTACCGCGACAGAAATGGTGGGAATCACGGACTGCTAGGCGAGTTGGTGATTCATCTTAAGTGAGTTGCGTGAAAAAAAATTGAAGTACAAAAGGAAGACGCCTGAACGCAGCACTAACAACTGAAATTTGGGGTTTCTAGAAAAGCTACCTCAGTGCGAAGTATCATAACGGAGGGTTTCGCGACACATGAATCACCAGCTTTGTTGATGAAATACGCCTCTTCGATTTCCCGTGCCTTAGCCCCATGCCTTAGCCGGTTTCCCACTTCTATTTCTCTGTGGGAAATAATTAGGTCTTTGAATACATTTTCGGGTGTGCTTACGTAAAAAAAACTATTGGATCTACAGTTTTCACGCATAATAGCGACACACTCGTGTTGACAAAAAATAAAATTTTTGGAATTAATGGTAACGTACTGTACAGTGGGATCATGACCCGCATGAGCGGGGAACGCTGGAGTAAATTAGACCACCCGTTGTTCTTTAACCTGCAGACAAAATGAAGCATACTGCATGTGCTAATGCACTTTGACCTGCTTTGAATGCAGCCACCGTTGAGGGAGTCGAACCTGGAACCTCTTGACTCGGGAGTGTTTCGCCATGATCAATAACTGAGCAAGTTCACTGGCGCGGTATGTTCGCGCTTGACCACTGCGCAAATAGCAAGCGTTCACACGAACATACAAAACAACGAAAAATGATTTGCAAAAGTTTGCAGTTGAATAACTGTCCTTCCCGATACAGTATTCTTCCGACTCCAATGTTCACCATCATGTTCCAGTGACACATTCAGCTCTGTATTTGACACGGTTTCGTACCCGAGTATTTGATGTGCTATGATGCGGGATAAAAAACAGGTTTCGATAACGTGCAGAACCGTAAGTATTTGCCGCACTGAATTTGCGAGACCCCATGATCGACAGCTCACATAAACAAACAAACGAGGGTAATTTCAGCATACTAATACTTCCCCACCCTACATAATGGAAGATCACTGCAGATGCATGTTTCCATGCCGCGGCAGATAGTCGAACCTGTAGGCAAGCAGTCCTAAAATAAAGCGTGCAAATATGAAAAGAATGAGGCAACACAAACACAGTCTGTCAATCTTGTTTTCCGTCGTAGTGCGCTCTTTTAGTTGCTTGTGTGTTTCTCTCGTATCCGTCTTCACATGCATTACTTGTTTTAAGAGCGAGACTCATAAGCTCGAGTTAAAAGGACGGGTGTCCGCAGATAATTTTCTGTGGACACCCTCCGCGCCTATGGGCCACGCCCACACACGGAGACTGTAAGCATGACCGCAGCGTAGTTTTCCGGCGCGAGCCGAGTACGCGATTCTACCGCGGGTGCCAGCGGTGCACGCGAGTGCCGGAGTTCGGACATTTTTTCAAGGTCCGTGTTAGGCTGCAGATCGACGGTGTTTTGTCTATATGCCAAGGGGAAACCTAGCATAGCCAAGAAGGCAACATTCCAGACCCTGAGATCAGCCAGCTTCGCTGTTTCATGACTTTCATGGCTATTGTAAACTTCTATTCAAGTTTTTCAAAAAAAAAATGAATAGTTGGACAGATCGTATTGATTCCATTGATTTATATGCGTGGTGTAACGTCCCAAAACTACCATAAGATTGTCAGACGCCGTAGTGGAGGGCTCCGGAAACGAGTTCCTCAACGTTCACCCATATTTCAGCCTACATCATTCTCGCCCTCTATCGAAAATGCAGCCGCCGCAGCCGGGATTCGATCCCGCCACCTGCGGGTTAGCAGCTGAGTACCTTAGCCACTAGACCACCGCGATGGGGCTAGTTGGACAGACCTGTGCCTATATTGTGCCTCTGTGGCCATTGAACAATTAGCCAATGAAATACACAATAAACGAAAAGGGCACAATAGTCAGTTAAGTCAAACAGCACATCAGACACAAGTAGTCAAGCATGAGTCCAGTCTGGCAAAGCGAGTTCACAGTGTACGTGTCCAAAACCAGATATTCTGTATGACTTGACAAGCAGGAAAACACAAAAAATCATTATGCGTCACATCAAATGCATGATGATATAACTTCTGGACATTTCGTAAAATGTAACGTATGTACCTTTATTACTTTATCATAAATATAAAGATAAATGGCGCATCATGGATTTAAACACACACGCTTAAAAATAAAGAAAACATCCCAATGTGATTTCTGATCAAAGCGTATTTCATGAACGCTTGCGTCAATGAAAAATGCCTTATTTTTCTGTTTTTTTAGAGTGAATTGCGGGTACCTGCTATGAGTGGCCTCAAAACAGCGTAATTTCTGCCCGTCGGCAATCCACCTGCAACGAAATTCTCTGCCTTTTATTTTCTTTATCATCCCAGCAATCGCGGAATGTGCTTTGCCTCGTTTGCCTTTTCTGCCAAGCGAGATGTGCCGTTGTCAGATAGGAAGGAGACGCAGTGGCCGGAGGCACTTTTTCCCATTCTTGCACGCTCTCTCGCTGGTGCAGTGCACTGCTCCGTCGAGGAAGTGACTGATCCGCTGCTCGATGCTGAGAGAGGGAGAGCGTACCGTTTTTTGCAAGAGAAAAACCGGTCAGGTGGCCAGTCCTCGCCTCTACGAAGAACCAAAAAAAAAAAGAAGAGGCGAGCTACTCTCACCCTCCTTTCGGCAGCTTTCTGTCTATATGCTCCTCTCCCTCTGCGCTGCTTCAGTGGTGACCTCAGGCATGCGCTCTGGTTTCGCCGAGTACACTGACGTCACAAAGGTATCGGAGTGGCTTTCGCGACCTGTTGTCGACGCACACTGCTCTTCCGGCCAGATTTTCGCCCGGGGCCTCCGTTTTAGAGGCCTTTTGGTTTTTGTCTTTCCAGTCAGATGAAGAGGGAGAAGGCCAGTGTAGCGCTTTCGCCGAATTCTCGCCCCTGGGGTCACGTGGGCGTGGCCAGAACGAGAAACATTGACTCAAATCTCCTGTGTGTGGTGGTCCGTTGATCGTCTGTCATCACGAGAGTGCCGCCTTTGAATCGATTAGAAGTAACCACTTAGTAAATCGATTAAACGATAAAAGAGAATGTCCACCTCAGTTTACTAGCTGCTAATATGAAGGAGCCTGTATATTTGATGTACCTGGCCGAGAAGAAAAAAAAAGGCATCTTAGCATTAGCGATGAAAGCCGGATGGAAGTTTTGTTTCTTTTTTGTTCCTCTATTTTTTCTTTTCCGCTTTGTTATTTTTTCTATTTATTTCTATTTCTTTCCTAACATGCTTTCTATACTTTACCTTTTTCTGTTTTTCTCTTGCCCTTTTCTCTTTTTTTTTCTTCAGTTTTACGGGCTGCTAAAGTGCTCCGCACCTATTGTCACCATCGAGGCGCTCGAAGAACAAGAGTAAGAAGACTTCTATTTGGCGCGAGCGAGCGCTACAGCTGGCTATCCTATATGCCATTTGGCCTGCGTTACGCTAAGAGACGATGACAGCGTACGACAGCCCCGCATCCTAAAGCAGCTCGATCGCGGATTGACTGCACCACAGCGTACCACCATGGCGCTACGGTGCACAACAGAAGTCACAAGCGATGAAAGCAGTTTACATGCGCGAAAGCGCCCTGGCCTTCACGCTACACCACAATGCAACAGCTTGCTTCAACAGGAACTTGCCGGTGGCACTTCTTGTAGCAGTGACGTTGGACTCCCGCTGTCGCATATCAATGCTCGAGCCATCATCAACAGCAAGACAAAGACCTCCCCTATATTCCACCTGTCAACTCGGTCCTGTGCTTGCTGTTGCCACTTTATACCGCAAACTTCCTAATCTGATCGGCCCACCTAACTACCTGTCTCCCCCTAACCCGCTTGCCTTCTCTTGGAATACAGCCAGTTACCCTTAATGACCAGCGGTTATCCTGCCTACGCGCTACGTGGCCATGTCCATTTCTTCTTGATTTCAGCTATCATATTCCTAACCTTCGTTTCTTCCCTGACACACACTGCTATCTTCTTGTCCCTTATAGAGTTACTTATAGCTTTCCTTTCCATTGCTCGCTGCGTCGTCCTCAACTTAGGTTGAACCCTCTTTGTAATCCTCCAGGTTTTTGCTCCGTTGGTAAGTACCGGTAAGACGCATCTGTTATATATTTTACTCTTGAGGGATACTGGCAACCTACCATTCATAATTTTAGAATGTTTGCCGAATGTACTCCACACCATTCTTATTCTTCTATTTACTTCATTCTCGTGGTTCGGCTCCGCGGTTATGACTGTCCTAAGTATACATTCTCTTTTACATGTTCAAGTACTCAATACTCCATGACTTCAATACTCGAGTACTGTGCAATTATTGTGATTTTGGATATGTGAAGTCATGCTGCCACTGTGCCTCCCTTTGCACTTTGAATTGATTCACCGAATGTGCCCCTGCTTTATCGCACAATCTAGCGAATAGATGACGCCGCTGTTGCATCACGTCAAACTTCGGCCAAGCGCGCGATTGTTTGCGCCACATATCTGGCAACGATATGCCGCCGTTGTAATCGAGGCTGCTTTAGCTTAACAAAACATTCGTACAATCACTAGAGTACAGTGATCCTCTCTGCACTTATCAGAACATAGATGTCAAGAGTGCTTGCTATAAATATTGACGAATCCGAATCGCCATCGTCTCGACTAATGGACCTACAATCACCTTGCCGAGGGAGAGCCATTACAGATGGTTTAGCAGAGCTATGACGGACTACTTGCTACACATTTACATTAAAATGTGCTTAGCATGGCATTTGATGAAAGGACTAAACTATCTCTTTCAGCGGTGGTGGGTGGCTACGTTTGTGCACGCCACTTGTTTACGTCATCTTGCTGTGAAAATAGAAGCAGATACATTGCTCATTGGATGAACTGAATTCTCTACACAATCAGTATGTCTTGACTTCAGTGTGCTGCGTGTGACTGTAACCGATCATTTGGATGATGGTACTGCGATGTTCGACGGACCGTTTGGCGTGCTTATCTCCATGAGCAAAGTCAAGATAACTGTTTCTTTTTCCAAAACGAATATAGCCAGAAAATAGTTGTGTACCCGCTTCAAGACTATGATTTCATTCTATTTATGTGAAAATGAGACGTGATTGACAGCAGAGTAAGTAAATATTAAATTACATGCTAATTACTAGTAATACCTGAAACTCACAAAACAACGCATTACTTCATTTTCTTTCTTAGAAAGAAATATTGAGTGACTTCAATTATGATAGAATATTGATGAGATCTAACAAATAACCAAGCAAAGAATAGCATAGGGGGTGTACTTAGAAGTAATTATAATGCGAATGTGAAGAAAGAAAGAAGTGGACGAAAAGATGATTGGCCGTAGGCAGGGTCCAAACCTGCGGTCCTCGAATAACGCGCTCGATGCTCTACCAACTGAGCTTACGGCGTCAATTCTCCCGTCCACGTTACGGGGTATATATGTGCATTAAACGTGCGAGCATCAGTCAGCGCCGTCAGTAGCCATGATGGCGAGTGTGGAACACTTTTCGCCAGTTTGGCGTTACGTAGAAAGAAAGAAGGAGGGTAGTAGAGGAAGGAAATGCAGGAAGGTCAACCAGGTGAGTGTCCCGTCTTTTGTCATAGACCACCAGGGAAGGGGATTGGGGGATGAAAAAAAAAAGATAGAAAGAAAACAACATAAAAAGAACACGTGATCTTGAACTAGACAGCTGCGTTTGATAGTAGTGGATGCAAGACTTTAAGCGTATCACGTTCCCTTGTAGATCGTCGGTTCACGGTGCCTACTGAAGGCTTGCAAGCCCTGGACGTACAACATCCAGTACCTATTGTACGGCCTCAGTGTGGGGTGATTTCAGCCTGCCGACGAACACACGTAGTGTCTCTAAGTTATGGAAGCACTATTTAGATAGGTTTGTCTTTTGGCAATGCCGAGGTGCGTTGTGAATCCGCAGTACGTGATCTCATTGCGAGCTGGCAGCTGACCAAGGCTATGTGAATTATGCGCAGAGCACTGTGCTATGTGAACTCGACACACATTCGGAGACAGCGCATCATAATTCGCGCCTGCAGGAAATATGGACGAATAAGTGGACGTACTAAGGGCGTCCAATGATTCTCGAGCATCGTTCACAACGATATATAGAGAACGCCCTCTATAGTCATTCTTATTGACAGGAGCGTGCATCCAGAGTGGCCTCACTGCGATTGCAAATGCTTGTCGCTGTTCGAGTTTGATTTGACGCTGATAGTACGTTGCGCCAGTATATATAGGCCCACTTGTTCTTTCAGTCATTGTCACACGAAGTGCACTTCAACATAAACATACTATATGGATTGCCCTAACGTCATCGAAACATGGTGTCACGAGAATCTTATGAGGGCATCGCTCGCAGTTTTTGTCATCCTGTGACATATGTAGGTGAAATAAGTTTCGGGCACATGTTTATCACATTGAAGCAAGTTAACCGCGGCAGTGAATTCTCTACATTGGCGTTATTGTAGGCATCATGGCGCACGGCCAGTACGCCAAGCAACTGCGTAGTGACAGCGTACAAGCTGCCAATTGTACCCATGGTACATCGCAATGTTGGATCATATGCCTCCATCTGCGTTGCGGTCTTCCAATGTGACCTGACGTCTATTATACCGGAACTTGGTTGCTGGATCATCGCCGAAAGAAACGTACTTGAAATCCATTGTGTGAAAGGCGCGACAAGTGGGTGTCTTAGTTTTGATTTCGCTCGAAGCGCTGACTAAAATTCCCAGGCTTATATGCACCTATATAAAACTTAAAGTGGATGACCGCCACTCTATTACAGTTAGCAAAGCATCAGACGCGTACGTGAAGGTTGCAGGTTCGGTTCCTGCCATTGGCAAGCCCTCTTTCCGACGATTTCCTCTCTTCGTATTTACATTACATAAATAGCACTGATTCTAGAAGTATGAAAGGAGCACTAGCGCCCAATTGTGAGCCGTGGAACGGCTGACGTTGATTTCTCACGAGCATCATAAAGACTATTTTACGTAAGACATATGGGTGCCGCAATTTCGGGCTGTCCTGACGTTTTTTTTTTTTTGTATATCGCTTCGTTAATACGCCACGAAACATTGTATGCACCAGCCGAACACTTTTCTTGCATATGCGTCTACCGTAACGTATAGTTGTTAAAAATGCAAACTACAAATGTTAACAGCCCAATACGGTTGCGCGCAAGCGTATCCGTAAAGTAGTATATGTGTGCTAAGTGGGAATTACTTGGGATGGGTTTCTACAATGTCACGTGCATCAAACAGTGCACTGTACAAACATAGGCCTTTAGATATGTACAAAGATAGAATGACATAGGCATAAATATGGAAGAACAGTTTTCGTAAAATACAAAGAAATTCGAAATAATTCAGACTCACCAAAAATGTATATTTTGCCCCGAGAACTCACTCGGACTAACTGAAATTTTCCTCAACTTGACTCACTTAGACTCAATCTCACCAACATGTTGCTCATCCGGACTCACTCGGGCTTAAACGACTTGACCTGGAGCTGAGTGAGGTCGACTCATGGGGTATAAACTGTCTTTAACGCCGATATCCCACATAATCGATGCTCTACGATACGTCTTCAAGCACGAGTTATCAGTGGTGGAAATCCACTAAAGAAGTTTTTATCAAACATGTGACTGACAAGATATTTCTATCAAGAACGTTCCGTGGAAAAGTTTGGGGAGGTAAAAGGCATGAAAACTTCTGCCCCCCCCCCCCCCAAAAAAAAAAAGCTGGCGTCTTTGATTAATAAACATTGAGGTAGCGCATGAAGACCAGTGCGTTGGTTGAGATATGGGTGAATAGACTTGAGTGTAAACGTAAGCTGACATAAGGCTGATAATACTGATAGGCGAATAGATAGGAGCCCGTACAAATACGCCAATATACGCGGATTGCGGCCCATTAAAACCAATAGTATTGGCAGGAAGAAGGGAACCCTTGGTAAAGCACTGTCATAGACTTGTGAAGTCACAGCTAGACGGGATGATTCCTTAAGCTTGAGCGCACCGCAGGTTATTAATAATCAGGTATTGCTAAAGACAAACGCACGCAATGGTTCCCGTGAATTGAGCACCAGTGTTTTGGAAGACTTGGCCTACACACGTTCGCGACTGAAGAACTTCACATACTGTCTCCCGGAATAAACTGCGCGCGGGCGAATACAAGTCCCGCAATTCGCGCCCGAAGGAAGTGCATGCACATTGCTCGTATACCGTCAGTACGCCTATACGCAATGAATTCGTTACTTTCCTTCCGCAAGCGTATATCGTCCTCTATAACTAAAGTAATGTCAGCGTTGATTAGCAGTTACTGCGAAACATTTACTCATACATTTAAAAGCAAGCTATCCAAATTATTATCCCCTAAACAGCCGCAGACATTGCGATTTCGCGCTTGGCCGTCCGTCGAAAATCAGCACTGAGTGCATGGAGAAGGAATAAGAAAGGGAACAGAGGCGAGTGCTGATGAATGGGTCATCAACGAGGTGGATTACCAACGAGATGGATTACCAACAAGACGTATCAACCAGCCTCATCTCAAGCTTCGTTTCAGTAAACTGCAGGCGACACGAGGTCAATTCAATTTCCCGCGTAGAACACAGTCTCCCCAAGAACGCAAGTTCCTGTCATCTTGTGCGCCCCCGAGTGAGGCTTGCTGCGTATATTCACGACGCAAGCTACAATAATAATTCTTCTAGTCTTACGTCGCAAAGTCATGATATGTTTACGAGGAATGCCGTATAGTGGAGGGCTCCGAAAATGTCGAGCTGTTGTGGTTGTTTAACGCGCTATGGTACACGGGCCTTTTCGATCCCGTCAAAATGCGGCCTCCGGGATCCCGCGACTTGCGGGCCAGCGGTCGAGCACGACAACCCCGGCGGGTGGCGTAAACTGCAAGAGTTGCGCTCGCTGTCGGGATTCTACAAGCTTGTTTAGATCGTAATCACTCGCGTCCGCTTCCAATGGGTGCCGCACAAGACGTACAAAAGATAAATAACCCTAACTAATTTATGGAGAAATAATTGTGTAGCTTCAGGCGGGTTCCTTTACCTGCACTGGATCACCCACGACGTTCGTCCAGCTGGCCATCTTTGTGCTCGCCTAGAAGCGGTGGCGTGCGACGGTCGTCAGGCCAGGGTGCGACAAGCTCAGACTAGGGGCGGGGGCGGTCCTCGCCGGACGACCATCCAAGTGGGACTACTGTGGAAGCGAAGGCGGCCGGTGCGGTGTCCGGCCGCGGAATGACGGTACATGCCCGCGGTGGTGCAAAAAGAAAACACGTGGTTTTGGTCTGAGAAGGAGGGCGGGGGGTGGGGTCATTTGCGTTTCTCTCTTACTCTTGAATTGCGATTACGCTAGTCAAGGGTGCAAGTGCGCATGCTTGAACCCGGAAACAAGCGGGGGAGGAGGTTTTCAGCTAATACCGAAAATGAGTGGGGTATGGAACCGGATAACGATAACGAAAGCATATCCGCAGGGCATAGCCATTGGTTTGAATGAGGCAGCGTCACGAAACAACTGTTCGCGGCGAGTGGGGACAGGGGTCTCCGATGGATGGCAGCGGCGTAGCCTAATTGGAAGGAGGGGGTGTTAAACCCCCTCCCTCCCGAAAATTTCCAGTTTTGCTTGTGTATATATACACGCACACATACCACATGTACCAATATGCATAACGTGTGGGTGACCCCCCCCCCCCCCTCCCCGAAAAAAAATTCTGGCTCCACCTTTGATGGATGCGACAGTGTTATCGTGACTAAGTGCTCTATTTCCGAGGAAAGCGAGCATGGCAAATCAACGGCAGCGCTCGAGATGAACAGGAAAAAAAAAACAGAGAAACAGAGGCCGTCTAAAATCCTATAACGAAACATGCAAGCGTTATGTTATCTTCCGTGTATGTTTAATTTTTGTATAACACGCTGTTTTGGACGTTCATAAACTATCGCCCAGCCCAAATAACACACTCGGGAAACGCAGACACATTCCTTCTTCGGTCTCATGGATCTCAACTTGAGAACATGGTGAACAATACGTATTGTGTGAGTCATGCAGAGAAAGAAGATAAAAAAAAACTTCCGGAAAGACTCGAGAACTTGCACACCGAGCTGGGGCGTCTGCGGGCAGCCCTGACGCATACCTCGAGAGCGATGCGGAAGTGGACGTTGGGGGATCGCAAGCATTTTCAGAAGCGCAGGCAGCCGGTGCGGTGTCCGGCCGCGGATTGACGTTACATGCACGCGGTGGTGCAAAAAGAAAACACTACAGATAAAACAGATTCAAATATCCACCACCCCATGACAAACGAAGCAGGAGGTTGCCTGAAGATGGTCATAGACTCACACGTACCCGAACCCAATGATCCTATATATACGTTTATGTTATCCTGCCATTTATACATCTAAAGACTGTAAAGCGTGTGGGGCAAGAGCGACGCTGCAGCACATGCTATAGCACCGGTAGCAAGCAGCAGATTTCAACGAATCGGGTTGGCATGGCAGTCTCGAAACGCGAGGCGCGATGGGAGGCGGCTCTGCTCAGCCACGACCTCGCCGATTAACTGTGGGCCGTCCGGCAAGCCCAGGAAGCCGCCCGTGTCCAAGGATTGATTTTGTGGGGTTTAACGTCCCGAAAACCACCATGTGATTATGAGAGACGCCGTAGTGGAGGGCTCCGGAAATTTCGACCACCTGGGGTTCTTTAACGTGCACCCAGATCTGAGCACACGGGCCCGTGTCCAAGGACTCGAAGCCGTCACCTAGGCTGGGTGCTTTGTCACCCCACCCCGCTAAATACCACCGGACATTCTCAATAAAGTTTTTACTTACTCACTTCGGAGAGGTCCTCGCTGTGCTTAACGTGGGCTAGAATTTGCGTGTGTCTGACTTGGTAAATCTTAGTAAAGTGTCGTATCTGACACCGGATATCTCTAGTTCTTTTTCCTTCCAGTTATCAGCCGATAAGTACGTATCTTTTAGCTCGTCTCGTTCTGTCTTGGTTTGAGCGCGTCGTGACTCAGATGGTTTTCAACAAGGCTGATAAGAAATATATGATATAGCAATGTTCACAATCACGGCTACTAAAAAAAAAAAGAGCAGAAGAAAGGTAATGTCATTTTTTTTAATAAAGAATGGTAGGTCAGCCTGACGTGTACTGTTTTGTTGTATCACTGTCAGGACGAATACAGAAAAAACGTTCCTCTCGGCATTCTCAGAATTCTTAGGACCAAAGTAGGGGCTAGTTGGGTGTGCATATTTGACACTTGCGACCCGCTGTTTGGACATGAAGAAAGACCAGCCATTGTCTTCAAATTTTAAGGGCGCTCACACAAGCGATCGTTAAGGTACAACTGGTTTGCCCGACACACTTGCAACCATATACGACATGGATATACGCAATACACGACACCGTAGACAATTCGTGTGACAAAAATAGTAACCTGAGCGTGATATAGTACTTTTATTTTATTTTTTAACCTTGCTGTTAAGGGCTTCAGACTTCTGCGCATCGATATAAGTCAGTTGGGTGTCATGCTATAAGTAGCAGTGGTGTCGCAACAATAACTTTGTGGAAATAGCGCTTGTGTATGTATGGGGTCCTTTGTATCGTCCGTGTTTTCTGTGCACATTTAGTTTCACAAAAACCGCGTGAATCATATACAGCACGCTTACCATTGGACTTGTCCAAGCACTTTTGTGGGCCGGGATTTTCTCAAAATGATGCAGGGAATTTCGTCTGCACAGACTTTGCGTGGTTAGCGAAGAATTGGTATCGCTTGAGCAGATGGCGCTCTTGCATCAATAACCCGCCACGGTGGCCCAGTGGTCGACTTCTAACCCGAAGCTCGCGGTATCAAATCCCAGCGACGGTGGCCGCATTTTCGATGGAGGCAGAAATGATTGAGGCTCGTCTCCGCAGATTCAGGTGCTCGTTAAGAAACACCAGAGGGCCGAATATTTCGGAGCCCTCTTCGAAGGCGTCTCTTATTATTAGACTGTGGTTTTGGAACGTGCTACTTGAACAGTTTGTTGTATCAGCTGATAACCCAAGATGGTGAACTTGTTTTGACTTGTCAAGTCATCCATGGCTTGCACATTTTCGGAGTTACTTCGAAAGCTTCCGTTTTCACACGCTCTTTATCAATGTGACTCTGTTAAGAACCTTCACCGTGGCGACCACATGCTGCGTATCAACCAGTGCGCTACGGCGATAAGCCAAGTTTCGTTGCATTAAGTGATTTTTTTTCTTTTTTTCCTGGGAAAATGAGGGTAAAACGACGCATCTGAAAAAAAAAAAAGAACAGATGTCTGTTTGGGAAAGTAAACGAAACAGTTGATAGTCTATTGGCTTGCGTTTCTGCGCACTCTGAAAGCGACTATCCTCGATTCGTAAAGATCACACAAGAAGTAAACATTATCTACAATGTGGGCCTTTCGTGGGCGGAAAAGCAAAGGCGCCGATCGACTAAATTTTCTGTAGCGACGAAATTTGTCTTATCCAGAGCCCGTGGTTGTGCTCGTGAGGGGCGCTCAGTGGAACGGGCTGTCACATGTGGCCACTCATCAGCAGCACGTCCTTCGAATGGTTGTGGGTGCACGTTCGGGGAAAATGACCTGCTTCGGCAGCCGACGTTCAACGAGTGAGAAACGCGGTTGTCATTGTCGCGAATCTCGTCTATACGTGGCCAGCATAGTGTCCTGCGCAATGTACTGATACGGCTGCGAATCCTGGCACCTTCGTCGTCTACCGATGCTGGCGAGACCTTCAGCTGGTACCCATCAACGTGCACCACGAGCTGGGCCTGCAGTTCATATGGAACGTTTTATTGTGATTTTTTGCAACCGTTATTTTATTATCCCTAGCTTCTAAACAATATTTTAGGTGTGTGCTGCTTCGTACCAGAAGCTCAGAAGCACGAGCATGATCTTTTCGTAATTTTTTCTTTGTGTCTCTTAGTTTTCATTATTTTATTAACCTTACGCGTTGTGTATATTTGAACCTGCTTGTTGTGTTTTTATAGAGTATAGTTTGTTCCTGTTCCTTTCGTCTCACGTATTTTTGTGGCCTTCTTTTAGTTAATTTTTTGTCTACTCCCGCCGATTGCCCTTGTTTCAATTAAATGCGTGTTTGTTTTGGAGAAATGTCCGTGTCCGCTGATTTATTGCTTCACTCAAACATCACTACACATTCAACCCCGCACGGGTCTACTGGTCTACAAAAATAAAAAAAAAACATGTGCACTACTTGACGCTTTTTCAGGCGTCGCAGGTGGAAGCTCGTGAGTCTGCCGTGCGCCGCTGTTGGAACGCCGGGGCCTCTCTAGAAGTGTGCTACAATAGATTACGACCCTCACAGTGACTCCCGTTCAACGCAAAAACGGACGCCTAAAAATGGCAGCTGTTCGGCCTGTCATTGCTCAAAATGCAAATGCGCACGTTAACTCTTTGAAGTAAGGCTTCTACAGAGGTAATCTTATAACCAATGCGCATGTGAGAAGCTTATAAGTTCCTTCTAATAGGTACAACAATTTTATGCGTCCATACCTCTCTCCCCCATTCGCTCAATCCTAGGAGAACTTCAAATATGTCTACCATTATTGTCACTGCCTTTCTTTTAGATTTAATTTTTTATACTGTAAGCGCAACAGCATATTCGCGTTATTCGCGCTTACAATACGTTTTAACCTCTAGGTGCGTGCTTTAATGGAAGTGTAATTAAAGTAATGGAAGTATATCGTCGAAGCTGGGAACATGACCAAAAGTAAGGAATAAAATGATTTGGCGCACCTGCCTGCACACTGCAAAGACTGCTACAGTGAACCAGTTTCTAGGGGTTCACAATTTTAAGCAGCAACAAAAATCAAACAGCTCAGGTGCAAAACATCATGCAGGTACAAGAGAAGGGTGGGAGGGTCAAAGGTTTCAGGTCACGCTTTCACAGAAATGTATGTTTATAGTGTCCTGGGGGGTACTTTTGCCCACATTGTACATCAGGTGCAACACTGCGAATGCTATGCAGAATGTTCGGTCAGCTAAATGCCTGCTCGTATCGCGCTCGGGTTTCGTCGTCGTAAACATGGCATCCCTGATCGGTTGCGACGGCGCGATACGGCAACCAGTCGTGGAGGCCGATGACACGAAAACTAACTAGTGCTACTTTTACAAGCTACTTACAGCCGTATAAATAAAGGGGTTTGTTTATTTCTAAGGCACAAAGCATGTGCATATAGTATTTTTTCAACAAAATTATCATGTTACGGCACACGGCCTGTGCTGTAACAATAGTGACAATTTTTTCACTCTAATGTGATGGTTTGTGATCGTAATGCGACTTTTTTTCGAAAGTTTCAAAGCCCGAAAAATTTTCAGTGTTGTATAAGTAATATATACGCGCGCATACATACTCTGGACAAACGTACATAAATTGCAGATAACTGTGTATAGAAAAAAAAGTTTTTAACGATTTTGAGAACACTTGGTACTATACTATGGGAGAGCATAAAGCTTTCCCGTGCCCCCCTCCCCCCACAAAAAATAAAGAAAGGAAATAAAAAATGAGGCAACATTGGGGTGCCAAGCCTGATGGAAGGTCGGAGCTGGGCAACGTTCTTTGTTTCTATTCGGTGTTCTTCTTTTCCTTCTCTCCTTCTTTCTTCTCCTTTCACTTTTTCTGTCTTTTTCTCTTTATTTCGATCAATTAGTTTTTGCATTTTCATCGATTTCTTTCTTTCCTTTGCTGCCTATTTTTCTACTTATTTTTGTCATTGTTCTATCTTTTCATTTCGCCTTGCTTCCTTTTTTTCCCTATTTGCATGCGTGGTTTTGCTTGCGTTACGCCAAGCACACCAGTGGTCTTTTGCTAATCATGATAAGTGGTCATCATTAAGGCGCCATATGAGCATGAGGAACGCGTGCACAATATGCTACGCAAAGGGCGTTATGCCAAGCGGCGATGGTGCACACGATAGCAGACGCATACCCAGCCCGATAAAGTGCGGTGAATTTAAACGAAAACGGGCTACCCTTCTCCTTTATAGGGGTATAGCAAAGCACCGGCGTGGCTCAATTAATGTACTATTTCTTGGTGCGAAAGCATCTATACTGAAGGAAATCTCGCTAGCCTTCACAGCGCTGCACCGGATGTATGAAACGGAGTATGAATTCTATAAGCGCCGCTGCTGTGCGACCGTATATACGCACGGGCCGACGGCCTACTTGTCCGACGTCACGGCTCGGAGCGAGCGCATTTTACGCTGCGCTATTTTGGAGAAGTTGCTATGACCCTGGTGAACTGCGGGAAAAAGCGGGCGCTTTTCGCCACGCGGAGTGTTTTGCAGTTAGGAACACCCACCGCAGGCACGTGCGAACTCGAGAAAACAGCGTTGAACGCGATTCGCTTTCGATGCTCTCTTCTTTATCTGGGCACACATCATGCACCGGCGCCAGAACGGGCACGGTCTCCAGGCGGCGCATATGCACTACGCCGGCGGGTGCAAAAGTACGACGCAGGGTAGTGATGCGTACTTCGCAGCGCCGATAACCGTCAACCTCTCTGCAGGTTATTGGCTCCCCGAAAATGGATTTTTGCTTCGGAGCATGACCCAGTGTGCATACAAAGCAGCGAGACATGTGGTGCTTTGCTTGCGATGAATCGAGGGACATGGCAGTATCAGGGCCGTATGCTCCTGTACTCGCGCCTTTCTTCGACAAGATGCGGCATTTCAATCAGTAAGAATATATTATTACCTGTAAGGGTTCTGCGTCCCAAAACAACAATATTATTAGGAGAGGAGAATTAGCAAAGGGCTCCGAAATTTTCGGCCACCAGGCGTTTTTTATGTGCACTGACATCGCAAAGTACATGCAACTCTACTATTTCGCCTCCATGGAAATGTTACCGGCATCGAACCCGCGACCTCCGAGTTAACGACCATGTAGTGTCGCAACCGCTGCTCCACCGCGCTGTACGAGCAGTTCAAGCAGAGCTTGCTATTGGTATATGTACGTATGCGGTTTTGGGCTTTTGTTCCTGCACAAACGTTACATGGTTGCAAAGACGAATAATGTCCAAAAACCCGAAGATACATTCGGTGTTGTGAATTTTTTAGGTGGTTTTGTTTTGTCTCATTAACAAGAAAGTGTTTTATTCCGAGGTCCGCCAAGGCTGCGCTGACGTATTTCCGTCACGGATATGACATCATTGTAAATATATAACAGATCGCACGAAAAAAAAATTGGCCCCGTATCTGCATGTAATCTTGAAATGTCGTCGAAAGACGATAGTCTTGCGTGTGGAAAGAGTGAACAAAACATTTATTTGATGTTCTGCGCAAGAAAATCGGTGAATGGTATTCCGGAGGCGCTGCGTTAGAGTGCCTCGAGCATGCAGCGGAGGCGAACGAGCGCATCAAGTCACGTCACACGTGAGACATGAGCGCCACCTGGCAGTTTCTTTTGGAAAACAAAGCGCGTGGCCTTGCGCGCCCGTCTCAGAGGTGATAAGCTGTAGAACGCTAGGCGACGGGTAGGTGCCACCACCATCTCGTCTTAGGAAAGCGTTGGAAATACTCCCTGTTCCGTGCAAGCGTTGCATGGTAAGCGCAGCGTGATAAGCGCTACGGTCCTTAAAATTACTTATGTATGCGTTTTCTACTAAGAGATGCATATGCAGAATATATGCGTGTTGTTAAGGTGCCCCAGACATGAGCAATAATTGCTTTTTAATTGACAATTGCGCAAGCATGAACGCTCAACCTTGGCAACATTGGTGGTTGCTGCGGATGGGGTCGGCCGTTTCAAGTACCCGACGCCGGTAAGAGTAGACAAACAGACAAGTGTACAGACAGACAGACAGACAGACAGGCAGACCAACATTTTTGCGTCGAAGGTCCCCAAAAAAGTCTTTAAAAAAACGAGAAGTAAAGATTCTGTCCTGTGGCAGCGAACCAGTCACCTCTCGACTTGCAGCGCGCGGTGCTAACCACCATGGCACGGAACGTTCGTTGTCCGAAACGTTTACGGCAAGCCATTTATATACACCGTACTCCATTTGCTGGGCCTCAGAGCTCCGATACTTAAGCGCATTTTTGTTATCAGCAGCGAGATGGCACGACGGGCTCGCACTTGGCGCGCTCTAAAGGTCGTCTCGATCAAGGAGCGACGCCTCCACGGAGCGTGGTCTCTCCTGCGCGCGCGCTTATCAGATTCGTATATCAAAAGAGGACGAAGGTCACTTCGCTCGCTGCCTCGGCCGCGTCTACGAAAGGAGCGCGCTGCTGACACACGAAGAAGTACGAATCAACAGTTGTTCGCACTTGCACTATGTATACTTGTGCGCTCGTTTCGTGCGCATTTCTTTCTGTTTGAACAGTACAGTTTAAGTACCGAGCTGAGACAGTTGTTGGTCCGCGCTGCTAATTTTGCGCGTGCTTTCTGCTTGAGGTGTGCGCTGCAAGTTACGAGCTCGTTGCCGTTCTTCACGTGACTTAGCAATTTGTTGCTGTTGCTGAAACAACGCACAGTAAATACGCGAGTATACCTCTGTGAAGACTCGTTTCACTTTCATGTTATACCGATTCCTAGATAAGCGAATCATCCACGTTCTTTCCCAGTCTTCAGAACTTATCTCAGTTCCATCCATCAGCCTAATAAGAAGCTTATAAATATTTTTTGAAGGAGGGGGGGGGGTAGTTTGTCCGCTGTTTTCACATTTCGCGCTGTTTGAAACTACGACTAACAGAACACATTGTGACACTTGTTGGTGATGCATATTTATCGGAAGCCATTTTTTTATCAAGCAAAGGTGTCAGTTTGTCTCCTTGCGTACAAGCGAATACAGATTATTAGACGGGCAATTATAAGCAGTTACGTCTTTCATTTTTAGCCTTTTGCCTGGAATGCGCATGCGCCCACGATCTTTCGCGACTTGTTCATCTTATATCTATTTTCAATGAATCACTTGGAGTACATGCAGAAATCGTCATATCTTTCTGTGTGTTAATGTTCAAATTTTGAGCGTCGAATTCATTTTAAGACAAAACAAATGTTGAAACAATGAAATTGTACTGGCCGAGTCTTACACATTACGCATACATTTTTGTGACTTATCTGGCCACATCATGAGCATGCTTAAATTTTCTAAGCTTTAGGCTACATTGACACCTCTTCTTGTTTATCACTGTGGGCAACTATTTGACACGTGTGACCGTCATCGCAAACTTTGTTGTAATTTCCTTTTCGTTGCTCCGATGCATGCCAATTAAAGGACCCTGTAAACGCTCTGTGCACCTGTCTTTCTGTGTCTCCCGTACTTTTTGCGCTGTTTTACATTTGCTAAAGTTAGAACGAATTTTCGCCTAGGCATCCATCTAAATTTTACAGCATCTCTCACAAGCGGACACGAAATCAGGTAAGGTTGACGGGACCGGATTAAAAAGGCGTAGACGCGACATTATTTGAGAAAGGGGGTGGGAGGTGGGTACGTCAGTGTGTTTGTATGTGCGATTTTTAACTATAATAATTATTATTACTACTATTATTATTATCAAAATCATCGTCATAATCGTTAACCTGACGGCGCCCACTGCAGGCCAAAAAGCTTTCCCATGCATGTTCCCTCATCAACCAGGTCCTGTGCTTGGTGAGGCCACGTTATCCCTTGCAAACTTCGTAATCTCATCTGCCCACTCAACGTTATGCCTCTCCCTTACGCGTTTACCTTCTCTTAGAATGCAGTCGGTTGCCCTCGATGACTAGCGGTTATCCTGCGCCTACCCGCTACATGTCCTGTCTATGTCAACTTCTTGATTTCGACGGAGATGCCCGCTACACCCGTTTGTTCCCTGGCCCACTCTGACCTCTTCTTGTCCCGGAAAATTACACCTATAATGTTTATTTGCATGCCTCGTTGCACAAATGCAAAATACAAAAAAATAGTAAAAAAGCAGCCCTCAGCCCTCCTCTGGCTATACACGTATGTTGTATGAAAATTTGCACCCGCCGGTCGCGGGATCGAATCCCGGCTGCGGCGGCTGCATTTCCGATGGAGGCGAAAATGTTGTAGGCCCGTGTGCTCAGATTTGAATGCACGTTAAAGAACCCCAAGTAGTCGGAATTTCCAGAGCCCTCCACTACGGCGTCTCTCATAATCATATCGTGGTTTTGGGACGTCAAACCCCAGAAATCAATCAATCTATGCGAATTTGCGGCGGGGCTGGCGGTAGCTTATAAGGGAAGCAGTAAGAAAAAGCATTACTTTGTTTACGTTCTTTTCAAGCTTGTTTATTAGCAGAACTGTATATATAAGCAAAAACATGAGCTGATGCCTTCTTCCTGACGCATCTTGCCTTCGTTCAACGCGGTTCTTCCATCACAACAAATAACACGCGATGGCATCTGCAAACCTTCCTCTCCGATCTGCGCCTACAAGATCCTAACCGGGCTTCTGTTATGTCCCGAGAGAGCGGCGTTTGTTTAAATACGCAATGCGTGCCAGCATCCGCTTGGCCGAGTGACTCATGCGTAGGCTGCCGCAGCGTCAACCGATGCTTCCTCGTCGAACGGGAAAGTCGGTGGCGACCGTTCCGCGGCGTTGATGACGAGGAAATTGAAAAATTATCGTCACGTAGTGACGTCACAACTACAGAAAGGTGACGTCATTATGATTTCACAAGGTTTAGTGTGGCGTCTTGTGGCCACAGGATGCCGCTGTATAGCGCCCTCCTTTGGGCGGCGAACAAAACCGGACACGGTGCTTGGCAGGGGCAAGCGAAGCCATATGACTCGTGTTCCCCGCTTATTTGACGAATACCCGTGTGGAGACGATGGCCATTGAAATTATATCGGTCAGAGTTGTGCCTGTAAGGATAAAAGCAGCCGTGTCTCGAGTAGACATTTTACTTCGGTATACCTGGTATTTGGAAGTGACACGCGGAGTGATATGTAGGGCCACGAGAGGCTCCGTGTGCGTTTATGACTGAGTGTCCATTGTAGTCGTCATGTAGTGCACTGTAAAATACGTTATGAACGGTTCCTATGAAGTAGTCATCGTCACACTTAAAATAATAACCGAAAGCTGAGATTATTCGTACGTATTCGTGTTTAAATTTTACTAGTTAATGGCTGGCTGGCTCACGCATGGGCTTCTACTATTATCCATAGCCGCGTTGCTTCATTCCTCTGCATGTAAAAAACTGCATATTCGTTGAATTTAGGCTCGCATTTGTACTCTGGACAATGCAGAAGTGCACTGGATGGTGAGCCTGTGATTAGCGATGTTTCCGCGCATGCGCCCACACGTTCCAGATTGATTGATATTGCCTCTTGCCTGGGCATGCGTATAGAAGCGTTATCGTGCCGAGTTTGCTTTCCATCGCTGGTTACGTTTTCAGTTGTTAGTTGGCTAGCTGACTTCTTTCCTGTATCCCCATTTGTTCGCCCAGACTTTTAAGGTGAACCGAGAACCATCTCGGTGCCCGTTCCCGTGTTGAGCCGTCAACGTCGGTGGCGTAAGCGATATACACGAAATAGTAACCGACAGACGTGAAAAATAATGTGACAAAAAAGCACCCACGATGGCAGTCGAGTAGTCTACCACAAAGCCACGCCGGTGTTTGGAACTATTTTGCAAAAAAAAAAAGAATCCTATACAGCCATCATGTTGGGTAAGCAATTTCGTTGATCTATGTATTACAGCGTGGTACAAGGGTCTAAAAATCGCGGTGTATCCACGAACTGAATGATGACGATTGGGCGAAGCTGGGGGATATCTTTAACCCCCGTAACTTCTGTCTTTCTTTTTCTCTTTCTTTCTTTTTCTTTCTTTCTTTCTTTTTCTTTCTTTTTTCTTTATATCTTTCTGTTGTAACGAAGTGCACTCCACGACCATGAGAGAGAATGCCGGGAGCGAGCGTCTTATACAGCTCTTGGGGCGAAAGAAAAAGCGTTCCACAAGCGCATCCGCGATCATCGTTCTCCTCTTCTACCTCTATCATTGTGTTTCACGTGATCGCTGTCATGGAGAAATTTGACCATTTGCGGGAAAACTACTGCGCACGAGCAGTAATGGCACAGGTAGCGCCCTCTACAGGCAATTTTGTTTTGGTTGGAAAACATCAGCCCATGGGCCAGCCGCCAGTCATACATTCGTTAGCCGTGGTTGAGTGGCTTTGCTTTCGTAGTTAGGGCTAATATGCCAACACACTGCGTGAATTATCATACCGAGATACATATATATCATACCGATATCATACCGAGAAGGAGGAGCCTTTATTGAAAGAGAGGAGTGTGACGCACGCGGCTCACCCTGGGTACCGCACCAGCGCCTGCTCTGGCCGCACTATGCCGAGAAAGACCAGCTCGTTATTGTGCTTTGGGTCACCTGTTTCATAACAACCAGGAACTCCATGTGGGTGCCATAACTTGTACCCTTCTTGTGCCAGGAACCGTTCGGAGAGGAACTTGGTGCAATCAATTCTCAGGAAAGTGATAGAACGTATACTCAGATCTTCGCAGCCGCACAGGCATGCCTTTTCCCGCTTTCATTTATCGAAATAATGTTTTTATTCTTCATAACTATTTCGTAAAACCCACTGTGATAGTTTAGGGACTACAGCGCTGCGCAGGTATATAGCTTGAGGGCATGGGTCCGAGTACTGAGCTCGGCTGGTGCATTTCAGTGAGGGCGAGATGTAAAAGCTCCAAACCAACATCTTACACGGAGGTTTGGATACATCGAAAGAGTTTACTGTCGGGCGAGTTGGTTCTTTGACATAGAAACCATCGTGAGGGCGCAACTAAACACAACACACAGGAAGAGACAAACGAGGACTACAGTTTAACGATTCCCAGGGGTTTTAAATCAGTGCGGAGTCCCTCACCACGACGTGCCCCATATCGGGCGTGAAACGAAGATTTCATGCCTCAAAGTCCGCCGTCTTATTTATAAACAAATGAAAATATTTTACAAATGCTTGCTGGGAAAGTAAGCCTACTTGTTTTGGGCAAAGCTCACCCGTTTAACCTGTGTGCGTGCCGTTCCATCTTCTCGCATTTTTTTTTCTATTTAGTGCGAGCAAGCATGTGTTAGCCGCAAGGTGCGTTAATTACTTACTAATGTTTTGTTGTAAAGGAAAGTGAGCTTGTCTTACTCGAGGCTCTTTTCCTTATTTCATTTTTTTGTGCGGGGGGGGGGGGGCAGCTTCCTCTAGTGGGAACAGATAATTCAATAGATAAGACTTTATCTATGAATGCTGGTTTTTACGAAGTGAACGCCAGTGATGGCCAACACGCGCCAGGCTTTAGCAGATGTATGAGCAATCAATCAATCAATCAATCAATCAATCAATCAATCAATCAATCAATTTGGCACCCTCTTGAGAGAAAGTATCTGCTAATGGTTTGTGAGAAAGAAGCTGAGGAAAGAGGGCATATCTGTCTGGTGCGAAATTGCCGACTGTTTTCATGAATTCAGACGTTTCGGGTCACGTGTAATGACATGCATAAACGCCGGCTTGTGTTACTGAGGGTTATACGTGACACCGTGCCCGACAGAGCAAAGAGATGCGGGCACAAAGCACATCGCACGCTGATGGCGGGAGCCCGTTTCGTATCGCATGACGCTGCGCGGTTGAGCGCTGCCCGTGCGGGGCGTGAAGGAATGCTTCCTTTGCCGCGTTTAACCGTGGCGGGCTTTCAATCTCAACGTGAAATGCAAATATCATTCATTTGGCTGGCACTGGGAGTTTCCTGTAGACGATGTATATTCGACCTTTGGCGCACTACGGCTAAACTCGTATGATAACAAGGCATTTCGGAAAAAACGCTAGTCGTCTAATCGCTGCCCCCAGCAGAAAGAAGCACAAGAAAAAAAAAAGGCGCGTGTT
Organism: Rhipicephalus annulatus; assembly: GCA_013436015.1. Classification (NCBI taxonomy): domain Eukaryota; kingdom Metazoa; phylum Arthropoda; class Arachnida; order Ixodida; family Ixodidae; genus Rhipicephalus; species Rhipicephalus annulatus. Next base: position 611,916 of record WOVY01002803.1, read on the forward strand.
TCGAGTGTTTCTTTTTTCTGCTGGTGTTACTTAGGCGTCTATAGGTTTTCATGACATTATGTCCGTTCTAGCCCAGCGACAATACAACCATGAACTTTGAAAGAGAGAAATAAAAGTTTGTGATTGAAGCTTGAGGGAGGGTCACAGCAAAATTTGTGTTAAAACGAGAACAGTATACGAGGTAAAACGAGAACAATGTGAATTTGAGAACAACCGCGAGCTAACGTAGCTTATACAATGTTAGGCTGCGGACTTCTGGGAAGACCCAGAGAAGTCGTAGTGGAGGGATCCGGAAACTCCGACCACCTGGGGTTCTTTAACGTGCACCTAAGTACACAGGACTCAAGCATTTTCGTACTCCATCGAAAACGCCGTCGCCGGGATTCAATCCCACGACCTTCGGGTCAGCAGCCGAGAACCACTATCGTGGCGGGTTGCGAACGGCTTATGAATTCGGTGTGCTCTAAGATGTTTGAACATTTTGCCGACGCCATTCTTTTGAGTTACGCAACGCAATGACACATGTATCCAAATAGGAAAGTTTCAGTAGGTAGTGTTGTTGAAACTTCCGCTTTCGCGATTGCACTTCTGACTACGAATATGCATAATCACGGCGTCTTTCTATTGCTAGGCTAAGGTAAATGGTGAAAGAAAGTGGTTCTAGCGCATATTTTTACGATGAAGCCTACACGAAATGGCGAAGAGTGCGGCAGCCCCGCGAACCGTGGAGTTTTTTATAAATACACTAGAGGGAACTGAATACACTAGAGTGTCTGTGGGAGCTGACTGCAACGCATGGCGCTTCAGCCAGCTTGGAAGTGATGGGTCGTACACGTATTTGTCTAAACGTCGTTCTTCTGGCTCCGTTTGTAGCTCCACCTATCCTGCAGCAGCTCTACTTCACCACCCGAGTCACATTTTTAGGCTCACAAATTCAAATCGGCTCACAAAGTTCACAATTATTCATTTTTTTATCCGAAACAAACCACAAAGCGCAACCATAAACAAAGCAGCAAGTGTGTTCGACACCTGCAGGCATGAAGATGAGGCAAATCCGTGTAATACCCATCATTCTCATGGTGGCTGAGCGATCGCAGTGCCAGAGTTCCGCATAGTAAGTGCCTTATAGGAAAATGCATGCCGCGAGCATATCTTCGACGCCGCTCTTAATGCTTCAGTATCGAAACATATGAATATTATCACATAAGAAGGGGGTTTCTAGCCAACCACGCTGACGAGGACATAGAAATAAACACCGCTTTAGCAGCAAGAGAAACTTTATTCTTGCTTTTTCAACATTTTATAGGCTATCTTACGGATGGGTTTGGTGCCGCCATTCTAGGATGCAACTTTGCCGACTTTAACAGGCGACGCTGTTTAAGTGGCCCGAAATGTGTCTGACAAGTCCGAAAACTATCATCATCATCATCATGATTAACCAGCCCGCGCTCTATTCGTCGTATTCTTCATCTTCTGAATCGATTCTAAAACACGTGTGCCGATTCGTCCGGCGGGAAATGCAAGAACTCCAATGGATGAGAGGACGAGTGTTGTAAAAATTTGTTATTTCGTGCGCATAGTCCAGTTGGTTTTAGAAAGGCTATAACCGCTCTTATGACCACAGTTCCACTGTTGGTGTCCGGCCAAGGGCCCAACACGGTTGAATCAGTTAACGACGCACTGCGAAATCGTTCAGCAGAAGAAAGCAGTGTTTGGCGTTCACGTGCGTAACGCTTTTCTCAGTTGAAAAAGATTGTAGCTACTCACCTCTCTATCTCACTATCGTCATCCATTACTCCTTTTACTCTCGTTTCCCCTTCCCTGCTGTAAAGTAGCAGGCTAGAGCGTGCTATCACTTAGGCCAACCTATCTACCTTTCTGTAAATAAACCACCTCTCTCTCTCGCTCGTTATTTCGAACTTGGTTAATTCAAACGGCACAGGAGAACAAGAACAAAGAAAAAGTGGACGCGACACGAGAGCTGACTTTCAAGAGAAATTTTTTTATTGATGGAACATCATTACATACTGTTACTGCGTATGAAGGCAAGAAAACTCATGACGGCACTCTTGGCTAGACACAGGACAACTAATCAACACCAGGCTGTTAACAATTACGGTGACCCAAAAAAGGAAATTTTCTTATCCTGGAGGGCGATTGAAGGCCGGCTGACGCAGTTACGTCCTACCGTCTGTATTCTATAACCTGAAGAATTCCTCTTGTCAACTGATAGTAGAAGGGGAAAGGAATCGTTGCCAGAGAAAGAAAGCTGTGCTGCACTCGCAATCCTGGCAATGTATTGCCAAGTGCGTCGAGCAAACATTACTTCTCAGGACATTTTAATATTCTCTGAGTCGCGAGTTCACGCATCGCCCCTACTGACCTATGTATGCGTGCGCGTATCACCTGTTCTCGCTTTCCTTATTCCTTTATCTATTCTGTTCCTCCTCTCCTGCAGGTAGGGTAGCACACCGGGTACCACCTAATTAACCTCCCTTCCTTACCTTTGTCACTCCACATTTGAAGGGTACGAGATGCACAGGACACCAATGGCACATGGCATAATTACATACGTGTGCTTAATGCATCATTCAACAATGCACCTTTTATTTTTCAAGGCATACTACTACTACACATGCAGGCGCAGGAAAGCTATATTATGATGTTAATTCAATAAAAAAAATCAGTTGAATGTTAGCGCTCGTGTTAGGCCCACTTTTTTTCTTAGTCCTTGTTCTTTTGCGGTGTTTTGAATATAACAGTTATAATTCGTTACCAACTTGCCCAGTTTTCAATTCTACTAATTCGAACTTAGCTGACTCGAACTAATGCCTTAGTCTCGGCACTGCCCTGTGTGGAGGAAAGCTTCCTATAGTTCAAACGGGTTGGTATCCACAGCGGTTAATTCAAACTGCAGGTAGCCCCCTGGATTTCGTCGCTCGTCTCGGAAGTCTGTCCAGAGTGATTACAATGTGTTGCAAAGCAAAGCCAAGCTAAATTTACTAGAGATGAAAAAAAAAACGGCATCATTTCGCTCGAGAATTCCGATGCTGAGCTGGAGCTCTTTGGAAAGCTGCAAACGTTGCTGATGGATTATGTAGTGCCAGAAGAAGCGTTAGAAAATGCAAATTACTGATTACTCTCAATATGAATTGCGTTAACTTTGTCATGTAAGCGAATTCACGTGTTTTGAAGCACAAAGAGTGTTATATATTTTGACACTAAGGCCCACTGCTCGCATGAACGGATGTCACTGCTTGTTTCTGGCGTATCACTACACTTATTCATAAATACCGTTCGGTTTTAGAGCTCCGTGAACTGGATTTGCACAATCACCTGTCATGAACGCGTAGGATCGCCTAATTTGTGATAATGGGTCCGCAGGAGACTTCTTTGGGCTCTGCTCTCACAGTGTTGAACAATGTCCGTTCATTCTAGCGAAATTGGTGAACCTTTTACTATGCAGCCCTTATAATCATGCACCGTAACAATATTACTAGATAGGTACATAAAGCCCCAACAATTATTAGTTATCAGTCGACATCAAATTCGGAGTTCAGTTGCCCCGCCGCGGTGGTCTAGTGGCTAAGGTACTCGGCTGCCGACCCGCAGGTCGCGGAACCGAATCCCGGCTGCGGCGGCTGCATTTCCGATGGAGCCGGAAATGTTGTAGGCCCGTGTACTCATATTTGGGCGCACTTAAAGAACCCCAGGTGGTCAAAATTTCCGGAGCCCACCACTACGGCGTCTTTAATAATCAAATGGTGGTTTTGGGACGTTAAACCCCACAAATCAATCAATCGCTGCTCAGTTATCATCCATCTCGGATTCCATTTGCGAACGTTCCTCTTTTTTTGTGTTATCACTGCTGACGGTGCACTGATGCATGATTGCCCGCTCCGGTAATTGACCCTGTCTTCTCATATTTCACACGTCTACTTATATTTACTATTTTCCCTTGTAAATTCATACATCGCGAAAATGTGCGTTACAATCACCATGGCGTTTGTGGCGGTTCCTTCTAGAGGTGCCGCATGCTCAATAGTTCGGTTAATTCCGGCATCTTCCCGTTTGTCCTGATTGCATGACAATATGGAATCCAAGCTCGTATATGGGTGCGACGCTCGCACTGCCGCGCCCCGCCGTGGTGTTCTAGTGACTAAGGTACTCGGCTGCTGACCCGCAGGTCGCGGGATCGAATCCCGGCTGCGGCGGCTGCATTTCCGATGGAGGCGGAAATGTTGTAGGCCCGTGTGCTCAGATTTGGGTGCGCGTTAAAGAACCCCAGGTGGTCCAAATTTCCGGAGCCCTCCACTATGGCGTCTCTCATAATCATATCGTGGTTTTGGGACGTTGAACCCCACAAATCAATCAATAAATCGCACTGCCGAGTTGTGCGTTAAGCCTAGACATATCGTGCCATTCGGCGTTCGATTCGACGCTGCTTTCGGCGTACGACGATTCAGGGCGAACGAGCGCTGCCGGCCAAGGCAGTTTGTCGCCGTTTTCGGCAACGACACGTGCACGCATGCGCTCTTCACTCAGCCCAGAGCACTGCTACAGTCACCACCAGTCAGAGTTATTCAATCTGACCAATGAGTTACATTTGACGATGAGTTACATTTTACAATGAGTTACAATGAGCCGTGTTATGACGCCTATCGAGCACGCGTTTTGGGGAATCTGTTTATTTTGTTTTGTCAAGATCACCCGAGTACACGTACTGCGTATCAGCGTGAAAAACTGGAGCGTGCAACCCGTTCGCGTTTGCCAACAGTGCATGCAACATCGTCATTTTGCAGGCGCGCCGCGTCAGTGTGCCTCGATGCGCGCGCATCGGCTGACACGGCAGGAAAGCGTGTTAATGACCTATATAATCGCAGATAGTAAGAAAAAGGCTTCGTGAATGCACCAGAACGAAACTTCAACGCAGTCAGATAGTAGCCGTGGTGCTAGCGAAAATATCACGTCGCTACAAGGGTTAGTACAAGAATCAATTGGGCATAAAGCAGCCACCAACGGTGGCCCTGCTGGTCGGTGCTGTTGCGGCTGGAAATTCTCCTCTATACGTGCATCGAACGAACCCAGGCAAGCACTGTTCTGCAATGTTATCGTTTCATTCACCGAAAGAGCCGTGCATTTTTTTTTACTGAAAGTTTTCCCTCAGTGCAAGCCTAAGTAAATCGGCCAAACAGACAGGCAGAGCGAACTCGGGCTGTTGTTCGAGCGAGCGTTTCGACAAGCGTTTCCAGGTTGCAAGCGCGCCTACTTTACAACCTATAGCTGCCTACATTGAAACAGACAATCTCGGCTGTCGGATCGTTGCCTCCTCCGGCACCTCGTGTTTAGAAGGTTTCTCATCGCATCAAGATTTCAACTTCATTTACAGCAGTGAACTACATAGCCCGGCAAGAAGTTTTGCTAAGAGTACACAACGCATGACTGCACAGCGCAATCGCAGCAGAGTGATCGCAGAGCGTACAGAAAGCCACTCCGAGGCGCGTTTTGCTGTTCATTCAAATGACAGCGGCGGCGTGAGGTATATTCGCGGAGCGGAGGTGTGGCGGCATCTGCATGGTCACGGTCGAGAGCACGCGCCCGCGAGCTCTGGTTTTGAGTGCGAACCGGGCACCCTATATCGCTTACGCCGCGCGTGATGTGCTGTACGCACCGTGTCACACCCGGGGCGAAAATATTTTTCGACCGCCGGCGTATTTGGAGCAAGGAGAAGAAGGCCCTCCCGATCGAAAGAGCGCACCCCGCCCGAGGGGCGGGCTCATTCCGGAACACTGCGCGTGTGGCTCCTCCGTTCGCGGCGTCGCTGCAGTGTATTCGTCAAGTAAGGATAAAGGGGACAGCCGAACACGTGCACAGTTAGGCTCATAGTATCACACTGTGGACTGTATACCGTGAATAATCTGCCACCTGCCGTGCTAGCGAAGCTCGACATTTTGGTTTCGTTTCGTGTCTGCCACGTTTGAGCGTGAGCAACGTTAACGGAAAATCACCGCCCAAGCACTCCGTACAAATGGTTAACCAGCGAAAGCTGAAATGTGCAGCCCCGCTTTCAGCAGTGGGTTTGACCCGACGTGGCAATGAAGTGTTTTACAATTACTGGTGCAATGTTTGTGCTTCTTAATGAGATTAGACACACCTTTCGCTCTGGTTCACAACAGTGTTCATTTCACATGCCCCACATTGTGTCTCGGCTCGTATCATCATGGTCATTAAGCAATGTAATGAGCGGCTAAATGCGTTTCGCAATGCGTTAATCGGAGTGGTTGTTCTCATAGTGTTTCTCAATATACACTAGAGGGAACTCTGGCGCTAGTGTCTATGGGAGCTGCAACACACTGCGCTTCAGCGAGCTTGTGAATGATGGGTAGTACACACATTTGTCTAATTTTCGTACTTCTGGCCTGTTTTTGGCTCCGTGTGTGTTCGTGTGGCTTGAAGTTGTTTTTTCACGAAAACATAAACTAGCAGGTGTTCACCGTTTGCGCTTTACAACCTTACTTATTTAGGCTTACCATTTTGAATCAAGTCATTAAGTTCAAAAGGGTTTGTTCTTTCTTTGAAAACAAAACCGTAACCAGCAGTAAACGAAGCCGCAAGTACGATTCGCCGCCCGCAAGTACGAAGACTAGGCAAATGTGTGTACTACCCATCATTCCCATGGTCGCTGATTGATCGCAGCGCCAGAGTGCCCTCTAGTTAATTTTGGGAAACTCTATAGTTTTTCTTGAACCACAGGTGATCACACACGCCGAAGCCAATGTGCCGCTGGAGAAACTTCCGGTGAACGCGCTCTCGCGATCCTGAAGTTGACGCCGCAACGCCGCGCATTTGCAAGCGTCTGCGATCGCGAGCCAACCCGGCGGGGAGGTCCCACGTTGCGCGCGGGCTCGGCTCCACAGCTTCGGCCACGCCACTTGCGCAGACGGAGCATTATTTATCACCCCCGGGAATGTACTATCTTCAACATACGAGCGTTCGTCGAACCTTAGATTACGATAATTATGAACGTTTCTTCAAACCTAGCGGTATAAGCAACACTCAGTATAGGAGTACAACTGCGGTGAAATACACACAACGTAACAAATTAATTGTGAGTGTACAACACGCCCCGCCGTGGTGTTCTATAGTGGCTATGGTACTTGGCTGCTCACTCACAGGTCGCGGGATCGAATCCCATTCGCAGCTGCATTTTCGATGAAGGCAAAAGTGTTGTAGGCCCGTGCACTCAGATTTGGGTGCACGTTGAAACCCTATAGGTAGTCGAAATTTCGGGAGCTCTTTACAACGGCTTCTCTGATAATCATATGGTGATACTGGAACGTCAAACCCTACATATCAATCAATCAAATCAATCGTGAGTGTACAACACATCAAGGTGCGCGAAGCACGCCATCGAGGTTCCGCTTGTACAGTGGTATATAGTCTGCTCACTGAGCACGAGGTTGCGGGCTCGACTCCAGACGGCGGCGACTGCCGTCATGTGAGTTCCTGTTTCACTTCATTGCCAAAATAATTAGCAATGTTCTCTTGAACACCGTATTATACCGCAAGTGTTTAAGCCTCGTTTGCGATACAAGTGACCGTTGATGAAAAAAACTGCTCAACTTACATGTCCATCGCTGGACGGGCCGGCCGTCTTCCGGTACACCAGCAGTTGAACTCCGCTAGCCATGAGTCGTGTGTGTAGCACTCAGGCCGAGCATTTAACCAGTAGCAGACATCATCGTCGCTGCAGTCACAATCCTTCACGTGAAAGTGTCGTTACTGAATCTGGTTTCTAAAACATTGCACAACGAAACCTACTGCCTTGTGTAGTAATCGCCGATTCCTTGGCAGCTGGACCGCTGTCCCCGCGTACTTGTTCATAAGTTGTCATGCAGTGCGTTCCTTTGCAACGCATGAACGATGGCTTTTAGATGACTTGATGATTGACCTAACATCTGGCTGTTGACGTCCTTGCCACACTTCGCGCTCCTTTTTTATGTGCTGGATGGTCGAGCTTATGAAAAGGAAGCTTACGAATGCATTGTATTTTTGTCCGTAAGTTCATTCATGTGTCATCTCTTGCTGGCATATGACGTAGAATACATGTCCAGTTTATGGCGCACGTAGAAGTGTGAACGGCACCCATAAACTTTCGAGGTCACCGCTGGAAGCTATCGGGCGTCTCGCAAGCGAAGCATGAAAGTTTGCCTCTCATTTCAAACCATGAAGGCAGAACGCTTTTCTCGAATCGTTATTCAGGCTTCTTGATGGTTTCGACTTGCTCGTTGCACACATGAAAAAGAGCGCTTTATCGCACAATTAACCGTGCAACAACTACCAGCTGATGCATCTTGTCCATATTTTCACTTGTTTTGAGGAATCACGTCTATGGCCAATTCGTACTGAGGAACTTCTAGGCGATGTTCTCAATTGCACGAGACACTTCAATTTTTGAATGTCTTTCAGTTCTTCCAGAGAAATGAAATACCATCAAGGTGGGCGAGATCTTGGCTACGCTGCGACGCACATTTAACATTTTTCTACGGACATTTTCACAAACACTTCCGCTTCCGGCAAGACACTCTTGAAAAAGTTTCTGCTTAAAGGAGTGCTCTGCATCTGCAAGCGCACACTAACCTGGCGTATCGCAACTTTTGTGCCGTAATCCGAGTCCCAGATCAAATACTGCCTCAACAGATCACTGACGTTTCACGTATGCGTAGCTTCTTTCGAAATAAAATATGCCTTTTTTACGCATACCAAAGCTTAAATATTGACCACGTCGCTTTGTGTTACTGGCCTTCAGCTACGTTCGCTGTATGCTCGGTGATCTGATTTTTCTCGGTACTGCCCTGTCAGCCACGCATCCATAATCTTGGACCCAGAGGTTCATAAGAGAAGCCTTTTTTTTCTATGTAGGAGTTTCACTCCCGTTAATACCACGGACACTGGTCACAGCGCAACACAAAGAACTTGCGTGGTTAGAACTTCCGGGAAACTGGTGAATATGGCTTGGCTGTATGGACAGGCAGTCAGTCACAGACGAGTAACTCCTTTCTGGAAGCGAGCTCCTTCGCACTTACGCCGCCGATGTCTTCTGGTGCTGAGAAACTACTTCGTTCTCGAATGAACAACGCGTCCAAATAACTTACTTGGACAACCTGAGCAAGGGGCTTCTCATCTAAGCAGACATCTGTTGCACTTCTCACGAGGTCTCTTGTACAGCGTTCCGCCACTAATGCTCGTCTGGTCCAGATGTTGCCGTAGGGTTGTCCTCGATAGGTGCGGGCCCTGCTGATGACGCGCGGAGTCCAGGATGTTTAGTGGACCTGGCTAGCTGCGTCGTTTGGTGCTCTTGAGTGTATCTTCCATTTACGCTGCGCTGCGCTTCAGACGCCCCTTTGGTGCATCTAACTGTAGCCGCGCCACCGTTCTGGACTGAGGACCTTGAACACTCCGGGAGACCAAACCTGGCGACTGTCTCAGGCCGCCGACTGGTAAGCGAGTCAGTGACGCGGTCGGGGTGTTGAGGGGAGTCACCACTGGTGTTGGCAGTTGTGGTGACGGTGGCACGGCGGTCTCCGCGCCTCGACGCTTCGGCCGTGGCGGCCGCTGGCGATGCATGGCGGGGCGAGTGCGGCGAGCGGTGACCCCATTCGCGGCGCGTCCCGCTTTACCGCCGTGCACGCCTTTTAGCGCGACGTCGGGGCTGCTGCCGCCGTACGCACAATATGCGCTTCTTTGCCTCTTCTCTGCTTTCTTCTCTGCAGCATGCTCTTAGCTTCTTGTTTTCTTATCGCTTCGTCCAGAGAAGATTGTTGCGTACCGTTACGTTCTCTGTAAAACGTACAAGGTTATGGAGTTATGGATACTGGACACGTTTCTCGGTGGTTGGGCGATGATCTGCATGTGTATCGTCTGAGGAGGATCCGGACGTACGTCAACATTTACTTCGCGCGTCAAGTTCGCATAGTTGGCACAACTGGGAGGGGGAAGGGTATAAGCCGGCCTTTGGATTTTTTAATTTGGCATGTGCACACATACGCGCACACGTATACACATGCACGAACCTAAATACGGAATAGATATGCCTCAAAACGCGCGGATACTCACTCGCTCGCGAATAACATAACACGCATCCATCACTTTAGCGAACACCGTGGTGGTGCTCGACTGTTGACCGGAAGGTGGCGGGATCGAATCCCAGAGGCTGCATTTTCAGTTGGGGCGAAACGCTCGGGGGCCGTGTACTTAAATTTAGGCGCACTAAATTTCCGGAGCTCCTCACTATGTCATGCCTGGTTGTGCCGCGTTAAACCGTATCTATTGCTAATAAGATTATATTGCTAATTATATTGCTCTTGCTTTGATATATTGATATTGCTATTGGATTATATTGCTATTGCTAATATGATCTATTGATAATAGGATTATATCAAGGGCATAGGAATGCTGGAAGTCGATGCACTTGGATTTAGGTACACGCAAACATATCTAAGGTGGCCGGAATTTCCAAAGCCCTCCACTACGGAATGTACGCAAAATCCACGAGTATCACAATTGCACCAACTAGCACAGATAAGTGCATTAACGGAATAAACACACGTAGTATAAACACAGGCTTGCGCACACACACGCATATTGAAAGCACGAAGGTAACCACGTGAACGGTGAAGTTTACTTTCTCGTGGTAAGCCGAAAACTGTCATGCTCTCGAGACCAGGAGCAATTCTCCCGATCGTATCGTAGCGAAATCAATCGACCTTCTTCCTGAGCACTTACAATGCAGCAATCGGAAACGTGCGTGACTTGGCAGGTTAAGCTGCGGTGCCTCGTGCATTCATGAGGCGGCGATGTCCCGCTGAGCTGGTTTCGTTTGCGGCGCGCCGATGTGAAAAAAATCAAGAACGACGATGGTAAATGGTCGAAATGAGCGGCTCCGCCTCGTCGTTCGCTGTCTCTGAAACACTCGCTGCTGCACCCAACGGATTAGGAAAATATGCGGAAGGCATTACCGGTGGATCGCATGATCACAGCTACCGTGTAGTTAGGAAACAAGGAGATTTTCCGTGCAGAGTTATTGTGTTGAAACCACGTTGAAACGATTAGGAGCCCTTGTGTGTTCACATTAATGGTCATTAGGTGCACATAGTGTCGAAAGAATAACGTCTTAAAATTATCAAACGGAAACAAGTGCGCACATGTTGAAAAGATGAACCAGTGTTAGCTGCATTAACGTATACTCCTAATGAGTGGATTTATGAAAAAAAAGGGCCTATCTTTGAGTGTGGAGCGTCCGTCCACCGTGGTGGATAAGTGGCTAAAGTGTTCGGCTACTGACAGAAAGATCACGGGTTTGATCCATCCGCATTTTCGATGGAGGCGAAAATGCTGTAGGCCCGTGTGCTCAGATTTGGGTGCACGTCAAAGAACCCCAGGTGGTCGAAATTTCCGGAGCCCTCGACTACGGCGTCTCTCATAATCATATGGTGGTTTTGGGACTTAAAACCCGACATATAAATCCATCAATCAATCGTATCTACATTAGCGTCATCGGAATGAATGAATTGACGAAGGCAAATCTTCGTGTGTGACGCTTGCCGGCGTCAAGTTATTGGCCGTGTTGCCGACCCGTAGCTCTGATTATCTCTGGTGATCAGAGGTGTGGACCACTCAGGTCAATGACCTCATTACGGCAATGACGATGTGCGCTTCGAAGACGTTAATACAGAGATGAGACGCACACGCACTGCGCTTGTCTTATCGCTCCCATCTTCGAAGCTCACCTCCGTCGTAGTCATGCAGAACCGCCTAGCCCGACTGAGTGCTTTGACAATGCCGTTATTTGTTTATCATACGCCTCATAATCACGTCGTAGTTTTAGTACTTACAGCCCAGGGAATCATGATTTAATTTAAATTCACGAATGGTTTTGTATCCAGTCTGCCGTTCGTATACGTGTGGGTGCCACGGTGGACTTAAGGACATCGCGGCTACATTGTGTTTATTGTGTGAAGCGCCGTATCTGCTGTGGGACTTGAACAGTGACGGCTCCTTTGATGTGAAAAGACGACGATGATGAGAAAACAACAAATCTTTGGTTACCCTCCTGATGAAAATCCTGTGTAGCAGAGGTGCGCAAATATACGGAAATTTTGAATAATGAATCGAATAGTGTTATATTCGATTCGGTACTCGAACAGAAAAGTGGATATTTGAGACACCGAATACCTTTAGAATTATCAGCAACGATGGAATTCGCGAAGGGTCACTTTTTTGTTTTCATCATGTTATTACCGTGATGCTTGCAGCCTGTGTGCTTACGGTACTGTCGATGCCGTATTGATCACAAGACGAAGGCATTTCGCTTAAACATTCAGGGCCGCTGAAGCAACAGTGTCATCAATCAACTATCTTTTCCATGAAATTCGTGATAATGTTACGTCATGAAAATTGATTATATATAACAATCAGTTTTATTTAAAAAGTGTTGACGAAATATCACCTTGAATACTGTAGTCACTGCTATATTTATGCTTTGTGTTACATAATGTTTCGATGGCTAGATGTGCTGCTCAGCTTAAATAATCTTAATACTTTTTTGTTGGTTAAAAGTTACTGTAATGTTTATCTGTTAAAGTTTAAGATTATTCGTTTGAAATGACATGTTGTGGAATTTCCGGGTTGCTTGGAAGATTGTCATCTTTCCGGTCTAGGCCAGCTTTGAATATAGTATCCTGACTATTCTAAAACTATTCAAATAGTATTCGAGTCGTATTCGATTCGGTGTCATCACTGTTCGCACACCCTTATTGTATAGTGAAACGTGTAGACGTAGCAAGTGCTGTTCTTTAGGCACTTCTATACTCAGTGCCCCGCACCTTATAGTTCCGAAGATCTCAACGAATGGGCCAGACACTTTTGCATCTACGATTTCTGCCTCTAAAGAGCTCTCTCTGCCGCTTCTCAGTGGCAGGGACGGGGCGTTATGATCGAACGAATGCGGTACGAGTCGGCAGGTGGACGCACGGCGGGAAGGTCGTTGGCGTCAAGCGGCGTTTTTCGAGCCGAGCGGCAGGCCGACCTATTGTTGTCGCTTGACGCCCAGCAGATTTCTCGCGTCTCTCGGTAATGCGGGGAAACGGGTATATATACGTCGACGCGCAGTCGACGCGGCTCGGCTTTTTTCACGTCTTCATGCACGGCCGCCGTGTCTAAGGTATGGCGAGGATAGAAGAGCGAAAAGCGTTGGTCGAGGATCGCGCGGCACGATTCGAGCGAGAAAGGAGAACAGGAAGCCGGCGGGAAAATGGGTCTGGCGAAGAAAGCGGCGACGCTATGATTCTACGTCTTCATTCTTTTCAGGCACGGATGATGTTCTCATCACGTTTGTGTTAAGTATCTAATCCAACGAATACCGGCTTTCTTCATAGTGTAACAAAATGTTGCTACGTGGTGGCTTAGATCAGTTTTTCAAGGACAGCTTAACCGGCTGAAACAGCGTGGTGTAAGATGATGTGTGGGGCGAGAGATCCGAGACACGCTATTAGACTTTCCGTCGTTTAATTATACAAATATATATATAGGTTAAAATAACGACGAAAGAACAATGGAAACATTCATTCGTGCATTCATAATTACCAGAAAAAAATCTGGAAGGACATGTGGGCAGATAGCTATCGCAACAGCTTGATAATGACTGCAGGGTCGCTTACTTAGAGAAGCAATTTGCTGCAACCTCGACGAATTTTCGGGTAGCCCGTGGCGTTAGCGGTTGCCGGGAAAACGCGATCAGCAAGATATATAGTGTCGTCGAGATTAGATCAGGACAGTCACCGAGTCTCTCGTTCGGTTGAACTTCAGCTTGTTCTAGAGTTTTCAATTTGGATGTATATATACCTGATGGAAGATGTCGCAATGCCTCGCTCGATGTCCTGGTTGTATCTACGTACCTTCGCGGCCTTTCATTTAACTACATTTAAAATGAACATTAAACTTTCCTTGAATACACATTTAATATAGATTGAACTGCGCTAAACCGAAAACTATCGAATGAACCGAAGGTGCGAACTCAGGGACTCTGCTGCTCACATCTTGATGTCACAGCATTTTACTGCTCGCTGTGTGGTAATGGTGATGTTGATGTTCCCAAAGAAAGCATCGCCACTACCACTGATGATGTGAAGATATAGTGTTTGCTGAAGTTGTGTGCGGATGATTCTGAAGTGACCGGCTGCTGTTCTGTAACGTTTTCTGCGCGAGACAGGATCGATCAGACAGAGCAATCGCCGGCCATATCGAGGGTCCCGTTGCAGTCTTGTACTTTGGGACCCTCTTCTGTATATTTTACTCCCTGTAACATCCTTTTATGACATGATAATAAACTGATTGATTGATTGATAGATGCTGTGTCCGTGGAGATTGACAACATTACGACAGTGTAACCGCACATGCTCCCGAATAACTTCGGGTGGCTAACGAACCAAATTTTGAGAGCGAAGCACATTAGGGTTTCTGCTTGTCGGCGTGTCATGTCATCGTCACTGTGAAACGGGTGTTCCCCACGAAAATTGGGTAAACCCCACTACTCGATCGCCAACGGTGTATACTAATGCATGTTATGAGTTAAAGGGACACCGAAGATAAACGATGACGCGGCTTATATTGACAAAATGCACTTTGAGAACTCTAATGCCATATGCTTCACAATCACAAATTTGTTGTTAGCGCAGAAAATAAAAGCGGAAGGTTCGTTTTTTTTTTAAATTTCGCGTCGAAATCTCGGCGCATGACATCAGGCATATCGAAATGTACTTTTTCACATTTTCGCGACATTGGCTCGATGAAGTTCTCTGGAACTTCGTATGCTAGGTCTTTGGGACCCAGAAAATGTACTTCATTTTTATCGATTAGAAGCTACGTAGGACCCATTATAGACGCCTTCGAAATTTATAACCTCCCGGTGTGCGGCAATCTGAAGGTGGCGCCTCCACCCGTATATTCTTATCGCGAGTTTACTCGTCTACCAAATGTCGTGTCGTTGTAAGAAGGGCGTTTCCGGGATTGTGAAAGTGTACTTTAATGACACGCGAAAAATCGCTTTTCTCTTTGGTATATCTCTTTAAAGGTTCGTCATTACTGCGCATAAAATTGTTTGGCTTAGCAGCGGTGTCAGAGAATCGCCGATGAAATTTACCGATGCTGAAGTTTGCTAAAACCAGAAACACAAACGTGCATTTCTATGGCAAAGTCGAACCTTCTTAAAACATTATTTCCTGAAAGATCGGCAAAGTGATGCCTTGTTAGTTCACCGTGGCTAATAAAGTCGTAAAGAGTGAAGGTTTTGCTTCGGGAAACACTGCTGCACACAAAAAACTTCCGCTAGCCGCGACCCCTCCTAAAGCACTCCTGTTTGTTTAAATTAAATGTCGTTGGCGATAATTGTAACATGCAAATATGTACCACATTATATGGACTGGGGAATGACCGCCGCTATAGTTCAGGTAGCACAGCATTGAACGCGTTATTCAAAGGTCGCTGGTTCGGTCTCTGCCCCCGGCAAGTTATCTTTTCGTGCACTTTTAATTCTTCACATTTAGGTCACAATTACTAAATTAGATCCTTTGTACTTTCCTTTCTATAACTGCCCGTAAGTTTTC
The DNA here is from genome assembly GCA_013436015.1 of Rhipicephalus annulatus. Taxonomy (NCBI): domain Eukaryota; kingdom Metazoa; phylum Arthropoda; class Arachnida; order Ixodida; family Ixodidae; genus Rhipicephalus; species Rhipicephalus annulatus. The sequence goes on from WOVY01002803.1 coordinate 627,578, forward strand.
ATTTAAAAATTGCGTCTATAAAAGAAAATCCAGCCTTCAAGTTATCTCTTGTTTTCTTCTAGATGAGCAGAGGTATTGGTTCGAGACCTGCGTGACTACTGCGACGGATTTAGCGGTTGGTATGCATGACAGTTCTTACTGCTCTTTTTCCAAGTCCTTTCTTTTTGTGTGTGGGGCACTGCCACCACGTCAATAGCTGGACAGTCGATAAAGTGACTCGTGCAGCAACAAGATTTACTGCACCCACAACCTTCACCACGCTGCACCATACTACATCTGAATGGAAATCACAACCTGTAGCGTACTTGTTCACTTCGACGTCCGGTTCCGTGCAGGTCGGCCCGCTCTTGCTTTCAGTTTCCCGCATGGACAAAACACGCCGGCATGCTTTGTCGCTCTATAGAGGTCGCTAACTGCACAACGAAAGGACATTTCAATGGGTCAGTGAAATATCATTGAACTGCACATGAGCGACAATAGCCGGAAATGTAGGGGCAATAAAAGTATCCTCAAAAACCAGCGAGAGGATTGCAGAATTTGCGTACGCTATAGAACTCGCTACAAAAGACACCCTACTAGATAAGGAAACTGCTGTAGTTGTCGCATGACCTACTATGTTTTCGCTATACACGTCGTCGTTGAAGTGTGGCATGAAAGTGCGAAATGTACTGTGATTCTTAGTATCCTACTAAAACGGGTGCAGATATTTATCAAAAGCTCGGCGGTGGAGCCCGCTACCATGCTTGGCACGAAGGTGTTGGATTTGCATCAACTCTGGCGTCACCTACGCGCTGGCTCTTTGCTGTCGATAATAACGGTTTCCGGCGCACAGCTTAATTCTCGCTAATGGAGATTAATAAATTAGTTAGATAAATGTTCAACATCGTTTGGCGCTTTACCAATTCATATTTGAACATTGCAGAAGGATCAAAATGTGGGCCAGTTGGTAATTCATTTTCTTCGTTCAGCGAACTGGGAGCGCAGAGAAAAACACAAAGGACGAAGCGAGGAACCACACAACACGAGCGCTCAACTATCAACTGATTTATTTTCCACATCGGAAGGACATATATAAACACAAAATGCGCATGTCAAAACAGATTATGACGAAATCAAGGGCAGCATGCGAAGCGTGTAATCAAGGCACTTGTCTAAGGGTTATCTAGGTAGCTGAATTCACAGTCAAGTAGTGATAAGGAAGGATGACTTATACATTGGTCCGTATTCTTGGAAATGTGATAGGCTTCAGAAATTTCGCGCGTAGTTTGATGAGGATGCCGGAACAGAATAATTGTATTCTCAAACAGGGGTTGGCACTTGCACGAAACGCAATGTGACGCTAAATGGGAGTAAGGTGTATTTTTCAACGAGCTTCTGTGTTCCCTGAGACGCACGTTCACACATCGGCCGGTCTGGCCAATGTACATACGTCCACAAGAAAGGGGTATCTTATATACTACTCCGGTGATGCACTTAACAAACTTAGTTAAGTGCTTCTGGAGGCATCCTCTACCTTTAGATGCATTATGTGCCCTCCTGTGCACCATTGAACATATACTGGCCAATTTATTGGGTGCCGAGAAAACCACGCGCACACCGAACCGGTTTCCCACGTTTTTTAGCCCATGGGCCATTTTATGAATGTAGGGGATTACTGCCGCGCGCTTCTTATTCTCTTCCTTGTTCTCTGACGAAGTACATGTGCGTTTTTCATTATTTTTGACCGTACGCAAGAGCTTTTCACAGACTGAGGCTATTACGTAGGAAGGGTATCCCGCACCTATCAGCCGTTCCAACTGTGCTACGAACCCACTTTGCAAGGTATGCAGGCAACATTTTTCGAGGGCTGAACGTAAGCATGACATTACGATTCCGCGTTTAACAAGCTTGGAATGTCCGGAAGAGTAGTCTAGAACGGGTTTTGCAGATCGAGGATTGTATCGCCAGCAAAGGTGCTTATCACCAAAAAACCAAGAGCCAAGTTTTTCCAGGCTTAACCTGGAAAAACTTGGCTCTTCAGTAGAAAAGGCGAAAGGTGTAGAGCTAAAACTTTTTTACTCCATTAAAACACACAAACCGGAAATGCCGCTGCGCGCGATTGTTTCAGAAAGGGATACGTGGCAGTTGGTTGTATCTCAGTATCTGCAAAAACATCTTTCTGCGTTGCGCGTAAATGACCCTTTTCACGCAAAAAACTCTGGTGTCGTGGTTGAATACCTCAACAAATGTGAATGCTCCGGTGTTACAGCTTTTAGTCTTGATGTAGTCGACTTATATTATTCTTTGCCGCATGATCAACTGTTAAACAGCGTAGAGCAGTGCATTGTGGAAGACAATGATGAGATATCGTTCAGGAATAGCACGGGAATTTCGACTCAGTCTTTTCTAGAAATTTTGACGTTCTATTTGAAGTCCACCTTCGTCGTTTGGCTTGGGAACCTGTACATGCAAAAATCAGGTGTTTGTATAGGTTCAAGTGTGGCCCCTGTTTTAAGCCAAATTTTTCTTGGGAAGGTGGATGCAGCCTTAAGCACTAAACTTCAACCTGGCACAAAAGTATTCCGTTATGTTGACGATTATCTGATTATCATCGAAAAGTGTTCAGCAGTGGACGTTGAAAGTATGAAGGCATGCTTCGAGAAGGAAGGCATGGGCCTCCGGTTCACCTCCGAGCTTCCAAAAGATAACAAATTGCAGTTCCTAGACCTTTCCCTGTTTTTTGGTGATAAGCACCTTTGCTGGCGATACAATCCTCGATCTGCAAAACCCGTTCTAGACTACTCTTCCGGACATTCCAAGCTTGTTAAACGCGGAATCGTAATGTCATGCTTACGTTCAGCCCTCGAAAAATGTTGCCTGCATACCTTGCAAAGTGGGTTCGTAGCACAGTTGGAACGGCTGATAGGTGCGGGATACCCTTCCTACGTAATAGCCTCAGTCTGTGAAAAGCTCTTGCGTACGGTCAAAAATAATGAAAAACGCACATGTACTTCGTCAGAGAACAAGGAAGAGAATAAGAAGCGCGCGGCAGTAATCCCCTACATTCATAAAATGGCCCATGGGCTAAAAAACGTGGGAAACCGGTTCGGTGTGCGCGTGGTTTTCTCGGCACCCAATAAATTGGCCAGTATATGTTCAATGGTGCACAGGAGGGCACATAATGCATCTAAAGGTAGAGGATGCCTCCAGAAGCACTTAACTAAGTTTGTTAAGTGCATCACCGGAGTAGTATATAAGATACCCCTTTCTTGTGGACGTATGTACATTGGCCAGACCGGCCGATGTGTGAACGTGCGTCTCAGGGAACACAGAAGCTCGTTGAAAAATACACCTTACTCCCATTTAGCGTCACATTGCGTTTCGTGCAAGTGCCAACCCCTGTTTGAGAATACAATTATTCTGTTCCGGCATCCTCATCAAACTACGCGCGAAATTTCTGAAGCCTATCACATTTCCAAGAATACGGACCAATGTATAAGTCATCCTTCCTTATCACTACTTGACTGTGAATTCAGCTACCTAGATAACCCTTAGACAAGTGCCTTGATTACACGCTTCGCATGCTGCCCTTGATTTCGTCATAATCTGTTTTGACATGCGCATTTTGTGTTTATATATGTCCTTCCGATGTGGAAAATAAATCAGTTGATAGTTGAGCGCTCGTGTTGTGTGGTTCCTCGCTTCGTCCTTTGTGTTTTTCTCTGCGCTCCCAGTTCGCTGAACGAAGAAAACATATTTGAACACACACACGTGCAGAGAGAGAGAGAGGGGGAGAGAGAGAGAGGGAGAGAGAGAGAGAGAGAGAGAGAGAGAGAGAGAGAGAGAGATAGAGAGAGAGAGAGAAAGAAAAAGGTAATCCAATATTATAAAATTTGACAGAGCATGCATGCATGCGTGCTCATGCAAGCTATATGAGAATTGCCGAAGGGTTTAGGTGCCTCTATTTCAGTTTCGATCACGTCGACGGCTTATCTCGGAGCGGACTCTCCAATCTAGGTGTGCTGTCGCTTTTTGCTTTTTCGCCCCAAGAACATTCTTGTCGCATGAATAAAACCAGCGTTCAGCAGCGCAGCACCATCCACAATAAATCGCAACGTACGCAAGATTACCCAAATTAATACCGCATTACATTAGTTATTATGGGGTGCAAAATAATAAATTAATGTACCCCGGCACTTACCACAAGTGTAATGGGCTTAATATTGTATTACACATAAACGCTGATATACAGAGCTTTAAGGACAAATGCTCAGTTGCAGAGACCAGTTCGTTGTGAAAGTCGTCAATTGTAAAGCTCGCTATACAGTTGGCACCGAAAAAATGCTTCGTTGTTCAGGGGCACGGCATCGCATCAAGAATGGGGCGTTCACCGATGGTATTGTTACAGGTGACGCTACATCTTGCCTTCAGTTCCTGTCCTTTCGTATCCTGGCCGGCCGTTTCCACGGAACGCCAGCTTTGCCGTCATCAGACATGCTTCGGCCTGCTAGGTTTGGAAGAAAAAGAGCACATAATCTGGCAACAAGCGACGTCTTCATCTGCCATCTGCGCACCGACGAGCCTATATAAACGCCCACCGGACCGCTCTTCACTTGGGCACGGCATCGCATCAAGAATGGGGCGTTCACCGATGCTCTTGTTACAGGTCAGTTACCTGAATAGTAGCGCTGGTGTTAAAACCAGCAATTACTGTCTGCTAGCGGTGTCGTGCCCCCCTGATTTATGTGAAACAGTGAAGCGATACCTGTCTGTGCCGTCGCGAATTTGTGACAGTGTCATTAAGCTGCTACTACTCTGTTCGGGGGACGTTGAGCTAAACCGGGGACCCAATGATAAGATTCTAGCGGACATCCTGGAAAGCGTGCGTGGGCTGAAAGTGGGACAGGCGACAATATTGACTGAGCTCAAAGGAGTTAAGGAAAAGCAGGCCGAAACTGACGCTCAAATTAAACAACTGAATGATAGAGTTGCATCCTTTGAAGCGTCTATTGCATCCCGCAGTCCGGGTGAAATCAGCCTGCCCGAGAATAGCTTACAGTGTGTAAATGACCAACTGCAGCACATTACATCCCGATGCGATAGTGCAGAAAATAGGATGCGCCGCTTGAATCTTCTGTTTTTCGGTATCGAAGATGACGTTAATGAAGATTGGGAAGCTTCATAGAAAAAAACTGAGTTTTGCGAAGAAAATCTTCAAATCACCCTTACAAGCCAGCAGTTTGAACGCGTTCACCGCCTTGGCCGGTTTTCTCCAGATAAGTGCCGACCAATAATTGCTAAATTCGTTCTGTTTAAAGACAAACAAATCGTACAAGCATTATCAACAAAACTTAAAGTTACAGACTATTCTATTAGTCAGAATTTCTCTGCTGCAACCCGCGAAGCGCGGAAAAAGTTTATTGAGTTTGCGAAACCAAGCAAGCAGACATTTAAACTGCGAGTAGACAGGTTAGAAATGAATGGCAAGACGTACGTTTATGACAGCTCTACAAAATCGGTTGTTCTTTCTCAAAGGTAGCTAAATAAGAAAGCAGGCAAAAATAAATTTCCTAAGCAACAATGGTCACGTTCGTCGACCTTGGTACGACCACTAACAGTGACGTTGACTAACATCCGTAGCCTGCTGCCGAAACGTGAAAATATCTCTTCGATCTTGGACGATAGCAATACGGACATTGCTGTCTTAACTGAGACATGGCTTCACCCAAACATTCTCGATGCAGAACTCTTTTCGGGCGTGAATATTTTCAGTATTTATCGGTATGACCGTTCTGAACGAAAGGGGGGTGGTGTTTTGATTGCGATAAAGAATACACTGTCGTCGTTTCTGATTGATACGCACTCACCCCTCGAAATAGTTTGGGCTGCCTGCTTTTCCGCTTCATCAAAAATACGGATAGGCGCTTGCTACCGGCCACCCGACGCAGGTCCTTCCTTTAGCGATGAACTCGGAAAGAGTATAGCGGCCGCTGTGCAAAGCTATCAGTGTGAAAACGTTTACCTCCTCGGCGACTTTAACTTTCCCGATGTTGATTGGCCGTCTCTCTCTTCACCTAGTCGTGCTTCTGTAAAATTTATAAATTTAGCTCTGGATTTTAACTTCTTCCAAACTGTTGACGCACCTACACGTGGATCTAATTTATTAGATCTAATTTTAAGTAATGCGCCTGAAACTATCGGGCCAATCACTTATCGGGACGGTCTAAGTGACCACAAGTTACTCCATTTTCCTATAGAAGGGCCATTTAGCCACACAGGTAAAGATAGAAAAATTATACGAGATTATAACAAGGCCGATTACGGAGCAATTAACTCAGACCTTGAAGTATTCTTTGTTGAAGGGATGATGCCCTTGTTCGATACTCGCACCGTCAACGAAAACTGGTGTATCTTCCGGGACAAGGTTTGCGGGCTGGTCGATAAGTTTGTTCCCATAGTTACCATAACGAATGACAGGTCGAACCCGTGGTTCACTAAGTCACTCCGTCGGCTCAGAAACAAAAAAGCGGTTGTACAAAAACGCCAAAAATGGGCAAACTGAAGCTGCATGGAAAAAGTACGACGAGTGTGCGGCGAGCTACTGCTCTGCAATTAAGGATGCGAAAGACAAATATTTTTCCCATGATCTCCTGTCTCTTTTGAAATCAAACCATCGGAAGTTTTGGCAGTCGTTAACCCCAGGAACCGACCGCCAGCATATCTCGTTACGTGGTGATGACGAGAAACCCCTCTCAGATAGTGACTGTTCATTCGCATTTAACAGGTTCTTTTCTTCAGTATACACAAGAGAAGACCATTCCAACATACCATTCATCGCAGATTGCGACTGGGCGTTTATGCAGCCAATAGCTTACAGTCGAAGGTATTGCTTCCCTTATTGACCAACTTAAACTATCTACTTCATCGGGGCCCGACAACATTAACACAAAAATACCAAAGAACACAAAAATCGTATTGAGCAAATTTTTACTTCTCATCTTTCAACAGTCCTTGATGTCTGGTCAACTTCCAGATGATTGGCACATGGGTAAAGTGGTTCCCGTTTATGAAAGTGGAGGTAAACAGTCACATGATAATTATAGACCCATCTCGCTTACGTCAATCTGCTGCAAATTGCTGGAGCATATTATCGCTTCCCATGTTTGCCGCCACCTCGAATCAAATAAATTCTTTTTTCCTCACCAGCATGGTTTTCGGAAAGGCTTCTCGTGTGACACCCCGATTGTTTGAATTAACAACCGATCTCCATTTCAATATGAATGAAAATAAACAAACTGATTGCGTATTCATCGATTTTTCAAAGGCCTTTGACTGCGTTGCCCATTGCCGCATAATATCTAAATTATCTGCACTTAGACTCGATTCCTTAACCCTTTCGTGGATCCGCAATTTTCTTTCCTTTCGAAAACAATTCACTACGGTTAATAACTACGCCTCTACTCCCTCTGATGTCATCTAGGGTGTTCCACAGTGTAGTGTTCTCGAACCTATATTATTTCTCCTCTACATAAATGATTTGCCAAATAATATATCTTCCAATATAAGACTATTCGCTGGAGATTGCATAATATATCGAGCTATTAACAATGATGGCGACCACCTTACCCTTCAAACAGACCTTAACCTAATTAATGACTGCTGTGACGTGTGGCAGATGTCTCTTAACTCTTCCAAGTGCCTTGCTATGACCTTCAGTTGTAAACACAAAAACTCCAATTATTCCTACTCTATTAAAAATCATACAATAGTGCAGTGCTCTTCTTACAAATACTTAGGCGTCAATCTTACACCCAATCTTTAATGGTCGGCGCACATTAGTGTTATTTGCGCGAAAGCCTCAAAAACATTAGGTTATCTCCGTCGTAATCTGCGAAAGTCTCCAACAAGCATCCGTAAACTGGCCTATTTCACTTATGTACGCCCCCAGCTGGAATTTGCATCTTCAGTCTGGTCCCCTTTCCAATATTACCTAACCACAATGCTAGAGTCCATACAAAACACAGCAGCCCGGTTTATATCTCGCAATTATAGCACTCATTGCAGCGTAACAACATTAAAACAAGAACATTCTATTTCGCCATTGCACGTTCGTCGCTCTGTTGCACTGTTATGTTTGCTGCATAAATATATTCACAGCACAAGACGTTCTACGCTACCCCTAACAGCACCATTGCCCATGTCCAGACGCTTGCACAATCACTTTAGTTTCACTCGCATTTACGGCAAAACGAAGGCATTCAACTTATCAGCGCTTCCTAAGGCCATATCATTATGGAACGATCTTCCCGACTGCATCGCCTCCATCACCGATCCAGATTCTTTTCGCGAACATGTGTGTAATCATTTTTCATCGCACTAATCGCTCTAACTTCACTGATGTTTGTAGCTGCAGCTGTGCCACTCACCTAGTTTCACACTTCTCTTTGGTTCTCTTTAGTTTTTGCTGTACCCACAGTTGTCTTGCAATTTATATTGGTAAACGCCTTCGTACGGCTAGCAGTATGTGTGTTTGGAAAATGCGTGTGTATATTGTACACCTCGGCCTTCCGATTTCTCTTTGATTTTTTTTTGTTATTGCCGTTGTTCTCCCAGTTCTTGTTATTCTCCCAGTTTTTGTTGCTCAGTTGCACCGCCGTTGCTGCTCACTTGAATTCTATACCTACGCCTTCCGAATTTCTTTATTGTGTTTCGTTCATGTACTTTGAATTTCTTGTTATTTAAGCTTTCTGCATATCGGTAAACATTCGCGTATTACATTTGTTTGAGTGTCAGTGACTAGACACGCTTTGTCACGATATTGTGTTATTTTCTGTGTATTCCATGTTATTGATGATCGCCCTATTACTCTTTCAAGTTTGTACCCCCCTTACTCAATGCTCTCATTGAGCTTGTAAGGTATCATAAATAAATAACGGTCATTGATGCGATGAGCAGCTGGGGAAAACGCGAAAAAAATGGTAAAATTGACGACTCGGACAAAGTTATGCGCATGTGTATCGTATATATGTTACCTTTCCCGTTCTTGTTTCACTGCTTATTGTACCTTTGCATTGTGCAGACGATTTCTTCACAAGGATGTTTTAACAGGGCCAGTAATACCGTATCATTTACGCTGTGGCATTACCATTCGATCTGAGTATGTCAAATCTGCACGAGTAGCTCGATGCTCATTTTTGGGCAGGGGGGGAGAGGGTTGATTCGACGTTATGTATGTTCGTGCATATGCGTATGTGCGCGCGCGTGTGTGTGCGTATACGCCAGCAAAGTCGAAAAATTTGCTGAAGCCATGACGGTCAGAAAAGCTCCGGCCTCAGTGACTCACTGTGCTCCTTCTCTCTCTTCAATCTCCGTTCCCTTATCTCCGGTGCCGGGTAGCAAACCGGACGCTCGTCTCGTTACTCTCCCTGTCCTTTCTGTACTTGCTCTCTCTCTTTTAACCTTTTTTGCTTGGGTGAGTGAATTACCAATGCCTATGCAGTTTGAGTTTTTACGGGATTTTCGAAACTTTATTTATCACCGGATGTGAGACTTTTAAGGGCGAAGCTTCTTAGGGTGTGGGTCTGTCCTTCCTCTGATGGTGTATGTAGCCAACGGTGGCACATACCCGAAAGAGCGGTCCTTAGAATGTCCGCTGAATGGTGGCACTTGTATATGATGAATACATTATGAAACGATGTGAAATGGCTGTGCTTGGGGTGGTCACTAGATAGACGGACAGACATACAGATAGACGGACTGACTGATGGACGCACACAGACAGACAGAGAAGTGGACGCACGGATGGACGAACAGATAGGCAAAGGGACGGCTGTACGAGCAGACGCGCGGACGGATGGATGGACAGGCGGAAGAACGGACGTACGGGTGCTCTTATGGACGGACACATGGACGGATGCATGGACGATCGGAAGCAAGAATGAATGGGCGCACGAAATCATGGACGGACTGACAAACGCTTCGCCCCACCAATCTTCATTCACTCCGTGGATATGCTGCGATTTTTTTTCCTTTACACTCCAGTGTGGCCGAAGCGAATGTCTCCTCAATGCACTACCACTATAATTAGATTCGTGAAATATTTAAATTTTAGGTCTCAGTGTTATTAAAAATTTTGTGGCAAAGTGCCGCCTTGAATAGTGAAGTAACTTCTGTATTGATCCTACAGTTAAAAAATACCTCGAAGGCTCACCTCAATTTTCGTGGTATGTTTTTTTTTGTTAATTGTAATCCTATTGTGACTTTGTTAAAATCTGCGAATGTTTGTCTTAAATAAAAAGAGTTGTACAATTGTAGTCCTGTCCTGAATATGGTTGCCATACTATTAAAAACGATTCGAATAGTATTCGATTTGTATTCTTATTCCATTTGGTTTTAAATTTCACTATTCGCGCAGTGCTGTAGAGGTGCTCGAATTGGGTTCGGTTGTGGTTTCAGCTACGCAGGTATGCTGATTTACCTATGGGGTAGGCCCGGGCTATTAGGTGAAGTGGCATATTGAAAACGGCAAGCTCACTAAGGCGTTTTTGCGCCTGTGTGTTCTTTTTCGATATCAGTGTATACATATGCCTAGGTACGGCGCCTGCAACTCATTTTCTCGTACGTAGTAATTATCATCATTAACTTGTCGATAGCCGTGAAAATGTCCATTCGCAACAGCGCTGTTCACAAGTCTTTAGTGTTCGCAGACGAGGAACGTCCACGCCTTACAAAAGATGCCATCATGGTGATCGCGCGCAGACACTCCGCGCTTGCCCGAATTCTAAACACAGCTCTCGCGAAACACTACAAATGCACAAAGACGCGTGGAACACGTGATCAGAAGTATCGGTTCATATCTAACAATACCAACAATAATAATAAAAACGAACTGACAACGATGGAAAGGAACCTATAAATGACGTTAGCACTATAGTAATTGCCACGTCAATGTGAAGAAAGGAAAGTGGGCGAAAAGATGACTTGCCACTGACAGGGGATCGAACCTACGACCTACGAATAGCGTGTCCGATGCTTTACCTACTGAGCTATACAGCAGCGGCCATGCCCCCGTTCACATTATGGGTTATCGTGCTATATGCGTAGCTAAACGTGGGAGTGTCAGTCAGCGCCGCTAGTAGCCGTGACGGTGAGTGTGTAGAACACTTTTTTTCTAGTTGGTAAAGCAGCGGATGCGTTATTCGAAGGTCGCAAGTTTGGTCCCTTTCAGCGGCAAGTTATCTCTTCGTCGGCCGTTCTTCACATTAAGCTTACTACTAATACCATCCCCTACACTTTGCTTGGTATCATTGTCTCGTTATTGTTGTGTCTAACAACACGCTTCTTTCATTCAATGCCAACAACAAGCGTTTATGTCGATCGGTTTTCTTTTCATATTCCCGATTCCTAGTGCACATACCGCGTGCAATGGGACGATGATTTAGCTTTCCATACGAGTATTCGCTACTGTAGGAATCGGCGAAGGCGACGTTGAAATGTGTTCGTTCCGTACTTACCGCCATCGGGCCGGGATCACGACCGTCCTCCGCGCCGTCGATGGTTTTTCCTGCGAAGAGATGGTCGGCATACACGAACCGGGTGGTGTTGTCGCACGATGGCAAACTGTGATGTCAGCGTGCTTACGCAGCCGCCTATGCACACACCGCGCCAGTTTGCATCGGCGAGGAAAACGTCGCCGTCGCACCAGCCAAGGTGAAGAGCAATGGGACATTATTCCTTGTGGCTCTAGACTAAGAGGAACGACAGAACAATCCCTTTATGTACACTTAAATTGGAAATCCGGAAAAGACGGTGTGAAGGCGAAGGTGGAAAATCGGTAAATAGGGGGTCGCGTGCTCGAGCACACGAACCTTGTTAATGAATTTCTGTGTTAATGAATTTCTTAATGTGTCCGGGCTGTTGTATTCTGTCGCTGTCTCTTGGCGTAACACAGGCAGAGCCACGAATGGCGTGGCCATCTGTAGCACATTGAGCGCACGCTCGCGCCAAGGAGATCCTCTTGCTCTTCGATGATGAAATTAAGTGAAGAGCGCTTCAGGGGCCAGGGCTGTCGTATGCTGTCGTCACTTGGCGTAATGCAGGCAAACCCACGCATAAACTTGGAATAACAAGAGGAAGCAAGCGTGAAATAGAAAGAAAAAAAGAAAAGAAAAATGGGAATAAAGAAACTGAAAAAAGGAGATCAAGAGTTAAAAAACCGAATAAATGAATAGTTAAAAATAAATAAATAAATAAATAATAAATAAATGAGGCCATCAATCAACCACTTCATCAGAATAGGTTCTCCGGAGAGAATTCAAGCACTCTATCCTGTCCCACATCTTTTTTTTTTAAGTACTTCATGATACTAGCCACTAGTAGTTGCAGATGCATTCACTGAGATCTCATTCTTCTTTTGCCGAATGCACCTTGAATATGAAGACTCATCGTATATATATTGACATTCTTTGTTGTTTTTTAGGACGTTCGGGTCAAACCGCATCTCTCTAAGATACGTGATTTCATCCGAACGCTTGTTTCCGCCCAGCCCATAGAAATGAATAGGAAGGAAGACGCGATGCGCTAGTTGAACGTGTTGCGAATAATGAGCGTGCTATTTTGGTATAGCGTTGATGCTTGCCGACTGCGGCTGACGACAGTCTCGTATATTATTTCCCGACAAGGAAGCATCCTCTGGAGGCGAACTGCGTCACATTTTGCGTCAGGTGACGGATGACTGGCAGGTCGCGAAGAACAAGTGAACGGACGAAGGAAGCCCATTCCGCGCCAGGAATGGCGAGAGACATTCTGTTGTTCTCAGATTTCTCATGACTGCCAAACGAAGTACAGAGAAAGAAGCTACTGCTTTAGCTGAATGGGTGACTGTTGGACAATATCGGTTAGGTTTGTTTCACGACTCGGTGATTGGCTGAGCCTGAGACTAGCGCAAAGTAAAACCAACGACCACAAGAAAAAAGGCTAAGCCGAAGAAAGAAGACACGTGTGCTCATTTGGTAGCACATGTCACTGCATGCGGTTTTAATGTAAAATTCAAGACACAGCCATTATGGAAAGAAGCAGCATTGCTATCAGCTTTACCTGCATTCACGTTTATACTCTCGTGTATACTCATACGTATTCCATACACAACTTCAATTGTTATTGATCAGAGGCACGAATTACGCAGGGGAGCGCCTTGACCCCCCCCCCCCTCTCTCTCGCCGCCAACTCCCACAAGGAAGTTTTTGTTACATATACCTTATGTTGTCATCGGCTTATTTCTGTTTTACAAGCACTCATAACTCGTATTTGAAGGTGCTATATCAAAGGGTGCCAAGAAGAGCACCGATTACGTGAGATATTGGTGTTAAACAGCATTGACACCATGGACAAAAAAGCCGATTCTATAAGTTAAATGACTCGTGAGTCGACTCACTCGGACTCGGATTGATCCGTGAGTCCGAGCGAGTCTGGGTGAGTAATGTTTTGGGGAGTCCCAGTGAGCCCTACGCGCAAAATATATTTCATGAGTGAGTTGCACACGTTTTGTTGACCTATGAGTGACGCTTATATTGCTTTGGAAGCCTAGCTTATCAAAAAAGATCGTTGCATAAGTGAACCATATATCAGTTTGCTTGTTCCCGAACTTGAATTTGCGCGCAACAGCCTCCGATGTACATGTGTGGGTTGGTTAGTTTCTGCGCATGCGTGACAAAATGCTGTAAACATGTGAAACGTTTCCCTGCGAATAAATAGTTGAGTATATAGCACGTGTTCTCGTCCTCTTTCTAACGATTTGCTAATATGTTCGAGCTAGTTATGCACCTCAAGCTAGCACAGAAATTAAGTCTCTTAAGACTTTGTAATCGTATATAATGTTTACGGGGCGAGTCGTGGTATGGGAGGGTAGGGTTTACTATGAGGATGATTGAGAAGCAGATTTGTCAGATGCTACCGAGGTAACAAGCAAACGGTCATCACAAAAGAAGGCCAAAAAAACGGCGAGACTTTTGCGCAGCCCAAGAGAAGCGGAAGCGTAATGAATTTTCTGCTTGAAAATTCTTGATTAAAATTTAAAAAAAAATCACTCGAATACGAAAGGGGGTTGAAAAAATCGCTTTGTTTTTTTTGCGGTATTTAAAGTGCCGAGCGCAGTTAATATTGCACGGTTCTGATACTGCAGTATCGCAATCGTTCTCCTTTGGATCCTTTTCGGCGCTCTTCCCCATTACTGTGAAGGGTAGCACAGTATGCATGCCGGCATCATGCTCTTCCACTGGAGAGAGATTCAGGAAGGTGTTTTTTCGATATTTTACGTTGTAGCGGTCCACTCACTGTTTTGCTTTGCTTTTGTGTTTCTTCACTTTTCTTGTTGCAATCTTTCTTTAATTTTTCCTCGTTTTGACCATATCATGTGCGTGTCTTCCTCTTTAAAGGGACATTAATGGCAACTATTAAGTCGACGTTGATTGTGGAAATAGTTGTTCGGAAACCTCGTGGCGTTACATTTGTGCCACGAACAAACTTATTTTGAAATAAAATCACGTTTTAGTGGTCCGGACCGGCTTAGCGCACTTTAAGTTACTCGCCTCAAGAAGCGCAACATCTCGCGTCACTGCTGCCGTGCACAACGTTGTCCGGCTTTGCTGCGCAGCCGCCGACACTATAGGAGCAGCAGAACGAAAGCGGCGAGAGCCACAGCAGCAATAACGACCATTGATCAAGAGAGAGAGAGAGAGAGAGAGAGAGAGAGATAAATAGAGAGGAAAGGCAGGGAGGTTAACCAAGCTTGGCTCGGTTGGCTACCCTACACTTGGGGTGGGGGAAAAGGGGAATAATAGAACAAAAAGAGACAGAAAAGAAGAGGAGTAAGAAAGAGAAGCATAAATAGTCAGCTCGAAACTACACAGCACGGCCTCGCACAGTTCTTTCACAAGCGGTCGTGAAGTTTGGTGTTCCTTAAAAAGCACAAGAGGGCTTTCGTGGCTTTGCGCGTATGGGAAGCCGTCGGCCAAGGTCCCAGGATCTTCTCTTCTGTAAGCGGCCGTGAATCCAGCTGACAGAGCTTGGCTTCCATAATACGTCGTTCAGTCTGGTATGCTGGGCAATGACATAGAATGTGCTCAAGCGTTTCCTCGCAGGCGCAGATGTTGCATGCCGAAGTGCTCGCCATTCCAAGGAGACGTGAGTACGAATTCGTAAATGACACGCCCAACCTCATGCGACACAGTAAAGTTTCGGCGCATCGTGGGAACCCGGATGGCAAACGAAGTTGCAAGTTTGGGTCGATCGAATACAGGTGCGTGTTGGAGAAACCCTGCGTATTCCATTGTAGGAGAGATATACGGCGAGCAAGTGATTGTAGTAGCCTTGCAGCGTCCGTTCTCAAGAGTGGTATGGGCGTGCGCTGGTCTTGGTCATAAGCCGATCGAGCAGCTTCATCTGCGCGGTCATTGCCAACGATTCCGCAATGACTCGGCAACCACTGAAATACAATATCGTGACCTTCCGCGAGCGCTTCGTGGTAGTCGTGCCTTATCTGATATACTGATTGTTCATGTAGCCCGTGCTGCAGAACAAACCGTAGTGACTGTAAGGCTGACCTGGAGTCGCAAAAGATGGCCCATTGGTTAGGTTCCTGGTGAAGAATGCACTTTACTGCACCTTGAAGTGCTGCGAGCTCTGCTGCTGTCGACGTCGTGGTGTGAGAAAACTTGTACTGAAGCAACACATTTTCAGATGGAACAACCACTGCTCCTGTGGAGCTGTTGGAATTAGTGGAGCCATCGGTGTAAACATGTATGCGGTCGAAGTACCTTTCGTCCAAAAGACGCAAAGTCAGTTGCTTCAGGGCTAGCGTTGACATGCGTGCCTTCTTAAAGATTCCAGGAACTGATAAGCGCACGTCAGGTTGACGAAGACTCCATGGCGCAGTTGCTGGATGCATGGCAAGTTTGAAGCCAGGCGGTAGTATGTCCTGATGTTTTGTCACGATACCGCAGTACGAAGAATGGGGCCTCCGAGCTGTCAAACACGTTAAGTGATGTGACGGTAGCCGTGATAAATGCCGAATGTGCGCTCTCAGCGTCTCGACAATGATGTGCGTTGTGACCGGTTGTTCTTGTGCAATAACAATAGTTGACACTGTCGATGAGCATCTTGGAAGGCCAAGGCATGTCCGAAGTGCTTGGGCTTGTACGCTTTGCAGTGCACGGATGTTAGTCTTGCACGTGTTGGACAGGACCGGAAGGCTGTACCGGAGAGTTCCGAGAAATAGGGCTGTATAAAGCTGCAACATGGAGTGCACGGATGGGCCCCATGATTTTCCGGCGACGAATTTGAATACATTCTCAATGCCAACGAGCTTTTTCTTCAGGTATGTGACATGCGGGCTCCAGGTTAGGTCACGATCTACGATGACGCCTAAGAATCTATGAGTGCTCTTATATGGGATTGATCTGCCATCGATGCACAATGAGTAGAAAGACATCGGTTTGCGTGTAAACGCCACCGCTGCGCATTTTTCTGTGGCGATAGTCAAACCTTGCTGGCGAAGGTATGTCGATGTCATTGTTGCCGCTTTCTGTATTCTTGCGCGCACTTGAGGTCGTGTCACGCCGGACGCCCAAATGCAGATATCGTCAGCGTAGAGAGATACATAAGCCGTCTGTGGCAGCATTTCAGTGAGCCCCACGAGAACCAGGTTGAAAAGTGTAGGACTCAAAACACCGCCTTGTGGCACCCCACGACTTGTGAAATACTTGTTCGTACACCCATCTTCAGTTAAAACGAACATAGATCTCTTTGTGAGGTAGCTTCTTACCCATCGAAAGACACGACCTCCAAGTTCAGCTGCTTCAAGAGCATTGAGAACAGCCTCGTGGGTCACGTTGTCATAGGCACCCTTCACGTCTAAGAACAGAGCTACCGACAGCCGCTTCTGAGCTTTCTGATGCTGAACAGAGATCACTAAGTCAATAACGCTATCAACTGAGGACCGACCTCGTCGAAAACCAGCCATAGCATCAGGATAGATGTTATAATGTTCCAGGTACCATTCCATGCGTGTAAGTAGCATCCTTTCCATGACCTTGCCAACGCAGCTTGCTAGTGCTGTAGGCCGGTATGATGCCAAATCGAATGGAGACTTTCCGGGCTTCAGCAAAGGCACCAGGCTACTACACTTCCACTCATCAGGCACCATTCCATCATGCCAAGACTTATTGAAAATGTCTAGGAGACAGCGCTGTGCCTTCGGGCCTAGGTGACGTAGGGCAGTATAGGTCACTCCATCCGGACCTGGGGACGATGAGCGTCTGCATGTGTTCAATGCCGCATGAAGTTCTTCCATGGTGAACGCAACCTCCATTTGCTGATCTCGTGCGACTGGAACATCCTGTGGCATTAGATCGATCGGTATAGAGATGTCGCCGGCGATCTTTGCACAAAATTCCCCAGAAACATCAAGCTGTGAGCGACGTTGATGTAGCGCCAGAGCGGCGAAGGGGTGACCTTGTTGCGGATGCGAGTGAATACCTCGAAGAGTCCTCCATACGGGAGACAAGGGCTTTCGAGGGTCTAGCAAGTCACAAAAATTCTTCCACCGTTGTTCATGAAGTTTGTGCATTCGACGCTGGATTTTTTTCTGAATGCGTCTGGATTCTCTGAGGTCAGAGATAGATTTCGTGCGTCTGTATCGTCTTTCGGCACGTCGGCGGACCGCTCTAAGTTGTTCCAACTCTTGGTCGTGTGCCGTGCGTCTCGATTCTTTCGAACATATCTTCGTGGAAGTCTTCATTGCACAACTAATCACTTCTTCAATGGATTCCGGTGGTCCGTGCATGCACTTGCTCTCCACTGATATCTGAAACTCTTCCCAGTCAATAAGTCTAGAATGTCCAGGGGAAGGAGAATCGTCCAAACCTCTGACTGTCACGTACGTGGGGGATATGGTCGCTGCCACGTGTTTCAATATCTGTGAACCATTGGACTTTCGTGACAATGCTATGCGACACTAATGTCAAGTCCAGGCAACTGCTGTAAGTTACGCCTCGGAGATAAGTAGGGCTGCCGTCGTTCAGCACCTGAAGCCCGTGCTCTGATGCGAGATTAACTAGGTCCGTGCCTTTTCGATTTGTCCTGATGCTTCCCCACAATGGATGATGGGCGTTGAAGTCACCCATCAATATCCAAGGCGCTGGAGTCGTTGCAAATATACCATTCAAGATTTGTTGATCTAGTCGACCTGTCGGCGCTATATAAGCGCCTATCAGTGTAAACGACAACTTCTTCTTTTTAACATATAGACACACGTAGTGATTTCCATTGTGAGAATCTACTCTTTGGAGAACGTAAGTGAGTTCTTTACGGACGTACACAGCAACTTGACTTCGTTCAATGCACGTTGAAGAAATGAACGATTCATAGCCCGACAGACGAGGTATTTTTGAAAAATGCAGTTCACAAATGATGATGATGGGAAACTTATTTTCGAAAATGAATTGTCGGAACTCAGGCATTCTTGACTGTAGACCTCTTGCGTTCCACTGAATTATGGAAGCACGCTTGACTTTTTCTCGGAAAGGCTGATGCGGTCTATAGTGCGCCATCTTGTTACTGAAGTCCGGCAAGAACTGGTTCTAGTGTGTCCAAGATTTGCAGCGCGCATTTAGCGGCAGGCATCTGTAGACTATCCAATAGAGTGCGAATAACACTCATGAACGACCTCAGTACAGAAAAGACTTGTACCATTGATCAAATTCTCGCCATAGGCTCCGAGATGGCAGACGTGTTTTGGTTCAACTGGGCCCCGTTAGATGACACCACATGTCCAGTTTAACCATGTGAGAATTTAATTTTTGAACCACTCGCGCCGTTCCCCATAGCAACGTTCGGCGGTTATTCTTTCCATTAATGAAACAGAAATGAACAAGCAGCATTTTATTGCGTCTCTTGATGACGAAAGACTATTTAATTAGTGCAGCTAGATCGATTACTAGTTATTAAGTTTAGGTGGTTCGTGTGACGTCATCGGGATCATTTTGAAATTGTCCTACTGCGGCGCAAGTATTCTTGTGCATTTACCTTAATTTCTTGATAAGTAGGGTACTGCTGTTGATAATATTGTCTTTTTAGATATCATACATTGAGCTTTCACTCTGACGTAAATTGTTGCTTGACTTCAGTGTCCCTTTAAACAGTACTCTGAAAAAAACAACAAAGTATGACATCTTATTGTATCGTTCTATTGCTCATTCTACTAGATTGTTACCACAGTTGATTTATTTTAGGAGCTGTGTGTGTCAAGTCACACAATCGATGCTTTCTTTCTGATCTCTTCAGCAGTGTAAGAACACCCCCCCCATATATATATATATATATATATATATATATATATATATATATATATATATATATATATATATATATATATATATATATATATATATATATATATATAGTGAAGAAGAAAGAGCATCGTTGGCAAGCAACATCACCACCGCTTGGGTACTGGGTGCTGGGCTTCGCTCGCTCCGCTCGTGCTGATCATCGCCGGCATCTGCTTGACCGTTGCTCTTGCACGATCGTGTTTCTTCGTAGGACCACCGTCGCAACAGTCGCCAATAAACCCTTTTTCAATTGGTGGAGGGTGCTGACATTCCCCGTCGACTGAACCGGGGTGCTGCCATTCGCCGTCGCCTGAACCTGGAGCTGCGCAACCGAACGCTACCTCCCATCATGGCTACCAACAACGCGCAACCTGGCTCTTCCACTCCATCCCCCAGCAACCCCGGCGTTCTTCGTTTGCGAGAGCCCAAGGTCTTTAGCGGAGCTGATGAGACCGACGTGGAAGACTGGTTCGCTAACTACGAACTGATGAGCGCAAACAACAAGTGGGATGACGCGGACAAATTGACTAACGTCATCTTTTACCTCACTGACGTGGCCGAAAACAAAAACGACGTTACGACGTGGTCCATCTTTAAAACCTTGTTTGCTGGCGTTTTTGGCCGACCCGCAGTCCGCAAGTCCAGAGCCGAACAACGCTTGCGGACTCGCGCACAAAAGCCAACGGAATCTTTCACCAGCTACATCGACGACATTATTGGTCTTTGCAACCGTGTGAACACCACCATGCCCGAGTCGGAGAAGATTCAACACATCCTCAAAGGGATAAATGACGGTGCATATCAGCTGCTCCTGGCCCGTAATCCTGCCACCGTTGCGGAACTTGTCACTTTGTGTCAAAGTTTCGACGAGTTGAGCAAGCAGCGCGCCCTGACTCGGCCATTTTCCTCACACGCCGACTCGCTCTCCAGTCTCACTTCTGTTCCCGACCACTCACCAACCCTGCAAGAGATTAAAGACTTCGTGCGTGAAGAAGTAGCTCGGCAACTGTCGTTGATTCCCTTCACGCAGCAGCCACCGTCCTCTCGTCTGCCCTCACCACTCCGCGACGTTATTGCCGAAGAGGTAGCTCAGGCTGTTCCCGTCGCTGCCCACCAGCAGCCTGTGCCTGTGGCCATGCCTGTTGCCCATGCGCTGGCTATGCAGCCCGTGGCCGCGCCTCTTACGTATGCTCAGGTGGTACGTAGCAGACCCCGCCAGCAGCATTTGCCACCCATGTCTTCAGTCGCTCCCCACTCCGCCCCTTTTTCGACACCTTGGGCCGCACCACGAGTCAGCAATTCCTGGCGCACTCCTGACAATCGACCGATCTGCTACGCCTGCGGTACTCCAGGACACGTGGCACGATATTGTCGCCGTCGCTTCCAACCACTCCACGACGCTACTCAGGCCGTTACCGTATGACCCACAGCCTATGCACATACCTGCTCCCTATCCCTCACCGCAGTATGGATACACTAATCTTCCTGAGTCTCGGTCACCCCAGCCTCAAACTCACTCTCCCCGCTCCCCATCTCCTCGCAGGCGATCACTGTCCCCAATGCGTCCTAGACCCGCTTCCTCCAACCGGGAAAACTGAACGCCGCAGTTCCAGAGGAAAGAACTGCGCCGTCGTCGAAATGCTCAAGTCCTCGCACTTCACCAGCTAACGTTGTCGCTATATCTGTCGATGGTGTTTCTACCTTTGCCCTCGTCGACACAGGTGCTGCCGTTTCTGTTATAGCCGCCCAGCTCTGCCGCTCCCTACGCAAAGTGACCACGCCGCTCTCTGGACTATCGCTTCGTACAGCTAGCGCACAACAAGTTCGACCTCTCGGCACCTGTACGGCCCGCATATTCATCCAAGGCTCTATGTACGTTGTCGAGTTCATCGTCCTTTCGGTGTGCTCGCATGACGTTATCCTCGGGTGGGACTTTCTGTCAAATCATCATGCCATCATCGACTGCGCACGCGCTGAAGTTCAATTTTCGCACCTGTGTGACGAACCTTTGCATGAAACCCTTGAGCGGTCGCCAAAACTTGTCGTGCGTGAGGACACTGAAATTCCGCCAGCCTCTCTTGCCGTTGTCCCGGTTCGCTGCGATGACTATAATGATGCTACAGTGATGTTTACACCTTCCGACATTTTCATGAGCCGCAGAGCCATTTCCTTGCCTTTCGCTACACTCGACGTCACTGCGGGCCGAAGCAATATTTTCGTCCATAACCCCCTTTCTGCACCGCTTACGCTACTTGCCGGCGAATGTCTCGGTCAAGTGGAGTACCTCGATTCCTCTTTATTTTTTAACATGCCAGACGAATCGTGCAGTAGCGCCTCGACCGAACTTCATGCCCTTTCCCCACTGGAATGCTCATCGAGTGACACCTTCTCGAGTTCCATCGCCGACACCTTAAGTGCCCATGAACGCGCCGAGCTTCTTAATCTCCTCCAGCACTTCGCGAATTCATTCGACGTTTCTCAGCCGCAATTGGGTCGGACTTCCGCAGTGCACCACTACATTGACACCGGTTCGCACCAGCCATTGCGTCAAAGACCGTACCGTGTCTCTGCTGCAGAACGCCACGTCATCAACGACCAGGTCGAAGAGATGCTACGCCGTCGCGTTATTCAACCATCGCACAGTCCTTGGGCATCTCCTGTCGTTCTAGTTCGAAAGAAAGATGGATCGATTCGATTTTGCGTCGACTACCGGCGATTAAACAAGGTGACGCGGAAAGACGTCTATCCATTACCGCGCATAGACGACGCCCTTGACAGCCTCCAAGGAGCCGCATTCTTCTCCTCCTTAGACTTACGATCTGGATACTGGCAGGTTCCTATGGCAGACGCTGATCGCCAGAAAACTGCGTTCATTACACCAGATGGCCTGTACGAATTTAACGTAATGCCATTTGGTCTTTGTAATGCTCCTGCCACGTTTGAACGACTCATGGACAACACACTGCGTGGACTGAAGTGGTCTGTGTGTCTATGCTACCTCGACGACATTGTCGTTTTCTCTCCCGATTTTCCTACGCATCTGCTTCGGCTCCATCTGGTTCTGACGTGTTTAACCAACGCTGGGCTCCAACTGAACCTTAAAAAGTGCCGCTTCGCCGCGCGAGAGCTGTCCATCTTAGGGCACATCGTGTCCAAGCATGGTGTTCGACCCGACCCTGCAAAACTGCGAGCAGTCGCTGAGTTCCCGAAACCTACTACACTGAAAGAATTACGCAGTTTTGTCGGACTATGCTCGTACTTCCGGCGCTTCGTGCGAAATTTTGCATCGATCATGTCACCACTGACCAACCTCCTACGCGGTGATGCAGACCTTTCATCCTGGTCTTCTGACTGCGACGTCGCGTTTGCCATGCTCCGTAGTCTGCTAACATCTCCTCCAATTTTTCGGCATTTCGACCCAACAGCTGCAACGGAAGTTCACACAGACGCTAGTGGGGTTGGTCTAGGCGCCGTCCTCGCCAAACGCAAGCCGGGCTACTCCGAATACGTCGTCGCTTATGCGAGTCGCACACTTACTAAAGCTGAGGCCAATTACAGCGTCACTGAAAAAGAGTGCTTGGCGCTAGTGTGGGCGCTTCGCAAGTTCCGCTCTTATTTGTACGGTCGCCCATTCAACCTGGTAACGGACCACCATGCACTTTGTTGGCTCGCCACATTGAAAGACCCTTCTGGCCGCCTAGCTCTGTGGGCACTGAAAATCCAGGAGTACGACATTCGTGTCATCTATCGCAGCGGACGCAAGCATTCTGACGCCGACGCCCTGTCGCGTTCGCCTTTACCTCCCGACTCGGCCTGCGGAACCACTGGTACCAACTCCATCGCATCTCTCGACCTCGACTCCTTTACCAGTGAACAACACAAGGACCCGTGGATCTCTTCCCCTTTTAACTGTCTTTCTGGATCGTCAACCACTGCGGTACCACGATCTCTCCGACGTCAAGCTGCTCATTTCGCTATTCGTGATCGGCTGCTACACCGACGCAACTACGCCCCCGAAGGTCGTAAGTGGCTCTTGGTTGTCCCGCGCAGCTTGCGATCACAAATCTGCGCCTCCTTTCACGACGATCCCCAATGTGGTCATGCCGGAGTTTTCAAAACTTACGAACGCATGCGCCATCGCTTTTACTGGCGCGGAATGTATAATTTCGTTCGAAAATTCGTTATGGGCTGTCCTGACTGTCAACGCCGCAAATCACCGCCTTTCCACTCGTCCGGCGCGCTTCAACCGCTTCCGTGCCCTGCCAAACCTTTCGATCGGATCGGAATTGATCTCTATGGCCCTCTACCGACAACATCAGATGAAAATCGGTGGATCATAGTCGCTGTAGATCATTTAACACGCTACGCTGAGACCGCCGCCCTTCCAAGTGCCACTGCGCGGGACGTAGCATCCTTCATCCTTCATCGCTTCATACTACGACATGGTGCACCTCGAGAACTACTAAGCGACCGAGGTCGAGCCTTCCTATCAGAAGTCGTCACGTCTCTGCTTTCTGAATGCCTTGTTGTTCATCGCAAGACCACGCCATACCACCCGCAGACTAACGGGCTCACGGAAAGATTTAACCGCACCCTTGGCGATATGCTCGCCATGTATGTGACATCCGATCATACTAACTGGGATCGCATTCTTCCATTCATCACGTTCGCATATAACACCGCGGCACAGTCTACCACTGGATTTTCACCTTTCTTTCTTCTTTATGGACGCGAACCATCCCACACCATCGATACTCTGCTTCCATACCGTCCTGACGCATCCGAATGCCCATCTGTGTCCGAAGCTGCCCGAAATGCGGTAGAGTGCCGTGAACTCGCACGCACCTTTACGTCACAAGAACAACAGCGCCAGAAAGAAAACAGCGCCCGACTCTTCACAAAGCCCCAGATATTCCCCGGGATCACTTGTATGGCTGGCTGTTCCTTACCAAACCCCCGGCATTTCCTCAAAACTCGTTCCAAAGTACGAGGGCCCATACCGCGTTTTGGAGCAAACCTCGCCGGTGAATTTTCTCATCGAGCCACTTTCCCCATCTGACGACATGCGCCGGCGTGGACGTGACATCGTCCACGTCGCTCGCCTTAAGCCATATCATAGACCTCTGCCTCCAGACTCTTAGGTCGCCAGGATGGCTCTTTTTCGGCGGGGGCAAATTGTGAAGAAGAAATAGCATCGTTGGCAAGCAACATCGCCACCGCTTGGGTACTGGGTGCTGGGCTTCGCTCGCTTGGCTCGTGCTGATCATCGCCGGCATCTGCTTGACCGTTGCTCTTGCACGATCGTGTTTCTTCGTAGGACCACCGTCGCAACAGTGGCCAATAAACCCTTTTTCAATATATATATATATATATATATATATATATATATATTGTAACGTGGAGAAATAAGACAAAGAGACAACGCCTTTGCTGCAGGCCGGCTGTTCTTTATCTAACTTCGTCTTCCTCTGCCTTTCCCAGCTCGCTGTCCCCGCGCCAGAAACCCCAGCGTCTTTCTTCATCATGACACTCGGCCACGACTGCGTGCGCGCAAAGGGCAATTTTCTCTGGAGGGCGGCACTGGGAGTGCCGTGGTAGTCTGTCATGTGCACGCCTCGAGCTGTCCTGTGGAACTGTCCTGTACTCTGGTGGACGACCCTGGCTGTGTCGAGGTGGTCGTTGCAGGTCGCGTCCGCGCGGCAAGTTAATGTAGTCACCTGGAGAATGTAAACCCAGCAGGTGATACTGGCTGGTGCGGAGGGATCGCATTGGTGGCGGACCATCGCGATGACTACCCCTTCGCTGCTTGGATGACATTGCAGGGACACCAGTATGCAGTACTGCGGCCCACACTGAGCGGGGACGCCTGCGTTGTTCAGAGCGAGGGAAGGTACGATGGGCTATATCGATAGATATCAGCGACATCGCTGTGTAGACTTTGCGCGTAGACTTGCGACGCAAGTCGTGCTCTAGCGGCTTCGCTGATGCACTGCTGGTCGAAGTGGAGGTTTTTGCCAATCCGTCACGTGCGTTCATGTCGACATGGCCAGTTGCCTCGCCATCCGGAGTAACCGTGAACTGCACCGGAATGACTTCGATGGCATCCTCCTCAGGTGGAGTAGGCACTTGTGGCTCGTTAGGGAAGACGGCATTTGGCAGGTTACGAGCGTCCACGCAATCGGCCAATGACGGCAAAGGTGGCAGGGGATGGTGCGGCTCCTTACTATGGGTCAAACTGGCCGTTGTGACGTGTGCTTGGTCTCCGGCTGGTTGTGGAAGAGCCGCCGTCGTCACGCAGCAGGTCAATGGATCCAAGCCATTTGAGGCTGACCAGCTTGGAGGCTGGCTCACTGGCTTCTGTGCTTTATAGGCGGTCCTAAGTTGGGTCAAGGGTAATTGTGTGTCAGGTGTCGACGCGGAGTCAGAGATCTGCCCGGAGGAGTACACCGTCCAGCTTGTCTCGATGATTGCCGCAGGGTACTCCGAGAAGCTGTCCGGGGAGGGGGCACGCGGCACAGCTGTAGGGGGGCGCGGCGCCTCGTGAGGTTGATCTCCGAGGTAGGCCAGGTTGGCAGAGGGTGCAGCTGCCTCGTCGTTGTGCTTCTCAATAGCCCCTTGCTCGGTAGTGGCGAGGGTAGAATGAGAGGTAGCAGTGAGGTCAGACTCAATTCTTCCAAACGCAGCAATGAGCTTGGCGCTCCAGTCCGCCCAGGACTGCTGCCGCACGCCTTCGTACCTGTGCCACGCAGCAGCAGGATTTTGAAGGCGGTCTAAGGCTACGCACCACTTCTGATTGTCGCTCCATCCCTTGCGAGCTCCGAGAGCATTGATGGTAGCCACCCAATCGACGGCATCGTCCTGGAAGCCGCGAAACTCGGGTAGCTCGGAGGCAGCCGGTGGTGGTGTCACGGCAGGCGAAGCTCCCGAAAATAGCGACGCCACACAGCCAAGTTGGTGTGAAAGAGCCGCGAGAGTATACTGGAGCTTGCTGCGGCTCTCGGGGGAAGTTGTTGAATGGTCTTGCGAGGCGGCCGCGGCCAACGCCTCATCGATAATGTGAAGTCCCGGCAAAGCAGCAGGGAGTATCGCAGAACTCGACGCTGTCAGGGCGCCGACCTCGAGGCGGAGTCGCGCAATGGTGCGCGAAAGCTCGGTGGCACTCTCGGGCGGCCCACATGCGGAGCCAGTGGGGACGTGTTCCCCGATCAGCGTACTCACTGCTGTGGTACCCTCGGCCGAGGGAGCTTGAACAGCACCCCTGAGCGGCTGAGGTGCCGATGAAGCACTGAGCAGGACGTTGTCGCAGTGGGAAGCGTGAACGGCATTCCCGGTCAACGACAGGCCATGTACTGTCGTGGTGGGGCCGGGGCAAGCCTGCCCAGGAGCCATCGAGAAGGCCTGGACGCCGTCCCCGAATGGCGGCACAGGTGCTCCCGGCTGCAGGAGGGCTGTCGGCTCCATGATCGAGGAAGCGTGAACAGCGTTTTTACGATGAGAGAACCACGCTGCCGATGATCCACGAGGATACGGACAGGTGGCTTGTGCCGCAGGGTTCACTTGTCGACCTGTGCTCACGGCACAATCCGTGGCGAAGGACGCGTAGACGGTGTCCCTTTTCATGAAGAAATACCGGTGATGGGTATACTAGAGCCGCCGAGGAGGCCTTGGCGCCATCCCCGAACGGTGGTGGCAGTGGCGGCAGGTGCACAGCTGCTGAGGAGGCCTTGACGCCGTCCCCAAGCGACGCTTACCGCATCTGCACGTCGGCGGGCGTCCTGGATGACGAAGCCGGGACGTATGACGTCTTCTTCATCGACTGCGCCATTGTAACGTGGAGAAATAAGACAAAGAGACAACGCCTTTGCTGCAGGCCGGCTGTTCTTTATCTAACTTCGTCTTCCTCTGCCTTTCCCAGCTCGCTGTCCCCGCGCCAGAAACCCCAGCGTCTTTCTTCATCATGACAATATATATATAGAGAGAGAGAGAGAGAGAGAGAGAGAGAGGGAGAGAGAGAGAGACTGTTGTAGGCCCGTGTACTCAGATTTGGGTGCACGTTAAAGAACCCCAGGTGGTCTAAATTTCCGGAGCCCTCCACTACGGCGTCTCTCATAATCAAATGGTGGTTTTGGGACGTTAAACCCCACAAATCAATAGAAAGAGAGAGAGAGAGAGAGAGAATACGTGCAGCTGCGTACCTATACGTGTCTAGAATAAATAAATAAATAAAAATCGTAGTGATCTTTATGCATTCACCTAAGACAACTCGTTAGCAAAAGCCGCCTGCTTTGACTACATGTAACCATTGAATGGCTTCGTTGACGGAGCTCGTTGCCTTACGAATCGCCCATCGCAAACATTTCTGGAATGCTTCAAATATTGGCGTGCTTACAATTATTTCTCGCACGCTATAATGGCTTTCTTCTCTCGACACAGTGAGCCCGCTAGAAGCTAAGAAGGGAGGGAAGGCGCACTGGTAACAAAGTTACGTCACGCGCATGTCGTGATCTCCAGCGCTTTCAGGGGCGAAGCTCTTTATAGCGGCACCCGCTCGTCTCTCATAGTCGTAGTGTGTAACAATTGTTACATTTTAACCTTTAAGGTGGTGCCGGTCGGAGATTTCTTCTGTGCGTTGTTGAAAAATAAAAAAATAGTGCTCAATATACGTGCCAATGGCTGCTAATGGGAATGAGAGACAGGAGCATTCGGCTTTTAGTTAACGCGCACGCTGCGATCCCCATTAGCAGCCATTGGCATGTACATGGAGCACTATCTGACAAGGAAGGGTTGCTACGTTATACTCGCTGAGTGTAACCTCCTTAGCTTTAGAAAGGTTTAGCGAGCGTTGAGCCGCAGTGCCATGAATACAATGAACTAGTAGTGTATACCATGAACTCGAAGTGGTTAAAGGTGGGACGTAGATACGAAGCGCAAGCCGTAAGAAAGTGTGCGTGTGCCACCTCTCGTTTAGTCCTTGGAATGTCCGATGGGTGGCGGTGCTTGTATATAGGGAATATATGATGAAAAGATGCGAGATGGTGGTACTTAGTGTGTTGAATAGGTGGACGAATGAACACACACAGATGCATGGATGGACGCATGAACGGACGCAGGGGCGTATGCATGGACGAACGCAGGGACGGACGCACGAACAGACGCACGCACGGATGGGTGGATGGACGCATGGACAGTCACACAGACGGACGCATGGATGGACGGAAGCAAGAACGAATGGACGGACGAATGCTTCGCCCCACTCCCCATCATTCACTCCGTGGATATGCTGCCAATTTTTTATTTTCGCTTTTCTTCGAACACGCGGCTTACCTTCAGTCTCATCGCGAGGGCACTTGACAACCTCGAGCGGTGGCTTCGGTAACTACGCAGCTCGCGATGCTCAAATCAGCCAATGGCCGTGTTATCGAGAATGTGACGTGCATGGTAACTTGGGTATGATTGGTAGAAAGAAAGAGGGACGGGAATCTAGCTAACCTTAAAAATTGAAATTCGAGGCCTCGTGCTGCGCTATATTGTTTGGCTCGCATGTTCAAGAAGCCTGGACTGCCGAATGGCACTGTTTTTCGACTATGCTAAAAAAAAAAAACTTTTACGGAGACCCTCTGAGGGAAATAAGTCATGGTGATGGTGTTGATGATGGTGATGTAATTTAGGCACGTAAAATTGCAGCAGTTTTTCTCGTTATTATCTCCCTTCTCTCACGCCGGCTCATCCTTCAAGACAACGTTCGCATGAGACGCAAGGTCTTCGCCCTAATATAGGCCCTCCCTCTCTCGTATTTGTCAGCTGTACGACAGACGCTCACGGCAGGGTTACACGTGCGCCTCGGGACGTCGTCGTCCTTGCTCGCTGCGATGCGAGACGTCGTTCGATCCCGTCGCGGCCGAGCGAAGGCGAAACGTGTCGCCGCATCAGCTATGCATTGCCACAACCGGCCAACGCGTGCCGTGTCGCGAGGGTCGCGTGCTCGCCGGTCGTTGATCCTGACTGCTCCGAGCTTCGGCATCGTGGGCTGGCCCGCCCGCACACGCTTGAGGAATCGACGCGAGATACGCAGAGTGCTCTAGGTGCCTAAGTTTGTTGTTCGAGTGAGCAGGACCATTCGAGTGAGCGAATGATCCTTCATGTACTTCGCAGGCTACACTCGCACGCACGCACGCACACTAACACGCACGCACGCACACTAACACGCACACACACGGAGAGGCAGGGGGGAGTTCAACTGCATTTAATGCTAATTTTACTCTAGGCACAGTTAGTTGATGATTCTCGAAAGAGTTCCTTTTTTCAAGATCGATAAATCGTGAATATACACCACCATTTTATTGCATACATGTGAGCAGTATATACCACTTATGCATGTTAAAACATCCTGTTGTTTTCTTTTTGTCACTAAGCTGTAGTCGATGTCATCTAACGACAATTATGAACTGAACTGTTTTAAACGGGTCGTTTGCGTCTTAATGATTTCATGAGTAGAAGACCTACATATAACAGTTTTTTTTTGTCAGGTTAAGCTTCACTGCGTGGCACTGGAACCGAACGAAGAAGAAAACACACAGGCAGTGTCTGGGTATTAAGACGGGTGACGCCCTCTGGGGAGGCTCAGGTGAAACTGGCTCTACGCTCCGCGGACCAAATATGTACGGGCCATGTTTGAGAGAATCTTCGTGAATTTGTACGATTCTGCAGGTCTGTGTGCCGTATAATTAGCGCCTCTTAGAAAATTTTTATGCCTGTATATCATTTTTTTTTGTTCTGAGGACGAGCAATTGTTGGGGAAATATTCAAGATCGTATTCTCAAGTTTATAAAGACAGTATGATCTGTTGCATAAGGTGTTGTATGCATGCGTGTATTGGGCTGTGGTAGGTGCATCTAGCAATACGCTGACGCCTGACGTAAGCAAATTTATTGAGGCGTTTACCCTTCTCCAGTGGTTTAAGTAGACAAAAAGTGAACCGAATTAGGGATCATAATTAAACCGTGATTAGTGAGTTAATCATAGCCGATTCGTGATCGTAAACAATTGAATGAATGGTGAGTTAATAAGTGAAAGTGTCATTAGCGACTGGAAATTAGTTGAAATTAATTAGTGACGTTACATTGATATAAATATTAAGGTAAAATAGCCACACCGCGTTCATGTCGTCCTCGACAAATGTGGAAGATACCCTGTGAGTTGCTGAATATTTTTTTGCCTGGCAGCTGGTGTGTTTGGGACACCAGAATTATCCCGTTCCTCATAATCTCTTATTTTTTTCTTCATTTTCTTCGCATGCGTGCTTTTTGTCTCTGCCAAGATTTACCTCCTTTCCCTTTTGTGTCTGTATATATTTGCATCATTATATAAATAATTTCCTCTGATTTCTTGAAGTGGCATGGTCTCCTTACGTTACGGTACAACTAAATAGGAAGGTCTCCGGAGTTTCTTTTCATTTTTTTTTCCGTTTCTTCCACTAAATTCTTTAATGCCGTTCGTGATCGTATTTGCTGTATTGACTTTTTAATCTTGGTTCTTATGTCAAGGTGTTTCATCATGTCATTTTGGTTTTCCTACAGAATCTTCACAACGAGCTAGTCCTAGGTCCAACAACGTCTGAAGGGAGAAAATGAGCAAATTTGGAGAAGCGTTGGTTCGTAGGTACGATGAATAATACATGGACCATGTCCTGAAAGTTATCTGTGACAAAATAGCGAAATATTTTTAAAACATTTGTCAACAGACACAGAGTTAGACTCCCTTCCTTTCGAACCAGTTATGCGCAACGCTTACTTAATTCTACTTAATAAATCCTATAAATACAAAATGACATGTTACGCTCGGCTCTATACCGGATTTCCGGGGACTTAAGTTTAACAGGAAGGAGCGTGTGCTGCAAACTTACAAGTTAAGGGTCAGATCTAGCTAGACTGCGAACTTTTCACTGCCACGGTCTTTTCCTTGTTTATTTCGTTTTCCCTGCCCATCCCTACTGAAACGTTCCGTATGCGAGTCCAATAGTTCCATATGTTTCCATAAAGAATACATATGTTTCCCATATATTTTTCATATATTTCCGTAAGATTCTTACGGAAACATGCGGAATTATTGGACAACGCATACGGAACGTTTCAGTAGGGATTTGTCAACTTATGTTAGACTAGACAGCTTATACTATCCATTCATCGTCTGTGTTACTAAACAGAAACGGAGCAGCTGAGGCGCTTCGTTTACTCTTTACAACTAATGTGCATAACAAAACAACGTCCTATTGAAGAGACCGGGAACTGTGGATTAGTATTGGGGGTTGCTATCACCGGTAAAGTCGTGTGCGCCTCATGGCGACGCCTGTCTCATGAATTAACCGCAGTTAGGTTTAACGGCTGCCGAGTCAAAGGTTACGCTGTGATCGCGTGGTGGCGTCAGAAGCACTTCCGACCGTCGCACTGGATACAGTAGGGGTTTTCTTTGGGGTATGGCAGCGGGCGTAGACGGACGGTTCGTGCGGTGGTCCGTGGGACAGCACGACGGGTCACTTTCCCAATGACCCCTCGTGGTGAGTCTAACGCCGGCTACGCCGCATTCGCAGTGTCTCGTGTTTGTTGCGTTTTTATGTTTTCTTGACATATCGTGTAAGGTTAATTACCATGTCACTAGTGAAATATTTGATTTGGCGAGCTCGTCGTGATGCGAAAATGCGGTACTAAATGTACACGCTTTTGGTTTACCCGATGGTGTCTTCTATGTCCGTGTGTTGCGACAGTGCGGAGATCATATAGAGAACCCACTGCACCATAGCTGTCTTTGGCAGCTATGGTGGCTACAAACCCCCAAGAGCGATGCATATTTCACCGTTAGCCATACACATTTCTCAGAAATACGCCCACACGGACGGCTGCACCGAGTCTTCTCGCTTCTGCTGTGCAGGGGCAGCTCTACGAATCACCATTTTCGCCGAACATTAGTACCTTTTGTTTTCTTCGATATATGTGCAGTTGGTAAAGGAAGCGGGATCACGTCTGTGTGGCAATGATAGGAGCGCGGCTAAGGCGGCGTGCGCCACCTTACCGCACGCGACGTAACTGTCATTGTGGCCGTGCGTGTGTGCCCGCCAGTTCGCTCGAACTCGCTTCGTACCGTTATGGCGGTGAATGGGACAACGACCTCAACTTGCACGTCGGTTACGTGCTATCTCGCATCGACTGTAGCGTAAAGCCCAGCCGAGAAAGAGACTGCGGAAGCACGTCGGCGCGAGGTAGACAAGCACGCGCGCACTGTCCTTGTTCCAGAGGCTCGCACGAACGGCTGTTCTGGAAAGGGCAATCGGTGGGAACGAACGCCAATCGTTCAGGCTGCCCTGCTGATCAGTGGAGTGTAAAGGTACAAAGCGATAAACGGGTGGCCGGGGGGATTCAGGCGGCTGAAGGGGGGGGGGGATTGTAGGAGTCGGGACAGTGTCCCACCAGCCTTTCGTTCTGTGGCCTTTCTGACTTGGCAAGGGTGCGTCGTACGTGCGGGCCAGGGCGCTGCGGTGACCGGAGAGGTCAGGCAGCGGCGGGTGAAATCGGAGGCTGCCGCGGTGGCGTTTCGATCAGGAAAAGTGAGGACCTGCGGGTTGTTCTGGGCCGCTTTTCTCGATGCCTTTCCCCGCGGCCGCCCTTCGCTGGTCTCGTTGTGGCCGCTCTGTTTCACTCTTCGGGGTCGCGCCGCTTTAACCGTTGACATAGCTCGACGAAGCAGCTTTACTCGAATCGCACTTCCTTAACGCCGCGCCGGTTTTTCACTATCGGCGCTTTTCCCTTCGCTATGCATCTAATTTACAAGATCATCATTAAAATTAAGATGGAAAGCTTAGGTGCCCCATCAAGCGAGACAATTGACTGCTTGTCAGGGTTACCCGACTAATGCAAATGCGAAAGAAATTACCATTACTAATGACATCACCCTTTACTCCGTCCCGGCGTCACACAGAGTAAAGTATCATGACGCCATCATGACATCACTACGACGGCATTGCGCATCTTCGTTTGGTCAAAGGTCGGCGGATCACGGAGGCCATGCAAAACAAAGTGAGGTCAAGGAAGCGTACCGTGCATCCGATCCTGGGGCCAGGGTAAAACGCATTACTTGCAGAATGCTTTTGGGAGGTATTCAACACATTGACGCAGGAGTGGAAGTAAATGGCTTTCGCATTTGAATCTTCTTGGACGAATCCACAAGGGATCCTGCCAGTTTCTTTCTTTTTGGTATTTATGTCTAATAGAGTATTATGTTAATTTTCTTGCTTTGCATCGCTGAAAAAAAATGAGTTGTTTTCACCAAACAAAATACCGCTGTTATGACTAGGAAGTTTCTGTATGTTACCTTTAACACTGCCTTTACAGCTCCTAGAATTGCGGATTGAGAACAAGCGTGATAAGGTGCATGCGAACTTGCTAAGATTTCCGTACGAAAGTTTTGTGAACAGCTCTTTCGCGCGTTACGTTACGTTCAGCTGTACATTCTAGCGGCGAGATACCGTCTATGAACCGAATGTGTAAGACTTGATATAAATCAAATGGTGGTGGGGGATGGGGGATAGCTTTATTTTGATGTTTCATATGATTGTTCCACTGCAGGCTGGAACAGATTGCCTGAGATTGCCCGTTCATATGACCAAGAAGTGCCGTTGGATGACGTCATTGTAGGATAGCGAATGCATACGTTTATGTGGCAAACATGACTACATGCCGCGCTCATCAAGCGATGATTGATTGATTGATTGATATGTGGGGTTTAACTTCCCAAAACCACTATATGATTATGAGAGACGCCGTAGTGGAGGGCTCCGGAAATTTAGACCACCTGGGGTTCTTTAACGTGCACCCAAATCTGAGCACACGGGCCTACAACATTTCCGCCTCCATCGGAAATGCAGCCGCCGCAGCCGGGTTTCGAACCCGCGCCCTGCGGGTCTGCAGCCGAGTACCTTAGCCACTAGACCACCGCGGCGGGGCCACGCTCATCAAGCGCTCGCGGCCGTTTCGCTTGCGTCACATATACCAAATTTGGTATTACGTGACGTGAATGGACGATGAAAGTAAATGACACGAGAAAACATGATAATCATGATATGCGTGTTATGTAAAACATGACTGCATGCTTCGCTCATAGCGCGCCCGTGGCCGTTTCGCTTGCTCCACATATACCAAATTTGGTATAACGTGACGTGAATAGACGATGAAGGTAAATAATACGTCCAAACATGACAATCATGATATGCATGTAATGTGAAACATGAGTACATGCTACGTTCATAGCGCGCTTGAGGCCATTTCGCTAGTTTCGGGTATACAGAATTTCATATTACGTGACGCGAATGTATTACGAACACAAATACCAGGTGCAAACAAGATAACCATGACATGAGAGTAATGTACGACATATTACACGTCCGCCTCATAACGTTGTGCTGATTTTAAGTGACATATCAACCTTCCTCATTCGTTCGCATATCATCGATTTCCACTGTACGTGGGATTTGCCTTTTTTCGTTTTCTCTCTTGATATGTTAATGAATGCCGATTATAAGTCAATATCTGGCGTACTACACATTGAATGCCAGATGAGAGAGGTGCGTGTGTGCGTGCGTACGTGTGTGCGTGCGTGTGTGCGTGTGCGTGTGTGTGTGTGTGTTTAATGAAAACTGTCGCATTTTCCCGATTAACGCATGGAAACAATGTCCGCTATACCTGTTCACAGTTTGTGAACAATGTTCTTGTGTGGGAACTGCACGTTTTTTTTTGCTTGTGGAACTGCACAACATTTATCACTTTTTGTGTTTTATCAACACCAGTGGTGTATGTGTGGTAAGGAGGAGGAAAGATTTAGCGGAAAGACAGCGAGGTTAGCCAGCTCTTAGACTGGCTGGCTACCCTGTGCTGGGGAAAGGGGTTAGGGGAATAAAAGAATATAGAAAAAATTCTTGCAAAGAGAGAGAGAGAGAGAGAGAGAGAGAGAGAGAGAGAGGAGAGATAAAATAGAAAAAAATAGCGACAGAGAAAAGGCAACTGCATGTGGTAAGTGTTCATAGAAAAGACTCAATGATACTTGAGTCAAGTGATTTCTGTGGCAGCGGCGTATATTTTGCTCCCTAGGCGTCTTTGCAGCTTAGATATTTAGTTTTGATTTTATTTTGCTTTTATGTTGCTTTTATTCGTAGTCGGTGCTTATTGCAATTGTCTTCATGTCCTTTCCAGACCAGAAGGGTTTGCGTCCAACTCTCGACTTCAGCCAAGATTCCTTTGCACACTTTGCGCCCAAGTGTTTTTGTACACAGGGTGGCTTCACGGTGATGGTGACTCATCACCAATCAGGCACCATCTTTTGAACTTGCTCTTATGTATTTCTCGCGCTAAACGCATAGGGCATAGTGCGAAGGCAGCTGGTCTCACGTCGAAGCCGCTAACGCAGTTTCGCAGAAGAAAGTGTGCCGCACATGCACTAGTCTGAGACGCTCTTTGCTTGTCGAGAAAGAAAAGGGACCGAATCTTTCCGCCCTAGATCGTCGGCTTCTCGGGTAACGTATCGACAAAGGAGCAGTCTGACTGCAGATGTGTCGTGCATTGGTGTCCACCTCGATATTTGATTGCATTGGTATTACGTGTTTCCTTTTTGTTTTTGTTTTTTGTTTAAAATGAATGGCCTTATCGCTCACCGTATACTTTTTCTGTAAAGAAGGGTCGTCTGCATAATTTTAGCTTCATTTACAGTTCAACGAAAGCTTCCGTATTTAGCAACTTGGTATACTTCACCGTATGTTCTATATTGTTTTGTCGTGGGCAAAAAGAGGAAGGTATAGAAGCGGGTCTCTGTACAAAAAGTGGAAACAAGCGTATGCACAAAATGAATTTTTGAACAATGTAGACATGGTGACGAGGCTTCTTTTAAAAATTAGCTTTAAGTGTGGGACGTTTTAGGGGACTGGGCTGTCGTCTGCTGTGGTATTCGCTGTCGTCGTCGCTTAGCGTAACGTTCCACGTGGAGCATACTGAGCGCTCCCTCACGCCAAGTAAAAATCTTCGCCCTCTTGTTCTTCGAGCACATCGATGAACTTATCATCACGAACAAAAAGAAATAAAAAGAGAGCTAGTGCTCTAGGCGTCGCGCAGGTAAAACGACGTATAAAACGTAAAAGAAAAAGAGGGTGCAAGAGCGAAATGGAAAAAGAAAGTGAAAAAGTAAGACGAAGACAGAAAGAGAAAGAAGTAGGCAGAGAGGAAGAAATAAATACATATAAAAAAAGAGAAAAACAAAAGACAGCAACAAACGAAAAAAAAAAGGAGACAAGGACAGAAGAACGCCCAATCGAAACAAAGGCTGCCTCGCTCGGCACTTTCCTCAGACTTGGCACCCATATAGTGCGTCGTCGGCTTAATTATTTTTAAATAACTAGGCGCGCATAAACCACGTTGCACAGTGACTCCGCTGTAACATGAACGTATCTTCCAACTAGACAGAGAGAAAGAGAGGGAGGGGAATGAGTGCAGTCCTGTCTCCACGCGTGGAAAGTAGAGTTTAAAGACAAAAGTCATTTCTATGTCAAAATGGAAAATAAAACTGCCTCTTATTTCCTGCACACTTTCTTTCTCCGTCTTAGTGCTTTTTGTTTTCTAGTTTGAGTATCTTCCAAATAGCAACTTTTTGCAGCGAAAGCTGTTATGAGATCAGAACATGGGTCACGCGCGGCGCAGTAGTTGCCCGACGCCGCCGCCGGTGTCCGAAAGCAGCATCGAAGAAGAAAAAAAAAAGTAGATAATAAAAAAATACCGATGACACAATGGTATTCGTACCAGGGTCCGCTGCGTGCCAGCCCAGTATTCTACCACTGAGCCATGCCAATGCTTGCAACTTGTTCTTAACTGGCCTTAGGCAGGCTTGATGTCGGGAAAGGAATAGCGTTAATATGAGTAATAAAGCGTTTCAGAACATCAAAGGAACAAGGCGTCACACAATGTTAATTGCGTAACCAGTGGGTTGTCCAATGCTCAAACCCATGAGAAAACTTGCTCTTGATCACCTATTAACAGTGGCGCAGACCCACTTCAGACATAATTTTTCATCGTCGTCAGGCACTGCATAAAAAGTTGCACCCAATTCCTAACAAGTGTGCAGCGGATACCACGCTTCTTCAAATAATAACGAAGGATAGCATAGTGAATGCTGGCCTACTGTAAAAAATTATTTATGGCGTAGTAGGTATCCAGCAGTTGCCCGTAGCAGTTGCCCAAATAGTGCTTAGAAATGGCTCTCAAAGGCCGCTCTTCTAGGTTTCGCTGTGACTGTGATACGCGTTCTGCGCAGGCATGTCGTTTTTTTTTTTGAAAAGGCAGGAAGGAGCTTCTCGCGGGGACTAGGAAAAACAAAAACAAAACTAAGTTAACTTGGGCTCGCAGGTCTACAAACCGCGTAAAGCATTTTCAGTTGTGCTTTAACATCACGCGCCATGTGAGGAATTTCCGGTGGCGCTGCGAAGTGCTGCAGCGCGTCTCAGGAGAAGCTTGAGGGAGCAGAATGTACACAACAGGCGTTTTGTTGCTGACAACAGGGTGTTAAATGGACCTGCCGAGACGTGGGATTAGGTTTTGGTGGGAGTGAAAAAACTGTGAATTATAGTGACAGACTCAATCATTCATTTCGCGAACTGAGAAAGATTCATATTTCAAAATCTCGTTTAAAGGATACAAAAAACGAAAAAAAAAAGAAAACAGGATGTCGCGCACCTAATGGAAGAGACTTGAAGCTGGATTACGGAGCTGGTCACTTCGGTGTACCTTGTCACGCAGTCTGCTGTCACCATGCGTGTCATAATTGGTCCTCAAAATCAGAGTATGGACATTATTCTCCAGCCTCGCTCGATTCTGTGCCGTTCCGCTCTGGTGGTCTAGTGGCTAAGGTACTCGGCTGCTAACCCGCATATCATGGGATCGATTCCCGGCTGCGGGGGCTGCATTTCCGATGGAGATGGGAATGTTGTAGGCCCGTGTGCTCAGATATGGGCGCCCGTTAAAGAACCCCGCAGGTGGTCGAAATTTCCGGAGCCCTCCGCTACGGCGTCTCTCATAATCATATAGTAGTTTTGGGACGTTAAACCCCACATATCAATCAATCAAAATCAATTCCGTGCTGCTTGCTAGGTAAAAAGAGCTGCATGGTGGAAAGCGGCGCTGCGTTCGCGGACGGCAGCAGATTCTGTCGCGAGCCGTGTGCGCATGCGCGGTAGACTACCGCACTCGAACACGAATCGCTCTCGCGCCCACTGTTTGAAGTGTGTGTTGTCATACAAGACTGCATATTCGCCGCAGATACAAAAAATTTGATTAAATGTATCGCGGCGCTTTCCACGTTACCGTTTTGGGATTAGACACTCTGACTCCCAGGTTTTCCGTTTTTTGCGAAAGACAAAAGGCACCATAAAAATAGGTTGTCGGCCACTTTAAGCTACATTACTTATATAATAATTGTAGTATGCGACATTTATAACGAGTTGATTTCCGTCTTAATTTCGTAATTCCAGAAAAGCGAAGTGAACCGCATGACGTTATCGATGACATTTAAAATTTAAATTACCTCCAGTCAGCTTCTATCACTGATCAAGAGAGATTTGTCTGCTACATTGAAATGGCGTCTCGTGAGCGCATCGCTTCTGTAAGCGCGAAACGGCGCACGAAACGCGAGCAGCGACAAGTAATCCACGAAAGGAGCCACTCCGCGATCAGCCAACCGAGGCAGTTCGGCGGGCGGTGTGGCGTAGCTGGGGGTCACATGTTCGGTATGTATATAAAATCGAGGTCGGTTTTCTTTTCGCTCCAAGGCTGCGACGCTCCTCTCTATATAACGACCTGACCTCCGAGCGCGTCTGTACGCGCGTTCGTGACTCGACTGCGCGACCCCGTCGTCCTTCTTCAAACAGGGGCGCGACGACGTTTCGGCTTCCGCGTGCACTCTGCTCGAGCTTTGCGCCGTGCGGAGATTCGGGAGGAGGAGGATCCAGCGTGCCAGGTTATGTCACGAGGAAGCCCTAATAAGTCGGATTTGGCGCGGCCCCGTCCACGAGGAGAACTTTCCCCCACGCAGAGCGTCAACGAGGTCCTTGCGCCCGGCCTGGAAAGCGTGTTCCGGCGAGCGCGAGGAAAGTTCGCCGCCATAACATGGCTGCCATGTGACGTAACCGGCCTTCCATTTAGAGACGACAGCCTTTCTTGGGGTACTTGAACGCAGAAACTTTTGGTCTGTCTGTCTGTCATACTATTCAGACCACCCGGCCAACCGGCCAAAGTTTAAACACTTGCTCAACACCTAATTATCTTGAACTGGTGGCATCGTTCATACTTGTGAACTTTCTCAATAAAAAAAAAACAAATATAACGCATATCTGAGGCGCAACTTCAATACGTAAGTGTTACCTGGCGTGTTTCTTTACTAGAAAATACAAAAGTAAGTAACTCTGTAGACCCTACTTTTTTTAGGATGTACCGTAAATGTGGCGCTATGCAGGAAAGAGATCCGGCAGAAGACTATCGTCTTTCGACGGCATTTACAGCGAAACGTGGTCATCTTTTGTATGCATTTCTTCTGTATGGCTCTCGATTGGGTGCCTACTAAAACAAAACTGTGGCTCGGTAGCGAAGGGATCTTAACCTTGGGACCAAATTACATTCTGCTTTATGTAGTGGCAGAATTCAAAGGTAATAACAACAACCACAAAAAAGCAAGAGTCATAGGTTATTTATAAACTCGCAGGACCCCTCAGCTTTCGCCTAAGACGGCCCAAAGCGAACAGTCATCTTTTTTTTCTCAATCAATTGCATTGCCCCCCCCCCCCCCCCCATCCTTACGAAAGCTTCCTGCTCACCAACGTAATTTTGCGTGGCATCCGTGATCGGCTGACTTTTGAGAAAGCGACGATTGTCGTGTGATGACGTGACCATGGGACTTCATAGTGACTTCACAAATATGGTGGATTTTTGACGTCATGGTGACGCCATCATGGGGTGATTTGTCGCATAACTCCAACGCCGACGGTCAATTTTCGCCTTCGCCGAGGCGGCTGAGGTGTTCGCCTCGGAATAAGCCACTTGTTGTTTACAACGTACAAACTAGGCTACTATCACCTTGTGGCACTCTTGAAACAAAACAAAAGAAGAGTGACTCTTTTCGGGTAGTCCTGACTCACCGCGTATACGACTCCCTCTGAAGGGGCACGCCAACTCTCTTTTGGGGGTCATTATACTCTTTTCGAAGAGCTGTTTGAGCCCCCGAAAAGGATTAACGTGCCTCTTTTTTTCTACTTACTTTTTTTGTTTCACAAGTGGCCGATTCTTGTTGGCCCAAAGGGCAGTTATAGCTTCCGCGATAGGCTCAAAGTGCCGCCAGTACGAAATTTGACAAGACGCCGGTGTTAGACAGCATCCACAGTGGCATCGCTTTCTGCAATATTTACTAGGGGGGTATGCTAACATGCTGTTCCTTGGTGTGACTAACTACGATTATCACAAAACCTGTTCTCTGTCTTACAAAAGCACGCAATACGTGCAATCTATACATCCCACTACAAGAGCATTTGATCATATTTTAAAATCTGCAAAATATTGTCAATCAAACAATTATACAGACATAATCTATGCGCAGAGATCATACACCGGTGTATACGCTTAATACATCACTATTAATATTAAGTATGTGAAACAATCACTCTAGTAGCTACGAAGGAGCCTCACACATAAACCTAGATCACGCACGAACTGATTGATATGATTGATATGTGGGGTTTAACGTCCCAAAACCACCATATGATTATGAGAGACGCTGTAGTGGAGGGCTCCGGAAATTTCGACCACCTGGGGTTCTTTAACGTGCACCCAAATCTGAGTACACGGGCTTACAACATTTCCGCCTCCATCGGAAATGCAGCCGCCGCAGCCGGGATATGAACCCGGGACCTGCGGGTCAGCAGCCGAGTACCTTAGCCACTAGACCACCGCGGCGGGGCATCACGCACGAACTAACGATTAACTTCGCAGGTACCAGACATCCTAGACCAACACCCACCCATAGCACACTTACTGTTGGTTGAGTGAAACTTCATCTCGATGAGAAGTCGGCAACCTTCTGACGCGAAAGGCCAAGTTGCATTAAGCCAACACACTCGCGGACCGCATGACAATATTTTTTGGGGGGGCGGGGGGGGGGGGTAGCCTGTGTTATGCAGACGAACAAAAAAATGATGAATTGTCTATATATGTATATAATGTACAAACCCGGATTAGAATCTACTTTTTTTTCAGCACGTTTGTTACAAGGTTGCAACATCAAACCAATGTTACCAGCGAAAATCACACTTTAGGTCAAAAACTCTTTCGCGAGTGGGGGGGGGGGGGAAATCCACCTCACTCGTCCACTGGGGTATATATATATATATATATATATATATATATATAATATATATATATATATATATATATATATATATATATATATATATATATATATATATATATATATATATATATATATATATCAAGAGAGAATTTCATCGACGCGTTCGCACTTTGATATGAATTTGTATACACAACAGAGGTGACGACTCGCTTTCTTAGATACCACGAAGTTCAATCACATTTTAACAGACTGAGGAAATGGCGCCCTTAGCCCGATTTCTGCGTCCAAAACGATTTGTCACACTCATCGGCTCGCAGCAGTTTCGACAGTGCAGCGGTGGCGATATATCCTTTTTGAAGAAATCTTTTTTCCGGAAGCAGCAAATTCTTTGACCTGTCTCTAAAAAGTTTGCTCGTTCATATATGCAACCCCATTAACAAGACATTAGTTATAGCGCGAGAACAGAACGACGTCAAAGAGGCAAGAAGGACACGAAGGACACGAGCGCTCGTGTCCTTCTTGTCCCTTTGTCGTCGTTCTGTTCTCGCGCTATAACTATCGTTATGTCATACCAACTGGCCCAAGCTGCCACACTTCTAAGTCTCATCAACAAGTCACAGCAGAATAAAAGCACGAACAGTTGATGTAGTATTATAGATCCCCTGTTCAGCGCTTGCCTGCTCTGTACTACTACAGCAGAAGACGCGAAGGCGTCGCTTAGGCGACCCGCACCGCAAAGAGCCCCACAAAAAAAATCATCGCAGAAGAAATGTTGGCAAAGTTGTAGCATTGCCTCGTAACGCTTTCATTCTCCCGTAAGAGCGTAATTGAGTGATTACTGTTATGACGGAAAACTTCACCTTACTTCCACAGCGTGCAGCAAAAGTGACCACTATCACAGGGGGGAGGGGGGGCTCAGCTTTCCTAACATTTCTTAGTGAGGAGGCTGATTGATTTGTGGGGTTTAACGTCCCAAAACCACCATATGATTCAGTGAGGAGGCTCACACCCTCTTTGCTTCCCCCCCCCCCCGCCCCACTCTTGGCTGATACGCCTATGGACTGATACTGGAAGAAGAGGAGACTTCGACGTCATGCCGAGGGCCGCATGTTGCCGACCTTTGATATAGAACCCCCCAGCTGAAGAAAGCGATGCTTTTCATTATATTTAAAATCGTGTAATCATTAATGTCTTGCATTTCTTGCACCTCGGTTGCTATTGTCTAATTGTTTAATGTCAAGTATAATAGAATTTGTCCTGTACACCATAAGTATGCCCTAGCAATGCGTTTCTCGTATTAATTAGGTTGATGTGATGTAGAAAATTCGGCTATTTGGAACATACTCGTGACCGTCATGAATTTGAGTGAAAGCACGCATTTTTCCCCCTTTCTCCCCTCTAATCTTTGTTTCCTCTGTTTCTTCCCTGCTCCCGAAAGAGTGAGCAGGCGTTGTGCCCCTCCAGGTGGCAGTTGTCAGCTTGCTCTCTCACCCTCTTTCCCCTGTGTCCTTGTGTATCTGTGTGTGCAAATCTAATAATAATAATAATAATAATGATAATAATAATAATAATAATAATAATAATAATAATAATAATAATAATAATAATAATAATAATAATAATAATAATACATATTTGTTTATAGACCTTTGTTGATATTTTGTTTATAGCGCTGTTTCGTTTTTGTTGTGTGTTCTTTATTTGCTGTCAGGGTTCCATGGCCTGACTTAAGTCAGACAAATACTTAGCCTTGAGCCGTGTCCTCCAAGGCAACCTTGTGATAGTTTTACCTTGAATAAGCCTACTTAATCCAAATCAAACACTGGCGCGGCTATCGTTCAGCCACCGGTGGAATGATGGTTAGTCACTGATTCGCCTATACTTGGTGCTTGAGGCTTCGAACGCACTTGTGGTTATGTTCATTGTTGTGTTTTGGCGTTTGTTTCGGATAAAAAAATGCATAGTTGTGAACTTCGTTCGTGACCCAATTTGAATTGATGAGATTAAAATGGTCAATGCGATGAAGTGGAACTGCTGAACTTTTCTGAACTTGGTAGTGTGATAAAGCGTGTGGAGGCCACACGCAGCCAAACGAACTCGAAAGAACGAAGCTGTGCTGTATAGCCATAATTCCCATGCTGGCTGTATCGGCATGTGCTCCAGCCCCAATAGGCGCTAGCGCTTTATTAAAGGGACACTAAATCCAGCAATCAGGTCGACGTTGATTGTTTAAATGCGGTCCAGAAACCTCGCAGTGTTAGTTTCATGCCTGGGAAGGGCCTATTTTGAAAATAAAATCATGTTTTAGTGCTCCGCATCGGGTTAACGCACTTCAAATTACGCGCCTCAAGAAGTGGACCGACAAGACCGTCTCACGTCACTGTTGCCGTGCACAACGTTGCCCGGCTTTACTGCGTTAGTGGCAGTAGACCGAAAGTAGCGGGAGCCGCAGCAGCAACAATGGCCATTGATTAATTTTCCGTCATCGGCTTTGAGACTGCAGACGCATTTGTTTCAACTGCGCCCCGCTAGATGGCATCACCTGTCCAGTGGAAATACGTGGAAATTGAATTTTTGAACCACTCGCGCCCCCATAGTAACGTCCAGCGGTTCTTTTTTCCATGAATCAAACAAAAATGAAAAAGCAGCCTTTTATTGCGTCTCTTGATGCACGGAAGGTTCTTTATGTAGTGCAGTTAGATAGATTACTAGTGATTAATTGTAGGCGGTCTGTCTGATG
Organism: Rhipicephalus annulatus; assembly: GCA_013436015.1. NCBI lineage: Eukaryota > Metazoa > Arthropoda > Arachnida > Ixodida > Ixodidae > Rhipicephalus > Rhipicephalus annulatus. The sequence goes on from WOVY01002803.1 coordinate 672,098, forward strand.
TCATCAGGATCATTTTGAAGATGTCCTACTGCGGCGCTTGTGTTCTTATGTATTTACCTTAATTTCTCGGTAAGTATGACCACTGTTGTTGATAACATTGTCGTTTTAGATGTTGTTATACATTGAGCTTTTACTGTGACGTTAATTGCTATTGGACTTTAGGGTCCCTTTAACTGCGTGCGGGGCACTTGAGGGGCCCGTGTTTCTGTACGCTGTCGTCGCTTGGCGTAACGCAGGCAAAAACTAGAATAGCACAGACAGCCATGTCATGCGTTCGTGCGAAAAAAAAATTGCGTTTTTCCTCTTGATTATATATATATATATATATATATATATATATATATATATATAATGAACAAGCAAGCTAGAAAGAGAAAGAAATATATATAGGGAGAGGAAGAAGTGAAATATATAGCAATTAAAAGCTAAATGAACAGAAAAAACAAAGAAAAGATTTGATTGGTTGATTGATTGATTGATTTGTGAAGTCTAACGTCCCAAAACCACCATATGATTATGAGAGACGTCGTAGTGGAGGGCTCCGGAAATTTCGACCACCTGGGGTTCTTTAACGTGCATTCAAATCTGAGCACACGGGCCTACAAGATTTCCGCCTCCATCGGAAATACAGCCGCCACAGCCGGGATTTTTTCCCACGACCTGCGGGTCAGCAGCCGAGTACCTTAGCCACTAGACCACCGTGGCGGGGCAAAACGAAGAAAAGAGAAACAGAAAGTAAAAAGGAGGGACGAGAAAACCCTATAGAGAAAGAAAGGCTGCCAAAATACTCGCATTATCTACGCTTGGCTCCACTAGTAAGAAGCTGCCTTAATCTTTCTTTCTAGGGTATCATTAATAAACTTGAGGTAATAAACCGTGAAACAGAGCGATGTAAAACAGAAAAAACAAGTTTATTAATCTTTTTTCGCGCTTTTTTTTTCGCGCGTTTTGGTAATGGTTTATAAATACTCTTCCGTGAGAGGGAACAGAAGCTTAACAGACAGAACACAGGCCACGCGCGATGGACGCGTGATCACCACGCCTCCTAGCGGCTGCCTCGAAGCACCGCGGGAAGTTGGTCCCGGAGATTTCCGTGTGCGTATCGCGGGGACGCACTCCGTCCGTCGCCCTGTGCTCTTACGTGTGCGGTGACGTCACGATGACGTCTCACAGCACTGGGCTTTCGTTCAGGTTTTTCGGTAGACGCCTCAAGGTAAGTCGGGCTGCGTAATCGGGCTGCAACCAATCACACAAGGAGGAGGGTATACTTCCCGTGTATCGCTCCATGTCGCCTCCACTCCAAATCCTGGCACGACAGGCAAAGGCGTGCGCAGGCTGAGGAGCCCCTCCAAATCATCTGAATGGGGGGGGGGGGGGGGCGACAATTTTTTTCACGAATTTTTTTTTCTAAGTCGCATCTTACACGTTACTATATTTTAATTCGCAGGTTTACGGCTGCACGTGTTTTTGGCGCTAATGACGGTCAACTAGCTGCGGTGTTGCATTAAAAAAAAAAACGTTCTCTTCCCATCTCTTTCCCAGAAGGCTGGAAACCAATGGCAATCTTCTGTAAGATGTACGACGTCACTTCATTTTAATGTCTGTGGTCACTGTTTATCTTGATTGTTTTCGAACTGGGCCAATAAACGAGTGAATAAGTGCAGGGGTGCAGGCAGGAGTTTTCGTTTTGTTTTTGCGGAGAGGTGGGGTGGGCATTTATTTGATTCGAAGTGGAAACCGGGTCGGTAGATGTGTCCGAACGTCATTTGTGCTTTGTATGCCATGGTAAAAAAAAATCGGAGTTGGGGGGCCTAGTGTACCGCCCCCTGGCTACGCCGCTGGGACGGGGGATTTACTGCAGTAAAGCTTGTCCCCCCTCTCTTAACGGGGAACGCTGCGCACGCCTACGTCGATAAGTACAGCCTTCTTGATTATATTGGCGATATTATCTGCACATGAGCACAGGTAAACTTATCTCTGTGTTTGCAGTTTCACGCTGCTTTCCGGCTGTATTGGCAATATAAAACACAGAAGTGTTGAGGAGGACTTGACTAAAGACGACGTCACGGCGGGTGCCCGGCCTGACTCGCGCTGCTTTCTCTGAAAGCAGTGGCGCATTCACTCGTGGCGTCGAAGGGACAAACGTGCACCTTTGTGTACGAAAAAGGAAGCTGGCACAACTACTGTGCCGACTTGTCGTTGACGGCTTGTAGCTTCGAGCGCTATATTCGAGAGATATGGACTGGTGCGCTTCTAGGTAATAATATTTCGGGGAATGCCGATATTTTGGTGCATGCCGGTATTTTGGAAGGACGGTCGCTAGACGAAGATTTTAAGCAGGAGCATTCTTTTTCAAGAAGTTACCCACGGAGGGGGGGGGGGGGAACAGTCCTGAAATGTGGAAATATATGAGCGCACAAAGTAGCAAGAAAAGGACTTGACAGGAAAGACGCTCACTTACAACGGAACATTTATTAGAAAAACATTCATTGCACGAGAACACAAACGCGCAGGCGCAACCGACTATCACTTCAAGGTGCCACACCCCCTCCTCAATATTTTGGGGGAGAGGGTGTGTGGAACCTTGGAGTGATAGTTGGTTGCGCCTGCGCGCTTGTGTTCTCGTGCAACGAACGTTTTCTAATAAAAGTTCCGTTGTAAGTGAGCGTCTTTCCTGTCAAGTCATTTTCTTTCTACTTTGTGCGCTCATATATTTCCACATTATGTTGTACCAACTGGCCCAGCATACCACTTTATTGAACAGTCCTGTATGTGAGCAACAAAGTAAACAACTGTATCAGCAAGTGTGAGCAACTGTGTCTTCGTTTTTCGCTATGTTAGATTTTATCATGCAAATATCATGCATTTTGTCGTGCCTTTTTTTAACGTTACGATCACGTGACAATGCCAAATCACCCGCTTAAAATTTGTCACTGGCCCTTGCCGCCCTTTTGAGATCTACCGAGAATCCTTACAGAAAGAAAAAAGCCACTTGGATAACAGATGAAAAAAAAAAAAGCCACTTGTGCATTTAGCTTGTTCGCAAAATCACTTTTGTCCCAGATCAGAGGCAACAAACTAATGAATGCGTCAGTTTAGATCACCAGAGACAGAAATTTTGAGAAGTCATAGAGGTGGTTCTGTTTGGCCCATAGCTGTCGAAAAAATGCTTTCCTGTTATCTATGGGGCGACGTAATCAGAAAAGGGTGGCTTCGCACATCCGGTCTGGCCGCTTGGCTGCACAGAAGGTATGTATAATATCACTGAACGCACACACATTGTTCGCAGTTCGTAGATCACCACTGTCGGTCGGAAGTGTCACGCTAGAGTGCATGCATGCTCCAACGACGAGTCGCGCGGGCACTTCGGAGTCGTTTCCAATCGCCTCGGCGAAGCAGAATGACACGTTCCGACGAAAATGTGACGCTCCGTTCTTCGAGAATGCGGAGCGCCATCTGCCGCCGCTTCTTCGCTCGCCGCTGTACAGGCGTCGACGATTTCTGTAACCGCTGTTCGCGAAAAAAAAAAAAAAAGCGAGCGCGTGGGCACAGATTTCACTGGGGAAAAAAAGTTTTAAGTGAATCACTACGACTTCAATATTGCGTTGGGTTATGGCGCAGTGGTTCGAGTCGTTCTGAGAGCGATACATTTTGTTTTGCCATCTCTGCGGTGTTTTTTTTTCTCAAACGACAACAGCATTCAACGTTAACGCTACGCGAAACGAAGCCGGAAAGCTGCACATCTTTGCATAGCCAGTGCCGCATTTAAACGCCGATCATCACTGCAATAATGAAGTGCGTCACGATGCGCGACATGACGGAGCCTGTACGTATCTTTTCTTCACGTTAAACGTAACGATTTTCACTGTACAGATATTAAGTATGGAATGTTGTGTGGAATGTGCGTAGAAAGACATTTCTTTCTTAACGGTGGTGTACCCGTCTCGCTAACTTGTGCTGCCCATCATGCCGTTGTATGAAAACTACAGTCTGAACACTGGGTGCACTGAAGAACTGTTAAGTACTTCTTTCTCCAAGTTCATAGTATGTGCTATTCATTGAAACATGCTAATCCTTTTGATGTGGTCCCTTCAAGGTTCCTCTTATTGGGCGTCTCTCGAAACCAGAAAAAGAAGGGGCGTGTAGAGCTGATGCTTTTAACCTTTTTCTTCACGCATTGAAAAAGGTCAGCGATTTGTAGTGAACGGTGAAACGAGAACTTCTCTCGTTCTCGTCTTTCTCTGACGCTGTCTTCTCCTAGCGGCATCTCGAAGTTTACCTCAGCGTTCGGAGACACCGTGTGCCAGAGATAAGCAACTGATATGTCGAACGCTTACGGATGAAGTGTCTACACTCATGAAATGGCGGCTGTGAGGCAGCCAAGAGCACACAATAACAATATAACAAGAATACATTCGTGCTTTCCTGTGCGTCCGTATAACTTGGTAAGATGGCTCGTAAAGCAATTCATTCCTGGCTAGTCGAAAGGACGAACTCGTATGTTCACCGCATTTTAGGTTCCTACTTGAAAGACAAAACTCGACATAACTTGTGGACTTGCCCTTCACGGAATGAGCTCACCTGCGGACTACGAAAAAACACCTGTACATATAGTTAGCGGCCAGCACGCGCCATCTTTACGCGTCGGGCTCGCCAAGTCACATACATGTCCCTATATAAGCAAAATGTCCGGGTGTCAGACATGTTCACAGCAAGCAAGGTCATAAACTCTGTCGTCCCGCGCTATTGGCACTCGATTCCGCGGCTCTCTCTCTCTGTGTGTATTCGCCGTGTTCGAATACCTCGCCTCGCCTCGCCGCCTTGTGGGCTGTGAACATTTCTAAGCGCCGACTCCGTTACTGCATCGTAACGCCATCTTTCGCGACATCCGTCAACGCATACCACCTGTTCCGACGCGCGTACCGATTACTCCGAAGCACTTTTTTTTCTTGCGGTACGCCTCGGAAGTGCAGCGTTGAAAGTCCTTTCCGTGTATAACACATGCGCGGACACCAGGGTGTTCGAGCAGTTCAACAACGTCCGTAAAACAAGTATAAAAACAAAAACAACGAGGAGGACTCCATCGGAGCCTCAGAACACTGCCATCTTCTGACTGTGGGCCTTTAGTGCACGGGGTCTGCGCACGTAACGGATCTGGGAGGACGTCCTCTCCACTGGCAACAGGCAGGACCGCCTTGTCTGCGCCCTGTGCGCCTCCTCCCCCGCTTTTTTTTGGTGGAGGTTTGTTCGCCCTGGGTGGTGGTGCGTCACATCACAGGCTGTCTTCTTTAGGAGCAGTAGAGGGTCTGCGAGTAGCAGCAGTGCCTCTGGATGTAGCCGTGGTTGCAGTAGCGGTTGCCGAATTGCTCCAGGAACTGGGCACACGTCATGCGGCCGGCGATCAGCTCCGTGCTGTCTCCGACGCAGCCTGCACGAATACACATTTTGTTGAAGACATTCAGTTCACTAATCACTTTACTTGCCTAGCGTAACGCGACAAAATACAATTATTTGAAGTACAAATTGTCATGACTAGCCACGACCAGTTAACCTACGTTGCACGACATGTTAGACCTGGTGGCCGGACCTTCAAAACAGCGTTGTGTCGTACTGTGGTCAGTCCATTATCTGTCCGATATTGGCCTTGTCGAAAGGCTAAAATGACGGAATATTTGACGTAGGAGAGCCTTAACTTACTTGACACCCCTGCTTTGGATATTTTTATTGAGTTCACTTGCAAGTTTTAGATTTGTTTATATTACTTTTAATAATATTTTCTTTGCTCGCCTTCTCGAATAATTTATACCATTTCCCATCCATAGAGTAGCATAGCAGCGCGTATATACACGCCGGCAAAAATTCTTTTTTCTAAGAAATCTTTCTCTTGTCCTTTTCATAGCCATATTTCCCCATCTCACTGGAGGGTAGTGAACCAGGATTATAATATCTGGTTAACCCTCTCGGCTTGGTTACCTGATTCCCCGTAACGAATGCGGGGACGCTGTCTCTGTGGAGCACTTGGCTGCAACTCAAACCCAGGTCTACCTGTCAGCTGAAAACCCTGCAAACTAGAAATGGTCTGCCTGCACAATTTATCGTTAATGAGGCCACCAACGCGTGCAATGTAAACTCTTAGCCAAGATCGTAGGTTGAAAGCTGCAAAAAAAAAAAAGGTATTCTATCCTATCCTGCAGAATTGAATAACAACGCATTACAGTTTTTTTCGCAATCTTCTTGCTTTTTTCGCTCGTGTCGGAAGTGTATTTAGTATCTTACACGTGCATTGGCTACATCGTTATTATAACATTACAATGGACATTGTGGTATGCATAACCAAAACCTGTGGGAATTGAGATGTGTAGCATATAAGTACGTGAGTGTATCTTCTTGCATAAACATATGCATCTGTCTATTCAACCTAGAGAAATACTATTCTAGTAGAGCCCTGTGTGAGAGCTTCGTTGTTCTACTGGTGGTCACAGCCATGAGGTATGACTAATGGTTTTCTTGGTGAAAGAACACGCCAGTCCAGCACGTTTTCGTGACAAGTGTGCTGCGCCGTAGACTTGACGCAGTGCTGCGACGATGACCATTTCTTTAGGCGTGTTGTCATTTAACCACACACACACATACACACACGCACACGCACACGCACACGCGCACACACACACACACACACACACACACACACACACACACACACACACATGCGCACACACACACACACACACACACACACACACCTGTTTGTGCTTTCTTCTGTCTTGTGCGTGTTCTTTTTTTGTGCAAAATTCAATCTAGAATGCAATACCAACTCTCGGGTCTTCAGTATGTTCATGCGGCCACGTCGACAGGGCGTTATCTGATTCAAAAGGGGGAACATTTACAGCTGCGACTACATTTTATTCACACTGCAGAAAAGAAGGCCTCACTAAAGGCTGAAGTTCGAAAATATTTCTAGGCTGCTTTGCGTTGGGGAGCCTTCCTCGTGGAATACAGAAGCTCCACGACGCGCTGCAGTGATACCCGAGGAATACTTGCGAGCTTCAGCTTCCATTCAAGCTTTCGGGAGGCAGAGCCGTGCCCCCGCGACGGGAGGCAGAAAATAGCGTACTTTTTATATTTTCATCTTTCATTAACCTCTTTTTCTCGACGCACTGTGCTCGGAGGCAGCTTTGCAGCTGCTGTGGCAGTTGTCACGTGATCAAAGAGGGTAGTGGCAAGCATTGGGCAGGGCGGAGCTTACGTGCCTCGACGTTGCTACAAGCGTCCCAGTATGTAGACCGCACCTACCGCTGTTTACAAACATGCAATAGGTCTTTATCAATACGGTTGACAGAACCGCGGTGTCACAATCCCCGATAAATTTACCGGGACGTTCACGTTTAGAACCAAAGACCAGCGACACAAGCATGCGCCTATGTGGAAAGGCCAACACACTCGAGAAGTGCTCGACTTCAAGAGAACGAGTAAGCGTTATTGGTTGAAGCATTTATGAGGATTAACTGTGGGAAGAACCGTAATGGTCTTTGTATAGGTGACATTTGTTTGTACGTTTTACCTACAAAAGTGCGCGAGAAAAACAGCCAAAAACACAGAAGCCGCACACACAAGCGCAGACTAGCAACTGATAGCTTATTGATAAAACACAAGTATAAATAGCAAGAAATGACCTAAAATATTAGGGGTTGGCAGTTAGATAATCTATATCTAGTTGGTGCAATATGACCGAAGGCCTCGCGACACACGTGTGGCCATACTTTTGGATATAATATGCCTCATCAACTTCTCTCACTGTCCTATCTCTGTGCCGGGACAACAACTTTGTATCGCGAAGTAAAGGGTGACACTTGCAATCTGTGCAATGTAGGCACAGATTCGACGAAGGGTGAGCTTTCAGCGATGCCCTGTCATCCATTAGACGTCTCAAACACCTTCCGGTTTGTCCGATGTAGCATTACCACATGACATGGGGATGAGATATACCGCATCCGAAAATATACCGCAACTAGAGATAGATTATTTGACTGCCAACCTTTAATCTCTTAAGCCATTTCTTGCTATTTGTGTTTTCTTAAATAAGCTTCCAGTTGCTAGTCTGTGCTTGTGCGCGTGCCTTCTGTATTATTGTTCTCTATTTCGCGCAGTTTTCGTAGTTATAGATTACCATCTCACCCAGCGTTCAGTCCTTTTAAGTTTTAATCTAGCATAAGCGAGCTAACACTTCGAAATAGTTATCTTTCGCCGCTAGTCGGCACCAGTCACAAGCGGCCGACAGGTCGCTTCCTAGCATTGAAGGTAATAATGCAGTGAAGCCACCCTGCTGGTGAGACGCGGCGCGAATAATATCAGCATGGCACGGCGCCTTTCATTGAGGTGCGCAATCCCCGTGGCAGATAATAAAACAGATGGGGTGCTTGCACAGTTATCTTTTAACAGAAAATTCTTGTGGGCCTCGATGGCCTCACGCGTCGTTTGGTTACTGCTAATGGTTAACATGTCACATTTGCTCTATTACGTGGTTTACCCTACAATTAGTGCTCGCATTCGAGCTCTTCGTTTGTCTTGGCTGATCCATAATATTTGAAAGCTATTTGTTATTGTTGAGGCTATATTTGTGCTCTAACATTTGGCGAAATGAGGAGTTAAAACCTAACACGCGGATGAAGCTGTGAGCTCATTGCTTTTCACACGTTCTTCGAAGTGGTTTTGAAAGAGAGAAAAGGAAGAGAAAAGTGTGCCGTCATAATTTTCTCGCACAAGGGAGGTTCTTTTTTGAAGATTTGTTATATTTTTTTCTCGTAGCCAATGCCTTTTCATCTCCTTACTGTAGCAACCCATTATATATATATATATATATATATATATATATATATATATATATATATATATATATATATATATATATATATATATATATATATATATATATATATATATATAAGTTAGTCCTGGGTGCTAAGCTATTTTTGTTTTTTTTTACTGCGAGACCCTTGTGCCATTAACATTTCCATTCTCACGTAGTTTTCGTTTTTTGGCCAGACGAGAAGCTGACTATTGCGCTCTTGTTATAGACTTCTTGTGTGGAAGTAAAGGAGCGTCTCTAAAAGGGTGTGCAATAGTTTAGGAGCCCTGGAAATTATGTGCTCGTGCAGGAGCGTCAGGCATCGTGGGTGAAGTTGATTCTTTTATTCCGTTTAGAGTCATCGCGCATGTCTTGTTTATTCTTATTCGGACCTTCTGAGTATTCTCACAGTTTTTCAAGTAAATAAGGAATTACGCAAACATCCAGACTTGAAGCGGATGAGGATGTGCAAAACTGCAGACAGGACGGGCGCTGAATGCCAGCTAGTTTTATTCGTTGTCGAACAGAGGCATTTACTATATCACCCACGCCACCGGAACATGCGCACCAGCGTCAGCACCGACACATGAAAAACTCTTTGATGTGCGTGCTCACAACCCTTTTAGATATAACATAATGCTGTGGTAAGTATTTATTTAAGAAGGTTTCTTGTTTCTCATTCTATACTATCTCAATAAAGATTATGAGCATGCCCATTTAAGATTTTTTTGGTGATTTGGTAGCGATGCTGGCGCGCTTGTTCCTATGGTGCGGTTATTTATAGTAAATGCTCTTGTTCGGTAACGAATAAAATCATTTGGCATTTGTCACCCGTCGTATTGTTCTTTTTCCAACGGCGTCTACATATTTGCATAAGTGTACACGAGCAACTGTGAACGCCGCCGGCATCAAGCGTACAGTTGCTCAAAGCACTATAGCTTCGCTAGGAAGTAAATCATCGCTTGCATTAGCGGCCGACTAAATTTTGTAGATCGTCACTCGCCGATGCTGTTGCACTCTTGAGTCACAGTGAATGAACAGGCTTATCGAGTCGGTCTGTGCGCACCTTTGTCGTTGGCCACCAGCGCGCGCGGTTTCCTCGTGGTGCGCGGGTGGTGGGCGGGCCTCAGGTGCTGCGGGTGCCGGGCTCGGCTCACGGTCGGGTGGTGCGACGGGGGCGCCGGCACCAGGTGCGGCCTTGGTCCGTCCACCACCTCGGCCGAGAAGTCGGCCCGTCGTCGCGCCACGTCGCCTCCCCGTCCTCCCACCGAGCGGCCGCTGGCGAACGACGGCGTCACGTGCGTGTAGTCCGGGATGATGTTCTCGATCTCGGCGATGCAGCGGCCGTTCTTGCACGTCTGCATCGAAGGCGGTGGATGTTAAGAGACAGACAGGTAAACCTCTTGCTCAGCAGTGCACACACTAGTCGGGGCAACTCCTATAGGCTACTATTTCCCTTTCCAATTCATGAACATCATAGTTATCATGATCGTGTGTGCGCCCTCTGAAGGACAAAGAAAATCTTTTCTCATGTTCCGCCAACTAATCCGGTTTCAAGCTTGCAGCGGTCACTTTATCCTTGCAATTTCAATCTAATTTGCCCACCTAATGTTCATATATTTTTCAAAACGGTGACTTAGAAATGAAACAACAAAACCTTGAACCCCAATATGTATACTTATTGTGTTTTTCCTTCTATATATTAACGCCCAAATGCAGTGAAGTATGGTTGTTATATAGCTAGCGCCGTGTTGGTGTCCTCTCGTCTTCGTCCAGTTCTAGCGCTGTCCCTCCGTTTACCATCAGTATGTACTAGAGATGTGCAGGAGCTCCAAGTAGTCCGAAATCCCGAGTCCGGCCCAGCCCTTTCCGCGAGTCGGGAGGAAGCAGTCCAAATATCCCAAGCTTGCTTTTGTTTTGTTTTGTCTTTTGTTTACGTTTCACATTTGTATGTTAAAAAATGCGACATGACCGGAAAGAGATATCTTGTCCCCGCAGCAAGCCTACATAATGTCGGACCGCACCGGTCCAGACTTTTGTTTTTTTTTGTACGTAGTGCAGGCCGGGTGGGCTCGCAGCCGTATAGCGTAGGGTTCGGACGGACTTCAGATGCAGTCGGTGGGCTCGGGCCGGAATCGGGCCCGGCAAAACGACCTATTAACAGATATAGTTCGTACAAATCAGCCAAATTCAAGGCGCTGACTAGCGGTTGTCTAGCCCGCATGTCAAGCCCATGTTCATTTGTTCCGCTTAATTTCAAATAAGAAGTCTTTCATAACACATATGTGCCCATTTCTAGTGCGTGAGGGCAAACAAAAAACAAAAAAAAAACAGATGCACTCGTTGAGCTTTACATGTTCATTAAAGAAGTAACGCTACTGAATAGGCATTCATAGTAGTAAAAGTGTTGGTAGTGCATACACGGACATAGTAGAAAAAAAAGAAATACCGGAAACGCGTGCGTTTGTGAGGTAAATTTTATTTCCGCAGGAGTGCGCTTAACCGAGCTGGTTGATGCATGATTAACACGTGAACTTACAGCGTCTTTCGTGTGTTTCACCATACTTCACATCTTAATCTTTTTTTTCTTTCGTGGTGCTCGTGTCCCTGCCTTTTTATTATATATATATATATATATATATATATATATATATATATATATATATATATATATATATATATATATATATATATATATATATATATATATATATATATGTGTGTGTGAATGAGATCTAACAGACAGTAATGCCAAGGAATGTACAGGGGAAGGTATTAAAATCAATCGAATGTAAATAAGAAGAAAGAAAAGTGCATGAAGAAATAACCAGCCGTGAGGAGGTTATATAATAAATAACCTCCTCACGGCTGGTTATTTCTTCATCCACTTTTCTTTCTTCTTTCTTCTTATTTACATTCAATTGGTTCTAATACCTTCCCCTGTACATTCCTTGGCATTACTGTCTGTTAGATCTCATTAATATTGTGTTAAAACACGGCAAAAACGAGCCCTTAGGTATACACTTCTTTCCCTTATATATATATATATATATATATATATATATATATATATATATATATATATATATATATATATATATATATATATATATATATATATATATATATATATATATATATATATATTAACCTGACTTCGTTCACTGCAAGGCATATGCCTCTTTCCTCTTTCATGATCCGCGCGCTAACCAACCAGGTCTTGTGCTTTCCGTCGCCACGTTATAGCTTCGAACCTTTTAATCTCATCGGCCCACCTAACGTTCTGTCTCCCCTTCATGCGTTTGTCTTCATGTCTTCCCTTCTCTGAGAATACAGTCAGTTGCACTTAATTACCAGCGGTTATCCTAACTACATTCTACGGGCCCGACCCATGTCTATTTCTTGTTCTTGATTTCAACTATGATATCCATAACCCAGTTTGTTCTCTCTGCTGTCTTCTTGTTTCTTAAGGTTACACCTGTCCTTTTTTCTTTCCATCGCTCGCTGCGTCGTCCTCAATTTAAGCTGAACCCTCTTTGTAAGTCTCGAGGTTTCTGCTCCGTAGGTAACTACTGGCAAGATGCAGCTGTTATATACCTTCCTCTTGAGGGATACTGGCAGTCTACGAGTCATAATTTGAGAGCGCTTGCCAAATGTGCTCCACCCCATTATGATTCCTCTAGTCACTTCAATCTCGTGGTGCGGCTCCGTGGTTATTATCTGTGCTAAGTAGACGTAGTCTTTTACAACTTGAAGTGCACTATTACCTATGTCGAAGCGCTGTTCTCCTCCGAAATTGTTGTACATTACTCTCGTTTTCTGCAGATTAATTTTAAGACCTACCTTTTTGCTCTCCTTGTCTAACTCCGTAATAATGAGTTGAGATTCGACTCCTGAGTTACTCAGCAATGCAATGTCATCGGCAAAGCGTAGGTTACTATAAGGTACTCTCCATTAATTCTTATTCCTAACTCTTCCCATTCTAGGCTTTTGAAAACCTCCTGTAAACACGCGGTGAATAGCATCGGTGAGATCCTGTCTCCCTTACACTCTTCTTTATTGGGATTCTGTCGCTTTTTTTTTTATGGAGAACTGTGGTGGCTGTAAATCATCTGTGAATTTCTTCCAGTATGTTTATGTAGGGTTCTTCGATGCCCTGATTCGGTATAGCGCCTGCATTATTGCTGACGTCTCGACTGAGTCAAACGTCTTCTCGTAATCTGGGTGAGACCAGTTCATCCGGTAGTATTCTGGCTGTAAATATTTGAACGACTTTCATAAATCAATCATAAGTGAGTTATGAAAACTATGTATAGGGGTTGGTTGTATTCCGTGTATTTCTCTACTACCTGATTGACAGTATGTATATGGTCTATTGTGGGGTAGCCTGTACGTAATCCTGCTTGGTCCATTGGTTATTTCAACTCTAATGTTGCCCTAATTTTATTATTTTTGTAAATAGTTTGTAGTGAACGAACAATAGGCTGGTCGGCTTGTAGTTTTTCAAGTCCCTCACGTCTTCGTTCCTATTTATTAAGATGATATTGGCGTTTTTCCAAGATTCTAGTACCCTTCCTGTCAAGAGACACTTCGTATATAAGGTGGCCAATTTTCCTAACACAGTCTGACAATACTGGCGCACTCGCAAGCCGTGACGTAACAATCCGCTTGATTTTGCAGGTGTCTGTATTCCGGCCAATGAATTTGCTGTGCGGTCAGCTGCGCGTACAATGGAGTTATTTCACCTTTCTTGAGTCGGCACTGAAAATTGGGTGATTTGCAGCTACTGAAACTTTGGTAGAAGACGACGGCTCCATTCCACGAGCCACATGACGTCACACAAGCCGTGGCGAAATGGCTGTCGCCGGCAATGAGTGGCATTTATAGCCGGCGACTTGTAGGGCTAATTTTAAAATAGAATATTCTCTCACAGTTCATTTTCTCTATATGTATGGCCACAATAGATCATGCACTTTTATTTTGCGCTGAAAACTGTGATTCGGTGAGTGACTGTGTCATACTCCATTTACATCCTACGTTTTACCCCGCAACATGTCTTGCGAGACCTGAAAAATATTAACAAAGGCGTCAAGTGCAGAAACTGCAAGATGACAACTTCCCCATAAATATGAGAATCGAAACACCATGTTAAAGGATGATCAACGACGAAAGTCTGCAATTATACAATATTATCATATACCCACAAGATGTGGTTTCATTATGCTAAAATGCTATTGACGACGTTTTTTTTTCTTTTTCAGATAACTCCTTTTTCTACTTCCCTGTAGACATCGCTGTCTGTGTAGCGTTCCCAGTATTGCTACAATTCACCAGTGTTGAGCCATGCAGCTCGCGAAAAGTCAAGTTTATTGAGGTTAGTGTGCTGAGCGGCAACAGGTCTGAAGAAATTCTTATAGGCAAATAAACCTCGAGCATATTTAAAAAAAAATCTGAACACGTATTAAGACTAACGTTACGCGTATTGCTTTCTGTATAAAGTGTGTCTTAATATTTTCATTACACGTTTGTTTCTTTGATAAGGTACAAATGTGTTATGGAAAATGTTTGTTCTTATCACGCTCTTATCAAGTTTGATTAGCACGCGGGATAAGAAATAAATCTTCAAGCTGCTCAATGTAGCTTTTTAGGGGCAAAGCTGCTTGAGGTGTGGCTCTGTCCTTCTTTCGTTGTTGTCGTACGTAGCCACCTGTGGCACATACCCGCTATAGAGCGGGTATGGGCCACAGGAGATGCGAGATGGGAGATGGCGGTGCTTGGAGTGTTCACTAGATGAACGCACGGACGGACGGATGGACGGACAGACAGACAGACTAGCAGACAGACGGACGGATGGATGGACGCGCGGAGCAGGTATGTTCCAAAGGGGATGCGAGATACGAGATGGCGGTACTTGTAGTGTTAACTACATAGACGCACACGTACGCACGGACGGACGAACGGACAGACATGTGTCATTGACTGAGCGAGAAAGAATAGCCAGTGGCGCCATAAAGATAGCAACTTCTGCTACCCATCATTTCAATTTTAAAAATAGCGAAATTACTGCACCCAGCTCTTTTAGCTCTTGCTGTGACTAATCAATACCCCTTTTTCTTCCACGCGTGAAGCTACCATTTTTAATGAGCACCATTACGTGCGTTCGGTGGCGCTTTCTTCCGGGTGATAAACTCTGAAGCTGCGTTCCACTGCTTTGGTTTCTTTTGTTCTTTTCCTTCCGAGCTGCCTTCGTGTAGATACGCAATCCAAGGTCGCACTTTTGTGCAAGCCACTGTTAAGTACCGGAAGACGGGAACCGGAAGACACCCGGGAGTTCCTTCTCGGGCCGTGCGAATCAGTATAGGCTTCGTGTAGGCGACTGACTTCTGTGGCTAGTGATGGTGGTGCGGTATACGCGCTTGGTCTGGCAACAAAGGTCGACATTTTTAACTGCGCTATCTCGTGCGTTCACAGCAGGGGTGTACCACATCTCTTTCTCTTCGAATATTGCCGTTAGTATTCTCGGAATGTTCATTACTAAATAGTTTGGGTGACTTTTCTTTTATCACGCTTCCCACTCACTTACTGCCCGATTTCGCAATTCAGCTAATTCGGAAGCGCTATGTATATATGCTGTAGCATATAAAATGACAGTTTCCTATCAATATGGCAATCCTGTACACATATTGATTCGTGCAGTGCAGCTAGAGCGAATGGTGCACTTGATTTTATTATGCGGGTGGTGTTATAAAAGAAAAACCTCCAATAAATCCAACTTTGATTTAACTCAAAGAAAACTCACGATCGCGGTCCCCGACTACGGTCAGAAGTGGCGGAATTGGACAATAGCTTTGTGTGTGTGTGTGTGTGTGTGTGTGCGTGTGTGTGTGTGTGCATGTGTGTGTGTGCATGTGTGTGTGTGTGTGTGTGTGTGTGTGTGTGTGTGACACAGTTCCTCAGTATCATTTATCGGGGATCGGCCACTGAAATCATGGTCACTATAAAAATCTTTCGGGGGTTACCGCACAGCTAAACCGAAAAGGGAGCTTTGCTCTCGCAACGGACGAACTGTGTGCAAGACTTCTGAAGGAAAAAAACACTTCGAGCACAAAGAAACACGCGGACGGACAGAATGCCAGTCCCGTCCGTCCGCGTATCGCTTCGCGGTGCATTTTTCCTGCAGAAATCATGAACCAACTAGCCCAAGAAAACGCTGTGTGTGAATGTTTGCATATCGCGCGGCAACAAAGGCACTTTCCTTCTTTGAGAGAAAGAAAGCACCTTTTTTTTTGTTCGGAGTAATTGCAGAAATGCATGCTTCGTGTGCAAACGACTTGTTGGCACGTCTCCTTCCAGACTCTGCCTTAGCGTGGTCTTGCGTAGTGGTTAGTGTACGCGCATGCTGACTGAGTTGCTCCGTTTGGGGAAGTAATTAACCTAGCTGCGACATGGTAATTACTTCCCCAAAAGGAGCAACCTTGTTGGCTTTCTTTCTCTTTTACTTCGTAGGGTTATGCTTTATAGATGTATGTCCAAAGTATCGTCCTGAGCTTGAAAACCTCGGGAACTTCCGGACGTCTCCGACTTCTGTGTTTTGCCTGTACGATTCGTCCAACTCTGAGCGAGTGAAAGGTAGCGTTTTGTGAATCGTTTCTCCAGGATACTGCAAGGTGGTCGAAAGTTTTCGAAATTACAAATTGATTTCTACTAGTTTTCAGCATAGATATGCGAATGGCTGGTTGACCTTGTGGCATTGCGCGGCAATCATTCGCAAAATATGCAATGCTCAAGGGGCTCGAGTTACCATTCAATACGCCCTCGCGCAGCCGATTGATGACACTCTGGTTAAATCAGTGGTACAGCGACCATTCCGAATTAGTGTCAGTCCCGGGTTTGATCCTGGGACCACGGACGATGGTATCGTCATCTAAAGAGTGGTTTCTGAGAAATACGCATGCATTTTCTTGTAGCATGGTGCTACAGGCGGGTGGTTGTCAATTTTCAGTTTTACCTCTTATAACCTAGACTATATATCGTGGCCACTCGGCAATACGATGTACTGTTGAGACACAAGGTTGCCTGTGGTATATATATGTATATAGAACTGTTTGTATACTTGACGTATTCTGGCTGCATGAATGCACCTTGTGTTGCCCTCAAAGATTCGTCACGGAATGCAAGAAATTACACCGCCAGAAATTGTACCGATGTTTACGCGGGATTACGTGTCAGCAATCACAGGTCACAAAGTTACTGACACCTCTCATTTTATCCTACGACGGTGGATCAGAGTATCTTAGACCACTTACTACAGCACCCATAAAACACACCTCGTATGTTAACCAACCATTAAAGCTCGTTCTTTTTGTCCAGTGATGTTCGACTTCCGGCTGAGACGTGCACATGACTCTTGCCAGAACAGTGGGTTACAGCTATAGTGAACTAGAACCATAGTTACAGCGCTGTCTTGCCAGCGTGGCTCGGCTTGGCCGCGCGCGGCACTTACTTGACCGTCTCCGCAGGGCGATCCTTCGGCGGCTGGTCGATAGGAGACGCAGTAGCCCGACGAGCTATCGTAGCAAAACAGCTGGGCACACACACGGGAGTCCTTCTGCAAGTTGTCGCGCGAGAGACAAGAAGGATCTATAGCTAAACGTTTGAAACGTGCGAAAGCTGATGCGTAAGTTTTAAAACAAAGCAGGGCGCCAGTATGATTCTGAAAGATGTCGAAAAAAAAATCTTCCGAACGAAAATTGACACATGTTTTACTCGACCAGTCATAGCGACAGACAATTCTGATTGAACAGTGTTAAGAAAGGACATAACATTTACACTCCCGTGTTTTTTTTTGTGTTTGCCTTCTGACTGGTATTCTAATCAGTCCACACTATACAAGTCCACACTAACAGCATAGAAGAAAGCATCAACTCTGAGTAATGAAGCGAGTCCGCATAGCGTCGGTGCGCCGTGACGCCACTTCGTGTCGGCTAGAGCAAAGTTATGAAGACGAACACGCCGTTTCTTTTACTTCTTTCGCTTTTGACCGTTTCGAAAAGTGAACGTAGCTTACATTGAAGCATCTGCTTGCGAGTACACTACCATACTGGAGGTATTCCATGCAGGATTCAAGCATTCTGCTATGCCACCATTTTGTTTGGACAGCAATGCAGCCTCCGATGGTGTTTTCGCGATGTTGTCTATTTTGCCGGCTACGTGAGAATACGAGTGAGTCTTAAGGTTCCGACTGTCCGCATAGCTGTATTTTTTGCGTTCCGCATGGGGTTTAGAAACAGAACTTCTGTTCGTTTAGACTTGTTTATGTTTGTCTGTTAATTTCTTTAACATTTTTTCCCCAACACAATATGAATAAATGAAGTGACCGAGATGCCGTTTGCCCCAGTATTTCTTCGGCAGGCCCTGTATATACAAGTAAAAGAATAAAATGTGATGCAACTTGGATGTTCGCGTAATGACAATGATAGTGAAAAGATGCGAGCCACTGAGCAGTACAATATAGTTCTTACAAGCTAACACCGATTGTTTATTCTTAATCCAACCTCGACTTGATGCATCTAAAACATCATGAGTGCCTGTTGTACAGTTTCCAGTTCGTTTCATGCACCATCAGTGACGAAAATAGCAGTGCTGATGATGTCACAAAACATCGTTGCGCTATTCACGGCTGTGAAACATGAGCCTTCTCTATTTGCGGTTAGCGTTTACACACACTCAGTGTCAGTGATAGTGTGTTCTATTGATATTGATGTACTTTTGCAAAAAGAACGGTGGCAACCTAGTTCTCACTAGTGCATTTGCCTGTTCTAAGTTTTACTAGGGAGTTGCCCTGAGAAAGAAAAAAAATGTAAAACACCCTTGCAGGAACGTTGGCTGTAGAGGCTACATGACTAAGCTTGAGGCGTCTCCTGTTCGCACACCATCGATCCACTCCAGTCGCCGTCATATCGCGACATCTTCGTCTTAAAAAAAAAGAGAGCGAGAGCGCGAGAGAGATAGTCCTCTTAACTGCACGAACGTTTCAGAGCGCGCCCAACAAGTTGTGCTGGAAGAAAGAATTTGACGCCATCAACTGGAAAGCACATCGCAAAAGGCTGTGCGAGCAGCATATTACAGCTGTAAATGGAACGCCCGTTTCTGTGCGTGTTCTTTATATTTTAATGTTGTTTCCCCGAATGCTATTTTCCTTTGCTCCCTCTCTCTCGTCTTTCCAACTCTTTTCCCCACCTGGGTCTAATATAAGTTAGAAGTGTGGCAGCTTGGGCTAGTGTGTAGGACATAACGATAGTTACAGCGCGAGAACAGAACGACGTCACAGAGACAAGAAGGACACGAAGGACACGAGCGCTAAACAGGAGCGCTCGTGTACTTCGTGTCCTTCTTGTCTCTGAGTTGTCGTTCTGTTCTCGCGCTATAACTATCGTCTAATATAAGGTAAACTCCCGGATTCCTCTGCATCTCTTTCTTTGTCTAAAGAGAGAAAAACAGGGAGGCCAACTAGAAGAAGACTCAAATTTGGTATACCTTTACATGGGAAGAGAAAAAATGTGTGTAAATTAAAAAGAAGAGTTTGTGACAGTAGGCAAAAATTAAAAAAAAGTAGCGCGCGAAGAAAATGCACCTACGAAACAAGCGGTGGTTCCTCGGTCTCTTCGGCACTGGTCGTCGAGGCTGAGCATGGAACCAGGCAGCATGCGTGCCAGCAGCTGGTTCTCGTGCGGGTAGTTGTAGAGGCAGCTGGCCGTCTCGCCCAGCAGGAAGTGACGGAACTGCTGCACGCTGCACGATGACCAGCGGAAGCCTCGCTCCGTGTGCCGCAGGTCGCTCATGATGAAGCCGTCCTCCCAAGGACACCGCTGGGCACCGGGACCTGAGTAGTACTCATCGTCACCATCACCATCGAGAAGCTTTATTCGCAAATAAAGCGTGTGAAACACGGGGAATGCGCTTATCGGCCATCTTCATTATAACACTTGTTATTTCGCGCTAATTTTCCTGGTAACACTCGTCGTCATGGCTACGAGTGGTGCTGGCTACATCCCCTGGAATCAACGCACAGAAGTACCTATAGTAAAGTGCAGAGTGGAATGACCACCGTCATAGCTCAATCGGTACAGCATCGGAGACCCGATGACTGGAGGTGCAGTCCTATACCGATGGCACTTAAATTCATTTCGATTTACAGCAGAATTACTAAACTGTACAGTTGAAAACTACAAATGATGCCCTTGTACCTTCCTCGGCTTCAGTGTCTGACGGGAGTTCTATGAAAGCGATATAACTTGACCAATGGGCGTGAACAACTAGACATACGGAAACAGTTCTGCAGCACAGGAGTGTTTGTCTATACGATGGAGAATACAGAATGCGCCTGCTTGCTCTGCAACACTGTTAGGGTGCTGCATTGTATAAATAGCAAATAATTTATAGTCGTACATGAATATGTAAATGGACATCACCTCCGAGGTATCCAGGCGCCGGCGATCCGTCGTGGACGCACCCCAGCAGGTGTCCAACCTCGTGAGCAGCCACGATGATGCCCGAGAAACCACCGCTGTCTTCGATGATGGCCACGCTGTTGACCTTCTCCAGTCGCTTGTTTACCACGCAGGCACCGCCGACGTAGGCGAACCCTGCTGTGCCACGGTTGCAGCGGCCACCTTCCAGATGACGACGGCACATGTCCAGCTTGGTAACGACCACCGCCAGATCGTACGTGGGCAGTCGGTCTTCGCGGTACAGGTACTTCCCCATGTCGGTCAATGCTCCGGCCACGTCGATAGCGTCCTCGTTGGGCGCCCTAAGCCGATTCCGCTCCAGGTAGGGTGTCGCGTCGCGATCCTTGGCCACGATCATTCCCGCCAGGCTGATTTTGACCCGAGGACTGGAGAGCAACCGATACCGCAGGTCAACGCCATTCCAGAAGCTGACCAGGTAGCGCTTGATGTCCGTATGGCTGCGGCCGTGCAGGAGGTACGTGTCATAGTCGACGATCAATAGAATCTCCGGCCACACGGTGTCCGGGTCCGATGCCCGCCGTCGGCGAGACTTGTGACCGAGCTTCTGGAGCGGGGGTGGTGCCGTCGTTGTCGTCCTGTTCCTCACGATCCTGTGCCTAAAGAAGGCGTCATCCAGGTGCGCATAGTCACTGAGTGGGTCACCCTTGGCGTTCCCTTCTGCGCCAAAGGTTGAGGACGACTCGCTGCTACCGGGTCGTTTGAAGACCACGTGCCTGGGTGAGGCGTCGTCCTCATCCAGGAATCCCTCATCATCGGCGTTACCCCTGGCGTCGTAGTAGGTTTCGTCGGCGCTCGTGTTCAGTCGCGTCGGAAGAGGAGAGATGGCAAGGTCTTCTCCGAGCGTCCCTTCCTGGAAGAATGATCGTTTAGAAGGTCGAGAAGACACAACACCGTCCCCAACCATTGGTTGTCCAACCATATAATACTCACAAGCGCACTAGCGAATGTTTGTGAGTTTGACACTGTTTCACTTAGTAATTGGAAGCATTTTGCAACTGCATTTTTTTAACCAATAATGAAGATATCCTAGACTCAAACTTTTTGGCGGGATATTACGTGTAGTAAAACGCTCACATCAATGTTGGCAAT
Source organism: Rhipicephalus annulatus (assembly GCA_013436015.1). Lineage (NCBI taxonomy): Eukaryota > Metazoa > Arthropoda > Arachnida > Ixodida > Ixodidae > Rhipicephalus > Rhipicephalus annulatus. The sequence goes on from WOVY01002803.1 coordinate 693,563, forward strand.
GAAAGCCGCCTAGAGTTACTGACTATCAGCGCTGTTTTTCATCGCATGCACTGCTGTGTTATTCATTTCTTGGGCAGTATGAAGTGACGGAGCGTTGACTGATGTTGATCTTTAATCGGTTCATTATTTGGAGCCAGAGATTATTGCTCGTATAAATTAGTAAGATGTTCAACCTTGAAGTCACTTGTTTGTTGTATGTATATCATTGATTAGTTTTGTTATATAAATACTTACCGAAGTGAAAATTTAGCATTATCATTTTTTTCGTTGCAGTTACATTGAAACTTTGTTAGTTAGTTTCGTGTATTTTCGTTAGCATATTGGTGGCACCACGACGTAGTGATAAAGCTTTTATTGTGTTTCGTGAAATAAACGTTTATTCCTCCTCCTCCTCCTGTGGTTAACGTCCTTAGGTATGGCCAGAGTCCTTCAAATTGAAGGACTCTGGTATGGCGCTGTAAATAGTACATTCCAGAGGGCAGCAACAGACACTGCGTAAGAGAAACTTTAAACATCTGGTACAAAATCGTTTGTAGCACTGAAGCAAACGCCAAGTGCAGAACTCCGAGAAAGGTATCGGAAGAAAAGGGTTGGAGTGTACCGGCGTTTTATATATGTGGTGTGTTCGTAAAATCACGGTGCACATTTCCCAGTCACAGAAAGGAAGCTAAAGAAGACAGAAACGTGAAATCATCACCGAATAAAAGGTAAACTCTACAACTGTCCGTCGTATGGTGTGCAAGCTAGAGCGGCAGCACACACCGGTGCTAGCCCAGCCCCACAGGGTGTTCTGTTGCTTGCTAAATTGGAATTCGTGACAAAAGTTGAAGGTTGGTGTCATCGCGTGTACAACAAGTCGCCATTACATAATGACATTAAATGGACCATGACACGGTCACTCAACAATTTGTAGTTCTGTAGTTTTCCGCGGAAACCGGAAGCAGAGGTTCCAATATACTTATAGAAATGTTAAAATCGGGCCTTAAAATATTATTTCAATGTCAAACAGGCCTGCTGTAAACCTCGCCGGGGACCGCCATTTTGTCATGCCGCGTGAGACGTCATGTGCTGGAAAGAGCGGTATCAACGTCATCTACAGAAGTTTCAGTCCCTGCACGTCGTTCGATTTCGGTGCCAAGATGAGGAAGGCTTAATTATCTCGATTCCACGAGCAGCTGACTACGGGACAATACCGTTTCTTTGAATGCTGACGCTCGCACAGCTAGCTCGTCACGTCACAGCTTGCGAGTGGGCCAGTGTTGTCCGACTCTCAGGCCGCTCGTGTGCTTACGTAAAGAAAAAAAAGGATCAGTTAGAAATGAAGTGCTCGATTGAATGCGGTAAAATTTTCGCCAGCGTATTTGTGAACGCAGAAGTATTAACGCAAATAACACAGCTTGTGGTCGAAAGGTGGGTGTTGTGGCTTTATTATTATTTAAAACAGAAAATCGTCGACGTTATTCGCTCTGTTACACCAGACGGCCTTAACCGAGGGTGCAATGATATTATATGGATTTTAACGTAGCAAAACCACCATACGATTATGAGAGACGCCGCAATGGAGCGCTCCGGAAATTGAGACCACCTGGCATTCATTAACGTCTCAGAAAACAATGCTGTGATTACATGTTGTTTGATTAGCAGGTCCTCTCCGTGAACGCGTTCACGGCGTAATTGTTTTCGCAGGGCCTCATGAAATGTGAGGCACACGGGACGGCCTTTTGCTTTGCCGTAGTAGAGTACCAAGTACTCTAAATCGATAACTTTTTGTAAACATGCACCCAAATCTGAGCACACGGGCCTGCAGCATTTCCGCCTCCACTGAAAATGCAGCCGCTACAGCCAAGATTCGATTCCGCGCCCTTTAGCTCAGCATCCGAGCGCCTTATAGCCACTAAACCACCGCGGCGGGGCAACCGAGGGTGTAAAGAACTGGGACATCGTTGAGGTGTGCTTAGGGCAACAAATGAAGTCCACAAAAATGTACTCAACGTGTATGAACTTGTAGGTTTTCCGCTTGATTCAGTGACTATTTCACATATCAATCTCATTTAGTTCACTTCCCGTGTCCGCTCAAGATTGAACCTTCATTTTGCAGACAGAATGAATTTTGGTACGTACAATCTCAATTGAAATAAATAAGCTCGATCGAACGACGGTGGCCGGAGCTGCAAAATAGCGACACACGGCGCTGTTGACGAGCACGCCGATTGCGAGATTATTCTAAAGGGCCTTTAAACGCCCTCTGAAGTTACGAGGAACGAACGCACTATTCTAAGCCGTTCTCGCGGAACAATTCGGGACGCAAGCTGTTGGTTCCGTGACGTCAGGATGAACCAACTCTTGATTGGTCGATATGCGAGAGATGTCTTTTCTGAATTGTCGCCTAACCTGTTTGGCATGCAGTCGCACGCCTTGACTCGCATGACTATCGTACGGGATGAACTTATTCTCGCGGTGTCCAATGCTTGCGCATGTCCGATTCGGCCTCGCCTGATTGGCTGGAGCACGCTGCTTGTTTCCTGTCTTTCTTCCGCAACGTCATTTTGACGCCACACAGCTTTCACAGCTCTCGACACGAATGAGAAAGCCGGAATGCGTTTCGCCACAACGACTGTTGCTTCCACGGATCCGCTTTTAGACACACATCTCTGAGGCCGTGCATGGACTGTAATCATCTTGAATTCGGTTTAACGCGGCCACCCCCGTGACGCCCCTGAAAGGCCTGTACGCATTGACTGCATCGCTCTTCAAACACCTCAACACGTTCATACGTACGTACAGACTTGTCAAGTTTAAGAGTCACGTTACTCTTCATTTCGTTCACCAAGTTTCTTTTTACGCTGCGAATGTGCTGGCGGGTTTGGTGCGCCGACATGGTCAAGTGCGCTAGGACATCATGACTCACCGTTTTCTTTTAGCGTAACTGAACGCACTGCGTCTAATCGAACATGTCACAGGATTGGACACCGCGAGAACAGCTCCCAAGATTTCAGTTCGTCATCTGCGTTTGGGACTGCGCGAGCGGAGATAGCAGCGTGTGCTCGGAACGCACCAAATCCTGACTGACTCAAAGCTTAGTGCAGACGGACCATGTTTTTTATGAAAAAATAAGGGGCGAGGAGAGCATAACACTTGCAATAAGGATACTGAAGGCGAGAAAGAAACTACTGTATCGCCTTTCAACTCTGTGTGGTCCAAAGACCCTTTAAAGAAAACGCTTATTCATCGCATATCGCCAGATGAGGCTATGCGCGCGATATCCGTTTTTTTCGTTTTTTTTTCTTTATTTCGCGGTAGTTACGCGCAAACAGCGCCTCCTATGGCGCAACCTTATCTTCACCGCAGTTGCTCAGAAAAAAGCTGCTTGTTGGAGTGCCTTCCGCCGGTCACCCCGTTTCGGAAAATGCAGCGTGCTTGGCACTCCCGTTATCGGCGCGCTCGGCAAGAACGCAGCGCCGCAATGTTGCCGCTCCAGCAACCGGTCACTTGTGCCAATATTTTTCCACTGATAATGTTCATCAGCTTCTCAAGTAAGTGCTTATTTCGTTTACGCTGCGCAGACGTAGAAAGAAGCGTCAGAAGCTGTTGGAGCGTTATTTCTTTACTCATAATATACCACAAGAAAATTGTGCCTATACTCACCAGTATACGTCGGCAAGACCGGCTATACGCAGGCTCCTCATCGCAATCTTCTCACTTTCTAAATGTTTACTAAAACCCTAACGGGAATTGGTGCACTAAATTGTTAGTTCTCACGGAATAGTACACACCACCTGAGTTCGCGTGAGCTCATCATGAAAGCTCGTCAGCAGTGATTATTTATTCACTATCGAGATCGATGTCATTAATAGTGGTCTGTAACGATCTGATTCGCGCGTTAGAACTCGGTATTCCTGTTGCATGATCTCAGCCAAAATATAAAAAAATATATATGGCGGATATGAGTGCAGGTTAGCCACAAAAGAAGCGCCTGAAGTGAATCCCGAACACTGGCACGAGAAGCATCAGGAACTGCATGCAAGGACCTGTAAGTGGTCAGAACAAGGTGACAAACTTAGTTGAGAGTATTATGTGCACACAAATATCATTCTCTGCGATTGCTTCTGTACGCCATGAGCGCCGAAGCAAGGTTGAAAGGTGAGGCGGTGTTTTTTTTTTCTTTATGCAGGCTGGAGGAATGTCACCACGGCCCCTGCGACAGCTGTGTGTCTCACCATGCGAAGACGTCCCAGCTTGTCTTGGCTGAGCATGAGGGCGGCCATGTTGGTGTGGTCCTGGTAAGCGCCTGCTGTGGACCAGAGATCGTCGGGCACCTCCTCATCCTGCAGGACGCGTGGAAGCACGTTATCATCGGAAGGAAATGCTCGTCGTAAGCGAGGTATCGTTCGCCGGAGGTTATGTCTGTGTTATTTTTATTTCTATTGCTGTTTTAATAAATGCGGCAGACAAGAAGCTTCACCACTACTATATGGTCAGTTGTGCCGTAAACGTTGACGGGAACAGCAAGAACTGCGGGAAATTAAACTGTAAAGCTCTCTCAATAGTTGTAAGGCGACCACTATATAGTAAACTGCAATAAAGAAACTAAGTAGAATGCTGAATACTATAAGTTCTCTGATATTGGCGAATGGACGTCAACTACCGTTCACAAGGCATTTATTAGCTTAGTTTTGGTAAGAAAATCTCGCTGAGCCTTCAGGGCTAATCTTTCTATAGAGGATCAGGGTTCAATACCTGTGCACTGGCGCTTAAGCGCCATTCAAGCTTAGCCGTCAGCTGAAATTCGTGACAATCTCTCTCCCCTACACCCGCTCTCTTTTTTTTCGTTTTTTTTTAGTTGCGCATAGGCTCAGCCTCCTCAATGTCACGTTTCTTCGCTGCTTCACTTCATTGTGACGTCATCATGGGGCACCCGGGCGGGGTCTATAGCTCGGCGATCCTCGCCCTCCCTACAGCACTTCCACCATCCAAGTCGCATAAATACTACGCCCGACAATGAACTATTAACTACACCTAGTCATAAACACGTGTACAGGATTGACGAGGGGCGATAGCACGGTGTCGCGTTGTTGTCCGACTGGATTTGACAATCTGCCATCTCTACTGTCGCCTATTTCGATCATAACCGCAATCTATTGTTCATTCGCGTTCTCTCTGCGTCGATTTTTCATTTGCAGTGCAATTTGGAAGCACAATAATAACGACCGAAGATTGTATTTTTCTTCGCCACTCATATCAGGGCACGAAATCCCATTAAGAGGACGACTCGTTCCTCCCGGTTCGCCTGCGGCGTCTACCCTGATCTGGTATGCTCGATGAATGTTTTTGTGGTCGCACTGCGATCCAGCCCGCTCAATGGCTCTTTCTACGGTAGCTTCGATAGATATGTGGGGTTTAACGTTTCAAAAGCACCATATGGTTATGAGAGACGCCGTAGTGGAGGGCTCTAGAAATTTCGACCACCTGGGGTTCTTTAACGTGCACCCAAATCTGAGCACACGGGTCTACAACATTTCCGCCTCCATCGGAAATGCAGCCGCCGCAGCCGGGATTCGAGCCCGCGACCTGCGGGTCAGCAGCCGAGTATAGACCACCGCGGCGGGGCTCCTACGGTAGCTTCAGGAAGTGAAACATTCACGGCTGCGTACTGAAAGCTGCGGTTATATAAGGGCTTCTTTTTCGTCTTTAATTTGAATAAATACGTCAGGCTAGGTTACCTTCTGGGATGTTTTGGTTAGGTTAAAAAAAATTGAGGCAGCTTCGCACTAGGGTTGCCAAGCGTGAGGGAACTGCGGAGCGGGGCAGCTTTCTTTGTTTTTCTATTTCTTTCCTCGTCTCTGTCATTCTTTGTCACATTTGGTGTCATATTTGTTTTCTCCATAATTTTATTCATTTTGCCTGTCGATTTTTTCTTTATATTTTGAACTTTCTATTTTTTCATATTTTATTCCTTTGTCTTTCCGTCTACTTTGCGCTTACTTTTTTTTTCTTCTATTCTTGTGGTTTTGCCTGCGCTACGTTAAGAGCACTAGTTGTCTTTTTTTTCTTCTGCTGCTGATGATATGTGATCACCGTCAAGGCCCTCGGAGAACAAGAGGGAAATACTTCTTGGCGCGAGCGCGTACTCCGTATGTTACGCATGGAGCGTTACGCCAAGCGATGATGACAGCATACTACAGCACACGGCAGCCTATGACAGCTCGGACCCGTGGTGTGCGCCGCAGCTTTCCATTCTAAAAGAAATATACTTTCGTAGAGTGCAGAACGTTTCGGAAAGAAGTCAGATGAAGTGCGCTCTTTCCTATCTGACTTCTTCTCTGGAACGTTCTGAGCACTAAGAAAGCACATTTCTTTTGTAATGCAATGGCAACCAGCCCACGTAGCCACTGTTTCGAAGCTTTCTTTCCGCCATTTGATTACGTTTAGCGCAGTGTGACGATCGGCTCACCTTTGACCTGAGCGGCGTGTAGGCGAGTCCGTTGGGCGTGCTCTCTGCGGCCAGCACCTGCAGCCTGGCGGCGCGCTGCTCGAAGTCCCGGTTCCGCTTGAGCCTCAGGTCGAAGCGGCGTCCGAAGGCGCGCAGGGACACCGCCTTGCGGTCTCCGCCCACCTCGCGCTCCGAGCGCTGGTGCCTCCGAGCGCGCAGTTGCACGAGCTCGTACTGGGGAACCTCCTCCCGCGACGCCACTCGGAACACGCGCCGGATCTCGGAGTCCGACAGCCGCTCGTGCACCTGCGCGCAAGAAGACGCATAGTCAGGGGTCGGTCAGAGATCGCCACGACGTTGAAAGAACAATTTTGTATACCTGTATTTTGGGACGTAAAATCCCACATATTACAGTATATATAACATTGTACGCCTGCAGGCAACAAATTGAAGGGTCCGATAAAACGCACTGTCTTTTCTGCGAGTATATACGGAAGAAATTGCCCATTTCACTGCAGCAAAAATTTATGAAAATGCAGTAACCAACAAACAAGATTGCTACTATGGTACGACACGAAAATAAGTGGTTATTAGGAAAAGTTTTCAGACCAGATCACGAGGCTGCGATGGCGGAATTTTAGGCGAAAATGCAGCAGGCTCGGGTTCTCAGATTCGGGTGCACGTTAAAGAACGCCCGGTGTTCTAAATTTCCGGAGGCCTTCACTATATACGGCGTCTCTCCTAATAATATGGGGGTTTTGGGACGTTAAACCCCACATATCAATTAAATAAACCACAACGCGATTTCTGTTCATTCGTGTTCACTTTGTAATTCACACCTTTTTTTTTCGCTGGTAGGAAAGACTGTTGTTGCTATTCAAGTGTATTTTCACCATGACGTAGCGTTTACATCGTCTGCGTAGATCAAGATAAGCATTAAATTGGGTAATCGAAAATAACATCGTGCCTGTCGTAAAAGACATTCAGGCGGGAGAGAAGCCTACAAAGAGCAGTTACATTATCACGTGCCCTAGATCTTGTCGTAGTGTAATCGACATGACGTGGAAACGGAAGAACAAAAGGCTTCAATGATATGATCAGCACATCTCCCGTTGTTAGTCATGTGCTTAGGCGCAAGCAAGCTGTGTTTCCATTTGTACAGTGGGGTGCATCTTGAAAATCACAGGTTCTCAAGACGCTTGTTACAAGTTGGCCGTGGAAAATGCTTTCGTACCATCGCTTATTTTCGACGGCTGCTTTCGTTCTTTTTTTCTGCAGAAACGCGACAGACGAGGCTGCTTAATGCTGTTTCTCGTGTTAAAGGCAAAAAAGTTAACAATAGTGTATTTAGTCTGTGCGGCATTCCCGTAACGCGAAGGCGTAGCGTGTACCGAATAGCGTTTGCCATATCTGCTGCCACGTCAACTGTCCACAGATATAGGGATAAAAAACAATTAACGCGTAAACAATGTCCTCCGAGGTTTAGGATTTTAACCCCCGTATTCACAAACGCTCCTCGACTCGACTTTCACCCTTGACTTGACAGAGTTGAGCACTGCGCCTCCACTCGGCTGAAAATAACGCTACGCTACTCAAGAATCGCAGCAGACCATCGCTGATATGCAGTGACTTGCCATGCCTATAGATGGCGCTCCCATCGGCTTTTTCAAGTGAAGGCGAAGCGTTGAGTGAAGGAAGGGTTTAGAATACGGGGGTAAGAAGCTAAGCCTACAACATTGATTATTTGAGTACGGATTTTCAATATGGTGCCGAATCGACGCTTCGGGACGCCAAGGTAGCGAAAGGGTCAGTCCGGAGCTCTACGGAGCACACAACGGCCACTTCGCAAACAGACTCGAGATGGATGCCAATCGCTTAAGGCGGCGCGGCCATGTTTACCGGGCGCGCGCATGCGCAGTTCACACCCTGCATTGCGGTGCACGTTCCGAATTTTGCGTTGAGCGGTGCGCCGGGCAGACTAAAACGCTCTAATAATAGTAGTAACAACGCAAGAGCTCGTTCGCCGCGTGGACGTCGGCAGGAAACGTGGCCGGCAATTAAGGTATGGTTCAAGCGATCTCCACATTTGGAACGCACGGTCACGGACGGATCCCGCCTCGCAGCGAACGCCCCAAAACGAGGCGAAGCGGGGCAAGATGTGACGAAATCGCCCGGCATAAAAAAAGAAGAGAGAGAGAAAAAATAAACGGGTTATGGCCACCTTCGACGCCAGTCGACCGATTTTCCGCCGGACTAAAATTTGCTCTCGTGTGTACAAGGCGGAGAGATTCGAGGAGAGAACCATCCGTTCTTGAACGGGCAACCACGGACAAAGTATATTCTGTTGGCTGGCTGATGTGAGTCTTTGAGCGGGTCTGTTGGTATGTTTTCATGACTGCGAAACAGCGCGAAAAGTCATTAATAAAAAACAAGGACACAAGAACAGCAGACAGGATCAAGCACTGTTGGTTTTCCCGGTGTTCATTATTATTATTATTATTATTATTATTATTATTATTATTATTATTATTATTATTATTATTATTATTATTATGCTTTGTTGCGGTCGCGATACGATAACAAACGAAGGAACGGCACAAGGCCTCCTTCCACTCTGTATTATTCGCTCGACATACGCCCTAGCCGGGAAAGCGCTGAACATTTGTGAACGCGCTGTAGCGACAAGTATATCGTTACACACTCCATTAGAGTGGCCCGTTGTCCGGACATAATGGCTCTCTCTCTGGCGAAGTTCTTTTCTTGTGACCGCCTGCAGAACATATCTCCCTCTTCTTGCTGTTACCTCATTCTTACAGGTTCGTGCAGGCGGTATTATGGGACACCAAATGGAAGCATGGCCAGTCACACTGTCGAATAGTGCATGAATTGTGCTTGAATCATAAAGTGGTTAACTTTATCAAGGCCTACGCCTGGTACATCATAACTGTATTGAAGGGACACCAAAGCGAAGCACTTAATTCGAAACAATGAAAGCGAAACAAGGAGGGCTCTTCGTAATTTTTCACTGAACACAAGTTTAGCGAAGTGTCTATATTTGTTTTCTTTGTTTTCTTTTCCATAGGTATTAATGGACATGTCTCGTCGTCAAGATACATGTAAGCGCATAAAGCATCACTTCATAAACGTGTCATCTGTGCGGACTGTATCCGCGGTGTGACCGCGCTGTATGGAGTGGACTGTTTTCAGGTTTTATATACCCCAGATAGCGCTTCTAATTATTTTTTTTATTTGTTACCACGAAAGTGTTTCACGCAAGGGTCCACCAAGATTTGAGTGACGTGCTTCCGTCATGAAAATGACGCCAAAAAATACGCACAGTCAGAATGCGAAAAGTATTCCTTCAACAGAAGACGAACCCTCGACCTTTCGATCCGCTACTAATACAACAGAGCCCGGACACGCTACCCCCCGGCCACATCCTCTAGAAGCTTTACAAATGCACCTTTCACATCTAACACCACCCTTTCACCGTGATCCTGGTAAAGTGAAGTAATGCATGATGACCGTCACATTCACGATCAGTTTTTTCAACGCGTATTTATACGCGTTTATCACCGTCGGTGCGTTTAAATAGAAATGTAAATTGGTCGAAGCCTTAACCCAATTCCAGGTAGGACACATTACCCCTGGTGCCGTAAAGGGGCTTTATAACGTCATTGGTGGTGGTGGTGACTGTTGTTTTTAATGCTCAGTCTTGACTACATCAACACTCCATTTTGGCGTGCCCTATTCGTTATACCTTGTAAATGTGTTGAAATGGTGTTCTAAGCATTCCTTTGCTTACTGCAAGCACTTTTGCCATCTATCTATCTATCTATCTATCTATCTATCTATCTATCTATCTATCTATCTATCTATCTATCTATCTATCTAATCTATGTCTAAGTGCTCTCGTGAACGCCCCCTTAACTTAGGGTAAACCACAATTAGTATTGGGAGGGTAAAATGGTTTGACGAATACGACTCGCTCGTCATCTCATGACTAATGTCACAATCCCGTCGCATACGGCGTCAAATACTTTTCGCGTGCCACATACACGCGGACGGGTATGTGCCACTGGTATGCGGGTATGTGCCACTGGTGATTGACACTTAGTATCTACCCAGGAACGATGAGAACACACATGGGCAATTTTAACGCGCGAGCGTTAAGAAATCTCCGACATCGGTAGCGTCGACCCGACGAATGCAAAGAATAAATGTCAGGGTCCCAGCTGGAATCGAACCCAAGCATTCTGCGTGGCAATGAAGCATTTTACCACAGAGCTACGCCAGGTCTCGGAACTACTTTTTCATATAGACGCTAATCGTCGTGAAACGTCAATAGTGGTTGCAGTGCTGCCTACCGAATTTTATAAACATTGCACATGTACTCCTACGACACATCCGTCACGTCGGATTAAGATCAATGGTAGTTAAGCGCAATACACTAAAGGTGATCGACAGTTTATATAAACGGAGGAGCGGCGCGAACAGACATTGGTAATGTTGATTTGAGAGCGTTAAGAAAAAAAAAAACTTTGCACCTTCACGAAGTGAATGACGACTAGTGGCCGAAGCTATAGGTTCCAAAGTCCATAATGTCTAGTTGAAGTATCTGACTAGTTCAAAAACGGACATATGGATGGATGGAAGCACGGGCGGACGTATGCAAGGGCGTACAGGTAAACATTGAACGGACGGACAGATGCATGGACGGACGGACAGACGGATGGCGTGGGTGATCATGCATTGTGGTGTCGTATAGCTGATTAACATAAAGTCGGTTGTCTACACTTTTTTTTCGTTTTTTGTTGTGCTAGTGTTCAGTTTCGGTTTGCGTTTTGGGAGGTGCGATGGACGCCAACTAGGTCGGCCCTGAGGAGCTTCGCCCCCTAAAAGCTGGCATCGACAGCGTTGAGTCAAAAAACTTATAGAATAAATATCTTGGTCCCAGCAGGAATCGAGCCCCAGCATTCCGCGTGGCAATCAATTATTCTGCCTGAGAGCCACGGCAGGTCTCGGAACTGCTTTTAAAAGCGACCGTAATGTGCGTGAAACGTCAATTGTGGCTGCAATATGGCTATCCATTCTTTCAAACGGTACATACGTACTCTTATCATACAGCCGCCGAGTCGGGTTACGACAATGTAAAGCGCCAACCACTGCAGCTCATTTATCCAGCGCTGCCAAGGGCCGCCATTCTCACAGGCACAAGCGTTATATATCAGCTTAAAGCTTCTGGTGCTGCTAATACTCATGTTGCCATTGGCATCGTTACGCAACACTAAACATGACTAACATATTTATGTGCGTACAACATTTGTACATATCTTTAGTGGCATATCGTAACGTGTCGCTCAATAAAAAAATACAACACCGTCACCTTCCCTCCGCATGCTTCACATAACACAATTGATTTCCATGGTACGTGGAATCTCATTGATTTCATGGTACATGGTATCTTTTCTTGTTTTTTTAACAATAACAACTGAAGTGTAAAACGCTTTAGTTCCAGCTTTTCCATTATTGTGACAGCTAATCTATAGCGGTGTTGACAATCGAATTTGGCGTAGTGCTTACAACATAAACATGTCCGAACAAGAGTGCTAAATATAGAATCGGTTATTTTCAAAATTCCTTATTTTGAAGCAAGCTGAAGTATATGAAGAATGAGTGGTCTACTTGAACAAATACGAAACATTCGATGCATTATTGTATAATGCCGTCTAAAATTAAAAGTCCTGACAATTTAATAGCTTGTACGTTATGAAAAACGGCTCTCAATTATTAAGGACACTATTATGACAGTTTGAGATAAGACAACAGCGTGACGTCGGATAGCTATAGATGTGCAGCATTTGCGTTAGCGAAAAGAGATCTGCGCAATATCTTGCGGCATCGCAAACTGTATTAAAAAAATAGAAATATAGTGGGACTACTCAAAGCATGAATCGCGAAAAATTTGGTATGAATTTCTTGAAGCAAACTGCGCTTCTCGAAAACTGAAATCTTGTCGGAAAAGAATTGGCTTGCCCCTCGGGATCGAAGCAGTCCGCAA